>CM067857.1:33030519-34265519 GCA_034642435.1 Megalocaria dilatata | reverse complement strand
ATTCCTAGAAACCTAAACGGGTCTAAAGATCAGTTAAGGAACGAAAGATATTTGTCCTTCAGATTTTCGTAGAAACCCATTAGAACCGTTTTAGTCGTTTAAAGACGACAACAGTCGAATGTGGACTCGGAATTTACCTGACAAACAATTCTCTCACTACAATTAGCAGAAAGGTACAGTTGAAGACGGTCACGCAATACCCACCCTGAACAAACAGTTAGCCAAATGGTTCACAGTTGAAGACATTCCCTCGACCAAACGGTGACGAAATACTCAACCTGTATAAACCAGTTAGTCAAGAAAGTTCAGTAGAACACAACCCTCGAAGCCGTTCGTTAGCCCTCGCTTCGTGCTTCGCCCGAACGATCACGCAATATTCTCTCTTCGAACATTAAGTTCTGATCCCACATACATTCTCTAGAAGTAAGTTCTAATCACATTTTTCTTTGTCTCTCAAGTTATAATCAAACAGACTTCTCATCTAAGTTAGCTACAAAGCACCCTTGGAAGAAACATTCCCAAAATAGTCGCAATTTGTCGCTTGTCCAAAAAGCACAAAATAAACCACTCGCGAGTTTCAAGTTCTCTCAACTTATACATTCTGTCAAGAAAGTACCGGGAATTATCGATTTAAATCTGGCGAGGCAATGAGGCAGGTAAAAATTTTTTTTCCTAGGTTGGTACCACTGTCCTTAATTACTATGCCAAGCTTGAGCGGGATCTGTCAACTAATGTGTTTGCAACAGCTGATTAAGTCAGTTGATGTCAGAGTGCGTGCCGATTTTTACTATGGGTGATTACGTTGAGCAAAGAATTGGTTTAAAGTTTTGTGTTGCAAATGAATTTTCGTGTGCCGATGCATTGAAAATGTTGCAAAAGGCCTTTGGTGATAATGCTCTATCGAAAACTCGTGCATATCAGTGGTACAGAGCCTTCAAGGACGGTCGTGAAGTGGTCGCCCATCGACGGCTTCGATCGAAGATAACGTCGATAAAATTAAGGAAAGGGTGCTGGAAAACCGTCGTACCAGCTTGAGAGAGATAGCACATGATCTTAAGATATCCCACGAGTCCGCACGTACGATTTTGATTGATATTTTGGCATGAGAAAGGTGGCCGCACGACTCGTACCGAAAGACCTGAATTTTCTTCAAAAACGTCATCGCGAACAGGTTGCTTCAGACATGCTGGATCGCTGTAATTCCGATTCTACATTCATGGAACGCATTACAACTGGTGATGAGACCTGGGTCTACGAGTACGATATGCAAACAAGCCAGCAATCATCCGAATGGGTGGCAAAAAATGAGCCAAAACCGAAAAAATCACGCCAAAGCCGCTCGAAAATGAAGGTGATGCTCATTGTTTTCTTCGATATCCGTGGCGTGGTGCACTACGAATTCGTTCCAGAGGGTCAGACGGTAAACAAGGAGTATTACCTAGGCGTTATGAAACGTTTGCGTGAGCGTATCCGTGAGAAGCGGCCAAATTTGTGGGCGAACAACTCATGGATTTTGCATGACGATAACGCGCCTTCTCACCGAGCTACGATTGTGACTGACTTTCTCGCCAAAAACTCAACAAACGTGCTTCAGCAACCACCGTATTCGCCGGATTTGGCTCCCTGCGACTTTTTCCTCTTCCCAAAACTAAAATTGCCCCTTCGTGGCACCCGTTTTGAGTCGATTGAAGCCATAAAACAAAATTCGGCGCGAGAGCTAAAGTCCATCCCGGAAAGCGCCTATAAAAAATGTTTCGATAATTGGAAGTGCCGTTGGCATAGATGTATTGGAGCAAATGGAGCCTATTTTGAAGGCGACCCAATAAATTTTGACGATTAAATGTAAAAATGTTGTTTTAATTGAAAATTCCCGGTACTTTCCTGACAGAGTAGTAAAACATATTTATCTCTACTCTTAAATTATTTTATATTCGCATTTCACCTTCCAAGTAAACTCTCTCTGTCTTAGTAACCCATAACGCAGTAAAGCCCTGGAAGAGAATGTATTATCCACATTATTTATTTGTAATTAGATAATAATTTGTGATAAGTGAAACCAATAAAAGTGAAGTCGGTGACGTGAACAACGTTGAAAAAGCTCAAAGAAGCACTGCTAATCCACGAACGAGATAGTGTTTTCACCGCAGTGTAGTTCGATACTACACCAAAACAACTCCCTCAATTTGTGTAAACAAATTTTAGTTGCAAAATTGTACACTTTTTAATATATGTATTTAGGCTGTAAATAAACCATTAAAGTCTAATATACATTCCTCTATCTCAACCCCATTTGAAGTATGCTTAACCAAGAGTTTGCATACTAATTGATTAACGTTCATCAATTACTTCCGAAGAATTAAAAAAGGTATCTCTACATACTGAACAAATTCTTTACAATAGCCAATAACAGACCAGTACCCATTCTGAGTGTGTTCTGTAAGGTCTTTTCAATCGTACGATGGACTTCTTAATTAGATTCAAGTTTGTGACAAACTGCTAGCATGGTTTCAAGCAAGATATACACAATAGGACTGCTATAACATTTGTTGAACACGTCTATAGAAGTCTTAATGATTGTCTCTCTGTAACAGGTCTATCCTTCGATCTTTCCAGAGATTGTTTATACTTCGGTCTAAAGGTGGGAGACATCTGATTTTTTTTATTATTCTGAAGCTCTTGATTGAACGCTGTGTTGCGAGGGAGCTTCCACCTCTCAATTCGGGAGACGGCGTTTCGTTTCCGAGTCTGTGCATCTGAAACTCATCAGACAGGCATGGTGCGCAGCTCTGTGACGCCGGTGACCAGGTGTTCCGCCTGGAACGGTGGTCGTCAAACGCTATATGCTTTGCTCTATTTGAACTCGGCGGGGACGGTTAGTCATGAATCTTTAGACTGGTCGGGTCCTCTATTGGTACGCCGCTCAAGCTGCGACAGAGCAAGGCAGGTTTCTGGACGAGGAGCGAAGAAGTTGTTGGCTACAATTCTTTAATGTCAAAATGTCTTAGTTTCAATATGGATAGTAGATTCTTGAACAGAAAATATAGAATATGTTGGGAAAAAACTGAATAAAGCTTATTATGCCTTGAGTAGGATCTTTGCCAGTAATATTCAGAATCCTGTGGACCTATTTCATTACTAAGGTCATTTTGACAATTCCATATACATATATCTAATATTCTTCAAAGATGATAAGGCTATCTTCTTAAAACTGTTTTGTTTTCACCATTACGGAACGAGATTTCTCTTAGCTAAATACCGAACTTCCAGAACATTGAATTATTGAATCATCTGCTTCACCATTTCACTATTGGCTCAAAAATGAACAGTGATGTGACTAAGGTGGCGTAAGGACACAGTAACAATGCCTTACCAGGATATCACTGAACTCCTTACTGGCATAACTGACACTTAACTTAAGCTTCTGAGGGTTCTTCACAGAGAAGATCTAGGAGTATCAGGATAATATCTATCTAATTCATCTTTGGTAACTGGAGAATTGGTGGAGGATTTCACTTTATAATTCTCTCACAATAGTCATAGTATTTGTATGTTCCAGTATGATATCGAAGATATCAGTAATAAGTATTTTACAACTATTCACTGGGGATAAAGTTCTTATGTATCTGAATCGGCCTAGGAATTAAATGAACCAAGGTGGTCTTTGGAGACCTTGCTAAAACCTCCCTTATAACAATGATACAGCGATTTTTCCTTTTAGACTAACTTTTCTTCTGGTGAATATATCACTCAGTTTATCAATAAGTTCATTTTTAGGCAGCTCTTTTTCTTGTCCTACTGGAGCGACCACCTTCTTCGCTCCTCGTCTAGAAATCTGCCGTGCTCTGTTGCAGCTTGACCGGGGTATCATATAGAGGACAAGACTAGTCTTAGAATTCCTGACTAACCGTCCCCGCTGAGTCTAAGTAGGCACACAGCTTTCAACGACCGTTCTAAAGTGGAACACATGGCCACTGGTTTCACAGGCAGAGATACGCACCACGCCTGTCTGAAGAGTTCAGGTGCGCAGGCTCAGAACGAAACGCCCCCTCCCAAATTAAGAGGTAGAGGCTCCCTCATAAGAACCCGCATTACTTCGAGAGCTTTATTGGCGTCCCCCTACGTGATTGGGGGGGGGGTTGCTTCAAGAGCGGACCAACCCTTTCATTTGGAGGGCCTAATTGCCCCCATCCATAATTCTGAGACAACTTTTTTCTTTCGTTCCACAGATCCCGGCTGGAGATGGCCGCGTCCAGAACAGCGGCGGACTGTTTCCTGGCCTGATCCCAACGCCCTATTCCGTGACCTTATTGACGCTCGCTGGAGGGGGAGTGTGTAGCGACCACCTTCTTCGCTCCTTGTCTAGAAACCTGCCTTGCTCTGTTGCAGCTTGACCGGCGTATTATATAGAGGACACGACCAGTCTAAAGATTCCTGACTGACCGTCCCCGTCGAGTTCAAATAGGGCAAGGCACACAGCGTATGACGACCGTTCCAAGCGGAACACATAGTTATGGCGTCACAAGCAGACATGCGCACCACACCTGTCTGAAGAGTTTAAGGTGTGCATGCTCAGAACGAAACGCCGTCTCCCAAAATTAAGAAGTTAGGAAATGCGGTGCGCAACACCGCATTTCCTTCGAGAGCTTTACTACGTTTTCACTGATGATTATCTGGAAATTATCTCTTCTCAAAAATGTTTTGATGGATCTCGCTAATACTGTTTTCATTCGATGGCATCAAATTTTTTCAACGAACTTCGTCTTTTCAGTTCTAATGAAACCTTCCTCATCTTCGCTATCATCATTTCTGTCACCAGAAGGACAACACTCACTTCCAGAATCCTGAGATAGCTCATCGTTTAGGTCCTCTTCTTATCTCACTACAACCTACTGTAGTGTCTTGTCTGTTGTCATCAAACTCGTCAGATAAGAAGTTGAAACTGGCTAATTTCTGGATGAAGCAGTCTGCTTTCAACATAATTCTACAAGCAACAGGCTCGATGTAAAAGTTAAGCTAATACAAATCTTCCACCAACAAAGCAATCGTATTACACTTGTGAACAAGCAATCTTATTTCACTTGTGAAATACATACAAATACTGAGGATCTATTCGATTACCCCTGAATTGAAATTAGATGGCCGCTGTGGCTCCTCCTACTTCAGAAATCTCAGAAATCCAATACACAGCAATAGCACTTGGCTCTCGTGAGATTTACAATGTTTAATGTTATAGGCTCAATAAATATTTATTCATTATTAAAGAGAACTCGCGGCGAGTACAGAATTTGACTCCTGAAAATAGGTTTGAAATGTTTAAATGATTGGATTATTCGTTTGCAAATATGCATTATTTCTGAAGAGGTTTACTATGAAGGCGATTTAATAAATTTGAATGAATAGCACAAGTTTTGTGTTTCATCTACCAATTCCGTTTATTTCTGACACTGTAGTATTTCAGTGTTAGACAAGTTGTAAGAGGGATAAATAATAATATAGTGACTTTCTTAGTCGGCTTTAAGGACGCCATTTTATTTACAGAAATGTCATCATTTACAAAACTGATGAAAATTCGATTATTGAACTATACATTGGGCGTGTCAGCTGTAAAATCCAGCACAGCCACTTTAGTCGAAACCAGCTCGAACTGCCCACTAAATTAAATAAATGAGAATAAACAAAACAAACACGCTTTAGGTGACCATGATAAGATGTTCATTATACCGACCAAACAATGAATATGGCAACAAAACACCTCTGCTATATGAACAGGCTAGTATTAAAGGACCAATAACACTCAGAGATAGCCGAAGAGGATATTCCTCCCCATTTTTCTTATAAGTGCTTGTTCGCTGCTGATTCCGACTTATCAAACTGCAACCGATCAAAACAAAAATCACATTTAAATCTCTAGAAAAGATGAAAATGTAGTCTTTCAGATTAACAAATGTATTTAATAAAACTTAAAATATTTCTATATACATTTTGTGTCACTCATTGGCCCACTTGGGATAACCAATACAGGAGGGAAAAACTGGCGAGATGTTAACACAAAAATATTAACAAAAACGATGAGTGTATTTACTAATAGATGTGCAAATTGAACATGACGGAGTTTAACTTCTCTTGCATATCTAAGTAATGGTAACTAGAAATTCATGATAACATTTGGTGAAAAATAAAAGCTGCAAAGTCTTTTAGAAGTTATCTTACTTGTAACAATATGAAAAGCATCAATATCGGAGATGTTGATATTACTGCCATTTATCTACTACAACCTCACCAACTGAAACAAAGAATTGTATCAGTTTAGTCGCTTAAAAGTCCCTACTAAGGCATGAAAACCCAAATTAGAAATCATATGATGTACAACAGAAAATATTGTTTTGAAGATTCAATATCGAAAACTAAAATTTTTAGAAGTTTTCAAGGGCTATTCATGCCTTCATAGGAACTTGGACTCTTTGGCAAAACCAAAATTAGATACTAGGGTTTGAAAGAAGAAACTAATCCCAAGGTCAATTGTCCACATTAGTTGCTAACCAATGAAGGGTTTAGCTCACGTTCTTCGAATGAGCTTTTTACAATCTGGGTGCTGCTACTTCGGAAACTGTGGAGAAAATAGAAACAATGAACATCAAATTATCCAATTCATTCCAAGGATCTATACTTACATTAATGCTGAATAATAGAAGCTCACTCTGCATGATGTATAGTAGATTGATTAGTCAAGCTATATGCTTTCTTTGAGGCAAAAGGTTAATGCTCTACCACTTTGTCATACTGTGGCATCAGTTTTGCTCACAAAACAATATCTTTAAATTCAACCATATTATATATTGAATTGTTACATCTGTTACTATTTGGTGAGTGATCATAATTAAAATATAACTTTTTAGACATTACTCTATTTTACTACCAAAAATTTTTACATTTTTTAGACGGCAATTTTATACGAACTGAAAACTGAACAAAATATAGAAGGTGGCAGGTAGGTACAAAAAATGATAACATACAAGTGTTATAAAATATGAGAAAATCCAATTTATGTTCATTGTATTTAGTTTTGCATGAACATCCGGTCTCTGAGCTATAAATTTCCTATTGCACTTTGAACATGTTAACTCATAAACTGGGATCTTTCGCATTGAATAACAAAGTAATATTTTATTTTAAGATTTAAAGGCGTAATTAATATCTAATTCTGAAATCTATTAGCTACTTTTCAATTTTTTCACTCAATTACAAAAATTATTTTTTTTAATATAAAATTGAATAAACTTTAAATAAAATAGAAAAAGGCTTTTCACTTGATAGAAGAAATATAACAAAATTTGAATATCAAAACAGATTCAATCTGTTAGTCTTCTGCAATTTTAATTTCAAAAAATATAATTTATTTGTAGACATTAATTTAATTCTAAAAGTTTTTTGAATAAAAATTCTTTTGAAATTAAAATTGCAGAAGACTAACAGATTAAATCTGTTTTGATATTCAAATTTTGAATAAACTTTAATATTAATTTTTTGATGTTTACAGTTTTTATGATGGAAAATATTTGATTTGTAGTTATTTTAATTCGTTTCTGTTTAACTAAATTGTCTAGTATGATTGAAACCGTTGTTCACACCTATTGATTTTATAACTTCGATTTCAATTTCTTGGTTATGTTTTGATAATGGTATTCTATGAATGATCAATTGAGAACGACTCTCTACCGGGCCGACATTTTATAACACTTGCATTCTGGTTATCATTTTGTGTACCTATCTCCCTACTAATACCTCTAGTTCAGTTTTCAGTTCTTCTGAAGATGGGGTAATTGCCCTGAAACTGAAATCGCGAAAAATGTGTAAATTTTTGAATTTTTTGATAGTAAAGCAGTAATTTCTAAAAACTTGTTTCAATCACATAATTTAGCTCAAAGAGCAACTTGAATATTTATCAGTTCATGGAAAAAACTTTTAATAAGATGATTGAATTTACAGACACAAATTCATTAAATCTCAGAAAAGAAAACAAATGTCCAACAAATTTCAAAATCTTTGTAACTTTATTGTTTTCTCAACACGGCCCAATACAAATATTTACATTTTTTCGCAGTAAAATATTTTACAAAAGGCTGAAATATGGAGGTATGTTCTACATTAAATATATCAATCACTAAATTACCTACAAAATCATTTTCATAAATAGTTGGAATAGATAGAAAAAGATCCTAACCTTAGATTTGGCACATAGCCAAAAATTATAATATACTTCAATGATGGTTTTTCCCTTAACTTATGATCAGGACGAAATATTTCAACATGGCGAAAAATAGTTAACCGTGAGTTTTAAAGGGGCCCATCGTTGAAGTAAGATTGGAAATCTCAAATTCGAATCATCATTATTAGCCAGACATTTGCAGTTCACCTGAATGAAAAACTAAAGGCTTACCAAAATTTCATTCGATAAGATAATGCAATTTTGGTAAATTAAAAAAAATTCAAATCATTCCATTCTATTATTATTTATTCTATACAAAAAAAAATTAAACTGCCATAAATAAATATTAAGACAATATTACTATTAAATGTACAGCCATTCTCATCAAACCCTTTTAGGCAAATGTACATCTTGTGTATCTGCTGCAAATACTCCCTTAATATTGAAAAAACTTCTATTAAAGGATGAATAAAAAAACTACGAAAAAATATATCTTCCCCTTTGTCCAAATAGATCAACCTCAATGCTAGGTTCACTAATTTAAAATTTTCATTTGGTTCTCTTGAGTTTAACTTACATTGACACTGAGATGCTGATGGGGTTTATGAATATGAGTTATCAACACACTGACTACTTATTTGACAACACAAACAAGACATAATTGGAAATTAAAACGGATACTTTGAATTTCAAGTCTACTTATTTGTATAAGTACCAAAGAAGGCATAAAATGTTTTACGAACAAAAATGACGTCGAGATGAAAATGATGAAAGGGTCAAAAAATTTTCCCTGTATGTCTTGCGTAACTTGAAAATAATCATGTTTTTCATAAAATAGCCGTGTTGCATGGATATTCACGGAAGGGTTAGAAATATTTCAGTTTGGATAAAAACAACATAAAAGATATTTGAAGTCAGTCTTAACATTTTTTTGTTTCTCAAGATCCATGCAAATGACTCATCAGATCGTAAATGTGAAATTATTTTAGTACAATCACAAAAAATCTGGAATTTTTCAATACAGCATTAACATACTGATAAACCTTACAGAGTTGCAAATGTAGTTCTCAAGTTTTAATATAGTTCAAAGTTAGATTAATGATTGAAGTCATTTTTGAACATCGAAGAGGAAAGTGGAATTTTTAAAAGTATGGATTATACAAATCCAACTGAAAGTTGTAATAAGAATTTCAAAAGAGCGGTGATAATTTGGGAAAAATGGCGTTATTTTACTGAATAAAAGAGTTTGTTACGAAGGCACTATTTCAATGCATATTCAAAACTACGAAAAAAATCCTCGATGTTGAAAGATGACCTGAGCAATTTCCTTAATCCAGTTGGATATCGTAACACAGACACACAGCGTAAAAACGCGTACCCTCGTTCAATGAGGTGTTTTTTAAAATAATAGTCAGATCACACTTATATGGGGCTCACAAGCAACAAACCAAAGAACACAGCCCACATTAGTACAATCCAATGAACAGTGTAAATTGCGTTCTCACCGTCAGTGATCTTTCTTGCAACAAACTTGAGCGTTTCATCAAGTAACACTACTGGAATTGAGAATTTCATGACTGTCAACCATTCTTCAACAGTCAGTGGAGTCACTTGGAATACAACCTAGATGAAAAAAAAATTTAATAAATTATTATCTACCGTATTCCTATATTCGAAATAGTAAACTAAAATATTGAATAATTATATAAATTATGAATTTGAGTCTACTTGGTGATAAATCTAATTTGGAATTAAAAATTAATATTGTGAATATCATACAGATTAATTCTACTAACCTCACTACAAATTTTAATATTAATTTTCTAAAATCTTTTCTCAGAAACTTTTTAAAATTAAATAAATGCCTTAAAAAATTTAGTAGACATATAGAATTAACATTCATTACACAGCATCAAAAGCCCCCTTTTATTATTCAATTTTATTAAAAAATAATATATATATATATATATATATATATATATATATATTATTTTTTAATAAAATTAAATAATAAAATTAATAATAAAAAAAAATTTATTGCTGTGAAAATCCAAAAACGACTGCAGAAATGATAAAATCTTCAGATAGCCCTAACATTTAGAATGTCACCTGCTTCATTTCATTATTACAAATTAATTATCATTCGATGTTGAGTAAAATATTCCATATTTAAAAACTTTTGTAAATAAAATTTTTTCAAACATGGTTTATTTTAACAAGTTCCCCCCCCCAAAAAATAGTCATCTTTGAAAACATCTTGTATACTATGGGCTTAGTGATGTTGATATTCAAGAAATAACAAATAATAAGAAAACTACTAAAAGGAATGAAATATTACTTACGGAAAGAACATCAACATAAAGGATAACGAAGTGGAGTGTGAAAGAAAGGGCCATTGAGCCAACTAACCACCAATTTGACCATGGGGGCATTGCAATGAGTGATTGATTTTCAGACAAACTAAAAGAGAAATAATAATCAGAGACATATAGCAATAGTTGAAACAACATATTTGAATTCTAACTTCAAAATTACCTGTTCATGGCGTTCAACATTTCAATCGTTACCAATACAGACAAAGCCATGGTCATTGGGTGTGGATCGTTGAAGATCTTGCAGTCAACTCCTTTAAATTCGGGACCACCACTGATACATTGTAAATGATGGGTCTGTAAGAAAACTTATTATCAATACTATCCAGTAAAGGGTTCCCAATAACTAACCAATTGGTAATAAGAGATCTGTGGACCATATGGAGAATACATGAACCACCAGGCGGCAGCACCAACAGTAGCAGCACCTACATAACCTCCAATAGCCATATACCTGAAGAACAACCAACCAGAAATAAGACCTTCATCAGCCTTCCTTGGTGGTTTGGTCATGATGTCAAGATCTGGTGGATTAAAACCAAGGGCAGTAGCTGGTAAACCGTCAGTTACCAAGTTGACCCACAAAAGTTGGACGGGAATCAAGGCTTCTGGAAGACCAAGAGCGGCAGTCAAGAAGATGGATACAACTTCACCAATGTTTGAGGAAATCAAGTAACGGATGAATTGTTTCATGTTGTTGTAAATAGCACGTCCTTCCTCAACAGCAGCCACAATGGATGAGAAGTTATCATCAGCAAGTACCATCTCAGAGGCTGATTTGGCTACAGCAGTTCCGGAGCCCATGGCAATACCAATTTCGGCCTTCTTCAAAGCGGGAGCATCATTCACACCATCACCAGTCTGAAAATAGGTCATTTAAGAAACTGCTTAGTAAAAGCCAAGCCTATTACTTACCATAGCAGAAATTTCATTCATGCTCTGTAAGTACTCAACTATCTTGGATTTATGGGAAGGTTCTACACGAGAGAACAGTCTAGCACGAGCGCAAGCTGCCCTTTGCTCAGAAACAGGAAGATCATCAAATTCACGTCCAGAATAAGACTTTCCAGTAGTATCTTCATCTTCAGTGAAAACACCAATCCTTCTGCAAATAGCTTCGGCGGTGGCCTTGTTATCTCCAGTGATGACAATAACACGGATACCAGCAGCACGACATCTGACAATAGAATCGAATACTTCCTTACGTGGGGGATCCAACATACCAACGACTCCAACGAAAGTGAGGTTAACTTCGTAGGTGTAGAATTTGGTTGAGTCGCCGAGTTCCATGTCTTCTGGTTTCATTGGGTTATCACAGGTAGCCAAAGCGAGGCAACGCAAGGTGTCGCGACCAGTGCCGTAGGATTTTGTTGTTTCCAAGATCTTGTTCTTGAGGGCAGTGGTGAGAGGAACTTTTTGGGTACCAACACGGGCGTGTGTGCATCTGTCCAATACACCTTCTGGGGCTCCTTTGACGAAAAGTTTTGGTCCGTTTCCAAGCCTGGATGGTTTCAGTGGCACACAGTAAGACGACATAGATTTGCGATCTCTGGAGAATTCCAAAGTAAACTCTTTTTTCCATTTGGTTTCGATGTCTTGTCTGACGCAGATGGCCTTCTGGCGACGGTCTCCTGACTTGCTGACGGTGAAGGGATTCATCTTCTCGGCGAGTACGATAAGAGCAGTTTCGGTAGCTTCACCAACTTTCTCAAAAGCCTGTTTGAATTCGTTGAAATCGATAGAAGAGTCATTGCACATGATACAGATGGTTCCCAATTCTTGAAGTGAGTCGTAATCCGCGCATTTAACCTTCTGTCCCTTAAGAAATACTTCTCCAATTGGTTCGTAAGTGGATCCGGTGATTTCGAATTCGTGGAAGCTGCTGTCGTTTCCTTCAACCTTATCGAAAATGAACATGCGAGAAACGGACATTTGATTGGTGGTCAATGTTCCGGTTTTATCAGAGCAGATGACAGATGTGCAACCCAAGGTTTCGACAGAAGGCAAGGATCTGACGATAGCGTTCTTCTTGGCCATACGACGGGTTCCCAAAGCGAGACAAGTTGTGATAACAGCTGGCAGACCTTCGGGAATGGCGGCCACAGCCAAAGCTACAGCAATTTTGAAGTAATAGACGGCTCCTTTGATCCATGATCCACCGTGGGCTGGATCGTTGAAGTGTCCAATATTGATGGCCCAAACGGCAACGCAGATAACAGAGATGACTTTGGACAATTGTTCACCGAATTCGTCGAGTTTTTGTTGCAGGGGAGTCTTGATTTCTTCAGTCTCGGACATTTCAGTACGGATCTTACCGATAGCAGTGTTCAATCCGGTTCCCATGACGATACCTCTGGCTTTACCGGCGGCAACATTGGTACCAGAGAACAAGATGTTCTTCTTGTCCTGGTTCACAGCCCTTGGGTCTGGGATGGCATCGGTATGTTTGATTACTGAAACAGATTCACCAGTCAAGATGGACTGATCGATACGGAGGGTGGTCGAGTAGATTTTGGTCAAACGGATATCGGCTGGAATCTTGTCACCGACGGATATCTCGACGATATCTCCTGGGACAATTTCTCTCGCCCTGATCTTCTGGATACCCGATTTGTCCGCCCTAAGTACCTTACCCATTTCGGGTTCGTACTCTTTGAGGGCTTCGATTGCAGATTCGGCATTTCGTTCCTGTAAAACGAAGAAACTCAATATCGGAATCGTAAGTTAGCGAAAATTTAACTTACCTGCCAGACTCCTACAACTGCGTTTGCAATAAGAATAAGAAGGATTACGAAAGGTTCTACGAAAGCTGTGAATGCACCTTCATGTTCCTCAAATAAAGCGAGGATCTGGAAGAATAGAGATAAATCAATTTGTAATTTCTGGAAACGTTCCATATCGAAAACATAGTAGAATGTTTATTAGCCTACTACAAACGGAATCAAAATCTAAAAGTCAAAATATTTTGTAATTCACCAATACTCTTCTCTTCTTAGATACATTTATAACCGCGAACCTGCAAGACCTCTAGACCTATCACAAACTAATTTTTATCCTGCTTCACAAACAAGGCCTCCAACGCTTTTATCATTTGTTTGTTAGAAAAAAAATTCAAACTTTTTTCAATTGAGGGGAAATATTGAATTCGGATGGGGCCATATCAGGTGAATAAAAGGGGAATTCGAACTCTAATACACGAATTGTTTGTATGACAAAAAACGATTGATTCAAACATCAGCAA
Organism: Megalocaria dilatata; assembly: GCA_034642435.1. Lineage (NCBI taxonomy): Eukaryota > Metazoa > Arthropoda > Insecta > Coleoptera > Coccinellidae > Megalocaria > Megalocaria dilatata. The sequence continues at coordinate 34,251,700 of CM067857.1, read as the reverse complement.
ATCTGAATTTATTCCATTTAATTACATAGATGACATATTTTTCAATGTTTCTGCCCAAGAGTAAATTTCTTATCTACCCATTATTTTTAATCTTTATTACTGAATAAAAATGAGGAAAAACGGTAGTTTCTACTGTCCAATCAGTCAGAAAGACGAACTCGAATTGTTACAGCTATTTATACTACAAAGTTTCAAATTACAGTGTATATTTTCGTGTTAACTTTGACAAGTTAATAATAGATGCTTTCGTTTAAAATACAATTCTATCTGTCAAACAACCGGGGAGACATTTAAGATAGATTGGTTTTAAAAGAATCCAACAATACAACAACGGCACCTGTGTATTTCTTTAAATAAACTACGTAAAACAAAGTCCAATTTTTTTCTATTCATAACTGTCCATTTCAGCCATGACACTTTCGTGGAAATATTTCAACAATGAAAAATGTCTATACTGAAAACCGTTAAAGTTTTCAATTTCTCTTATGTATATTGGAGTTATCTTTATAACGGCTTTTTGAAGTGAAAGTGTGAACAAAACAATTGGAATCATAATTAGAGCGAATGAAATAACTTGTATGTGGAGATAATAAACTCATTAATTAATTGAATGGATTAACGAAACAGGAAACATTCATAACTTGTAGTTTGCGAGTGTGTCTAGATGTAAGCCAAATAAATTCAAATTTTTGAAATAGAAAGATAATAAAAATATAGGAAAAAAATTGTACACAGATGGCTCAAAATATTAATTATCAATTTTAATAATCGGGATATACTTACAAATGAGATAATAGCGGCTAACAATAAAATCTTGACTAGAAGATCATCGAATTGCTCTAAAACTAATTGCCATATCGACTTTCCTGTAAAAAATATAGAAATATTAGATGTAGAATTAACATAATTGTGTAATGATGAACGATTAGAATAGCTATAAATCACATAAGTACAAGAGTCTGCGCTATTTTGGTGACTTTAAATGATGGCATATTCAGTATGGATTTCAAAATAGTATAACACAAAATAAAGAAAAAAAAATTTCAAGTTGAAATTAGTTGATGTGAAAGTTTTGAGTGAACGGTTAAACGACAAAGTGGTAATTTCTTTAAAACGCAACCAGTTGCGATTTAGTTTTAAATTAAAATTAACAAGTGTTTTCAGGGTGACAATAACAAAAAAAAAAAGGATTGAAACGTATCGGGTGTTTTTTTAGAATGATTGAACTTTCGATAAGGATAACTGTGATTGACAGAAGGTAGAAGCCATGTTGTTTTGATATTTATGTTCAGTAAGCATTGATAAATTATCATGGAAAGACTCACGCCGCAACAACGTTTACAATTTGTTGAAATTTATTTTCAAAATCAGTGTTCTATTCGTCAAACTTATACAGCACTTCGTGAAATTTATGGTTTACATAATCGTCCATCACAGCAACTTATTCGTCGAACTATCGATAGATTTCGGACAACATATTCTCTACTCGATGCAACCACATCAACAAGACAAAGAACTGTAAGTACAGAAGAAAATATCGCTGCTGTAAATCATAGTGTTAATGATGATCCAGATTTGTCTATTCGTCGACGTTCACAAAAAGTTGGACTCTGTGCATCCACCACATGGAAAATTTTGCGTGAAGATCTTGGTCTACACCCATTCAAAGATTCAACTGGTTCAAGAACTAAAGCCACTTGACCATAATAAGCGTCGTTTGTTTGCTGATTGGGCCCTAGAACAGCTTGAAGTTGATCCACTTTTTTATCGTAAAATTGTGTTTAGTGATAAAGCTCATTTCTGGATGGCTATGTAAACAAGCAAAATTGCCATATATGGAGTGAAAACAATCCTCAAGAAGTTCTGCAGGATCCATTGCATCCTGAAAAATGCACTGTATGGTGTGCTTCACAAGCTGGAGGCATCATCGGTCCATATTTCTTTAAAAACGATGCTGGAGCTAATGTAACAGTGAATGGTGCTCGTTACAGATCGATGATCAATGATTATTTGTTTCAAAATTTGAATGGTATAGACCAGAAGTGTTTTGGTTCCAACAAGATGGTGCTACACCTCATGCCGCTACCGTAACAATTGATTTATTGAAAGAAAGATTAATATCATTTCAAGAAATGGTCCAATTAATTGGCCTCCAAGATCATGCAACATAACTACACTGGATTATTTTCATTGGGGTTATGTCAAGTCATTGGTTTATGCTGATAAACCAGAAACAATAGACGCTTTGAAAGCCAACATAACTCGTGTTATTGATGAAATAAAGCCTGAATTACTCGAAAAAGAGGTTCAAAATTGGTCTGGTCGAATTCGGTTTCTCAGAGCTAGTCGTGGAGTCGGTGGACATATAACGGAAATTTTTTACAAAACATAAATGTCATAAAATTATCTTTCAAAAAAAAATGGATTCAATCTTAATTTAAATGTGTGAAAAAAAACACCCGATATTATCCAGATTTCTGCTGTTTATCATGTAGTGTGAGTTTAGTCTGAGAAAGGGTAATCAATAAATAGTGTATTTGTCTTTAAAATTGGTTTCGAAAGCCAATGCCATCCAAAAATTTAAAAAAAAAATGCTACAGCAGTTGTATGTCATCACAAGTTTTTAGTAATATCTTTTTTCTTTAATTTTTAAAATTTAAGTACATGACTAAGATTTTTCTTCATGATTATAACCCATTTCTGGAGATATGTTCATTTTGAGAACACTTAAACAAATCTACGAGTAAAACTGATGAACACGTTCACAAGAAATTCGTGTTGATTTGTATAACGTATAACACAATAATTTTGTCGAAATTGATATTAGGAGTACATATTTTTGTTGTTCGTTATTTTCGGAAAAGTGAAATCTCGAGTTTCTTGAATCTCAAGAGTTACCAATTTCCATTTTTAAAAGAAGGTTAATATGAGAAACGAATGAAATTACAAGTTAGAAACAAAAATGTAGATATAAAAATTTACTTTCGTCTGTTTGCATAATTGTAATGTCTCTTATTAGAACTTTTTTCAAGTTTTGTTTTCACTAAAGCAGAATTCCAAAAACTACAGATTAGAAAGAATGCAAAAGGCTAATTCACTAGCTCTTTCACAGATTAAAATGTTTTATTAAGATCTTCCCTTGTTTTCGTTATTTCCAGAAAAATAATTTTAGGTTAATTTTAATCGACAGAAATTTCAATTTTCAAAACGAGCAAAATTGGAAAATTGGAAATTAGAAGAATAATTCTCGAGCATTTTGAAATTTTATTCAACAGAAATTTCAAGTTTCCAAACACTAAATACTCTAAAACGAAAATAATTACAGATTTAAAATACGGGAAAGTATATTCACCCTCGTTCTTCAGCAGATTGCAATGTCTTTTATCAGCATTTTTTGGTTCATTATTTCCAGAAAAATAATTCCCGAGCAACTTGAACCTTCCGTTGCTAGAAATTCCAAATTTCAAAACAAGCAGAATTCAAAAAACGTATACATTTACAGATCATAAGGAATGCAAAAAGGTAAGATATAAAGATTTACCCTCGTTCCTGAACAACGATATTATTAGATATAGATATAATATCGAACAAGTAGTTAAATCGACAAAACAACCATGTGTATCATGCTATGTCACCAAGACATTCTTAAGAAACGATATCATTAGGTATAGATATTATCACAAATAACTAGTTAAATTCGTACTACAACCAAGTGCAGCAGAGTATATCGCAACAACGCTATTATGCGCCCAGATTATAATAAACAAATTAGACAGTAGGGGTATGAATGGGCAAATCCTGACCAAAGGGTCATTGTTTGAACTACCTCGAAGATCTTTGTCACATGTTTCTACTGCTAAGATACCTGTGCATTCACTTAATTGACTGCTGTATTTACATTTGTTTGCACACTAACTCTGCTTTACGATATTAGAAGTGAGACGATCTCTGTACCCTTAGTTTTATCAAGATGGACCATGTGTTGGGGTTTCGTTCTTGACTCTTTCCTCAAGTACCACTTCCACCCAGAATATAAGAGTCCTTTTCTCTCTCAACTAGGCTAGCATGACGTAGGAGGCAGATTTCAAAAACTACCTAAATTATACGGAACGAAACAAGCGACATCTCAGAAACGTACAAATAACCTACTTACATCGGAAGCTCAAACTGAGAGTTACAATACAGACATTTGAAGTAAAAATTGTGTCTGCCTCCTTTTGGGAGGAGGGAGAAGTTTGTTTCTGATTGGTTCACAATTCAAGAGGTTGGTACATTTCGAAAATACATTGGGCAGTTATTAACATTCCCTTGTTCAAATATGAAAATACATTATTTGAGTCTTCCATAAACGTACGGCGCTGTAGCGTGGTGAAAGAAGGGCCAACAAACGACTGGCCAACATAAGCTCACACGACTACAGGTGCGTTTCGCACCACACCCACGCAGCCATGGAGGTCCTACTAAATTTACCACCCATACACCTGTTCGTGCAAAGGGAGGCCAAACGGACCACATACAAACTACATCAACTGCCGATCGACAGGCCAGAGGAAATAGTGATGGAAGACTCAGGACTGCTGGACGAGCTTCTAACGAACAGTATCTCATCGAAGCCCTCGGATCTAAAGTCAAAAGTCAGGAGCCAAGAACAGCATTTCAATGTAATCGTCCCAAATTGGGACGAAGGGACCCAGCATGCTGAGTTTCTATTGAGGACCGGCCTTGGCTTGTTCACAGACAACTCGACGACCAGAACGGAAGCGGGAGTCTATGGGAGTAAACCGAGAGTCAGCATCTCATTGAGTCTCGGTCAATACACTACCATATTCCAGACAGAACTATTTGAAATTGAGACCGCGGCAGATCTGCTGATAAAACGGCAGATCCACTACGGCAAAATCAAAATACTTAGCGATAGTCAGTCGGCACTGAAAGCTCTACAATCCAGCTGTTGTACATCAAAAACAATCTGGAGTTGCCGCACGGCTCCAAGCAGGCTTGGTATGCATAACAGAATCGCTCTTGTTTGGATACCGAGCCACTCAAACTATTTGGGTAACGAAGAGGCAGATCGGCTGGCGTTTGCTGGAGCCACGCTGCCTCTGGTAGGCCCAAAACCATTAATGGGAATACCACATGACGTAATTGAGCGGAGAATAACAGGCAGAATGAACTATTCTGGCCTGACACATTCGAAGGCGTTCCTTGGAACAACTTCGAACCAAAAGATGGCAGACCTAGCGCTAATTCTGGACAAAACCAAACTGAGAATACTTGTCGGGATTATGAGAGATCACTGCAGACTGAAAGCGCATTTGCACAAAATCGGTCTGGCTGAAGACGATGAATGCAATGCAGGTTGTCTTGAGGACATTGAAACAGCCATGCATATCGTCTCAGAGTGCACAGCGGTGAGTTGCATCAGATTCGAGGTCTTTGCTCAGGCTATTTTAGCCCACTGCGAACTGGAGAAAATTCCTCCGAATAAGGTTTTTATCCAAAACTGGATGTCATCGGGGAAATATAAATTAGAGGTGAACCACAATAGTCCACGCGGACGCAATGGTAGGGTTGACAGACACCCGTTCACTATAAATAGTAATAATAGTAGGTAATAATACATGAACGTAATTCCTCGAAAAAATTACAAAGAAGTTTGTCTCTGTTATTTACTAATCAGGTACAATGAAATTTAAAGGTTCTTTGGTTTCAACAGATAGTGCTTTTATTTTTGATCTTCCAATTCGGTCCAAACACCATTTGACTACGAAGATCATTGGCATACCTTCAAAAAAATTACCGCACAGAGCTAATTTGAGATGTGCGCCATAACCTCATTCCACACGTTACCAAAGGTATGACGAAAGTGAAAGATGCCCATTCATAAACTTCGAAAACTCCACCCAAATCCATTAAACGCAGGAATGTTGACGTCGTTATTACAGACGTTCAATTTATCTTTCATTGCGTTGCGTCACGTTCGTATTTTCCGATCCATATGTTCGATATAAATTAAAACAATCATTGGAAAATTCGCAACCAGCCAATTGGGCTTGCTACTTTCATTTGTTCGCCAGCAAATGGGCCGGCAAAAGCAATGTTCTCGCGAAATATGTTTACGTGAAAAATAATGAATTGGGTAATATTATCTGGTTTATTTCCAGCATCGCTAATTAATTGTATTTGATTTACAGCTTCTTTCGTTACTTCATTGATTCAAAAGTATATGAATTATAAACAAAGCTATGCATGTGGTCAATTTTTCAAATTTTGCTTAGAACAGATGTTCTTAAGCTGTCAGCGGATATATGATTAAACCCAAAAGAATGAATACAACATGACGTAATAACTTTTGGATTAATATACTTCATAGGTTTTTCCAAAACTCGTGAAATTTCAAAGTGCAAAGTTCGCAAAAACTGGGTCAATTTTTGCGAGAGAATAAATGATTTTTGTATAAATGTAGGAATCATGTGCATTACTGTCATTCCCATTTTTATTCTTCGTAATACTTGTTTTTTTTTCGAACAGCTATAAATAGATAACTAAAATCGACATAACCCTCAATTGGTGAGAGGCAATAAAGTAATAAATTGTGGAAGCGACCCACGTTATATTGGGGATAAAGAGAGAGGGCAATTATGTTGGTTTTCCTTCAATGTTTTCAACTTGTGTTAGACATTTCATTAGATGTAGTGCCGGCAGAATTGTATTCCATTATTTGTTATTGTTATTATTTTGTTATTTATGGCGAGCGGGCGTCTGTCCACCCTACCACTGCGTCTACATGGACTATTGTGGTTCACCCCTAATTTATATCTCCCCGACGAGATCCAGTTTTTGGATGAAACTGATAATCTTGTTCGGGGTAATTTTTCCAGTTCGCAGTGGGCTATAAAAGCCTGGCCAAAGACCTCGAATCTGATGCGACTCACCGCTGGGCACTCTGAGACGATGTGCATGGCTGTTTCAGTGTCCGCAAGACACAGCCTGCATTCATCGTCTTCAGTCAGACCGATTTTGTGCAAATGCGCTTTCAGTCTGCAGTGACCTGTCATAATTCCAACAAGTGTTCTTAGTTTGGCCCTATCCAGACCTAGCGCTAGGTTTGCCATCTTTTTGTTCGAAGGTGTTCCAAGGAACAACTTCGAATGTTTAAGGACAGAATGGCTCCGCCAGAAAGACTCTAGCCTTGCGTTCATTCTGCCTATTATCGCCTCGTTAGCCACGTCCTGTGGTATTCCCAGGAATGGTTCCGGTCCTACATATTCCATTGCTAAAAGATACTTTCGCAAAGGCATTCATTAAAAAAATCCGAATATCCGTTCCATGACAACAAATTGAAACTTTTTTGTTTCCTACCCGGAAAGCTGCTTCTTCTTGAACACTTTCTATTTTTTATCAGCTCTAGATACAAAATTCACAAAACAATCCTTGTATTATCCACCAATACAAGGAGAGGCCCAAAAAACAACGAACCAAGAGAACGCTGCTATTCGTAAACGTAGTAGAAATCCATCTAGATGGGGTTAGTAGAGACCTTATGAAACAGTTGTGCAGGTGGCATTAGGTTGTTGGGTTAACGTTTGACCGTAGTATTTTTTTCTTAATATTGTCTTGTTTCACCTGCGAAATCGTTATTGCAAATTTTAAAACGCAAAAGGTTCGTTTGAAATTATTATTTCTGCTCGAAAAATCTGCATTGGACTCTGCAACCCTTCAAGTGGATAGAACTGAAACTCTTTGAGGAATGGAAGTTATGAGGGAGCTCACAACCCCTAGATTGTGAGAGGGTAGACGTTTCGTTCAGGCTCAATCCACAGGAATCTTCAGATTGGCTATATAGATGAAGTCTGTCAATATTGTATTTATGCCTTCATAACATTAGGAAGGAGGGTAGTGAATTAGGGAGATTACTGCTATGCTTAAAACCGGAGAGATTGAGTGAGCGATAAAAGATCAGTTTCAAACTCAGTACGGGATATCGATAGTCGCGGAATGAACAAGATAAAGTTCTGCGGGCGTTAGAGGCACCTTCGCCGGAGGATTAGAGAGCGTAGGGACCATCCCAGGAAATTCAACAGATCATTTATGAACACTTCAAACAGTAAGAGACCAAGATTAAATTCCTGCGGAACTCTCGCTTCTAGTTCATATTCAAACGACTTGGAACTATTATAAAATACATAATTGATTCTAGTTCACGTAGGAACCAATAAACTCCAAGACAACAAAGGCAAAAATAGAATGAAGATAGTTTGCTATACTGAACTTCATGATCCACAGGATCCATATGCTCTTGAGAAATAGTATAAATTACATCGACCTGACCACCATAATCCAGGAACTCCGTCATAAACTGTGATAGAGCAGCCAAATTTGTGATCACATATAAAGTCATGCTCACCCGCAGACAAATAGGACTGAACACCGTGAAACATACTTCTATATGATTCCTCATATTCTTTAACGAAATTGAAGAGTATAGTTTTCAATTTCGAACACACAGAGAAACACAAACTTGGAAAAGTGAAGATTTTAGACTCTACAACAAGATGAATAGGATGAGCAAGAGTAGAGCTGGATTTTTTAACAGAAAAGGCAGGATTTTGATCACCAGTTGCAATTTCATCAGGAAATTATTCCTTCTTCAGTGATCCTGGGTAAGACAAAGGGTGAGGATTGAGTGAAATCAAATAGAGATATTTTATAATAAAATAGAGAACCCATCTGTGTTAAATCCTGAAAAATTATTTTCTGTGAGACGATTTCGCTACAGTACCTTGAAGGTTAGTACTGTTATTTTGTGAAACTCGTTATACAATGATTTTTTTATAACTTTAATTCCTTTTTTGGTCCTTAAATTTCAACTTCAAAAGGGACCCAATCGTAGATTTCCCTTTTACCTCTTCAAGCAGCTGGAAAACGTGACAAACCCTACTGCTTGGACCACGCCCACCCGCCCTTTCGGCAGCCGCTCAGAGCACAGGCCTCTGCCGAAATCCCCATTTCCGGATTCCGTCCGCGTGACCTTAGTTCGGCATTTATATTTGGCAAGCTCTTAATCCAGGCCGGTTAATGAAACTGGAACGATAAACCCCTCGGGTTCAGATGAGACCGACTCTCCCGATGCCATAAATTTTCCTCCATTGTAAGTGGGAAGAAGCCTCTCGCGAGATATATTTATATATATCAAGGTACGTGGAAAACAGAACTTTAGGGGTATGCTTGGCGGTTGATACGTGGCCTCTAGATACGTGTTTTATGGGCCTTTGATCCTAGATTGTCGAAGGGGAGGAAGCTTAAAGGATGATTGTCGTGAGCAGCTGTTCAAAAATTCGTCGCCGCAGAATGAACGTACAGGCGAAGAATGGAATGTTCGAAATGGGACGCAATTCTTTTCCTTTCTTTCAGTGATCATATAAGGCAGATGCCTTGTCGTGAGGTCTCCCTCTGTTTATTGTCCTGGACTTCAAGCTGCTACTAAACCACGTATACAAAAATGAAAGAATAATTTTCCATGAGTATCCTTGCTGAAATACATAGTCATCCGATTTGTGATCTGGATTTGATATTTCAATTTGAGTCACATACGTCAAACCGAACTGTCATCCGAAGATCTATATGTTCAGTTTAAATATTGGATGGAGTAGTTACTTTGTGGTAGTTCATTTCAAATAGATTAAGACAAATACTCTGTTTACTGTCACTTTTTTTGTGAAAAGGTGTAAAGAGTGACCCTAGTTTTGTAGCTTTACTACATTTTCAACGTTCTGTTTTCTGGTTATGGTTTTATATTCGAGGGATATGTGGGAAACTCCACAGGCCCATTTGTTCACTTAGAAGGTTTATGGACGGGCAACTACTGTGTTTAAAACTACCTGTAGATTCCAAATGTTCGATTTTTTGCCTTTCCGTTCCAGGATTTCGATATTATCTATATCTAATTCTGGAAAAACATGATTCGCTTGGGAAAAACATTTAGCCACATTTAAGTAACCTTTTCGACGCTTGAATGAAGCCTGATGTCTTTTAACCTTTGGGTGAAAGTTTTTGCCGTTTAGTCTATGTATGATAGATTGGGCCGTTGCTTGGTAGAAATCAGTTGTAATTGTCATTATAAAATAAAACACTCGTTTACATTTTCTACTTTATTTTTGGTATTGACGTACGTTTCGTCTTTGCTAGAAAGACTTCATCAGAATACGAAGTAACAGTTGTTGTACAATGAATTTATAAGATTTTTTACAGAAGGTGTACATGTGTTTTTAATTGTTCGTCGGGTTGGTTTTCTCAAAGAATATTCCCTTCAGAATCGTGTTCACTCGATCCCTTGTAAATATTGAATAGAGGGGTGTAATAAAAATCTATTTGTTCATTTACTAGGTTATTGCTGTTTTTATGTTTATTTATTTCGTAAATTTCCCATAAGTTCAATTTTAGACCTCTATTTTCATAATGTAGAATTTCTATTTCTTTTGTGAAAGAATGGTTATTTTCAATAAAAACAGTATGGATAAACTTCAATTATCAGGTGTATACAAACTCACTTGCCCAGATTGACCAAAGATTTATATTGGTAGAACAGGTAGAAATTTCGGTACACGCCTAACAGAACATAAAAGAAGTTTCGATAAAAATAAAAAAGATTCACATTATGCTAAGCACCTTCTTGAAAATAACCATTCTTTCACAAAAGAAATAGAAATTCTACATGTTGAAAATAGAGGTCTAAAATTGAACTTATGGGAAATTTACGAAATAAATAAACATAAAAACAGCAATAACCTAGTAAATGAACAAATAGATTTTTATTACACCCCTCTATTCAATATTTACAAGGGATCGAGTGAACACGATTCTGAAGGGAATATTCTTTGAGAAAACCAACCCGACGAACAATTAAAAACACATGTACACCTTCTGTAAAAAATCTTATAAATTCATTGTACAACAACTGTTACTTCGTATTCTGATGAAGTCTTTCTAGCAAAGACGAAACGTACGTCAATACCAAAAATAAAGTAGAAAATGTAAACAAGTGTTTTATTTTATAATGACAATTAGTCTATGTATATTATACTACTGGTGGGCTTAAAAAAAGCGCATCTCTGCTGCTTATGTCTTGACGATCTATTCCAGTCGATTTTAGTTTGGAATTGTAAGTTCTACTGTCTCAATTCGAAAAACTCTCTGTTGCTGTAGCTCATACCACTCATTTTATAGATCGGAAAGGTTACTCTAATTTAGATAAATTTTTCTTCCTTTTTTTTCCCAGATTTAAATAATCTCGAAACCCTACATCTAGAAAAGGACGGCAAAAACAAGACTCTGTAGCGCCATCATCTACCTCTAGCAAAGGACGAAAATTTTCAACACACCACAACCCAAGTTCCGCAAGTGTATTTGTCTATAACTTAAAACATCAAGTTTTGTACCTACGAACTACGATTAGCAGACAGCATTGGTTTTCTGTTATCTCTTGAACTGCTGCCGAATAGCATGGAATGCTTATCGAAGCGCACGGAGGACATGCTCTTGGTAAAACACAGTGTTTTGAGGGATTTAAAATATTCAAAAGTGGTGATTTTGACGTGAGAAACTAAGAGCGTAGAAAACCATCGAAAAAGTTAGCATAAACTAATTACAAACCCTATTTATTGAAGGAAAATGGCACTCAAAAGTCAATAAAATTAATTGAATGTGGTGCAGATGGCCGTCTCCATGTGAAACGCAGCAAGAAAATCGAAAAAACCACTTGTGAAATTCTATTCGACAGATCAAATCGAGAATGATGGCAGATGACAGATTTTGAGAATCCTTAGCGTCGTAAATCATGGGTGAATCCAGGCGCACCATTGACATCCACTGCAAGACCAAATCGCTTTGGGAAGAAGACGCTGCTCTGTGTTTGGTGGGATCAGAAGGATATGATATACTATGAACTGCTAAAACTTTGTGAAACGGTTAACACTTATCGATTCCAACAGCAAATGATTGATTTAAATAGATCAACAATCGACAAAGTCATTTTGTTCCATGATAATATCCCATCAATCACAGAAAAACGGATCAAGTAAACGGTCGAGCATGCAGCTCCAGACTTGGCTCTGTCCGATTATCATCTATTCGCATTACTGGCTCACGCTCTCACTGACAAAGCTTCAATTCGTATTAAAATGGATCGATAACTAGTTCGTATCAAAAGAAGAGCTGATCTTTTGGCGTGGCATTCAGAAATTGCCGGAGAGGTGGTAAAAATATATTAGTAGCAATGGGCATTATTTTGAATATAATATTTTCAATAACATACGTGCAATTTTCATTAAAAAAAATCTGTTTTCATACGATCCTAGTATGTTGATGAGTAAATTCAAGTTTGATCAAGAAAGTTGTTTTCATAAACCGAAAACTTATCAGCCGATGTGTTCTTCCCAGCAATCCATTTCGTTCATGTTCAAATCTTCCTTTCTGAGAAGTAGTAAATAATGCATTCAAATTCGGAACTCATTTATGCAAATGACAAAATGATCTTCTCCGTTTGATTGAAAGCCGATACAGCCATTAACATGCTCATATTGTAATTTATAGCTATTCTCAACACTCAATGAATTAATTAAGAGTGTAAATTTCCACCAAAATATTATCATTTGTACTTCCTCTCGAGGATACTCACCTTCTTCTGCGGGAAGTTCTGGAACAAAAACAAAAGATCAGTAACAACATAAACAAGATGAGGATAAATAAATTATAGGCGGGAATGAACCGTACTAGAAACCAGATTCTTATTCACACAATAAATAAATATCCTTTGTTAACACACGTACAAACGTAGCCTTGATGTTTGACGTCACATCTGAGTGTTGCAAAGACGTCGTCATCTGCCTAGTATTGCGATGTATTTTTTTTTCGGAAGGAAACGTCACTTACATCTATCCATTTCATTCAGCAAAATCGAAGCGGTAAATGAAGTATTATATACGACCTTGTTTCTTTAATCAAATAAATGTACATAGGCTATTATAAACACAACCAAATTTATTTTGGAATCATCACCCAGTATCTAACAGAAATGTTTATCCACAAAAAACATACTAATGTTAAAATAAAGGGTGGAGCAGAGAAGATGGAGTTTTTGAAACGGCTAGTACTTCCAGGACTAATCGTGATGGAAATGAAATCGTTAGATTCGTAGGGTCATTACATTTGTTTATCAGTCAAAGCCATGAAACTGTGGTTGTTGAAACACCGTGTGTTCCGTCGCCACTTCAACATTCACCGGCAACATCATTCTTCGGGATTCAGGCACCTCGTACAAGAGGTGTTTTGACGTAATGCATCCAAGGGCTCTATGAGCCATTCCGCTGAACTTCGTTCAAGTACTCGGTCGTATTTTACACTTTCATCTGCATTTACACCCTTACAAATTGGCAGTTATTGAACAGTTAAAACCAGGGAATTACGAACAACGACTAACCTTCGCGCGTAAGATCGAAACACTGTAGCTCAATATGTTCATGTTTGATGGAACTCATTTCCATCTGATCAGCATTGTGAATAAACAGAACTGCCATTAATGAACCCAAGAAAATCCGAAAGAATTACATGAAGTTTAGTGCGCAGCTTCCAATACTTGTTTGCGGCCAACTTCCAAGAACGGCTTCAGCGGTGCCTTACTGATCGTGGCCATCATACTTCAGTTATTGTACTTTACCATTCAGTACCGTGAATGCTATGAATTAACGTAACCGAAAATATAAATAAAAATTTTTCAACGTGAAAAATTGATAAATTTATGAATTTCTGAAAGACGTCCGTCTTCACTGCCCCAAACTGTAGAAGTAAAATGAATTCATTTTTTTAGTTTCGTCATATGATATGTTGAAATAAACTTCATTTTTATATCCAAAAATAACATCATGCAGTGAAATATTTCATACAAATTTGTGTTACACTGCAATTTATGAATCTCGAAATTTCAAAAAGAAGAAAAAAGTATAAAAATAGCCATATAATCAACTTATTTTCTAATGAGATCGATTATTGATCCAGATGATTAATTCATAGATTAATTAATATTTTCACTTTCTTTCAGAGTCAGAATATAATCTTCCGTTGGCACCTAATTTCTTTTTATTCCCCCAGATCAAACATAAATTGAGAGGTCAACGTTTTTCGACGCCTGAAGAAGTGGTTGAAGCATTCATCACATGTTTTGGAGGAACATCAATCGGAATGAAAAAACTACTTCGAAAGTTGATTTTAAAGCATGCTGAAGTGTTGATTCTTAACGCTTATATCGTCCTTCATACGCATTCCCCTTTTAGTTGGTTAATGGCAAAATATTGTGTTGAGGCCATCATCCAGGAAGGGTCCAATGCTATCTAGAATACTAGATAGTTTTTTATGTATCGAGACCAGGTAGTCTGACACGAAATTTACCCCTGTCTTATCGTCTACCCGCTGTGTATCGTTTCGCGTTATCGGCTTTTCTAGTCCCACGGGCTGTGAGTCCACGTGTTCTACAATGGTGGTTAAACGTAAGTTTTTTTAAATATTAGGCTCACCTAACCTTCTACTGTGGTCAATAAAACCTCAAGTAATTTCATCAATTCAATATTTGCAACAATTAGATACCGACAAGCAAATAGATAATATAATATTTATAATTAGTGAACGGGGCAATTTTCTAAAGACGTAGATATTCTATCAAGAAAAAACTTTTTATCATTTTGACGTTGAGAAGTGTTCACATATCGTTTAATTAAGGAACCTGGAATAGAAGATTCAGGTTCAACATTTCGAGAACAACTGCAAGCGGTTAAATCCCAACTATCACGTTTTTTGGCCCAATCGAACGCTTACGTTATTCCATTGATCTTAATAGAAAATATTTTCAAAAACAATAAAGCCATTTCCGATTATTAATATTTGTTTATTCGTCTATCGCAAAACTTATGTAGCGTGCCTCATAGTGGATGAAGAAATATGCAAGAGAAATGCGAACTAACCTATTCGTACAAAAATAAAGAGAATAGACGCGTAAAATTTGCTGCGTTTTCTTTATTGCCAATCAATCGCCATAAAACTTGAAAGAGAACAACCGTTTAACTTCATAATTTATTTTTCTTGGCGCAAGTTTTCAAATTCGAATGCACTGTCTAGATTTCATTATAACAAAGAAGTTGTCCTGAAACTGCCCAAACGGTCTTATTTTATCGGGAAGAAAACCTTCACACGCGCAAAACCGCAAGACGATTAAAAGTTTTCCTGTGCAGTCCCTTCAAAGGTTAGGACCGAAATAGATTCCTATTTTACGTCACTACGATTCTATGCGATTGTTGAATTGCGACGTGCCCATAAGTAACTTTTGATATTAAAGTGAATCCGAGGAAATGCAGTTATGTGATCGAATTCGTCCGAGGGTAGTAAGGGTTGGAAAGGGGTGGAATTTTAATTTGATCCTGAATATCCGAGGTATTACGTTACTTTGAGATTAAGCTCTACTCTTTTTTTATTGAGGTATAGCAAGGTTGCTTTTTATATTTTGAAAATACACGTCGTCTGGATTTAACGTTAATATACAGGATACTTTCAAAGTTAATTTTTTTAACAGAAGGTAGAGCTAGTCAAAATACACAATTTCATAAAAATCGCTTATATAAAATATGCAAGGGGACAAAGTTCAAAAAATTGTTAAGTTCAGTTCGATAACTTCAAGATTCAGAAAATTTCGAATCCGGTCCTGTTACTTAGGATTTCAAACCATATAGAAATTATCTGTATGCTTTAAACGCCATTGTAATTGGATATATTATGTCAAATGTCAGTTCAGTGGAAACAAACAATGACTTGGTAATGAAGACTGTTTTGACTTTCGTCGATGTAATAGAAAATGCTGCATATTTATTCAAATACATATTAAATATTTGGAGAGTTCAAGCAAAATGCAGCTGAAATATACCAATTCGAGAAATTCCCGATATTCGTTGCCACTCAACTAATGTCGAAAGACTTGAATCATTGCTGGTGAATTTCTATCAAAAAACAGCAGTCATATTCCCCTGATCTGGCTCTTATCGATTTTTTTCTTTTTCCAAAGCTCAAATTACCACTTCGAGATACTCGTTTTTCAATTGGTAAAAGACATAAAAGAGAACTCGCGGAAAGGACGATTCCTGAAAATACGTTTAGAAAATGTTTAGATGTGTCTTTTTTTAGAGTGATAGAATTTTAAATTGAAATAAAACACATTTAAATTAAGATTTTTTTATTGAAAGATAATTTTATGACTTTTAAGTTTTAAAAATAATTTCCCGCATATGTCCACCACGACTAGCTCTGAGGAACCGCAATCGACCAGACCAATCTTGAACCTCTTTTTCGAGTAATTCAGGCCTTATTTCATCAATAACACGATTTATGATGGCTTCCAAAGCGTCTATTGTTTCTGGTTTATCAGCATACACCAATGACTTGACATAACCCCAAAGAAAATAATCCAGTGGAGTCATGTTGCATGATCTTAGAGGCCAATTAATTGGACCATTTCTTGAAATAATTTTATTGCCAAATCTTTATGTTAATGAATCAATTGTTACGGTAGCAGCATGAGGTGGTAGCACCATCTTGTTTGAACCAAAACACTTTTGGTCGATACCATTCAAATTTTGAAACAAATGTTCATTGATCATCGATCTGTAACGAGCACCATTCACTGTAACTTTAGCTCCAGCATCGTTTTTAAAGAAATATGGACCGGCGTAAAGCACACCATACAGTGCATTTTTCAGGATGGTAATTTTGCTTGTTTGCATAGCCGTTCAACCAGAAATGAGCTTCATCACTAAACAGAATTTTACGATAAAAAAGTGGATCAACTTCAAGCTGCTCTAGAGCCCAATCAACAAACAAACGACGCTTATTATGGTCAAGTGGCTTTAGTTATTGAACCAGTTGGATCTTGTATGGGTGTAGACCGAGATCTTTACGCAAAATTTTCCATGTGGTGGATGCACAGAGTCCAACTTGTTGTGAACGTCGACGAATAGACAAATCTGGATCATCTTTAACACTATGACTTACAGCAGCGATATTTCCTTCTGTACGTACAGTTCTTTGTCTTGTTGTTGTTGCATCGAGTAGAGAAAATGCTGTCCGAAATCTGTCGATAGTTCGACGAATAAGCTGCTCTTATGGACGATTATGTAAACCATAAATTTCACGAAGTGCTCTATAAGTTTGGAGAATAGAATACTGACTTTGAAAATAAATTTCAACAATTTGTAAACGTTGTTGCGGCGTGAGTCTTTTCATGATAATTTGTCAATGCTTACTGAACAAAAATGTCAAAACAACATGGCTTCTACCTTCTGTCAAATCACAGTTATCCCTATCGAAAGTTGTACCACTCTAAAAAAAACACCCGATACATATTTCGTGTTTCATTAGCCTCTTTCTATATTTTGATATCCAATAACATTTTCATCATTATTATTTTCTTTCTATAAAATACTTGTTGATTCCATATAAGTTTAGTTTTGTGTAAAAATTTTAATATGGAAACTCTGATATCGGTAACAAAAAATTAGGCACAGATTCCATATGTATCTAACAAATTCGTATATAAAAATAACAGAAATATAAATATCAGGATATGAACGAGTCTTTATTGCAAATAGTGAACCCACGGAAAATTTACAATTTAAAAAAGGTCAATCTATGATAAGAACGATAGCTTTATGTAAGTAAATTCGAAACTATACAAACACATAATGTAAACGTACATATTTCAGGGATAAAGTACAGCACACTTAATTTATTCTTGAGGATGTAAGAAATCTTTCCAAACTTTGTCTGGAAGATGCCATAACGGAATACTCAAACGGAATAGAATCTTATCAAAAGCATATTAGTAGATAAGAATTTTATAATCACTTATCAGCGTAGATACGCTTACGTTGCTTTTACGAGTATATTTTGAAGTTTGGTGAAGGCATCTGACTACTCACGTTTCAGTTGGATTTTTTTGGTATTCTTTTTTAAAATATTTTCAAATGCAAGCGCTATTTGAACTACAATACACAATTGCAGCGGAATAGCCAAGAAAGGTGGAGTGTATTCTACTATGAAAATGTTCCACGATAGAAATAAATACAGAATTCAAGTTGAATCAGACACATGCCTTGACAAAAACATGGAAAGAGTCTTCAAACATCATAATCCCACACTACACACAGAGCAAATCTATCAAAGCTGTCCCATAAGAGCCAAGGAGCTCGAAGTACAAGTTCTAGAGTGAAGTTGCGCCAAGCAGGCCCACTTCATCTGCACCTGAGACTTGGGGCGAGATCATGCTACGGAGAAGAACTTTCCTAATAATCATCCGAAAAAGTTCAACTAGGCAGTAAAACTGAAGATTTGATGCTTCATCTAAAACTTTTTCACTTATTCAGGATAATATAACCCAGTGCTCATTAGCAGAGTAGCCTAAAATTCCTTACAGATAAAATGTGTGAGAGTACTATCATAGACTGTCTGTTTCCCCACCATTAACGTAATTAATTCAACATTTTATTAGGTTTCGAAATATGAATAGTTAAATTTTCTCAAAAGAATCCAGTAACCACGGTGAAATAAACTCAAGCAATCTTAACGATTGAAGAGGCCATGTGCCGAAAGATTTCATGGCTTCAATGTTATCCATAGACCGAAAAATTAATATTTACTGAGAATGCATCAGATGTCTGTCTGAACAGCGAAAAGCATCTAATAATGTAGAGAAACGGGTAAACTAAGGAGGAAGAAGCAACGTATTGTTTAATTGTAGGCAATAATTGCCTTTAGGATGTTTTATTGTAACGCTCCCAACTGAAATTTTGCCGATAATTTACCTCTTCAAGCACTACAAATGATCAAGAATTTTCTTTGCTATAGACGTGTTAAAATATTGTTTACTGGATCAAGACCCTCGTGCGTGATGTCGTCTTCAGTGGTAAGGGGGAAATTATAATGCTTACTGGAAAGAGTCTAGGTAAAGGCAGGCCAAATAGCTTATTGTGCCTTCCAAAGAAAAGGCATAACTTCCGTCATCAAAGTGACAAAATAAATTAAGGTTACTCCGCAAGATTTCTGACTGGTCATTAACGCATGACCCACATACGAAAAATTGGACAAGGACATCCTGCTCTATGTTGGTTTGTTCAATCAGGCAGCTGAACGACCTGGCATATCTCGGTAAATATAAGACATTTGGATAATGAGACAATCAGGCAACTGAACGACCTAATATTACTCAGCAAATAAAAGGCTTTAGAAAAATGCGACTTGCTTAACAGAAGAGCGTGACAGTGACCCTTGGAAGAGAAGTATCAGGAGAATCACCAGTTAGCAAAAGTGAGAATTTCCCTGAACGAATAGTCTTAGTTATGACTTAAAATTTGTATTGGCTGCCTTTGAACCAAACAAACCTATTTTCAACGTATGAAAACTAATAATAATAATAATACTTCATTTCAAATAAGGCTTACAGATAAGATGCTCACCTGAAGTGAAATAGTGTCTAAATAAAATTAATAGGTTAGCTCTCTAATGTGACATTAAAAAAATCTCCTAGCTCATAAGGCTCAAGTTTTATAATCAAAGATTTCACTCTGTTTTTGAAGATTCTTAAATTATTTATGTTCTTAATGTCATTTGGCAATTGATTAAATATTCTTATACTACTATATGTCGGGTGTTTTTCACTTAAAGTCAATCTATGAATTGGAAAATTTAAATTTTGTGTTCTTGTGTTGTAACTATTACTGTGATTATATTGAATGAATTTTTCTTATGTACGAATACAGCACATTCGTAAATGTATAACCCATAGACTGTGAAGATGTTATTTTGCTCAAACAATTCTCTACAAGTTTCATTATATTTCAGCTTAAAAATTACCCTTATTGTTCTTTTTTGTATTTTAAACATTTCTTCTAAATTTCTTTTAGTTCCCCAAAAAATAATCCCATATCTAAGTCTAGATTCAAAATTTGCATAATATAAAATTTTCATTCATTTATCATTCAGGTATTTTCTAAATATTCTAATTGCAAAATTAATCTGAATCAATTTCTGACTTAAATTTTCCACGTGTGCTCTAAAATTCATAAACGAGTCCATGAATACACCCAAAAATTTAGTACTGTCTACAATATTTATCACCTTATTTTCTAAAGTAATACTGGTTGGTTTGCTTTTATTACTTCTGTTAGTACTGAAAACTATAAGGTTGGTTTTTTCTACATTAAGGGTCAATTCGTTCTTTTGTAGCCATTCATGTGTCCTAACGAAGAAGTTGGTACCTGCACGAATCAATGTATACTCATCTTTTGCTCCTACCAATAGGTTGGTGTCGTCCACATAATTGATTAGTTTTTCATCTTCCTCTGCTATATCTTCCAAATCATTCAGGAATATTAGGAATAGAAGCGGTCCCAATACACCTCCTTGTACTATCCCTCTTTTATTTATCAGCTCAGTGGATTCAACATTTTCTCCTTCCTTGATGATCTTCACTTTTTGTTTTCGTTTGCATATATATGATTCAATCCACTTGTATGCATTTCCTCTTATTCCATAAGCCTGAAGTTTCTTGAGCAGGTGTTCCTGGTTTATTGAATCATACGCTTTTGACATATCCAAAAATATGGTCAGTGCTAAGTTGTCTCCTTCCAACAGTTCCAATATGTTCTTTGTTAATTCAAATATGGCTGTTTGAGTAGATTTTCCTTTCAGAAATCCGTGTTGTGTGTTACTGAAAAAATCACAACTATTCAGGAATTCTGTGATTCTGGAGCACATTATCAATTCGAATATTTTTGAAAAACTTGGCAGAATACTGATAGGTCTGTAGTTTCCTAGCTCTTGAGAATTTCCTTTTTTCAATATGGGTTTGATAATCGCTGTTTTCAATTGTTCCGGGAACTTGCCTTGTTTGAACGACTGGTTTACCAGGTGTGCTAGGACGCCATTTATTTCAGGGAGGGCTTGTTTAATAAGACTTGTAGGTATTTCGTCTATTCCACTGGTGTGTTTATTCTCGAGTATTTTCCCTATTTCCAAAATCTCTGTAGGATTTGTTATTTTAAGATAGATAGATCTGTCGTTTGGTGACAGGTTGCATTCTGGTTGAGGATGTGTCTGTGAGCTGATGTTATTGAAATAATTATTGAATTTTTGTGCTATTTCCTTGGGATCACCTTCTACACCACATTCCTCTGTGTTCTTCTGCCTTCCCCTGATTTCATTACATATTGACCACATTGTCTTGTTCTTATTGTCTGATTTCCTGATTCTTTCTTCAAATGTTTGGGTTTGGTATTTCCAAATTAATTCGTCATAGTCCTTTTTTTGTTTTGTTATAAAGTTCTCTATATTTGACGTTACACCTGCATCAATAGTAAAATATCTAGCTGACTTTTGCATTTGTTTATTTCTGTGTTTGATGGTATTTGCCTATTTCTTTTTGGTTTAAACTTCTTCACTGGGAAACATTTATTTAGGATAGATTGAAAGGTTTTCAGAAAAACCTGCCACTTTGAATCAATGTTGCTATCTACCTCCTCCTTGAATATAAATGACCGGTTCTGCTTTCTCAATTTTGTTATGAATTCACTTTTGGCTTCGTTGTTGAAGGATCTACAGAATTTCACCTTGGGTATTGTGTGGCATGTATTAGTAATACCACATTAAATTCACCTGCTATGATGATTTCCTCAAATTCTTCACTGACAATAGTCAATAGCTCCTCCATTTTTCCAAAGAAAACTTCTAGGTTGCCCTGTGGTGGTCTGTATATTGAACTGACTAGAATTTTTCTTGAACCCATTCGACAATCTATTACTGCACATTCAAAGTTTTCTTCTATTCCGAGCTTCTTCATATTCGTTATTTCGAAAGTTTTCCAGGATTGATCAACATATATGGATGCTCCTCCGTATCCATTTCTCCTACAGAATTTTGATGACAGTTTGAAATTATCTATTGCTAAAATCTTTAATTGTTCCTCAATTTGCCAGTGTTCTGTAACACAAATTATTACGCTGTGGAGAATGCGAAAAACGCTTAGAAAATCACTTCTGACGGTTTCATCTCTTAGTTAATTGTTAATAAATAAACGTGAGCGTCTAGGGACATTTGAACTCGCTGCAACGGGATCAACAGACGAGCAGACAGGAAAGAAGGAAAAATTACCTCAAAGCCAAGGCCGCAGTTTACGCACTTGGACGGGTGTAAGGTGGATAGAACTCAGCTCCGTATGTTGCCAAATTTGAATACCATCAACGTGTAACAATTTTAAGTGCCCGTCCGTGGTCGTATAGCATTTAACGATAAGTGTGTATAGTCCGTGGATCTATTTTCTATGCGGACATCAACATTTATCGATATTTATAGTACTTATCGATGTACTCGTTTCGATGCCACGTGATCGACCAGCATCCATACGATTACGAGTTATTGAGGTCACTGCAATTCAATCTAGCGTAAAGTTTCGTTTCAGAAAAAAACAGCAACGGCTATTTTCACACCTTGATTCATTATTTCGAGATCGGTTCTATTCTCTCTCTTCTACGCGAGATCTCCCATAAGAGGATATCACTGGCTTTAAGTATGGAGGCGCTTTTGAAGTCCAGTCTGATTTTTCAATAGGAAATGTAAACCACTGCCCAAAAAACCGCTGTTTTGAACATTTCAATCATAAGTTTGATCCAATATGTAGAACAGACTTTAGGGTGAGTAACCGAATCACTTGTAGGGATATGACCACGTATACGTTTATCTTTCTTTCAATGTCTTCCAGAAATTTTGCATTAACTTTCAAATCGCTATCGTTTATCTAATTTTTTCATTTCATTTTGTTTGGTTCATCAGTTTTTGACATTTTTAAGTAAGACATTTATAATATAAAATAAAATAGAAAGGCCTTTTACTTGATAGAAGAAATATAACAAAATTTGAATATCAAAACAAATTAAAATATGTTTATCTTCTACAATTTTAATTTCAAAAAATTTTTATTCAAAAAAAACTTTTAGAATTAAATTAATGTCTAAAACAAACAGCGCTTACATTTAATAGACGTATATAATCAAAACTCAATATATAATGTCAAATGGAATAAATAAACCAAAAGATATACGAAAGTCATCAAAAAAAATCAAGTTTTGATATTCAAACATTTATAATAGGTACACTCCCAGACTCCGCTTTGCTCATTAAAAACTTCGTCATCCGATTTAGGCTCAATATCTACCCTGCAAATTTCACGATAAATTTCAAAAGTTATTATATCTAAAATTTTCATTATGTATTCTTGAAATTATTCCTACCCTACATGAAACAACGAAATAGAAACAAGTCAAACGAACTATTATCCAATATCAGCTGCCTTACAATACATCAAGCGGGCGAGCATGGCTTTGAATTTGGAATGATCCGATGAAAATCTTCCTACAATAATTATTTTTTGGTCAATTATTTCCTAGACACGCAGCAGTGAGTGAACAATTAATTTAATTCTCACAAAGCACGAACTTCTGTCGCATAAAAGTAAAATAATTCAAGGAGAGTAAATTTGAATTTTCAGCTATCTGTAGATATAATTAAAGCAGTAATCGTCATGGCAACCGACCACAGTAGAGTAACCCCAGAAAATGATCATTTTGTGAGTGGATGACTCTTTTCCAGCGAGAGCTGCATAAAAGGTGGGGGTGCTAACTAAAGAGAATACGACATTTCTCAAATTTTGCCTGGTTTTCATAGATCACAGACAACAATTAGATACGCCCTCTCGCCGTGAAGACGTACCGGTTTATTTGACCTACAGGCTCATTGAACTACAAAAAAAAATTCAATCCATCATATTGGCCAATCGAGTACACTAGTTTCTATATTTAATAATGTACCAAACATTTTACATACATCGATATATCCAAATAAGATAAGATTTTTTTTAAAATTGCATATTTTAATGATTTCAACATTTAAAATAACAAAATCTAATATTTTTTACAAATTCAGCTTTTCCATCCGAAATATTCGGTATTTGACGACTGACAACTATTAAAATCATCTATAGATTTTTAATACAATTTCGTGACTTTAGCGAGGTACTTGGTTCTGTGATTCTGAGATTCTGTGAATTAGAGAAAAATTAAATTTTTTGGATTCCTGTTTATCTTGTTATTTACCTGCAACCGTCTACCAAAATGGGATTTCGAGTAATAAGAAAATGAAGGTGACAAAATAATTGCTAATGAAAAATGGAGAGAATTGGTACATACCGACCAGATAATGATAAATCTAAGAGCAACTGCAGCGTTTCTTCAATGTTGGTCTATTTTTAAGGTGAGTTATCGGGAATAAGAGATCCCCTAAGCTTTATCTAAAAATATTTGCTCCCTGTAAAAGGGCAGAAATAATATCGAATTTTCTCTATTGGAGAGGACCGATATATGAAGAGATTCTTAACCAACTAACCCAAACGTATCAAAAGAAAAATGGGAAAACTGATAAAGCATCTTTTTACTCAGAATTATTATGAAATCCCTTAAACGTATTGCAACTAGAGAATCTGAATGAACGATTTCCGTCATTTCAAACGTTACAGATTTCGTCAATTTTCATTGATTTAGATCAACATCATTCGGAATTTGGTCCAAATTACAAAACTGCGGTTATTTCGGACTAATATTTAGATTGAAGCATGATAGGAATATCTGATTCTAGAATAGTATATTATGTAATAAATTTGAAATTATGCATATTCTTTACGAAATGTGGATGCAGCGTGCGTAAGTGCAAAATAAGTTATTAAAAACATGTAACAATCCATACTTTCTAAACAACATTAAAATTTTATTTTGTTGTTCAGGTAATTTGAACCTGTCAAATCTATTCCAATGTATTCCACAAAATGCATTAAATAAGAAATGAAGAAAAACAAAATTATTAAGAAAATCTTTACAAAATTATTGATCATTCATTTATTGTCCAGGAATCCTTTCGTAAAGCTTGTTTATAAATTAAAAAATCAAATATTCTGATATTTTACTCATTAATAAGATCATTACTTGTTTTCCACTTAAAACACTATTGGATGGTTATTTGAAATTATTCAATTCTAGAAAGATAGTAATTGTCCAATAGATTTCTTTAGATATACTTTGTTTATGTGGTTCGAAGTAATGTTCTAAACGTTTGCGTCCGAAGCGAACCATGATGTAACCAAAATAAAAACAAAATTTCTTGTTCAAAGGGTCATGGGATGAATAAAAAAAAATTATTGCTTACTAACCTACCCAATAAATCAAGAACAAATTTTGATTAAGTATATCAGAAAATACTCGTAACACGAATATAATTCAATTCAGTAGATGCACGCTTGGCCTTACATTTTAAATAATTTAACACCAAAATTGTTCAGGAAAAAATATGTGTTTACCATGACGTTAATATCAGCGATATTGTCTGCACAGGATTATAATTATCAGGCTATTACCAGGGTCTAGTCCACAATTCACACATCGGGATTATAAACAGTATATACACAATATACAGATAATACTCCTAATCAAATAGTAGCACCGTATGGAATGTTCAACTTTGAGAATAAACAAACTACAACACAATCGGTAGGAGCAAAATATCTAATTGATATAGAAAAGTAATTAGAAAAAACATTTTGATGAATTCTCCTCAAATTTCGACATTACACTCATTCACTTAATGTTATTGTTGTTATTGAGAAAGTACAACGTAACATTTGTTACGTTTATACAAATTTGTTCGTTAATAAGGAGTGTGAGCTATGGTAATAGAAAGTTCTACAAATCGAGACAGTGTAACATACGTCTGTATAACAATTTCATACTCAAACAAACTCTATAAAGTTTTGTTGATCAAGGTGGCAAATTGCATATTGCGCACGTTTCAAACTGGTTGGTTTTCATCATCAGTGCAATGTATGCCAGTGACTACAAATCTGTCAAGTATCTATATTCGCTATACACAGAGATACTAAGGTATTAATAGTACAATAGCGTCATCTAGAGTATGCAAGATACATACCTTTGCGAGTTAACTCAAGTAAAGAAATGTCTTCTCGACATTTTCACGTTACAAACGCAGAAAAATCAATCAGTTTGAAACGTGCGCATGTCTGCAATTTGCCCCTGTGATCAACAAAACCTTATCGAGTTTGTTAGAGTATGGAGATGTATGTTACACTGTCTCGATTTGTATCATAGCTCACATACCTTATTAATGATATTTAGTACAGATCAGCCGAATTAATTTATTCAAATTTGTTCGTAAATAGAAAGGAATATTTATTTATATTATATAAAGTTTCAACGTAAAGTTTTTCAAACGAAAAATGTACAGGAAAAATGTAATTGAAATAAACATAATCTCGATACACGATGTTTTTAAAGATGTCCTATTTGAGCGGTAGTAGAACTTTTAAAATAAACCATTTCATCAAAAATTGTCTATATAAAATTCTAATAAAGTCATAAAAGTGCAAAATCGGTAACATATTTCAATTTATCCCGCGATAAATAAATCCGCCCTGTGGATTCATTTAGAATGTTGACTGGCTGATCCATATTTGGCTAGGAATCAAAATTACTGGCAAATTTGAATATCTCTCTCATCTTGCAACATTTATAAAGCGAATTTTCATGATTTAATTACATTCCCTAACAGAAACAGGCTAATCCTTTTTAAAACACCCGTATCAAAAATTGAAAATAATGAAGTTCAAAAACACATCAATAAAATTGATCCAAATAATTCACAGAGATGGATCGAAGTGTTCATTATCCTACACTTCTGCAATGAATTAATGAACTTTCGCGCAGATATGGAAGATTTCTCAAGGAATATCTTCTGCTTGCTGCAGTCACATTATGCTTGCACTTTCCATACATCAGAATCATATCAACAAGTACAATTTTTGTATAAATATGCGGCATCTTTCAACAAATTTACGTAAGTTAAAAAACTTACAATAATAGACAAGTGGTACCGCTGATTTTTACGTTTAAGTGTGTATTGTAGTATAGGTTCGGTGTTTAAATTATAACCTTAGCATCAATATAACAGAAGTAACAGAATAGGAGTTGAAAATCGAATTTGACTCTAGGGGCTTATTTCGTTGTCCCCTTGAATAATTTATATAGGTTTTAGATTCTGTTGAAAAAGTCCCAATTTTCTAACACCCTGTATAAATACTGAAAGTACAAATTTCACCTGTGTTTGAATTGTTTGTGTGGTTCAATTTTTATTAGTCATAATTTGAGCTTCCATACACGTGAAACTATTATTTTCAGTTTGAACATCATGGTAAATGTATACAATACTTCAGAAAAATCGAAATATTCATTTGATATATTGTAATTATATCGCAGACTTTTTTCTTAAAAATTTTCCTGGTTCGAAAACTACATATTATTTGAAACAATTTCTTCAATTTATGATTAATATATATTTGTTCAATTAATATTAGCTAAATCGATTTTCCAATATAATGGATTGATAACATTTTTTCGGGTAGTTCAATGAGCTGGTAGGTCGAATGACTAATACATTCGCCTAATTGTTGTCTATGATCTCCGAAAATCCGGCATAATTAATATTTTCAGTGATTCCTTCTAGAGAATTCCATTTGCGATAAAAATTTAAGACAGATTCTTTGTTCAATATTTTAATCCATTAAAAAAGCGCCAAACAGAATATAAAAAATAAATAATTTAAACTATTAAAATATCAACATTATATTGCAGTACATCTATGGCTTAATTTCCATCGTTTAAAACTATACATTGCTCTTTGCACAAAGGAGAATTTTTAGATTGAAAGTCTGAATACTTCAAACCATTTCAAATCCATAAAAGAGAATTTCACCAAGGTAACTTCTAGTCCTCGAAAGCATTGTAGGCTTCAACAAATTTTACCTGAGCTCGAAAGTTTAAGAATCTGGATTCTAACCCTTGTTTTTATACATTAATACTTAATCATGTTTACATTATTTTCTCAATAATAAACTTACCATTAGGGCCATATTTTTGTTGGTTCCTTTTTACTTGATCTAATGTTAATCCCCGTTCAGGATCAGCATTGAAGTAATTTAATACTTCATCTACTGATTTAGTATGTGCGTCCTCCATAGCGTTGGTTAATCAACCCTGCAGAAAAATAAAATTGTTATTAGAAAATTGATGAACATATCGAGAAAACTCCGAGATGTGTGATATACGCCAGCCGTGTTTTGGTCTCATTTGTTCAAAGCAGTTGTTGAAGACAATCATTTCTCATAAATATTATTCAAATAGCTGCAACTTGTCCTGTCGGTTGAAAAAGGAAAAACTAGAAGAACTTGATGCTTTTGTTCGGTCCCGAGAGTTATTTGCTAAAATAACGTTACTGAGAACCTTCTACTTTTATAACAGGAAAATTTGATATTTTTGAAAATTCTGATAAATTAAATAAAAACCTTAAAAAAAACTTTATTGTATTCTTTGTAATAGGTAATTATGTACGTTTTTGAGATTCGAAAAAAATAAAATTTTAATAAGTATATTTCCGGAGCCTGATTTCGACCTTTCTTCACAAATTTGATCTTTTCATTCTTGTTTAAAACTAACGTTTGCAAATATCAAATCTTTAGTTTGTACTTCGAAAGTTACCCGCTTACTAACGGACGGATTTTCTTCTCAAAATTCGAAAAATAGGAATATTATGGCAAAATGATAAGCACACGCTGGAACGAGAACACAAAAAAAGGAATGAATTGCTGATTTGCGGTAGTAAATAATATAACAAGAACACTCTACCAATGCCCATCAGAATCAATAAAATAATAAGTTGTATACAGGAAGGAAAATATATTTTTTGCTGACTTTTCTCATTAATTCGAATGTAGAAAAACTTTATTTTGTTCGCAAAAACAGAAGTTTTCCACCATTAATACTTTTGGACGAAAAGGAAAATTCCCAGAAACGTTAGACCATAGATTAACGAGACTGTACAGTTAATCTATGGATCAGACGGTATCGAATGTTATTCTATAACCATAGATGTCTATGTACAAGGAGTACCTTCTTTTATAAATATTAATTAACTCTATGCAAAGCAGTATTACTATGTGATTTCAATTTATCTTTACTTGATATAAAAAATTGGTTGATCCCCATTTTTAAATTATGTTAATTTTATGCCATCTAGAAGGGATGATCATCCAGGATGGAAAGAAGGGGAAAATATATATTATTTGAAATGTAGCAGTACAAAGAAAAGTACCTTATTGTTAAATAACAAAAGAACTACCGGAATACAAGCCTTGTCATAGAGATAGAAAATTTATCCATTGTTTTAATGCTTGTTTACCCCTAAAAATCTGATGGTGACAGTCTGATGTAGTCCCTATCTATTATGAAGTAGTCTGAAACACAATGATCTATTCTTATATCATGGCCATAAAATAAATAATAAAATTCCAAATGAAGCAGTGTAATAAAATTAAGTAGGTATTTAAAGAATCTCTGATATGATATGAAAATCCTCTTCATTTTGATTACAGAAGTGAATTTAATGGGGAATACCAAGCCTCATATTTTCTTCCGTTACACGGAGATAATGACTAACTAAAATAAGCAGGTAATAATTTTTATATAATAGCAAAAGTGTTTCAATCTTGAAATTTCCGGATTCGTGCATTTCAACAATATTGTCGAAGAAAATCAAGTTAAATTAAAATGCACACAATTAACCATTTAATTGGTATGAAATCTGAATTTCATGTCAATTAATTCAATGAAAATCTCTCAGAACTTGGTATGAAAAGCGGCCGTAATAATTTCAGGTATTTTTGATGAGAGTTTTCACATTAACTGATTGTTCAAAGTTCTGCAAATAATAACGCACTATTCAATCCTACCATCAATGATTCCTTCAGTATCACAATATTTGAAGACTGAATTACAGATATGCCGAATTATCTATCAATATATTAGGATTTGAATTATTCCTGAAGAGCATACTCACCGAAGCAAAAAGTAAATTGGCATAAACGTGTTAAAAAAGTTTTGTTAACTCAATATAACCTAAAATTTGCAAATATCACACAGGAAAAATCACGCAAAATCTCGATTCGTTAACACAAGTCCGCGATGACGTTTAATTACCGAATGGAAAGGAAAAATTTTAACATTTTTCACAGAGAGAATTATGTATTTATTGAGCTTTTTTATACGTTTCAACTCCGAACTATAGGCCTAGTCATTAGATTCTAACTTTTATGTCAACCAACGGAACTCGGCTGTCTCGCAAACGACAGACCATCGAGAACAAGCCACGTTAGACCTAAATTTGATCAACGTTGCCAAGTTTCGGTTCCTATTCGAAACACTCCCTCCCTGTCCAAACATTCGATAGAAACAAGGAAAATTTGTACCGGTATCCGAAGATCTACTTAATATTTTGTCCAGATTCAAAACATGATTTTTAAAGATTTAATATTTTGCACAATCTTTTATACTTGACAGAATAAAATATTCAATTTTGCATGTTATTATTGTGATTAAATTGACATTGCAGGTTTAACTGAATTTATATTGCTAATGAGAACTTCCGATTGGAATTTATTGCAGCTGTATGATGTTGCATCAATTTCCGAAGAACTTCCCCATAAATGAATAAAATTTGGTGTCCTAAATATTTTGGGAAATTATACTGAAAATTAAGAAAGAAAGTACATTTAGGCAACATGCTACTGATCACGATGACGGGCAATTTTGTCTATAGAATGTGTATATCAGCTTAAATCAATCTAATCAGAAACATTTTTGAACTTCATTTTAAAGTTTCTAGAGAAAACTGAAGGATGTGATAAATGGTTGCATCCATTAGATTATTACATAACGTTATCAAAAAACAGTGAGTCATTGGCGCTTTTCAAACTTCCCGCTTGTTTTCTAGTGTCGATAACTTAGAAAACTTTCAGTAGTAAAGAGAACTGGACAGATAGATGTATGTGTTGTCTTCTGATTGGTGAATTGTGGGGAATGTGAATGTCAATTATTCTTTATGAACAAATATTATTATTATAAACTTTCACTACCACTGACGATGAAAAAAGGGCAAAAAATAAGAGAGGCACACACTATGTATGGTTTTGAAGAAAAAGATTCTTCTTACCAATCAGGACAATTTTATTTAAACAATTGAGAATAACACTGAAAAACTGTTGAGAGTATTTTTTGTTCTATTATAACATGAGGATATTTCTGAAATATTGATATGATTTCTTACGTGTCGATGATTGTGATCAACAAAACACGTATTGAACTTCATATCCTATCTCATATACCTATGTAAGTAAGTAGTTTATATAAGTGGTCCTATACGTTTCTTAGAGTATATATCTAAATATCTGCGCTCTGTGATCTCTATCTTCTATGAAAATTTTCGTGGAAGAAACTCTGATGATTTTCATCCAGAAGTACATAACAAGGAGACATGAATATTAATTTTAGCAGAATATAGATGTGAGTATATTTTCTCCATATATGAAACACTACAGAAATCGAAATATATAAATGCGTCATTAGTGCAAAAGTTGTTTTATTTTAGAACCTGCAAATAACTTGTAGTATCCAAATATCCCGGGTTTTTGGGCAGAATGCCAATTCACTAACGGACGATTTTAGCACATGGGACTCTTAGCGACCGTATTTTTTTAATTGTTTTGGCAACCAGATTCAGCGTGAAATGATTGGCGACATCTCTAAATGAGAAAAAATTCGGATAAAATTTCAGTAGTGTGAATTTCACCATCGAAGTTATATAACAATGAGCAGGCATTGGACCTACAAACCGGTGTTAAACGAATAGCATAATCAGCATTAAAACCTATGTTAAATCAATATTATTGGAATATATAGGTATTAATTTGTTTTAAATAAATGTTTCTTCAATAAAATTCTATATCTCAGTGGTCACAGCTCATTTACTGTTTAACCATCGAAGTATATCAACATTTTAGGAATTGAGGAGTTAAATGTTTGTGAAACCTGCTGAGCACATTATAGACGATATTGATTGAATATTAATTGAACATAGAAAATTCAAAACTGTCAACTGAAGATATCGAATACAGGCAATAAATGTGTTTTTCCTTACATATTCAGGTATGAATTTCAATTTGTCATTATTTTTAACCTATCCCCGTGATATTTTCTTAAGGCTGCAGCTTGCTTGATATCAATATGTTGAAAATGCTCTATGCTTTTTCTTCATTTCAAATATTATAACAGTTCAGTTTGTAAATATATATGAAGACATATCTGTCTTCTGTGGTAAACAATTATAATTGTATCAATTAAACAAGTTACTTCAAGAATATTCAGATGCAAGATTTATATAATTTTTCATATTATTTTGAAACTTGTTCAGAAAACATTTTGTTTGTTTTTCCAATGCTTTTTACATAAGACTCGAATCAATTACCGATCTTCATGTACAACTGCATTTTCATTGATATGTAATAAATGTCAATCTTCTCGAAGAAATGTGTTAATATTTGTCACCTCTATTGAAAAAAGGTAATGATAAGGAATTTATTCCTTTTTCAGTCTTAGGAATTTTTCTAAAGAACTTATGGTTTGTTTTCAAATTGAAGTAATGAAGAAAAGAGGTTAAGATTGCAATCCTATTCAAAATAAAAGAAATTTCTGAACACTGTCATGCTAGCTACTGATAGAAGACCCAATTTTACATGAGTTTTTGGCGAGTTTGCTACTTTCTCTGTTGAAAGATTGTCCTATTCTGCTGCTTTAATTTGGCACTTGCTGGAAGTTGACCGGCAATAATAACAATCCCAATTTGGGCGAACATCAACCAAGAGCTTACGTAAACAAATGAGACTTCACAGATCACTTGGCCGAAATGAGGAAGCACTTTTTTGTGCCAGACCGCGTTATCACATCATCCCCAAGTTGCCATCCACTTTTGTCATAGTGTAATAATCCAATTGCTGCACTTCACTTCACACTTACCGATATCACAATTGTGGTCCCAGTATTAAAGGTAAACCGTTAAGAAAAAATAAGAAAAACGTAACACAAGATAACGATTGTTAGGCCCCCATAAGTTAATTGGCGGCGTATGAACTGAGTTGCTGAACGAACGGGCAACGATTGTAGTGCGGTGATGCTTTTATAAGCTCGGTAGCTACCTGTCGGGGACTTTGGGCAGCCGTCCAAAACTGGGACTCTCTGGACGCCCCTGAACATACATCGTCGAGTTACGTCTTGGACATCTTGACGGCTCAGGCTTGAAGCAATTTTTTTTCCAAGGCTTTCAAACACAGAAAAACGATTTTAAAACCTTTTAAGGCAAAGAACGGTACTTTTCCATAAACAATTGGAATTAAAGCTGAACAGGACGCTAACAACTTTGCAGCTATTATTTATTGTTTGGGATGCTAGCTGCGAAAAAAAGAATTCAATCAAACTTATTGGAAAAGTAGTAAAAAATCAAAAATCTCCAATTAAGAAGTGACCCAATCGTTTTGTCCTGGTAAATGAACCATCATTATTCATGATTAAATCTCGAGAGGATGGTCATTGGCTGGCGAAATAATTTGTGGATACAATATAGCAAATGTTGGATAGGTTCATTGTCATGAGAAATGTTGAGAAACGAAATTATGGATTAAGGAAACTGTGAGATAGATCGCAAACTTTCTCTTGTAGACGACGTATCAAAGAAGTTAAGGATTTCCCAAGATTCAGTCAATGTTATATTTTATTATTCTAATTGAAATATTTTGAATTTTCGTAATGAGTGTACCACTCTAAATATGGAGTAGTCCGTTAATTTGTGACATTTCATTTTCATAACTTAAATTAATGAGAAAATACTTCATTTTCTATCACTTTTTGTTATTGAACAGAACTTCGTAGTCTTACTACAGTTTGAAAACGTAGTTTGACTACAAAACTTGGATCACTGTATCCTCAATAATAAAAGTATAAAACGAAGTAATTTCTTATTTATTTAATTTTTGAAATGAAATATCACAAATAATTGTGGCGTGCTCGCTCCTTTCGTAGAATTCTCTCCTCTGCTGCAGCTTTCCGATATAGCATATAAGGGGTGGTATCAAACAATACCTAACACATTCGTCCTCGCCGGGATTAAATAGGGAAGAGTACAGCGTTCAACGACCGTTCCAACGTGGAACACAAGATCACTGGCGTCACGGGCAGACATGCCCACTACGCCTGTCTGAATATTTCAGGTGCGCAGGCTCCGAACGAAACGCTGCCTCCCAAATTAAGAGGTAGAAGCTCCCTCATAACACCTGCATTCCACGAGAGCTTCATAATAATGAACTACATAATTTTCTTTTTTATTGAATTTTTATTCTATTTCCTTCCAACGAAATTGATATTGACTAATCAACAATAATATATTGATTGAATTGAATCAATAATATTGATAATTTAATCAATTAAGGAGTATTTCATAAAAATTGTAAAACTCTTGGAGATGGTGTGAATCGAAACCAGGGTCTTTCACGTTCAAAGCTATTTGCTATTTGCCATTTTATTCTTATTCATTTTTGGATAATTTCAATTCTAATACATTGCATTTTTATACGTTATTTCAGTATTTATACCTCCTAATC
This sequence comes from Megalocaria dilatata, assembly GCA_034642435.1. Classification (NCBI taxonomy): domain Eukaryota; kingdom Metazoa; phylum Arthropoda; class Insecta; order Coleoptera; family Coccinellidae; genus Megalocaria; species Megalocaria dilatata. The sequence goes on along the minus strand of CM067857.1, from coordinate 34,216,962 downwards.
GTTCAGCAAAGCATATGATATATGGTATGTAAAAGCCCCTTTACAGTCACCAGAAAAAAATTATTGCAGGCAGTGTTTTGAACATTCGCAATAAATGCAGATTAACAGGAAGTATTTTTTAAATCAGGATACCAAATATGTCAATTAAAAAATTCCCACATTCAACTTTTGTTTGGAATATACCAAGAAAGTCCTGTGATTAATAAATGGAAACTGATTCAGTTTGGATAGCAAAAATTATATTATTCAAAATTCCTACTTCGCTTTATTTAGAGTTGACAACTTTCAAATAAAACCTATCTGCAGTTACAGTTACATGAATTAATAATTTCAATAACATTTATTTATTTTTTTCATCGTAAACAATTTTTCAAAGTTGAATTAAACTGAAGTTCTGACTAATTTATGCTAAAAGTATTCCTGGAGATGCCGGGGATCGAACCCGGGGCCTTTCACATGCAAAGCGAACGCTCTACCACTGAGCTACATCCCCTACTGATTGGTAATCTTTGATGTTGATATTCGTCATATGTTTTGTACAAACTACTTTACAGTCAACTGCAAATAATTGCAGGTCAAGAAAATCTTCGCTTTTAGAGTCAGAGTCAATTCGCAACTTTCTAAAAAACCGAATCTTCAACTAAGATAGAATCGTATTAATTAGTAATTTAAATAACATTAATGTTCTTTATGTACTCATTTTTGTATATTGAACAATTTTTCAAATTTATTTAAACTAACGTTCTGACTGTTAAAATTCAAAAGAAATCCTGGAGATGCCGGGGATCGAACCCGGGGCCTTTCACATGCAAAGCGAACGCTCTACCACTGAGCTACATCCCCAACTGTACTTAATTAATTGATAATAATACTGCAGTTTTTCGCATAGATACCAAACATTTCAATGAAAAATTACTATTTTCCAGCCTTGTTCAAAGTATTACAAAAAAGACCCAAACTTAAACTTAAAAAAATCTTCGGAAAAAAAATTTCTTAAATACCATTCAAAAATATACAGCAGCACATCTTCTAGAATAGCATTTGAAAGTCCCATCGATTCTTTTATTGATATTTTTAGAAAATTCGACGAGTAGCGATGGGACTTTCAAACTCTGTTTTGGAAAATGTCCTACATATTTTTGTAGGAGCTTTTAGCTAGACTTTATCAAAGAATTTTGTAAGTTTATGTTAGGCATTTTTGGGACAGAATTTGTTATTCATATTGTCGATATGAAGCTGTATCTGCTGAAATTTGCTAAGTAATATTCTATATTTTCTTTACATTGAAGCTTTTAAGGGAATGCGGGTGATATGAGGGTGCTTCTACCTCTTGATTTGGGAGGCGGCGTTACGTTCTGAACTCTTCAGGCAGGCGTGGGGCACTGCCTGTGACGCCAGTGACCTTGTGTTCCACGTCGGAACGGTCGTCGAACGCTGTGTGCCTTGCTCTACTTGAACTCGACGGGGACGGTCGGTCAGGAATTTTGGTTTGAAGGTCGTTACAACCTTCTTTTACCCCTTTTGGGTGCTATGCAATAATTGATAATTCTATGTAAATATCTATTGAAAAGAAACTGTATTTCTAAGACATTTTATTCAGTTATTCAGAGTTTCAAGAACTTTTTTAAAATTAAAATTTATGGAGATTTGACAGAATCATTCGACCTAAAAGTTATTGAAATAGAATGTTGTTTCGTACCACTGTTAGTTTACCGTATTATTTGCCTATTATTTCAGTATTTTAAAATAATAGACAATTGCAAATTAATTAATCTCAATGATTAATTCCAATGGCTTCTAGTGGACTGTATTTTTGATTATTAGCGTGACTTCAAAGAACAATCTATGTGCGGTGGTCTACAGCTTCCTTTATCTGATAATGATGAACCACAACGATGATGAGGAACTGAAGTAAAACACTTATAACAAACAACTAATATATTTTGGTATCACTGTATATGATACCAAGCTAATGTGAGGACAATTACACTACAAACAAGTGTAAGGTGGATTGCTACGTTTACAGCAATCGCGTTAAGCTTGTACAATTACAAACGAACAAGTTGACTATTCGGAGAATAATACATAATGTAGCTACGGCTACATGCGACAATTTTGACTATTACTCGAATAATAATGCATGATGTAGCAAGGGCTACATGCGAACACTTCGATTATCACGAATAATAATGATTTTACAGTCTTTTGAAAGACTGAACGTTAGAGGTGCTCGATGCACCCCTTCTAACAAAAAGAGGGAAATTAACGTAAATGATTGGAAGGTCCATCTGGAGGTGGACTGAATGATCGAAATATACCTTCTTATTGGTTACAGAAAAATCATGAGAATAATGCAAGTAAAGAAGGATAGAGTCAGTTTGTAATTCCGAATGCTGCGTCATGTGAAATTAACAGGCATAAATATATCCAAATCTCTAATTGACTTTCCATGTTTTCTAAGGCAATATGTAATAATTAAAAAACCAATAATCTGAAGTGTAGAGTAAAAATAAACAGTTTGAAACAATCTCAAAACTGCTAGATCGCATATCAACGTAAAAGACATAAGTATCGAATGACAAACTAATTTCGAACAACAGGGCTGTCTCTAATGAGACGGAACAAATGTGTTCGAAGTAATATACTCTTTCAATTCAGGAAGTATTTTTTTAAATTTGGAATCCAAAATTGTCATTAAAAATTACATATTCAACTCTTGTTCGGAATATTTCAAGATATTCCTATGATGAATAAATCTGATTCAATTTAGACAGCAAAAATTATATCTTTCAAAATTCCTACTTCGTTTTCTTTAGAATCAGAGTCAACTGATAACTTTCAATGAAAACGCAACTAGAATTGCATTAATTTAATTTACATAAATATTCCATATTGAATTAGTTTCATATGATGAACAATTTGTCTAATTTAAATTTATTGGAAGTTCTCAATTATGGATACTAAAAATATTCCTGGAGATGCCGGGGATCGAACCCGGGGCCTTTCACATGCAAAGCGAACGCTCTACCACTGAGCTACATCCCCTTATATAACACTAGTTTGAACATATAGTTTGAAAAAGTCGTTTTTCCGGTCAGCCGCAAATAATAATAGTAGAAAGTGTTTTCACATTTTCGATGGAATTGAGATCAACAAGGAGTTTTTGATTTATCAGGATACCAAACATGTCAATCAAAAACTCCAATATTCAACTCTTGTATCGGATTATTCCAATATAGTCCTATAATGAAGAAAAAGAAACTGATTAAATTTAAGCAGCAAAATATATCTTTCAAGATTCCTATTCCGGAGAGTTGGGGTCAATTGACAACTTTCAACTATCTACAATTAGAATTGCATGGATTTCTGCAATTATGATTTGTGGATAGAGCCCTGGATTGGGAACTAAAAAGTCCCGGGTTCAGACCCTGTCTAGAAGAAGCGAATTTTTCTAGTTACTTTCTAGGAAGGACGCAGTAACAAATCCTAACTAGAACACAGCTGAACTCCTAATTCTCACAAGCTAAAAAGCTGCTGAGGGATCTTCACAAAATATCTAGGAGTATCAGGGTAATATCAATGACAATATGTGCAATATTATTTGTATCTTTTCATTTCTATAGTAGGGGATGTAATTCAGTGGTAGAGTGTTCGCTTTGCATGTGAAAGGCCCCGGCATCTCCAGGGAAATTTTTGGTTTTCAGCAGCCAGAATTTTAAAGTTTAATTCAAATTTGACAAATTGTTCAACATACAAAAATAAATAAATATTAAAAATTTTAATTCATGCCATTCTAGTTACAGAACTTCAATGAAAGCGAAATAAAAATCTTGAAAAAAAAATTTTTTTTGTTGCCTAAATCGAATCAGTTTCTATTTATTCATCATAGGAATGTTATGAAATAATCTGAATAATTTTTGAATATCGGAATTTTTTAATTGATATAGTATATTAATTTAGATAATTTCAACATAGTATCACATTACTGTAGAGGCAAAAATAAACACGGAGGCATATTAATAGCAGTAAGAGAAAACTGGAAGGCAATTTCATTGGAAATGGTAAAAGAGCTAGCTATTGAAAGAGAAGCTGAATTTACAGGTATATTCTTAGGAAACATTAATACTGTTGTGGTGGTAGTATACAGATCACCATTGGGCTCAGTGGACGTATTTGTAGATGATTTATCAAAAGTTTTGCGGTACTTGACAGAAAACTACGGTGAAAAGAAAATATTGATATCCGGAGATTTTAACATCAATTTCAACATAAATAGTAAGGAAACAAAAACAATGATCAATTTATTCAAGGCCTTCGGTTTCAACAGAAGTTTTTATGAGGCATCTAGAAAAAGTAATATAACAGAAACATGCATCAACAATATATTTATCAACACAATTTATCATGACACTACAACACTGGAACTTCACATGTCTGATCATCTGGCACAAGTACTAACTTTTCCTGCTTCGGATAATGAACCTGAAAATAATGCAAAAATCATAAAAAGGAGGGATATAACAGAAGAAGGTACTTACCTATTAAAGAAGGACATATCTGATATATCGTGGGAAAATTTGTTACACCAAAAAAAATGCAGAGGAAGCATTCTCAGTTTTCCATAAGTACATCATGAAGGTGCTAGATCAGAGAATTCCATTAAAAGAGAAGAAGGTAAAAAACTCTTTCGACAGAAAAATGTTGTGGAAAACCCAAAAAATCATTGAAATGAAAAATACCCTTGAGGCACTATACACAGTAGCAAAAATAAAAGGAGACAACTTATCATTTAGAGCTTATAAATCGCATAAGAAACAATATTGTATTGAAATAGAAAAAACAATAAAAGAAAAAAATGAAGACTACTTGAACAAGGCAGAAAATAAGCAGAAAGCACTATGGGAAATTATGAGAAGCAACAACTCGAAAACAACAAAGGAAAATGCAAGCACAGAACTTCATGCTGATTCACTAAACAACCATTTTGCAAGTGTTGGCCAAAAAATCTGTGAAGAGTTAGGAACTAAAAGTTATGAATCTAGTAAGATGCCACAAAATAAATTTTTGAATAATGAAAAATCGTGCTTTTTCTTTGAGTGCACTGCAAATGAAGTAAAAAAAATAATAACATCTTTTAAACCCAAAACAACAGTTGATATTTACAACATTACCGTAGACATTCTGAAAAATATCAGTGAAGAAATTGCCAATCCTATTTCAATCATAATAAATAAATGTTTCCGAGAAGGTTATTTTCCAGAAGAACTTAAAATTGCAAAAGTTATTCCAATCTATAAAGGAAAAGGACACAAAAACGACTGTAATAATTATGGACCCATCGCAATTCTTCCCTGTATATCGAAAATATTTGAGACTGTGATTAAAAACAGAATGCTGAAATAGATGGAGAAGAAAAATATTTTAAACAAAAACCACCATGGATACAGAAAAGGTCGAAGTACAACTACTGCACTAATGGAATTGTTGAATAATGTGATAGAAGCTATGGATGAAGGAGATTTTGTAGAGATGCTAAATTTTGACTTAAGTAAAGCTAAAATAGAAAGGCCTTTTACTTGATAGAAGAAATATAACAAAATTTGAATATCAAAACAAATTAAAATATGTTTATCTTCTACAATTTTAATTTCAAAAAATTTTTATTCAAAAAAAACTTTTAGAATTAAATTAATGTCTAAAACAAGCACCGCTTACATTTAATAGACGTATATAATCAAAACTCAATATATAATGTCAAATGGAATAAATAAACCAAAAGATATACGAAAGTCATTGTCTCCTTTAAATATTTATTTATTAATTTCAATGACTTTCGTATATCTTTTGGTTTATTTATTCCATTTGACATTAGATATTGAGTTTTGATTATATACGTCTATTAAATGTAAGCGGTGTTTGTTTTAGACATTAATTTAATTCTAAAAGTTTTTTGAATAAAAAAATTTTTTTAAATTAAAATTGTAAACATATTTAATTTATTTTGATAAGTAAAGCTTTCGATGCAGTCTCACATGTGACCCTGCTCAAGAAACTGAACGCTTGCGGTTTCAGAGGAAACATCCTTAAACTGTTGGAATCGTACATAGAAAAAAGATTTCAGAAAGTACACTGGAATGACGTTATGTCAACAGAAAAAGAATTAAGGTATGGAGTACCTCAGGGTTCGATACTGGGATCTGTATTGTTCTTGGTGTATTTGAATGATATCATTGTCGAAAATTGTAACTGTCTATGCTTGTACTGCGATGACGCCTCCATAATAGTAAGATCGAAGGATGGACAAGATTTCACGGCCAGGTTAAAGCTCGCACTGATTGAAGTTGAAAATTGGTTCTCCTTGAATGGGCTCAAATTGAATACAGAGAAAACAGTTGAGTTAGCATTTGGAAGTAGAGGGAACCCAGCGAACGCCAGATTTTTGGGTGTAATCCTAGATAATAAATTGAGTTATGCCGCTCATATTGATTACACTTGCAACAAATTGTCCAGTGTGCTATATCTTCTTAGGAGATTGAAAAAATATGGTATATTTATTTTGGGAACTTTCAAAGTTTGCTATTATATGGGATACTTCTGTGGGGAAACGCGTCTGATGCTACCAGGATTTTTCTTCTACAAAAAAAAGCTCTCCGAATTATTTATGGAATAAGTCACCGAGAATCTTGCAAGCCGACTTTCATGAATAGTGGGATACTTACCTTTCCATCCCTTTATATAAAGGAGTGTCTCAAATACGTGCACTACAACAGATCCAACATACCAAAAAATGGAACACATCACTTATTTAACACCAGATATAAGAACGATTTTATTACACCATTGCACAGAAGAAAAATACGCAAAATTTCTCGCACTACTGGGGTATCAAAATGTTCAATAAATTACCTACAGACGTGAAAGATTTACCAGAACGTGTTTTTAAAAGGAGGATTCTTGATATCTTGGTTGAAAATGCATTTTATTCAGTAGAAGAATTTTTGAGTTTTTCACTTTAAATGATTTATTATTAACGAACCATGTAAAATTGATGGCAATAAATTATTATTATTATGTTTGGTATCCTGATTAAAAAAATACTCCCTATTAATTTGCATTACATCGCAAAGGTGAAAAAAACTGCCAGCAATTATAATTTGCAATTGACCGTAAAGCCTTATACAAATCATATGGAGGCTATTATTATAATCAATATCTCCTCGACAATAGGGGATGTAGCTCAGTGGTAGAGCGTTCGCTTTGCATGTGAAAGGCCCCGGGTTCGATCCCCGGCATCTCCAGGATTTCTTTTGGATTTTAACAGTCAGAACGTTAGTTTAATTAAATTTGACAAATTGTTCAATATATAAAAATAAGTACATAGAGAACATTAATGTTATTTAAATTACTAATTGATACGATTTTATCTTAGTTGTAGATTCGTTTTTTTTAGAAAGTTCCGTATTGACTCTGACTCTAAAAGCGAATTAAGAATCTTGAAAGGTTTGCTGACTAAATTGAATAAGTTTCTATTTATGCATCATAAGATTTTCTTGACCTGCAATTATTTGCAGTTGACTGTAAAGTAGCTTGTACAAAACATATGACGAATATTATTATCAATGTTTACTAATCTGTAGGGGATGTAGCTCAGTGGTAGAGCGTTCGCTTTGCATGTGAAAGGCCCCGGGTTCGATCCCCGGCATCTCCAGGAGGACTTTTAGCATAAATTAGTCAGAACTTCAGTTTAATTCAACTTTGAGAAATTGTTTACGATCAAAAAAATAAGTAAATGTTATTGAAGTTAATATTTCATGTAATTGTAACTGCCCCTCTTTTATTTTTTCCAGAAGTAAATTTATTTAATTTCAATCCTACAATTTATTCCATAATATCCAACGGAAAATACGCGGATAAGGAAAAATATCTCTTATGATATGTATAATAATAAATAAAATGATCGAAGAGCGTACGCTTTGCATGTGTAGAGTATAATAACTATTTATGTATCATAAGATTTTCTTAACCTGCAATTATTTGCAGTTGACTGTAAAGTAGTTTGTACAAAACATATGACGAATATCAACATCAAAGATCACCAATCAGTAGGGGATGTAGCTCAGTGGTAGAGCGTTCGCTTTGCATGTGAAAGGCCCCGGGTTCGATCCCCGGCATCTCCAGATTTTTTTTTTCATTTTTTTCAGAAGTAAATTAATTTAATTCAAATCATACAATTTTTTCCATAATATCCAACGGAAAACAAGTCGATAAGTAAAAATATCCCTTATGATATGTATAATAATAAATGGAATTATCGTAGAGCGGTTCGCTTTGCATGTAAAAGGACCCGGGTTTCGGTCTTCGGCATCTCCAGAAATACTTGCTACTCGTTTGTCCAAAACATAATAGGTGAATTAAAACAAATTGTAGAAATTACTATGTTTTACTACCAAAAAAATATACATTCTGTCAAGAAAGTACCGGGAATTATCGATTTAAATCTGGCGGGGCAATGAGGCAGGTAAAAATTTTTTTTCCTAGGTTGGTACCACTGTCCTTAATTACTATGCCAAGCTTGAGCGGGATCTGTCAACTAGTGTGTTTGCAACAGCTGATTAAGTCAGTCGATGTCAGAGTGCGTGCCGATTTTTACTATGGGTGATTACGTTGAGCAAAGAATTTGTTTAAAGTTTTGTGTTGCAAATGAATTTTCGTGTGCCGATGCATTGAAAATGTTGCAAAAGGCCTTTGGTGATAATGCTCTATCGAAAACTCGTGCATATCAGTGGTACAGAGCCTTCAAGGACGGTCGCCCATCGACGGCTTCGATCGAAGATAACGTCGATAAAATTAAGGAAAGGGTGCTGGAAAACCGTCGTACCAGCTTGAGAGAGATAGCACATGATCTTAAGATATCCCACGAGTCCGCACGTACGATTTTGATTGATATTTTGGACATGAGAAAGGTGGCCGCACGACTCCTACCGAAAGACCTGAATTTTCTTCAAAAACGTCATCGCGAACAGGTTGCTTCAGACATGCTGGATCGCTGTAATTCCGATTCTACATTCATGGAACGCATTATAACTGGTGATGAGACCTGGGTCTACGAGTACGATATGCAAACAAGCCAGCAATCATCGGAATGGGTGGCAAAAAATGAGCCGAAACCGAAAAAACCACGCCAAAGCCGCTCGAAAATGAAGGTGATGCTCATTGTTTTCTTCGATATCCGTGGCGTGGTGCACTACGAATTCGTTCCAGTGGGTCAGACGGTAAACAAGGATTATTACCTAGGCGTTATGAAACGTTTGCGTGAGCGTATCCGTAAGAAGCGGCCAAATTTGTGGGCGAACAACTCATGGATTTTGCATGACGATAACGCGCCTTCTCACCGAGCTACGATTGTGACTGACTTTCTCGCCAAAAACTCAACAAACGTGCTTCAGCAACCACCGTATTCGCCGGATTTGGCTCCCTGCGACTTTTTCCTCTTCCCAAAACTAAAATTGCCCCTTCGTGGCACCCGTTTTGAGTCGATTGAAGCCATAAAACAAAATTCGGCGCGAGAGCTAAAGTCCATCCCGGAAAGCGCCTATAAAAAATGTTTCGATAATTGGAAGTGCCGTTGGCATAGATGTATTGGAGCAAATGGAGCCTATTTTGAAGACGATCCAATAAATTTTGACGATTAAATGTAAAAATGTTGTTTTAATTGAAAATTCCCGGTACTTTCTTGACAGAGTAGTATAAACCAAGTTAAAAGATATGATTATTACATTAAAAACAAATGTTATGAATTTGCCAATTCTTTGGCAATCGACTGGAAAATTCCCGGTACTTTCTTGACAGAGTAGTATATTACACATTTTCTTGTGACTCGAGTTTCGGGAAATGAACTATCCCATCATCAGACAACTGAAGACCTAACAGTGATACAGTGGTATTTAAACAAAAGTGATAAATATTTTGAACATTTCAACAGATTCGCGGTAATACCTAATAGTCGTACAGAGGTTTACAATCGGAACGTGATAAAAAACCGGGTTAAAAAAGAGGGGCCTTCTAACAGATATCGGAATGTCGGCAATCGACAAAGAAGGTTGTTAAACAGATGGTATCCATTTAAATATCTCAAAGCATTTTTGGGGTTACATAGCTCCGTAGTCATTCCTTATTATTATGTTTATTATGTATGTAATCGTTGTAATTTCTGCCCGCTTTTTCTAGGGAAGAGTGTGCTGTCTAAATTAGAATTTTGAGCCGAAAATAATCTCAAACGACTAGGTTGGACTCACTGATGAAGAATCCGAGGTCAAAATCTATTCTTCCGTACGGACTGACTTGACACCATAGATCAACAAGACTATATTATTGTTAATCTATGCTTGACACTTTCAGTGGTGTAGGTTTGGGGCCTGAATTTATTCTACTACGTTAATTAAAGAACAAAATCGGACAATGGTTCCATAGATCGTTACATGTTGAATTATTCTTACATTTCCCAATTTTTTCGAGACTACAGATACGCATGATCTGAAATTTAGTGTTTAGAAGTATAATAATGACGCTAATGTTTCTGCAAAGTTTCGTGAGAATCGTATAACCAGAACATAAAAAAAAATTGTTAGCATAGTAGCGTTGAGCGCCACCGGAACTATAGCAACAGTTATACGACAAGTTTAAATTCAGCATGTAGGTGTAAAATGAGGACAACAAAGGTAATGCAAAATTTCGTGAGAATCGTGGGAGATATAAATCAGCGTACAACGTCGGAACGGTTGTCGAACGTTGTGTGCCTCGCCCTACTTGACCTCGGCAGGGACGTTCAGTCAGGTATTGTTTAGACTAGTCATGTCCTCTCTATGATACGCCGGAAAGCTTCAGTAGAGCAGTACAGAATTCTGGACGAGGAGCGAAAAAGGTGGTCGCTACACACTCCCCATCTAGTGAGTGTCGGCAAGGTCACCGAATAGGGCGTTGGAATGTGACAGGAAATAGTCTGCCGCTGGGTTGGACGTGGTGCCATCTCCAGCGCGGTTACTGTGGAACGAAAGGAAGGCTATCACGGAAATACTGGATTGGGTAGTTAGGACCTCCAATGAATGGGTTGTTCATTCTTGAAGCAAACCCTTCATCACGTCGGGGTCACCCATGGAGCTTTTAAGGGATGCGGTGTTGTTGTGAAGGAGCTTGTACCTCTTAATTTAGGAGGCGGCGTTTCGTTCTGAGCATGCGCACCTGAACTCTTCAGACAGGAGTGGTGCGCATGTCTGCCTGTAACGCCAGTGACCTTGTGTTCCACGTCGGAACGGTCGTCGAACGCTGTGTGCCTTGCCCTACTTGAACTTGAACATCGGGGACGTTCAGTCAGGTATTGTTCGAACTAGTCGTGTCCTCTATATGATACGCCGGTAAGCTGCAGCAAAGAAAAGCAAAATTCTGAACGAGGAGCGAAGAAGAAGTCGCTACAATACCATATTATATTAAATGAAATTGGCAACTCTCAACTATAAATAACCAAATTTGCGCTGTGGAAATTTTGAAAGAACTTTTCTAATATCATTTGATTGTTCTCGAAAAATTATCCTCTTTAGATTTTTTGTGTCAAAGCATTATATTGAAAACCTATCTTTTTAAATTTCAGAAAATTTATTCAAGAAACAATTGTTAAAAATTATTTATTACTACTTTTCAAAAACTTATATTAAACAAAGAGCATTTAATTCAATGGGAATATACGTACATATTCATAGAGATATAAATACAATATCTCTATGTACATGCCCAATCCATTATAACCTCATTTTTATACATGAAAACATAACAAATGTGTATTAACTATATGTATTGTCTCCAAAGATGACCGAGATTAATGTGCATAACTTCAAGAAACAGTTTGCGAATATTAAAAGGAATCTGGAGACAGCAAAATTTATCGGTATTGATTTGGAATTCAGTGCATTGAATCCTTTCAGCAGTTATGCTCCTAGGTAGTAAATATTTTCATATATATGTTGGGTAATAATAGAATAATGTGAACCCTTCTTTCAATTTCAGTTTATTTGATACTCCAAAAGAACGATATGTGAAACTAAAAAAAAATGTTCAGAATACAATTCCTGTACAAATTGGTTTAACTGCTTTCAAATTTGATCCTGATCGAAATCGTTTTTACGGAAACGTCTATACATTTTATGTGAAACCTGGTCTGTTTTCACATGTGAACAGGTATTTTCTCTTTGAAAGTAGCACTATTGAATTTTTAGCCTTAAATAACTTCAACTTCAATAAGGTAATGAGTGTTATCAACATAATCATCCTTATTAAGTTTTCTTATTTTCTTACAGTTCGTACATTGTGGAATACCCTATTTAAGCAAGATTGAGAAGAACAGTTTGGAAAAACAATTAGACAATGGAGAGGTCTACGAGACAAATGTAAATTTTTCTAATGAAATGAGAAATATTCTTGAATCTCACATGCCTTCGATCACCACCTGGTATAAAGCAGCAGAAACTGGGGAAACACAGACCCTAGAAGAATTATCCCCTAAATATTGTTCCAATGTTGAATTTAGATTTTATTTCCATAAATATATTCGAAGAAATTTTGCTAATTTATGGGTTTTTGAGAGTGATGATAAATTACGAATAAAGAAAGTTACTGAAAAAGAGTATTCAGAGTTGGAAAAAGAGAATGACTTGAATGAAGAAATTATTGATAGCCTTTTTGGTTTTGGGAAAGTTTACGAACTTTTAGTTTCCTTGAAGAAGCCCATTATAGGACATAACGTATTGATGGACGTTTTAATTCTTACAGTGAACTTTGAAGGAAATTTACCCAAAAGTTATGAGGATTTCAAAAAATTGACAATGAAACTATTTCCTTGTATTTTTGATACCAAGCACATTTTCTATGAAATGAGGATGGAAATTCCTGAAAGAAAACGGCCAGATAAATCAGATTTAAAAACGTTATTTCTGTATTTTAGAGATAGGGAAGGTAGACATTTAGCCATTAATTCACCGCCCATAGATGTTGAAGATCAGGAAAATGTAATAATGAAATTCCATGATGCTGGTTGGGATTCTTTCTGCTCTGGATATGTTTTTATTCGGTTGGCATTCTTGAAAATCTACAAAAAGAATCAGAGACTTAAAATATTCATGCCCACAGAATATGTATCTATAATGCATCAATACAAAAATTGCTTGAATGTTATAAGAGGTTCTACTAATTTTATCGTGAGTGTTTGAAAGAAATTTAGTATTTTGTTTTATAATTCTTATTCTAGAAACTGAATGGTGATGACCCACCAAGTGGAAGGCCTCCATTATATGTGATAGAAACTTATGGAAGTAGAAAATTGGATTTTGAGGAGGTAAGTGCTACATAATAAAAAAATATTTTAAATAATTTAATATGCACACATTCAAAAGTCTTCAATCCTCCCCTAATATTGTAAGTTGAAAAAACCTTTTCAAAACATTAATAAGTTGGGTATAATAATTAGCCAAAAGGAAAACAAAACTATTGAATAATTGAAATTTATTCACACCAATAATACACCAAAAAGCTTAATTTTATGCTTAAGAAAAGCTTAAGAACATAAAATGACAAAAATTTCAAAAAAGTGAAAGTAATCTGAAGGAAAATTGAATGGATGCACATAATGAAAAATTAATATGTCGTTTTAGACCTGTTAGATCTTACACTTCTTTTACCCGGTTTAGACATATGGAATCCGATTTTTTTTTAAATTGTGTCTGTTGGTTGAAAATGGTAAAAAATAATTCATTCAAAATAACCTCCATTGCTATTTATATATTTTTCCCACCTCTCCGGCAGTTTATGAATGCCAAAAAACCAGTTTTCTTTTGAAGAAAACCTGACCTATTTTGCTGTGTGTGATGTGCCATTATCAAGGAGCAAAATTACTTTGTGTTGCCTTTTTCCATATTCATCTCGTTTTTCACCTAATGCTCAATTTGAATCAATCATTTACTACTGATAGCGATCATTGTTAACGGTTTCACCAGGTTTTAGCAGCTCAATAGATTACATCCTTATGATCTCACCAAACAGAGAGTCTTTTTTCGAAAGTGATTTGGTCTTGCAGCAGATATTGATGGTTCCCCTGAATTCACCCATGATTTACAACACTTAGGATTTTCAAAATATATTCATTTTTCACCACCTGTCATGATTCAATGGAGAATTGACTTTCCTTTGTGTCTTTCAAACAGCATTTCATAAATGGTCTTTCAGTTTTATTGCTGCCCTTCATTTAGCTTATGATACCCATTTTCCCAGTTTCTGAATCTTTCCCATAGCTTTCGAACAAATGGAGACAGCTTTCTGCTTCACATTCATTTAGTTCGAGTATCATCATCGTCCAATAAGGCTTATAAGTTATTGTCTGTGAACTTTTTTCCCACGCTCTTTGTTCTCAAGTCAAAATCACCAATTTTAAAAGTTTTTAACTGCTGCCAAAAGTATATTCACTCTAAGCTTCGTCTAGAATTCGAAGCGATTCCGCAGAAGATTTCTTCAAATGGTAACAGAAAACCAATACTGGCCGGAAATGTTATAGTCTAATATACCAGGTATATGGAATTTGGTTTGTTGTGTGTTGAAAATTTTCCTCAGCTGTTAGTTAGTGGCATATGCTGCAGAAGCAGTCTTACTGTCCCTAAACTGATGGGTTCCACCATAAATAAAGAAATTCTGGTTTCATACTCTACACCTGATAAGTAAAAATATAATATGTTTATTCCAAACTTCAAATATACATAGGCAAAATATACATATTAATTCCATATAAAATTAGATGATGCAAATGGACCTACATTAGTGTATGGGGTGAAATAACGAATATATTCGTTATATAATTGCATTTATTCAACAATTATTGCAGAAAGAAAACAAAAGCCTGAAAAAAGCAGTTTTATACACGTATGCAGAAATCATATCCATAAACCTCATTTAATTATGAACATCTAATTTAAATTTGATCGTATTATATAAATAAGGAGGCGACTTGGGCAATATAAGAGATTGGAATAGCAAGAACGTTGGACTCTTTAAATTCTTGTTTTATCTACCACACACAAGCATGGTTCGTAAACAGCATAACAGAAACTAATATTGTTGATAGCGAAACAATTGTTGTGAACATAACAATAAAAATTTGTGAAAATCAGAATAACCCTATTTAAATATTATTTAATATGGATTTTCACCAAGTAAGGACTGATACAATTCAATAATATTGTTTAGAAGAGGTTAATCGATCTGTCTGCTGATCTCCACAAATTGATGTCAGTTTTCAAGGTAACTTTCTAATAATCTAACATCAGGCCCAGACCAATAAGTTTTACGAAAGCAATCAGAATTCTATGGTTGACTCTATCAAAGTACCTTAAAGTGATCTAGTAGCGCCAAGACACAAATTTTTTCAGAAACTACTTTTGAGAAAAAAACGATAACGTCGCGAAAAGCTGTGCAACAACTGAATCCTTTCCTAAACCCAAATTGACGGGCTGGTATGATATTATATCTTTCCAAATGAAACAATTCTGAGTGGTAAAATTTTTTCAAATACTTTTGCGCAAGGTGATAAAAAATAGAGACCAAGCGAACTTCATTAAAGCTATTTGACTTGTTCATTGTAGGAAATGGAAACACTTTTAGAATCTTTCAATCTTTAAAAATATTTGAACCTAAATTACTAATGTTTAAAATGTTGACCAAAAATTTCGAAATTTGAGGACTCCACTTAATTAACATTTCGATATTTTACCCATCCCGATTGGTAGCATTTGATTTGATGAAATTTATGTTTTTTAAAATTTCTTCCTTATCTGTTAATGCAAAAAAATTTTAAAGTTAATTTTCTTATCATATTTTCATATACTTTATTTTTATAACTCAAATACCAGACAACACCTTTCCAAATGGTGAATGCGCCACAATAAAAATCTTACTTACCAATTTTACCCTATTTTAGTACAGAATAAAAGAAATAAAAAACATTGGTATATTGTGTTAAAGATAAAGAATTTTTCTAATGAGCAGGTGTTACGTTGGGTTATTTCACTTGAATGCTGTAATGTTATCATAGACCATAGACATAGAGAGTAGGTTACTAATTGTCTATAATGCTCTAATACTTGTCTAAGCTTACGCTGAATATGGCTCTTGGTACAACACAGTGTTTCAAATGGTTCCAATAATTCAAAAAGTACTGATTTTGACGTCAGAAACGAAGTTCCAAGACAACAAATTGCAAGCTTATTAGAGGGAGAAATGACCTGCTGCTATGTCTGTCAAGCAACTTTCCACAAGTGGTTTTTCGATTTTCTTGTTTCCTTTCATTCAGTTCATGCGGAATCCATTTTTCCACTTTCTCAAACTTTCCGCGATACATGCAATTGATCCGCGAGTTCTTGTTGAGATTTAATATCATCTTTATCCAATAAAGCTTGCAATTCGTTGTCTGCGTACTTTTCGGTGGTTTCCCACACTCTTTCTCACGTCGAAATAACCACTTCTGAATTTTTTGAACAACTCGAAATACTCTGTTTCAAAAAGAGCATGTCCACAGTTAACTTCGTCATCCATTCGATGCGATTCTGCAATATATTTTGAATACATTGCATAAATTTTGGATAACTATCATTCAAAATGTGAAAATTTTACCGTGCTACTGTGATAACGAAAGAATTGATACCTTAATAATATAGGTATATGTGAACATTAGAAAATAATTTTATTTAAAATATTATTTTAAATGAAGTTCCGTCAAGTAAAGACAGATTCAACTGAATATTTCAAATTAGATAAGAAAAAATTTAAAAGATTCTCTTTAAATTAAAATTTGAGTAGTACTTGATAGAAATAGATACTTGGAAAGTATCAAAATATATATAATTCTTATTTTATTTTATATATATATATATATATATATATATGTATATATATAATTGATAAAAAATATTTTGTAATGTCTAGAAAAATACTTTTTTCACATTAGTACATGAAAAATTTATACAAATCTATAAATACAACCTATATGCGTACATGAGCATTCATATATAGAAAAATGTAGTATTCCACAATTATATACAAATTTATAAAATAAGGGATAGAATCAAACCAGAACTGTAACATAATATATTATGAACTTTGAATATCAAAACAGATTTAATCTGTTAGTCTCCTACAATTATAATTTTAAAAATTTTTGATCAAAAACTTTTAGAATTAAATTAATGTCATATAAGCACTGCTTATATTTAATAGACGTATAAAATCAAAACTCATTATACAATATAAAATAGAATAAAAAAACCCAATAAATATAAATTGTCAATAAAAATTAATAAATAAATACTCATTTGAATGAGTGGTGGTTCGTTCCGAGAATGCGTACCTGGACTCTTCAGACAGGCATGGTGCACATCTCTGCCTGTATCAAAATGTTTTGTTTCTGGTCTTATATTCATGAAAACTAAATCCTTTTCAGAAATACACAACATAATTTCAAGAACTTCTCCAAAAGTAATTTATTTGAAATATTTAATATATTTAAATATGTAAATAAGTTACTTCAAAAATTCTCAAAAAACAATTAAAATTCAAATAAGGTCAGTCCAACTTCACATTTAAAAGATAAAATCAATTAAAAATAAATAACTTACGACCTCATTTTGAGTTAATTTTTTAAAAAATTAAATTTAGTATAGGTTCCACATAGATTTTCTTTTTTTTATTTAAATTTTGAAAACAGAGCCAAGCCAATGTTTACATTTGGAAAAATAAATAGGTAAAGGTTACAAATACATATTTCTGTTTTTATTATATTGCTTTTATCGAGTAAACTTAATTATTATTTTTTCAAATAATTATGTGAAAATATGCAGCGTTTTTCTTTACCATTATGTTGAAGTTTATTACTTATTTGGCGCATTTAAAAAAAATTTTGATCCATGTGTAACACAAATTCTTAATGTACGAAGAAAGAAGTTGATTTATTTTATTGAGGAAATAATAAACATCAGGGTAAAACTAACTGTATTTTTCCTCTTCAAGGGAGAATAATTACAACTACATTGACCATTTTTCTGAAAAAAATGTAATAAATCCATTAGTTCTCATGTAATGCAAATTAATCATCTCGGAGGATGAATTGAGAAAATATCTGAAGCATCTGTTGCATCATGAATGTAGAAAATATGATCCTGTGAATATTTCATCGCTTTATGAAATTTCCTATATTATGAATTGAGATGTCGGATGATTTTATCGTTTTCATTTCTCTTTATTTTTAAGACTGTGGAGGTGTTATATTTGATGAAATATAAACACCAAGGAAATAAGTTCTTCCATGTGCTTCATCACTTTCGTGGCCCATTTCATCACAAAATCATAAAAGAGAGTAGAATTATAAATTTTTTATGGGTTCGACTTGGTGAAGGTTGTTATTAAATTGAAAATTAGAATATTCTGAAACCCTTAACAAAATAAGTACATTACAACATTTTTTCATTAACGTTCCAAAGCTGTTTGACACATTCACGTTTAAGATATTTAGTTTTTGAATTACATGTTTTGATAGGGTGTTCTGTTCTGAAAGGAACGTAACCTTGTGTCGAAAACTTTCATTCAGATCGTATTCATTTTGAATATAGTTGAATGGAGAAAGTTCTTCTCGACAGGATATTTATTAAAAAAAATTAATCATTTGATGAAGCTTTTTAGAATATCATTTATATTATTTAATTAATAGTCTCATAAAAAACTTATAATTGTTTATACATGAAATGTATTTTCACTTAGATGCCTATCATTGTATAATAATTTTGATTTTAAAATATTGTGTAAAGATTTTTTTTATTTGTTTGAAAGAAAACAAAGAGAACTATCTACATTTGTAAAATAAATGGAGGTTTATACTTGATAGAAGGTATATAAAATTATTTAAATATTTTAATATTTACAGATATATTCTGTTAGCTTTCTACATATTTAATTTCAAAAAATTATATTCAATATTATAACTTCAAGAATTAATTTAATGTCATATAAGCACTGCTCATATCAAACGACATATAAAATAAACATTCTTTATGAGACATCCAAATGAGGTAACAAAATCCAATAAATATAAATTGTTAACAAAATTTCTATAAATTGAATATTTTGAGTAGACAAAATTTTTGTTTCTGCTCATCCCTCTTATGAAAACAGATATCTTTCAAAAATGTTCAACATAATCTTAAGAATTTCATCATAAAACTATCTTACAATATTCAAAATTATTGGATATCTAAGTTACTTTTTAGAAAATCTCAAGATATGTAAAAACATTACTAAAAAACAAGTTATTTAATTCCTGAAGTTATAATATTAAATATAATTTTTGAAATTAAATATGTAGAAGGCTAATAGAATATATCTGTAAATATTAAAAAATTTAAATAATTTTATATACTTTCTAACAAGTATAAACCTCCATTTATTTTATTTTATTCATAATATATAATTATTTGGTTTTCTTAACCTTCTTTATACAGATGATCCTTGTGCTATAACAGAGGCCGTTAAATTGCCTTTCAATCTTTAAGATCTATGGTAAACCACAGAACTATTTATTTCGAGTCAACATTAGACTCCATTTAAATGTTCAGTATTCGTTTACCAGGCCGCTTTCTGAATTGTTATAGGTGAGTAAATATTTTTGTTGATTGATGTTATATTTTATTGAATACGATTGAGTACTGACGAAGCAAAGTCTCTCTTAAAACTCAATATAATAAGTAATGTTTTTACGTATCTTGAGATTTTCTAAAAAGTAACTTAGTAAGATATCCAATAACATTAAATATTCTAAGATAGTTTTATGATGAAATTCTTAAGATTATGTTAAACATTTTTGAAAGATATTTGTTTTCATACGAGGAATGAGCAGAAACAAAATTTTGTCTACTCAAAATATTTCATTTATAGGAATTTTGTTAACAATTTATATCTATTGGATTTTGTTATCTCATTTGGATGTCTTATAATGAATGTTTATTTTATATGTCGTTTGATTTGAGCAGTGCTTATATGACATTTATTTAATTCCTGAAGTTATAATATTAAATATAATTTTTTGAAATTAAATATGTAGAAGGCTAACAGAATATATCTGTAAATATTAAAATATTTAAATAATATCTACATTTGTGTTTGAAATTTAATTAACATATTGTTCTATATTCCTTCCATGGAAGCTATGACGCTATGATATGGTTTGAATGTTTGAAACACATTTTTTGATTGTTAATATTTCATTATTATCTTTTTGCTTGCTAAATGTCTGTAATTTCCTTATTTTGAGCCGAAAATTATCTCAAACGACTAGGTTGGATTCACTGATGAAGAATCTGATGTCGAACGTAATTTTGTCCGGAAATACGAACTTTCTAACGGAATGAACTAGATACTTTAACTTCCAGAGTAGGCTTGGGGCCTGAATATCTCTATTAAAGGTTTCGCAGTTATTCACTTTTGAAACATTTTATTATAATAATAATAAGTAGCAGTGCAAATGCAAGGGTGAAGGATGTATCCTTTCAATCATGCACTTTTCCTTTTCATAAGATTTTTTGTATCTTCGGATAATAGTTCTAAAATTACAAACAATGATCATTATCAGGTGTTTACCAATTATCATGTGGTACTTGCCCAAAAGCTTATATCGTACAGAACGGAAGGTCCTTTAATACTAGAAAAAATGAACATAGCTCCTGGGCTGTAGACCTCGAACAGGTAGGTCGGAACTTGATAATCTCCGTCAAGGGTGTCCTTAAGGTAATGAGGGTTGTTATAGTACCACCCGCCCTCGGGATCTGCTCTCGGTTCCAGGAAGAATTACGAAGACTTCTTGTTTTTTTCTTTCTTACAGGAACGGCCTTTCTTTTTAATCTGGACATCTGGTTCTTGTTCAGCAGGCCCGTGGTACGGATACAACGCTCTGATATTATAAATTCCTAATGGTTCGTCTAGGGAATCTGAAGCTGCCACTTGGTAACCGACAGGTGATATCAAATGTGTAGATTCAGAATGAAATTGGAGCAAGCATTAAGCCCTGTGATACACCACTTTCAATAGTAACCGCTTCCGACCTACCAGACAATGTCTCAGTATACATTCTGTCGAGAAAGTACCGGGAATTATCGATTTAAATCTGGCGGGGCAATGAGGCGGGGAAAAATTCTTTTTTCCTAGGTTGGTACCACTGTCCTTAATTACTATGCCAAGCTTGAGCGGGATCTGTCAACTAGTGTGTTTGCAACAGCTGATTAAGTCAGTCGATGTCAGAGTGCGTGCGATTTTTACTATGGGTGATTACGTTGAGCAAAGAATTTGTTTAAAGTTTTGTGTTGCAAATGAATTTTCGTGTGCCGATGCATTGAAAATGTTGCAAAAGGCCTTTGGTGATAATGCTCTATCGAAAACTCGTGTATATCAGTGGTACAGAGCCTTCAAGGACGGTCGTGAAGTGGTCGAAGACTTGCCTCGTTAAAAATTAGGAAAATTAAGGAAAGGGTGCTGGAAAACCGTCGTACCAGCTTGAGAGAGATAGCACATGATCTTAAGATATCCCACGAGTCCGCACGTACGATTTTGATTGATATTTTGGGCATGAGAAAGGTGGCCGCACGACTCGTACCGAAAGACCTGAATTCAGTGGCGGATTAAAGGTCCAGAGCGCCCTAGGCAATAACTTTGTCGGCGCCCCTGTACCGACCATAAATGGCCATCTTAATTAAAAATTCTGAGCTCGCGCGCCCCTTGTAACTACGCGCCCCTAGGCACGTGCCTAGTTTGCCTTACGGATAATCCGCCACTGCCTGAATTTTCTTCAAAAACGTCATCGCGAACAGGTTGCTTCAGACATGTTGGATCGCTGTAATTCCGATTCTACATTCATTGAACGCATTATAACTGGTGATGAGACCTGGGTCTACGAGTACGATATGCAAACAAGCCAGCAATCATCGGAATGGGTGGCAAAAAATGAGCCGAAACCGAAAAAAACCACGCCAAAGCCGCTCGAAAATGAAGGTGATGCTCATTGTTTTCTTCGATATCCGTGGCGTGGTGCATTACGAATTCGTTCCAGAGGGTCAGACGGTAAACAAGGAGTATTGCCTAGGCGTTATGAAACGTTTGCGTGAGCGTATCCGTAAGAAGCGGCCAAATTTGTGGGCGAACAACTCATGGATTTTGCATGACGATAACGCGCCTTCTCACCGAGCTACGATTGTGACTGACTTTCTCGCCAAAAACTCAACAAACGTGCTTCAGCAACCACCATATTCGCCGGATTTGGTTCCCTGCGACTTTTTCCTCTTCCCAAAACTAAAATTGCCCCTTCGTGGCACCCGTTTTGAGTCGATTGAAGCCATAAAACAAAATTCGGCGCGAGAGCTAAAGTCCATCCCGGAAAGCGCCTATAAAAAATGTTTCGATAATTGGAAGTGCCGTTGGCATAGATGTATTGGAGCAAATGGAGCCTATTTTGATGGCGACCCAATAAATTTTGAGGATTTAATGTAAAAATGTTGTTTTAATTGAAAATTCCCGGTACTTTCTTGACAGAGTAGTATAGCTATCGTGGAGATAGCTCTGGATCAGTTTAACGGCGGATTCTGATAATCCTAGAAGATGTAAAATATCTCTTAATATTTTATGATTCACTCTATCAAAGGCATTACTTCAATGCATAAAAGCACCAAAATACAATTCTTGCTCGAATCTATTCAGCAATGATAGAGAATACAACCCAGATTGATGAGAAGACAAAATGTGTCACTTCGCCAAATGAGATCTGATTTTAAGAACTAAAATTTTTTAGAATAGATATTGGGCGGATGTTGTTGAAGCTTACGGGATCACTCACCTTAAGCAGCGGAGAAACCCTTGATAATTTCCAAATCCAGTATGCAAATATCGAAAAACTTTGCTCCCGAAAAGAAGTGATATCAGTCGACAGATAATAATCTACCACTTGTGAAACGTCCTCATGACAGGAATCACGCGAAAGCTCCAGTCATATCAAGGTTGTGAGGGCTTTCTTTTCTGTAAGGTTCATTGTGGATGTTAAGTTCAGCAAGTTTTTCCTTAAGATTTTAGAATTGTTATTTTCCAGATTCTTTGAAAACTGTACATACTAATTTTTTTGTCTATTAACAGCATTTCGAATTTACTTATATTAGTGTGGATAACTCAGTGGGAGAGCATCGGGCTCGTTACCGGGAGGTCCGGGTTCGAATCCTGTTCAGGTGGAAAAGAAATTTTCTAGTTGGACGGGTGTCTGCCACCATTTCACTGTTGGGTCAAAAATTAACAGTGCTGTGATCTAAAGTGGCGCAAGATCACAGTAACAAAACCTACACAGAACACAACTGAACTCCTAACTCGCACAAGCTGAAAAAGCTTCTGAGGGATCTTAACAGAAGATCTAGGAGTATCAGGATAATGAATAAATATTCTCAGTTTACAGTAATTTTATTACGATTTATTTTTTAGTCTAATCATTGCTTTGATAGTAATATTGAATCAGGGCTTATAATTTTTTCGATAAGTAATGGGTTTTTTAGGTGCTAATTCATTAAAAAGATCTATCAATAGCTTGGTAAAAAATTTCACTTTACTGTCGATGTCCAGAATGTGCACTAAATTATCCGTTTCGGCATAAACAAGAAAGTGATCAGAAATGAAATTCATGTTTATCGTGTTGAAACGATATTAGTTTCTGTTGTATTCCGTGAAAAGAATAACATTTAAAAGAGTGGAAGATACGTTGTTAATGCGGGTTGGGATTTCTATGGCCTGCTGTAGCTCAAATAGTGCCAAAAGCTCCTGAAATCGCCCCGTCCTGTTGTCATCCGGACTTAGGAAGTCAACATTTGGATCTCCTCACAATAAGCTCATCACAGTACGCAATAACAGGCTCCAAATTATCCTCAAACGATTCTAAAAATTCGGGGAAATTCCGCCCAGGAGGTTCTAAAGATGAAAACCTTTTTATTGAACTTAAACTTTCTCCTAACCTGCTCTAAATGTGTTGTCACATTACTCAGAGTAATTTTAAGGTGATTTTAAACCGCCGTCCACCCTGACGCAGTTGTAACCATCGATTCTGATAAAAGAAGATGTGTAACTATCCAACCACGTCTCACAAATAACGACAACATCGAATATGTTAACACGAATGGTAAATAGGAAGTTTTTCGAATCGGCACAGTGCAACTTACATGTATATGTATGACCTCGAAACTTGGATAAAGCCGAATAGGTTTAATTGATTGTTAAATGAAAACAATAAACAGCCAAAAATTTTTCTTATTCGGGAGAAAACAGGTGTATTCGAAGTTAATCAGTTTTCTGCGAATAACGAGAGTTGTAATATTGAGAATATTCCGTGGAAAATGCCGGGACATCCAATTTCTCAGTTTGACCGGGCAAGAATAGTAGCCCTACATCAAAAAGCTTTGTCGAACCACCGGATTGCGCAACGTTTGAATATTCCACGGACTTCAGTAAGGCGCATTGTGGTCCTTTTACTGGACACGGCAGCGTTGCTCGGAGACCGGCGCCTTGTCGACCCAGAGTAACATCTGCAAGGGAAGACCATAATATCGCATCTTTTACTCGAAGGAATCGAACGGTATGTGTAACAGACCTTCGAAGTCATTTTTTGAGGACCTATAGACGGGTAGTCTCAACCAGTACCATAAGGGATAGTTGCATTCCTCAAATTCAAGGACAATAAGACCTTTAAGAGTACCGCGGCTATCACCTGGACATCTAGCTACCCGTCGGCAATGGGCAGAACACCACCAAGACTGGCTTGTACCATGGCGCAACGTACTTTTTTCGGACGAGTCACGATTCGGTTTACAAAGTGATAGTCGACAAGAAAGGGTTTGTAGAGGTCCAGGCAGACTAGAGCGACTCAATTTCGCCCGGGAAGTTGTGCCCTTTCAAGGCGGATCAATAATGAGCTGGAGGGTATAATGTTCGTCCGCCATACCCCTCTTATTATCGTTGAACGAACAATGACTGGTGCCATCTACGTAGAAAACATCATTGAACCAATCATTGTTCCTCTGCGCAACAAACTTAGGAATAATTTCATTTATCAGGATGATAACGCCCCACCACACCGCACACGAAGGGTTCAAAACATTCTTCAAGAGAACAATATACAAATGAACTGGCCAGCACACTCACTAGACATGAATCTAATTGAGCAAGTATGGGATTACTTAGGGAGAGCAATATGCAATCGCCAAAACCCACCTTCAACTTTTCAGGAATTGAGTTTAGTACTTCAGGAAGAATTGAACGATATGCCTGAAAATTTCATTAATGACTTGATTCGTGGGATGCCTAGGCGTATTGGGTAGTTGATT
The DNA here is from genome assembly GCA_034642435.1 of Megalocaria dilatata. Taxonomy (NCBI): domain Eukaryota; kingdom Metazoa; phylum Arthropoda; class Insecta; order Coleoptera; family Coccinellidae; genus Megalocaria; species Megalocaria dilatata. The sequence goes on along the minus strand of CM067857.1, from coordinate 34,191,490 downwards.
GAAAGAAGAGGTGGTAATACGGACTATTGAATTTGGATTCAGTTGTAGAATAACTATAATTAATGAAAAATATATAATCGATAAATTTAGATTTTTCCTCATTTTTCCTATTTTGTCTCATCCTGCATAAAGCAGACAAAGAGTAACAAACAAAGATTTTCTATAATTTTTTTTTTAATATTTAATTTATAGGATTTTTGTTAACAATTTATATTTATTGGATTTTGTTATCTCATTTGGATGTCTTATAATGAATGTTTATTTTTTATGTCGTTTGATATAAGCAGTGCTTATATGACATTAATTTAATTCCTGAAGTTATAATATTAAATATAAATTTGGGAAATTAAATATGTAGAAGGCTAACAGAATATATCTGTTAATATTAAAATATTAAAAAAATATATATATATACCTTCTATCAAGTATAAACCTCCATTTATTTTGTTTTATGATTTTCTATCAAATATATTGCAGTTGAAATGGAGGAAAATATTCATCTCCATTCCAGAACATAGATTGTTTATTTTTTGAGAAACCTAGGGGGGTCAAGACTTTTGACGATGTGTGTATATTCGTAATAAATATCCACCGGTTCAATTAATTCATTTGAGGATAACATCGATTATTACCCATTTCTGAAAACTAAATGGTAGTTGCTTCAAATCTGTGATAAACACATTTTCTTTTAATTCCGCGCTTGTGGTATTTTTAATGTCACTGGATCCCCGTCCTTACATTGCATATTTATAAGCCCGAGTTGCTTATAATAACCCGAATCGGCCATAACTTTGTGTTTCAATTATGGCGCGTCATGTAATCATTGTTAATACATTTGAGGAACGAATCTGTTGCATGATCTCGATTTGGAACATTTATATAGACACGTAAGGAACGCATGTCGCATGTCAGACTTTTAGACTTGCCGTCTTTCCAAAATGTAAATTATTTACGGTACGTTTTACTGGACTATATTTATATTGCTGCGAATTGTTTTCTAAAAATATCTGCCAGGAGGGACCTCTAAATTTTGTATTTATAGTTACGTTATTTGGGAGACACAATAACTAGATAATATATTATATGCCTTTTAACGGTCTTTTTCGTTCAGAATTGTTTCGTCTTAAGCCGCAAATAGAGTTGTATCTAATTTTGTCTTTCGAACACATGATTAATAAACGAATTTTCGAATGATCATTGGAAATGCTTACTAGGTCCAATTACGATTCCGAATGGGCAAATTGAAAGGTTGGGAAAAAATCCATTATTATTTCCGGTAGATGGTTGTAGTGATCGATATCTTGTAAACTACCGATCAACCAATTTCAGATTTATGCTCATTGTTAAGGTGACATTTCACACTAAAAAATTTCTTTTGCTGTTTTTTGTTTGGTCCATTCAGTTGTGAGTTAGAGGGAGTTGAAAATTGAAGTCAACAAAGGGAAAGTTAGGTACATTTTACAGTTTTTCTTTGATAAAATATACAAAAATGCAAGCCAGGCGGCTGAAATTGTGAATGGTGTTTATGGTCCCGATACTCGCATGGGCTGGCCCGTCGTCGAATAATGTCGATAAAATTGCAGAAATAATCGAAGTTAACCGGAATTTTAGTAGCCGAAGCATCTCTCAGGAGGTAAAGATCAATAACAGTATTAAACCATTTGCGCAAAGCTACATTCAAAAAGAAGATCGAAGTTGGGGTGCCACAACTCTTAACACCAAATATAATATGATGGATCGAATTTCCCTCTGCGAAGCCTTTGCCAAACGGAATGAAATCGACCCATTTTTTAAACGGATGGTGACTGGGAATGAGAAATGATCACATACGACAATATTGAGCGAAAACGATCGTGATCAAAGCGCGGTAAAGCTGCTGAAACGGTGGCCAAACCAGGACTAACGGCCAGGAAGGGTTCTACTGTGCATTTAGTGGGATTGGAAATCGTTTATTATGAGATTGGCTAGGAACGTCCAGAATTGATCAACAGAAGAGGTGTTGTGTTCTACCAGAATAGCACCAGGCCACATACTTCTGTATTGACTCGGCAGAAACTTCGAGAGCTTGGTTGAGAAATTTTAATGCATTCATCATAAAGTCCGAAGCTGGTACCAAGCGATTACCATATTTTTCTCGCATTGCAAAACTTCCTGAGTGATAAGAAATTGGCATCAAGTGAAGATTCTGAAACTCGATTATTACTAGAGTTTTTCACCAATAAGGACCAAGACTTCTGTTCCGTCTCATTAGAGACGGCCCTGCCTAAAGTTCGATATTATTTTGTTAATCGACACTTAGGCCTTTCATATTAATATTTCGATCTATGAGTTCGTCAGCTTCACTAGACGAATTGTTTAGTATTATTCGACACTTCAGCTTATTTGTTTTCTAATTATTATATATGGGCCTTAGAAAACATGGAAACTCTTTTAGAGCATATTGATATATTTATTACTATGTGAATTTCGACGTCAGCATTAGGAATTGTAAACAGATTCTATCCTTCTTGACTTGCGTGAATCTCAAAATTTTTCTGCAACCAATAAGAAGATTTGTTTCATTCATTCAGTCCACCTCCAAATGGACCTTCCAATCAATTACGTTAATTTCGCTCTTTTTGTTAGAAGGGATGCATCGAGCACCTCTAACGTTCAGTCTTTAAAAAGACTGTGAAATCATTATTCTAATAATAGTCAAACTTGTCGTATGTAGCTTCTGCTACATTATGCACTATCATTCGGATAGTCAAATTTGTCGTACGTAGCTTGTGACATTTCGGTCCAAGCTATCGCGGTTATTATTGTTAATATAGTATTCCAGTCGATTGCCAAAGTATTGGCAAATTCATAACTTTTGTTTTTAGTGTAATAATAATATCTTTTAACTTGGTTTATATAGAGTAGACCAAGAATTATAATTCGTTGTTATCATAGTGTATTACGAGTGTTTTACTTTAATTCCTTACAATCTTCGTTGGTTTATCTTATTGGATAAACAAAGCTAGTTCATCATCGAGATAACTACATACAAGTGCCCTTGAAGTAAAACTCTTCGCTAAACTACATCAAAGATACAGTCCACTTAAACCCATCGAAATTAATCAACGAGATTTATTAATTTAAAACTGCCTGTTATTTGAAAATATTGAAATAATATGCAAAATACTGTCCTAAACTAACCATGGTACGTTGCAATTTCTATGAGAGAGGCATTATGAAGCTACCTTTAAAACGGCAACAAATTACAGAACAAAACGGTGCATATTTAACCCAAATCGGACAATCCGAAATATGTTAAATAAAGTCTTGAAATTCACCAAAAATAAGGTTTTTTTTCCCCCAATTTAGGAAGCAGTGATTCCGAATACACTCTAAAGTTTAACATTTCTACTTTTTTTTAAAGACCTATGAAATACGTCTTTTATCAAATTTTTCTGTTTCACCCACATAAGCTATTACCTTTTTTCATCATACATGAAAATCATAGAGAATTAAATTCTAAGAAATGAAAAACAATAACTGCTGATTAACATTATTTAAATAGTGTAAATCAAAAAATTGTTTTTCATTTTTTTGACATGGATTTCGGTCAAAATTGACCAAAGGAAATCAAAAGCGCTGACATGGAGTCGAAAGCTTTTGCCATCTTCTTCAACAGTCTGAAAATTTAAAATCGGTTAATACATTCTTAAAGAAACTACACATGATAAATGAAAACACAGAAGTGTTTTGAAATCAGACAGGCAACTAAACGTCATTTTTTGCAGTGTAACAATTGTTCTCCTGCAGAAATATAAAAATGAAAAATACATTATTAAAAGGTTCCATCCTTCTCCCTCTGCATCGTTACCGATTGGCAAAAAGAGTGGAAAAAGAATATATCGAACAAAACGTCATATTTTATTTATTCATATTATCCTGATACTCCTAGATCTTCTGTTAAGATCCCTCAGAAGCTTTATCAGCTTCTGCGACTGAGGAGTTCAGTTGTGTTCTGGGTAGGCTTTGTTTCTGTGGTCCTACGCCATTTTGGGTCACAGCACTGTTAATTTTCGACCCAATAGTGAAATGGTGGCCGAAACTCGTCCAATTAAAACAATTCCCACCTGAACAGGATTTGGACCCGGGACATTTTGGTTCCGAGCCCAAAGCTCTTTTAAGCTATCGACACTCATATAATTTTCATATTCCGAAATCATACGTATATGTGCCGTTAAGTTTTCTTCTAAAAATGCGTATTAACGTTGAAATTAATTATTTGGTGTATTGTATAAGTGTTTCAGATAGCATTTTATTCACGCAAGAATGTTTAAATGCGAGAGCGAAGCTCGAGTGATTAATTTTTGTAAATGAATTAAATATATCTAGAACACGCATCCAATAAAAGACTTTATCCGCAATCACACTCATTCATAATCAGAATCGCAGAAATTTTTCATCAAAAAATGATGTGACATTTTGCAGTGACAACGGTTGTCATCTACTGAAAAATTATTGAAAATATTGGGAGGTGTTGGATGGTTGCTATATATTTTCGATTGTTTATCGACTCCATTATCGTGCGTTCCACTAGACGACGACAACGCTCATGCACGAGTTCACGGTCTTTTCCGTTCCACTAGCTTTTGTCAAGCCTGCGAATATTTTTGTTGGCTTTGCAAGTGGAACGGGTATTGTGAGCGAATATCGATGACAGATGAATGACAATTCGTAGGTTATGTATTTAAAAAACAATGGATGCAACTGGAAAATAATAAAAAAATAATATAACTGAGCTATCCCCTCAATGAATGGAAACACATTTATCAGCCTGTGTTTAAATCTACTCTACGTAGTGGTTCACAAAGCTCCACAGTGAACCGAATGGCGCCCCGGGTCTAAATGACTTATAACTACATATCATTATGTCGGTAACTAGCTCAAATCAGATATCATTCTTATGCAGCGGAAGAGGAAAGAAGGAAAAGGGGATACAGTCAGCATTCGCACCTTCAACTGCACTTCAGGTAACCAGTGCTGAACGTTCCGTTATAAGGGGTAAGTTTAAATGGACAGTAAGGTACGGGTAACTGTGGCATGCCCAGGAGATCTCCTTGAAGAGGGTATCTAACATAATTCGAGTCGACTGGAGAAGTTACTATCAAATGGACTGTGTCTGGCCTTCTCCGGGTGGTCAAGGCTCAGATCTTACTGAAGAACGAACCGAACACTACCTGAAGGGTCACACAAACTAATCCCTGGGGATATCACAATACCTCGGAACAATTATATAGCAATCACTCACACATTCTCACAGTAGCGTTGGATATCCGGAGCTATTTACTGTCTCTATACGATGTGTCGTCCTCTACCAGGACTACTCAGCAATTTACCCTAAAGAACGCCACTGGTTCACAAGGAATACAATCTCTAAAAGTAAGCGGGCAATTGCATATGGCAAATATGTAACACAAACTGACTAGGACATTATAAAATTGATACAGTACGTAACAATCAAAGCAAACAAAGAAATAGGTATCCAGGGGATCACACAATAGTACATGCAAATCAGTTACATATCAAGCACCCCAATTAGTAAGAAGAGATAATACAAAATCTCTATTAGCAAGTATTACGCCGATAAAGAACCACTATTTACAAATACAGCAAAAAGCAACCAGGCACCGAGGCAAAATATACAATACAAACAGATAACTTGAGAGGGTCGCTTTAGTTATATACAAAGGCAATGCAATTTAGTTAAAACATTCCGGTCGGATTAAATAACCGTGAAGCAAAAATACAAGAATAAAAAGCGGTGAATGGAAGTACAATGAACGAGCGTGCAATCAATAATTTCACATTAACATTAAGGTGGTATTCAAAAATGTAAAGCATGCAATTAATCAGAAGCATTTAAAAGAAGTTTACTTACTAAGAGTTACCAAGGGGGACTGTTATAAGTACTATTATCTCGAGTATGTTACTTAGTTGCTCAAGAGGTTTATTTCCAAGAAACTTCCTCTCGAATGCTTCAAAATACAATGGGAATGCTATAAGGACATTGTTGTCCTTTGTTATTGTCACTAATCACATACGTGTCGAGTTAAAGCGCCACAGAGTATTTGACACAGAAATAACGCGGGTAAATACAATGACATAATGGTGGGATTTATATAATCCATCCTCTATCCTTAGAGGATCCGGATCTCTTCAATAATAATCATTCTTTGCCCTCTTGTGCACGTCTTTCATCCTCTGTAGACACAATTACTTCCACCAAAAGGCCCCTCTCTGAGCTAACCAGAGTTGATTGCGTCGCCATGATGGAAAATATGTAACCAAACACTTCGACTCACGCCAAAACATGGGTCTCTGCGGGCTTGTCGCGGTCGAAATCAATGACGTCATTGATGACATTTTAAGAACGTCCGCAACGACCGTGATCTGCAAGTGACAGAACGACACGAGCGTTTTGGGCGTCTTGGTCGCCTAGTGGAACGCACTACTAGTAATCATTTGTGAAGTTGGTAAAGAATGCAAGGAAATAATTCCGTTCCTGATATAATCATCGAGAAAGCTGAAGAAGCAACACGCCAGTTGTTGCTTTTCAAGTCCAGGGAACATTATGAAAACGTATTTTCCGAGTTCAATGAATGGAAGGTAATAAATGAGGAAGTCCTGCTTAATTTGAAGAAGCATGCAATTTCATCATACTCGAAAGCGGCTATAAAGGTCTACAAAAACATAGATATTGGGAAGTATAGTAAGCGCATTGCCTGTCTGAAAAGTGAGTCAAGACGAAAAAGCTGGAGTACTGAAAATAACACACAGGGAAGAATTTTTGGGTAAATCTTGCGATAAAGAATATTTGATGATCAAGTTAATATCTCGTAGACATTCAGACGTTCAGATAATAAACTTTGAAATATTTAGGTTGCATTAATAATGACAGTGTCTTGTGCCTGTCGATGTTGTGAATTGATGAAATTAAAAATCAGTGATGAAGACGCATATCTTCTTGTTTCGATATCAGATACGAAGACCGGTATTTCACTAAAATTCACAATCATAAAAGCAGGATTCTCTATCAATACTGTGGAGACGTGTAGAAAATACATGTCCTTAGGTCCGAAGAATGTATCCAGCGACAGATTCTTTTTACGATACGCTAATCAGAAATGTACTTCATAACCTATTGCAATCAACACTTTTAGTGCGTTCCACTAGGCGACCACGAAGCCCAAAACGCTCTTGTCGTTCTGTCACTTGTAGATCACGGTCGTTGCGGGCGTTCTTAAAACGTCATCAATGACGTCATTGATTTCGACCGCGACAAGCCCGGGGAGACCCATGTCCTGAGGAGGGTCGGGGTGTTTTGTTTACATATTTTCCATCATGGCGACGCAATCAACTCTGGTTTGCCCAGAGAGGGACCTTTTGGTGGAAGTAATTGTGTCTACAGAGGATGCAAGACGTACACAAGAGGGCAAAGAATGATTATTATATATATTATTTTCCCGTTTCATCCATTGTTCTTGAAATACACCAAAACCTACGAATTGTCATTTATCTGTCATCGCTATTCGCTCCCAATACCCGTTCCACTTGCAATGCCAACAAAAACATTCGCGGGCTTGTCAAAAGCTAGTGGAACGGAAAAGACCGTGAGCGTTGTGGTCGACTAGTGGAACGCACGGTTTGCCGAAGGTTCCTTCAAGAGTTGCTTCATTTGTGAATCTGCCGAACGCAGAAGCTTATAGCGGCCATTGTATGAGGAAAACTTCAAAAACCTTAATGGTTAATAAAGGTGCTGATCTAACAAGAACTAAAAGACTTGGTGGTTGGAGAAGTTCCACTGTAGCAGAAGGTTATATCGAAGATTTTATTTCTAATAAGCTTGATAGAAGAATCCAAGGTTCTTCTGGTACTAAACGTTCATTACAGGAGGAGACATCCATTGATTCTGATTTACCACAAACTTCGATGGGCATTATATGTTCTGAAACCGCAGACAACTACAATCTTGTTATTAATGAATACGAAAGGAAATATGATATAACAAAGAACGGAATGTCTATTAATATAAATTTTAATGTTAATTTTAAAAATTAATAAGTAAAATGTGATTGATTCAAGATTGTATTTTTCATTATTCCACTAGTGTAATAAAGTAGTTTCATTATTCCATCAGTGAATAAATTGGTACTTTACACGTTTCATTAGTGTAGATTAAACTACGATTATAAGGTGATTGTGGATTAAATATTTTATTCATTTTCCAACAACAGACGTAGTTTTTACGAAAAAATCGGTTTCAAACTTCTACACCGGGTAATTATTGAGAAAAAATTTATTGTCTCAATTTAATTTTGATTTTAAAAGTTTATCATTGTTTCTTTAAATTAGGCGGACTTCATCTAACTCTCGATCTTCATGGCTATTTAGTTGCCCTACTAGGAACGTCATCAAAGCGACATTCAACACCGGAACTCGGTTTCGCAATCCCCGGCGATTAATTTTGAAACCAGGAATAAACGAACGGACGGTAGATTTGACGAATGGAGTAACATAATTGCTGTAACAATTGTTTTTGAAGTTTTCAAGTTTGACAAATTAAGCACAGTTTACATTTTATTATTAGAACCGTTACCTTTGCTGATTCGTTATAGTGTTCACGTGAAAAAATCGGGCTCTAATTATATTTCGTCCAACTTGTAAGTTTGGAAATGATATAATAGTTTGAAGAAAGAGAAATCCATAATTTTTTTAGATTTATGCTCGTTGTCAAGGTCTAATTTTACACTAAGAAATCATTTTGCTGTTTTTGTTTGGTCCATTCAGTTGTTAGTTACAGGGTGTTAAAAGTAGAAGTCAGCAAAGAGGAAATTCGGTACATTTTACAGGTTTTCTTTGATAAAGGCGAAAATGCGAACCAGGCGGCTGAAATTGTGAATGGTGTTTATGGTTCCGACCATTAGTTCTGAACCATTTGAGCAAAGCTAGATTCAAAAAGAAGCTCGATGATTTGGTACCACACCAATTAACACCAAAAAAACATGATGGATCGAAGCCTTAGCCAAACTGAATTAAATCGAACCATTTTTTGAACGGACGGGCCACATACGATAAATATTGGACGAAAACGATCGTGGTCAAAGTGCGGTGAAGGAGCTCAAACAGTGACCAAACTAGGACTAACGGCCAGAAAGGTACATTTGGTGGGACTGGAAAGGAATAATTTATTATGAGTGGCTTCCATATGGCCAAACACTAAATTCGTATTTCTACGTCAACAATTGGACCGTTTGAAGCTAGCGATTGACCAGAAACGACCAGAATTGACCAAGAGAAGAGATGTTCTATTCCATTAAGAAAACACTCGGCCGCACACGTCTGTAGTTACTCGCCAGAAACTCAGAGAGCTTGGTTGGGAAGTTTTAATGCATCCATCATATAGTGGAATGTTTCAAATATTATTTATTTTTTAACTTTAATTAACAATCTATATTTGTTGGGTTTCTTATTCCATTTGATATTGTATAATGAATTTTTATTTTATACGTCTATTAAATATAAGCAGTGCTTATAAGACATTAATTTAATTCTAAAAGTTAAAAAAATTTTTTTTTGAAATTGAAATTGTAGAAGAGTAACAGATTAAATCTGTTTTGATATTCAAATTTTGTAATGACCTTTCTTACAAGTAAAAAACCGCTTCTCATTATTTCAATTAATATCAAATTATATATGATCGATATAAAATATTTTTCAATGTCTAAGAAATCCTTTTCTTCGCTTTATGACATAAAAATTATCAATTCAAATGTTTGAACACAACACATATAATTAAAAAATATATAGGGGACAGTTTTTCATTTCCCTGAAATATTAATATTCAAAAATATTATATTTTTGTGGAAATAAAATACAGTCTCCTATATATTTTTTAATTAAAATGAGTTTCCACCAAGTAAAGACTGAATCAATCAAATACAACACGTATAGGTAATAAACAAACAGAAAAATCTACTATTCCAAAATTATATAAATTCCTCGAAATTAAAGCTAGATAAAAAATAATGATCCAAAATTCCCACATACGAAATTTTGTTCAGATTCCTCTTTAGATATATACCAAATTCAGATTCAAATATTACACAAAAACAATTTTGAACTTCCCAGAATTACCTTTTTAAAGCTTACCAGAAGGATTTTACACAAATTAAAATGCATCATTTTTATTTATTCTGTAAATTATGGATTAATTTCGTATAAAAAATTCCTTAATTATGTATTATTTTCGGAATTCTGGTTATTTTTGTCCTTATTATGAGACATTGCTTGGGAAGAATAACATCTATTAATTTTTTTTTCTTTAATATTTTAATATTAACAGATATATTATGTTAGCCTTCTACATATTTAATTTCAAAAAATTATATTTAATATTATAACTTCAGGAATTAAATTAAATCGTTGATATAAGCACCGCTTATATCAAACGACATATAAAATAAACATTCATTATAAGACATCCAAATGAGATAACAAAATCCAATAAATATAAATTGTTAATAAAAATCCTATAAATTAAATATTTTGAGTAGAAAAAATTTTGTTTCTGCTCATCCCTCTTATGAAAACAGATATCTTTCAAAAATGTTTAACATAATCCTAAGAACCTTATCATAAAACTATCTTACTTGGAATATTCAATATTATTGAATATCTAACTAAGTTACTTTTTAGAAAATCTCAAGATATGTAGAAATATCACTAAAAAACACGTTTTAAGAGAGACTTTGCTCGTCAGTACCCAATCACATTTAACAAATATAACATCAATCAACAAAAAATATTGACTGACCTTAACAATCTAGAAACATCTTGGCAAATGAATACTGAACATTTAAATGGTGTCTAATGTGAACTCAAATAAATAGTTCTGTGGTTTACCATAGATCTTGAAGATTGACCGGCAATTTAACGGCCTCTGTTATAGCACAAGGACATCTGTATAAAGAATGTTAAGGAAACCAAATAATTATATATTATGAATAAAATAAAATAAATGGAGGTTTATACTTGATAGAAGATATATAAAATTTTTTATACCTTCTATCAAGTATAAACCTCCATTTATTTTATTCTATTAAGTTTTTTCGTGTTCAGAGTACATTTTCACCAGTCATTTTCTCTAGTGTCTCATTACACATAAAAGCAAACCTCAATGGTAATTATTTAGTATATATTTTTAATTCTTGAATTGGAAAATTATAACAAAATATTCATCTTATTTAGTTATACAAATTCCATTTAACTGTCAACACTTGACTAAAAATCGAGGTACACCCGAAACTAGAACACTTCCATAATTTTTGGCGATGGTAGTCCAGGACTGTAAAACGGATTGAACTAAATCATGTTTATTTCATGGCGCTGCTCTTTCAACGTAAATCTTCATTAGTCCCCATATGTTCTTAATGGGACTAAGATCTGGTGAAGCTGCTGGCCATGGAAATGATTGTCACTTGGTGTTTTGCATCCAAGCTTGAGTATAGGCCGAAGTATGGCATCTTGCAATATCCTGCTGAAAACGCCACCCATCTGGCCAAGCGCCATTTCAAGAGGAGATAATCGTTTAGAATGCCACAGTACTTGTTACTATTAATGATACCATCAAATATACAGAGAAGCATAGCACCACGCTGAGATATTGCTCCCCAAACTATTATTTTAGTAGGAAATTTGTGAATTTGAAGGGTAACAGGTTGCCTTGATAGGATTTTTAAGTGATTTCCACCAAGTTGTAAACAACTTTCATCAGATATAAAGACATTATTAAAATTATCTTCTTGAAAACGTTGACAAAATCATGTTCTTTGTTCCTTTTGTAAAGGTGTCATTATAGAGATATTTTTGGTTTCCTTGTGGAACATGTAGCCTCGTCTTTTTAGTGACATATGGACAGTTTCTGGACATACTTTTATATTTCATTGATTTCCAAATCTTTTAGCCAATTTGCGAAAACCCAGGCGCGGATTGTGTCGTCCTAAGGCGTTTAAATTATTTCCTTTAATTTTACGCGGTCTTCCTGAAACTGGTCTATGCCTCATATCCATGCCTTTTTTTATCCTCTTTATTGTCTCATATGCAGCACTTTTTCCCAGTTCAGTCAATTGCTCAAATTTTTTAACGTTTCGAAAATCTTTTCTATTCAAATATTCTACCTGTTTTCTTTTTTCAAGTTGCGACATTATTTCATAAATTGTATACCTGTTGACAATCAACAATATTTTACAAATAGTGTTGTCATGCAACTTAGGCTATAGCCGACTATCTGCACAACCTAATTTATACATTACTTTTGTCTTAGAATGTTACAAAATATAAGTTAATTAAAATGATGAAAAATAATAAATTCCGTATACTTTCTAGACGGACTATATATCTTCAAAATCTATTGTAGAAGTTTGAAGATATTATTCTGAATTTAAAGTTATTTTTCATACAAGCGGAGAAATTTATATTGGAATAAAACACACAAAAATTATATTAATATGTGCGAAATTAATTTTATTCGACAAATAATTTCATGGCATTAATATTCGATTGTGACAGGGGGGCGGGTAATATGACCACGACTTACGCGTTTATGACGTAATGGAGAGGTTCATTTTTCACAAATTCTTCGAATCATACTGAATTTCGGTCATAAGTTTCTGGTTTATTAGCCTGCATTAATTTGCACTGGATTTTAGCCAATAAAAATATTTTGGTGGCGTGGTCAATTTGCTGCGAATTTAAATTTCATTTTTGTTTGAAAATTGAAACGAATTTTACGTTTGATGTAAGCTGTCAGCATATGAAATTCTCACGTTTCACTCAAATCTACGTAGGTTATTTTTATTCTACTGATTGATTTCAAATGTAAATTTCAAATACTTCCATGGACACTGTGGCATCAGGGATTTTGCTTCAAATATGAAATATATCACTACTCTAAGTGGCGATGTAACAAAGTGTAAAATTAATATACTCACTTTAAAACTTGGGAGTTGCAAACGGTGGTATTTCGAATTTAGTAACACTTTTGTATTTCGACAGAAAGTTTGTTTAATAGTTGACAATAACGAAATGGGTAGATTTAAGCTTCAACAAAACTAAGAAATATTAAAAACTTATTTCCAAATTAGTGAATCTTCTATCTAAACTGTTAGAAATTTACGTGGAAAATTAAAACGAAATGAAAGGCTCTCACGGTGTTTTATAGATCAATTTATGAAGCGAGTTCGTGAAACTGGATCGTTATTTGATAAAACAACCCGTTCACGTTCTCCTCCAGTGAGTTGCTCTTGTAGCAAAGAATGTGGTTGAACATACATCTACATCAACTCGCCATCGTGGTCAAGAACCGAACATTTCTCGCACTTCTCTGAGGAGAATTTTGCATAAAGACCTCGGTGGAAGGCTCACAAAGTTCTTAATCGTTATTCCGAACAAAATCGTTCAGCACAATATAATTTTTAGAACATAATTGTAATTTGTTGGCCTTCCGAATAAAATGGAAACACTTTTCCTGCGCAGCAATTTTTGTGTTTTATTCTACTTCAAAATCCAAAAGCAATAAGTAGATCGTCCCTTTATTTCGATCGGTACTTTGCTCTAAATCCATTTATATGAAAACAGCGGGAGCAGGGAGAGTACGTTTTTTTAATCAACCATTTTCTTTAAGTATACGTAGGTACCTATGTACGAGGACGAAAAAATAATTGCTTCTAGAACATAATTGACAATTCTTTTTTTTCAGTTAACAAATGCATTAGGCGCATTCGGAAGCATAGAAGTCAAACCAATCTCTTGGAGAAGTAACAAAGCTTTAGTGGCTCTTGATAACTTTTCAAGGTGAGTTATTTTGTATTTTTTGTTAGCAATATATTTTAACCAGACATCTCTATTTGAAAAGGGATATTTTTGCAAAAACAGGATGAATTTCAAAGTGCTTCATTATCTTGTTGGTGTTCCCATATATGTCTGAAATTTGTGTCTGATTAGACTAACATCAAGCACAAAAAGAACGCTAAGTTTAGAATAAAATATTTCAGATAGTAGCTGGAATTAATTCTCCAGAACCTCTACATATTTTAGTCTAAATGAATTTTATGAAAACATTTAGAATTAAATTTTAAAACATGTCTTAGATACACTGTATCACTTTATAAACATATATATTATCATCACATACGGTGAAAATTAACTAATAAAGAATCAAAAGAAATATAAAATAATGCTCAAATTATTTAGACATCACCTTATACATATGTGTTTCGATCGGATGTTAAAGAATCACAAGTTACATCACCAAAAAATGTTCAATATATAATTCAAAAGGGCCTCTTTTCATTTTCCTTTTTTAAAGAATATATAACACATTCTCCAGAGAAAGAACTTGATAAATCCGTACCCAAAATCTCTTCACTAAGGAATTATTTGAATAAACAAAATAATCATTTAAAATATGTAAAAATACCTTTTTGTCACTAGACATTTCTGCAACAACTAACCAATTTCTGAATAAGCATGGCCTGTACGAAAATAAGGTTATATCACAGAAATATAAAATGAAAGAAGATACGACGACTTTGCACTAGATAACCGTCACGTGCATGTGATATATTAATAATTGAGAAATTTCTTTATATTATATCGCATGCACGTGGCGGTTATCTAATGCAGAGTCTAAGTCGTATCTTCTTTTATTGTATGTTTCTGTGATATAACCTAATTTTCGTATAGGCCATGCTTATCCAAAAATTGGTTAGCTGTTGCAGAAATGTCTAGTGACAAAAAGGTATTTTTGTATATTTTTGAATGATTATTTTGTTTATTCAAATAACACCTTACTGAAGAGATTTTGGGTCCGAATTTATCAGGTTCTTTCCATGGAGAATGTGCTATATATTCTTTAGAAAAGGAAAATGAAAATGGGCCTTTTTGAGTTATATATTGAACATTTTTTGGTGATGTAACTTGTGATTCTTTAACATCCAGCCGAAACATATATGTATAAGGTGATGTCTAAATAATTTGGTCATTATTTTATATTTCTTTTGATTTTTATTAGTTAATTTCTACAACATGTGATGATAATATATATGTCTATAAAGTGATACAGTGTATCTAAGACATGTTTTAAAATTTAATTCTAAATGTTTTCATAAAATTCATTTAGACTAAAATATGTAGAGGTTCTGGAGAATTAATTCCAGCTGTTATCTGTAATATGCAAATACTTCTTCATAGTTATTTTCAATTTATATATATCAATTAAATGTTTTTTTATTTTCTCATTTGAAACTTTTTACAAATTATTAATTTATAAATAATTGGTGGATTTTCCATAGAATAAACTTTTTAAACTCAAAAATTATTTCCCAGTTATTTGGTTTGCTATTTAAGCGTGTTGTTTCAATATTCTTTAACTATGATTCATTGATTATTTTCGTGGAATTCTTGAACAAAATTCTACAACAGAGTCAGTTGTATTTATTATTTTTCTGGAAACATTTCAGGAAAAATCGCCTAGTAAAAGTTGCAAAATAAAATAGATTCAGATATTCAAATTTTCTATTAATTTTTATTCCTATTCAAAAATCGATCAAGTCAACATTCTATAAGAATCCATGATTTATTTATCCAAGATAAAGCGAAATATGTTACTCCCGATTTTACTGGACAAATGTTTAGGGTCATATTAGAGTCTATTTGTGTGTATTTGAATAAATATGAGGCCTCTTTCAACAAATCAACTAAAAAAACTCACAAGAACTTTTACGTTGAAATAAAAATCTCGATTCAGTGTTCGAATGATGTCTAAAAATTGAAATTCACGAAATCGATTTCGAATTAAAGGGCGTGTATGATAGTTTTTTGAATATTTTTTACAGACGTTATTTGTTGAAGTGGTTTATTTCGATGAGTTCTACCTTCTATTAAAAAAAGTCTTACCTTTGAAAACACCTTGTAAATCGAATTAAGTATTTATGTTCAATTAATGTTATAATAGGAAAATTTACTGAGTTTCTGTTATTGATTCAACATTTTTTTGAAGTTTTTTTCATCTTCATCTACTTTGTATATCTGAAGAATAATGTAAATCTTTGAAAAAATAGACTTTGTATTCTGATTCTCGTTGAAACTATTTGTAAGTGCATACGGTTCAAATCCGCGTTCACGGTAATGAAAATACTCAGTTATAGACCAATAAAACCTGCCACAAATTGGTTTTATTGTGAACCGTAAAATTGATTCACTTCACTGCATTGTGATAACTCAAACAGTTGAATAAATATTTTCACATTTGCGTAATTTTAGTTCGAAGGATCGGAGGATTATCTGCCGAGCTTTTTCACAGATATAAGGTTATGCATTCTCAAGGATTTTGGTTTAATGCATACTCGCTATTTGTGTAATAAGTTTTTAGATTAATAAGTTTCAATTCATGTTAAACTTGTCATGCATTTTCTAAAGAAAGATAAGATTAATTTTTGAACTCTTCTCATGATTTTAATCTATTTTTCGAAATTTGATATGTGCTAATATAATATTCTGATTTCAATTTCCGTCGTATCACTATTTGTTCCAAGTCGTGTGGATTTATTAAATTGAAAACAAGTTTACTTCCGCCGTTTCTTTTGAAATTAAAGGCTTTGCTTTAAAAAACAGTATAGCTAATGTTAATTACTGTACTAAGGCGCTAGGACTTGCTTTTGTAATTGTTATAAATCGTGTTTTTATTTCAGAGGCGGAGAATTTTAAATTGGCACTATTATTTTCCTCGGTAGCTTATTTTACAATTCTCAGTTAGTCAGCTCAGGTGATATCTTATGGATAATTAAATGTTTTTCTAATACTTATACCATCTGAATAAATCATCAATCAATCAAATCAATCAATCTATCGGGTGTTTTTTGGAGTGATAGAACTTTAAATTGAAATAAAACACATTTAAATTGATATTGAAGCCAAATTTTTTTTATTTGAAAGATAATTTTATGATATTTATGTTTTAAAAATAATTTCCGGCATATGTCCACCATGACTAGCTCTGAGGAACCACATTTGACCAGACCAATTTTGGACCCCTTTTTCGAGTAATTTAGGCCTTATTCTATCAATAACACTAGTTATGTTGGCTTCCAAAGCGTCTATTGTTTCTGGTTTATCAGCATAAACTAATGACTTGACATAACCCCAAAGAAAATAATCCAGTGTAGTCATGTCGCATGATCCTGGAGGCCAATTAATTGGACCATTTCTCGAAATAATGTTATCACCAAATATTTCTTTCGATAAATCAATTGTTACGGTAGCAGCATGAGGTGTAGCATCATCTTGTTGGAACCAAAACACTTATGGGTCGATACCATTCAAATTTTGAAACAAATAATCATTGATCATCGATCTGTAACGAGCACCATTCACTGTAACATTAGCTCCAGCATCGTTTTTATAGAAATATGGACAGATCCAGCAGATTTTTAAATCTATCTGTCTGGCCAATATATACTATAGGGCAATCGTTTCAACTCAACTTGTAGACTCCAGATTTATTTTCTTTATTTGTTCGATCCATATTGTTTTTTATGTAGGTACTAAGGTTATTGATAGTTTTAAAAGCTGCATTGTAATTGAAACTATTCTTGAAATGTTTAGCAATATTTTCAGATAATCCATTAACATAAGACAACGAAAAGTATTTCTGTTTATTGTCCTCTTTTATGGTTACACGATTACACGAGATTTCATTATTGGATACAATTTTGTCTATAAGAACGGGGTTGTAACCGTTGTTTGAATTTATCTGTTTAATATTATTTAATTACAATTACAATTTAATATTACAATACAGAAAACTTCAAATAACCCCTCGATTAAGTAGGGAGCACCGGGTTGTAAGATATCATTCGGCTCTTGGACATGAGAACTGGAACGCGCACGGATGGAGACCCCGCCTGTTTACGGATGAGTCTAGATTTGATCTGTATCAGTCTAATGAGCGAATGTTGCTGTTGCGAGAAGGGGGTCAACAGTTTAATGAACATTGCATGACGCCAACAATTCTTTTGGTGGCGGCTCATTGTGCGTTTGTTTTAATTGGCGCACAGATGATATTATTCTCATTAACGCAAACATGACAGCGGCAAGGTATCGTGATTTGATTGTAGAACCAATTATTGTTCTCTTTGCTGCCATTGGTGACAATTCGTCTACACTGGGCAAGAACTACCAACGACCGCATAGAAGTGCATGACATTAACCGAATGAATTAGCCCACTGTCTCTCCAGACCAAAATTGTATTGAACATGTCTCTTCTACATTATCACAGCACTTACACCGCTTATCTAACCCGCCCCAGACATTACAACAGCACACCAATGCTTTTTAACATTTGGAGAAACATTCCTCAAGCTTTCATTGATAACGTCACTGACACATGCCGAATAGAGTAAGAGCACTACGAATTGGCTAACAGATTTGGAAATCAACGAAATATAAAAGTATGTCCAGAAACCATCCGTATGACAAAGAAAAGGCTACATATCAGATAAGATATAATAATTTTAATAATAGCTTTAGATCTTTAGATGGAAGTTGTTTCCAACTTGTTGGAAATCACTCAAAAATCCAAAATTCCCACCAAAATAATGGTTTGGGGAGCAATATCTCAGCGTGGTGCTACGCGTCTCTATATAGTTGATGGTACCATTAATAGTGAAAAGTATTATGGCATTCTAAATGATTTTCTCCTTGAAACGGCGCATGCTTTATATCCAGAGGGGTGGCGTTTTCAGCAGGATAATGCAAGAGGCCATACTTCAGCCTATACTAAAGCTTGGATGCAAGAACATCAAGTGAAAACCATTGCCTGGCCAGCAGCTTCACCAGATCTTAGTCCCATTGAAAACATATGAGGACTAATGAAGATTGAAGTTGAACGAGCAGCGCCACGAAATAAAGATGATTTAATTCAGTCAGTTCTACAGTCCTGGACTACCATCACAGAAAATTATGCAGGTGATCTAGTTTTGTGTGTACTTCGACGTTTAGTCAAGTGCTTACATTTAATTGGAGGTTGTATAAGTAAATAACATTAATTTTATTTACTTTAAATATTCATATTTCATTATAACTTTCTAATTCTAAGAATTAAAAATATATACTAAATAATTACAATTCAGCCTTCTTTTTTCCGGATACTTTCTAGACGGACTTTATTATCCACTTCAATTTTTGAGCAATGTTAATATCAGAGTATCCTCTTAGTCGAACACTAATCCCATAAAATTATCTGTTAAATGAAGCCAATTTCACGGTTATTAAAAACATTTCTCAATGATTTATTTCAATTAAAATTTTTTCATCTTTAATAAAACACCCTTTACAAAGTTTCTCCTTACTAGTTTAAGCAACTAATCACCGGCATTCATCAGGCAGATTTTCTTTTCATTCGATTTTTTATTTTAACGACCTTCAAGATTATAAAATTTGAGGGAAGGTCAAATTGTTTTTTCGTTTCTTGATTCCGACAGTTTATTATTAGTTGAGCGTTCATTACCTTTGTCCATGAACAGATATAGTGATGTAACTGTGAATCATTTTCGCGTTTGCTAAAAAATCGAATAACATTCTCAAATTTTTTGGCATCGGAGCAGGATTCAAATTCTGATTTCAGCTTTTATTGTCCCAATAAATATAGAAGGAAAATGTGTGCGCATCTGTTTACGTCGAAAGCTCTAAAATAATATTATTGTACGCATAATTTTGCGGCTGCTATTTGGAATGGCCGACATGTGAGATCGAAATAAATTCGGAATTTTCCGGTCGCCGGTTTTTGACCGGGAAAAAAGGGCAATGGAGCGAAGTCGATCTCTGCGCAATCGACCGGGACTCGAAAAAAATATTCCCCGCACGACACGAGATCCGATTTTTGAGGACGATTCGCGGAACATTCAAAGAGACGCACTATTTTTACACTGCAGCATTTCGCGAAAATAACTGGTGATGATGAATAGTTTCGGTTTTTTCGAACGGGAAAATGATTTCATTTGGACAAAACTAGAAATGATTGATTCAAAAAATTTAAAGGATTGAGAGCCGATATGTAAAAGTTCATAAATTGAAGGGTGAGCCATGTAGCGTTTGCATTTTGAAGTAGTGGTTATTTCGAATCAGGAAACATTTTTGTCATTCGTGTTTTGACAGAAATTTGGTTTAATATTTGACATTAACGAAATGGGTTGACTTACGCTTGAACAAAACTGGGAAATATTTAAAACTTCTACTCAAATATTTTGAAACTTACGTGGAAAACTCAATAGAAAGGAAATGCCCTTACAGCAATTTGTTCAGCTCCAGACCTTGATTCTCTTTATGCAAAATATTATATTTTTAATTATTATTATCATAAAATAGGAAAAGGCTTTTTTCTTGATAGGAGGAATATAACAAAATTTGAATATCAAAACAGATGTCATCTGTCAGTCTTCCAAAATTTTAATTTAAAAAAATTTTTATTCAAAAACTTTTAGAATTATATTAATGTCTTATAAGCACGGCTTATATTTAATTGACGTATAAAATCAAAACTCAATATACAATATCAAATATAAGAAATAAACCAACAAATATAAATTGTGAATTAAAATTAATAAATAAATATTTAAAGGAGACAAAGTTTTCTTTCTGATCTTACCATTACGTAAACTAATTCCTCTTCAAAAATACAAAACATAACAAAAAAACAAAACAAAAAAAAATTAGAATTCCGATAATCACTTCATCGACCCTAAATCATATTGAAAAGATCAAAATCGACCAACAATAAATATAACTTACCCAAAAGTTGTCCTGGGATTATCGTTTGAATAACTAACTTCAAAATCAAGATATTCTATGTTCGTTACAAAAATCACAGAAAGCTTTAAGGTATTATAAAGTTTTATTTGATTTTCCATGAGATTTTTATTCAAGCCTCAATATAATTAGATATTATGTATAAAATAAAATAGGAAAAGGCTTTTTACTTGATTTTTTAAATATGATTTAGGGCCGATGAAGAGATTATCGGAATTCTAATTGTTTTTTGAAGATATAATGCATGTTTTGAGAGATTTTTGAATTAACTTGTTTAAATATATTGAATATTTCAAATAAATTATATTTTCTGAGAAGTCCTTAAATTATGTTTCGTATTTTTGAAAAGGAATTGGTTTTCATAATGGTAAGATAAATTTAGTTTCATTTTAAGAAGGCGTGGGGTGCTTTTTACTATATTTTTATAACTCAATTTTTCCCGAATATAACTGGTGATGATGGTTTCTGATTTTTTGCACGGGAAAATTATTTCATTTGAAGAACACTCGAAACGATTTATTCAAGAGGAATAAAAGCCAAGTGGTGTGAAATTAGTAATAAACAAAATCTTCAAACGGTTGAAATAGTAATAGTTTTGGACCGGGGCGCTAACATTATTATTAGCTCCGTGATATTAGCAACCTTTGATCAGTTCATTTTCCTCCCCATTTTTGATAGGATCGTTGCTTCGCTTCAAAGTCTGTTGTAATAAAATTCAGTTATGAGAAAGAACCAACACTTCCACACTTACGTTCGATAGGGCCAGCTTCATTTTAACGTTGGATCGTACGATTGCAGATTTGCAAGATTTCTTAAGCCGCGCTTTTAATTGATGAAACTTAGGTACTTTTCTACGATCCAGAAACAATTCAGCTATGGATGGAATGGGGACATTCTGATTCTACAAGGCCTAAGAAGTTTAGTGTTAAAAAATCTACTGGATTAGTTTTTGCTTGGGTTTTTTTGAGATTACCATTGCTTATCATGATTGGTTAATAAGGGTAGAACAATAACAAGGAATTACTGTTTCTCGTTGATGTCCACTCTATACAAGAAAATTGTGCAGTTAAGACGAGTAAAGTTGTCCAGAGATATTCTGTTTCGCAGGATTACGTCCCTCCATACAAACCGCATGTTGCCGTGCAAACAATTCGCGATTTAGAGTTCGAAGTAACAATATCTAAATAGCTCAATGGAGCACACCCATCAAATTTATAAAAATGAGCAACAGTTGCAAAGGAAATCTCTAGAAAGGCGAATAAGGATTCTTGGGATAGATTTATAAGTAATATCGAAAATGACATACATGGAAGACAAAATATAGTGTTCAAAGTAATGAAAACCTTGAACAAATAGGAAAATGACACAATAGAGATGAACAACATGGTTAAAACATTACGAACAACTTTGGTACGATGAAAACTTACAGAAGCTCTCAAAGCTACTAAAAACAGAAAAGTTGCAGGAATAGATTGTATCAATGCCGAACTATGGAGATATGGCGGACTTATTTTACACCTGAGACTCTTGCATCTCTATAATGAGTGTAATTAGTTTGAGTGATAGAACTTTCGATAGGGATTTGACAGAAGGTAGAAGCCATGTTGTTTTGACATTTCTGTTCAGTAAGCATTAACAAATTATCATGGAAAGACTCACGCCGCAACAACGTTTACAAATTGATGAAATTTATTTTCAAAATCAGTGTTCACTTAATCGTCCATCAGAGCAGCTTATTCGTCGAACTATCGATAGATTTTGGGCAACATTTTCTCTACTCGATGCAACAACAAGACAAAGAACTGTACGTACAGAAGAAAATATCGCTGCTGTAAGTCATAGTGTTAATGATGATCCAGATTTGTCTATTCATCGACGTTCACAACAAGTTGGACTCTGTGCATCCACCACATGGAAAATTTTGCGTAAAGATCTTGGTCTACACCCATACAAGATCCAACTGGTTCAAGAACTAAAGCCACTAGACCATAATAAGCATCGTTTATTTGCTGATTGGGCTCTAGAACAGCTTGAAGTTTATCCACTTTTTTACCGTAAAATTGTGTTTAGTGATGAAGCTCATTTCTGGTTGAGCGGCTATGTAAACAAGCAAAATTGCCGTATATGGAGTGAGAACAATCCTCAAGAAGTTCTGCAGGTTCCATTGCATACTGAAAAATGCACTCACTGTATGGTGTGCTTTACACGCTGGAGGCATCATCGGTCCATATTTCTTTAAAAACGATGCTGGAGCTAATGTTACAGTGAATGGTGCTCATTACAGATCGATGATCAATGATTATTTGTTTCAAAATTTGAAAGGTATCGACCCATAAGTGTTTTGGTTCCAACAAGATGGTGCTACACCTCATGCTGTTACCGTAACAATTGATTTATCGAAAGAAAGATTTGTCGATAACATTATTTCGAGAAATGGTCCAATTAATTGGCCTTCAAGATCATGTGGCATAACTCCACCGGATTATTTTCTTTGGGGTTATGTCAATTCATTGGTTTATGCTGATAAACCAGAAACAATGGACGCTTTGGAAGCCAGCATAACTCGTGTTATTGATGAAATAAGGCCTGAATGACTCGAAAAAGTGGTCCAAAATTGGTCTGATCGAATGCGGTTCCTCAGAGGTAATCGTGGTGGACATATACCGGAAATTATTTTCAAAACATAAATGTCATAAAATTATCTTTCAAATAAAAAAAAATTTGGCTTCAATCTTAATTTAAATGTGTTTTATTTCAATTTAAAGTTCTATCACTCTAAAAAAAAACAGCCGATATGCCAGAATACTGAATAACAGACTGAAAATTATCGCGGAAAAATTACTGGAAGAAGAACAACTGGATTTCAGAAAAGTTCGATTAACAATAGATGGAATGAATATTCACTATGTAACATATTATAGAAAAACACAGAGAATACAATCGAGGAACACATATATTGTCTTTGAGAAAGTTCTTGACAGAGCAAACTGATGTAAACCATGTGATATTGTGAAAGAACAAGAATATCCAAGACATTTCAAGCTATACAAAGTCGATACAATTGTGGTAGATGTAGACGGAAAACGGTCCAGGGAATTAACGACGAATAAAGGAGTTGGAGAAGGCTGCTGCATCACACCAATGCTCTTCCACATGTATATGGATGCAATAATTAAATAATGGAAGATCAAATATTCTAAAGGAATAAACCTACATGACAAGACCACCCTAATTTCTCTTATATATGCCGATGATATAGTTCAGAAGATGACGTGCAAAAACTAATATTCAATTTTCAAAACATTGCAGAAAGTACGACATGAAGATATCTACTGCCAAGACCAAAACTATGTCATTTAGGGGTAAATACCCAGTCAGAACAGAAATTGTTGTAAGATAAAGGATTTCAGGTATCTGAGCTGCGATATATCTTATGACCGAAGCAATGACTAGGAAGAAGAGCAGAATAGAATCACACACATTTGCGAAACTGTTACTAGTACACTTAAAAACAAAACAAATAAAATTTTATAAGATATAGCAGTTCCAACACTTTTGTACGGAAGTGAAACGTGGACAACAACAAAAAAAGAGGAAAGCAGAATACAAACACAGGAAATTAAATTTCTCCGGAGAGTGAAAGGTTGGTATAAGAAACGTGGACATAAGATCAGAATTGAACATCAATATAAACGAAAAAATAAGAGAAAATAGAATGAAACGAGTGAACACGTAGATAGAATTAATGAAGATGGAATTCCAGTCAGAATGAGATCCTATGAATGTTATGGAAGAAGTGGTATTGGTAGACCAAGGAAGAGATGGGTATTGTAACAGGCAAAAATGCCTAAAACCTGTTTTGAAGAAAAAGAAGAGTTCGAAGTACTGTTACACCGACCTGGTCACTTGATTTGGCTACGTCCTACTATAATCTATTTCTACAACTGAAAAAAAGTTTAAGATATCCTACATTTTATCTAATGAAAAGGTGATGCAGGCTGTGGAGACAAGATTTGCAGAAAAAGTTAAACCTTTATTTTGGATAGGTAGGTCTAGATGCCTTGTAGGTCGATTGTAATAAATGTATTCAATTAAGAGGAGAATACATTCTGTCAAGAAAGTACCGGGAATTATCGATTTGAATCTGGCGGGGCAATGAGGCAGGTAAAAATTTTGCTTGAGCGGGATCTGTCAACTAGTGTGTTTGCAACAGCTGATTAAGTCAGTCGATGTCAGAGTGCGCGCCGCTTTTTACTATGGGTGATTACGTTGAGCAAAGAATTTGTTTAAAGTTTTGTGTTGCAAATGAATTTTCGTGTGAAAATGTTGCAAAAGGCCTTTGGTGATAATGCTCTATCGAAAACTCGTGCATATCAGTGGTACAGAGCCTTCAAGGATGGTCGTGAAGTGGTCGCCCATCGACGGCTTCGATCGAAGATAACGTCGATAAAATTAAGGAAAGGGTGCTGGAAAACCGTCGTACCAGCTTGAGAGAGATAGCACATGATCTTAAGATATCCCACGAGTCCGCACGTACGATTTTGATTGATATTTTGGGCATGAGAAAGGTGGCCGCACGACTCGTACCGAAAGACCTGAATTTTCTTCAAAAACGTCATCGCGAACAGGTTGCTTCAGACATGCTGGATCGCTGTAATTCCGATTCTACATTCATGGAACGCATTATAACTGGTGATGGGACCTGGGTCTACGAGTACGATATGCAAACAAGCCAGCAATCATCGGAATGGGTGGCAAAAAATGAGCCGAAACCGAAAAAACCACGCCAAAGCCGCTCGAAAATGAAGGTGATGCTCATTGTTTTCTTCGATATCCGTGGCGTGGTGCACTACGAATTCGTTCCAGAGGGTCAGACGGTAAACAAGGAGTATTACCTAGGCGTTATGAAACGTTTGCGTGAGCGTATCCGTAAGAAGCGGCCAAATTTGTGGGCGAACAACTCATGGATTTTGCATGACGATAACGCGCCTTCTTACCGAGCTACGATTGTGACTGACTTTCTCGCCAAAAACTCAACAAACGTGCTTCAGCAACCACCGTATTCGCCGGATTTGGCTCCCTGCGACTTTTTCCTCTTCCCAAAACTAAAATTGCCCCTTCGTGGCACCCGTTTTGAGTCGATTGAAGCCATAAAACCAAATTTGGCGCGAGAGCTAAAGTCCATCCCGGAAAGCGCCTATAAAAAATGTTTCGATAATTGGAAGTGCCGTTGGCATAGATGTATTGGAGCAAATGGAGCCTATTTTGAAGGCGAACCAATAAATTTTGACGATTAAATGTAAAAATGTTGTTTTAATTGAAAATTCCCGGTACTTTCTTGACAGAGTAGTATAAACCAAGTTAAAAGATATGATTATTACATTAAAAACAAATGTTATGAATTTGCCAATTCTTTGGCAATCGACTGGAAAATTCCCGGTACTTTCTTGACAGAGTAGTGTATTACACATTTTCTTGTGACTCGAGTTTCGGGAAATGAACTATCCCATCATCAGACAACTGAAGACCTAACAGTGGTACAGTGGTATTTAAACAAAAGTGATAAATATTTTGAATATTTCAACAGATTCGCGGTAATACCTAATAGTCGTACAGAGGTTTACAATCGGAACGTGATAAAAAACCGGGTTAAAAAAGAAGGGCCTTCTAACAGATATCGGAATGTCGGCAATCGACAAAGAAGGTTAAACAGATGGTACCCATTTAAATATCTCAAATCATTTTTGGGGTTACATAGCTCCGTAGTCATTCCTTATTATTATGTTTATTAAGTATGTAATCGTTGTAATTTCTGCCCGCTTTTTCTAGGGAAGAGTGTGCTGTCTAAATTAGAATTTTGAGCCGAAAATAATCTCAAACGACTAGGTTGGACTCACTGATGAAGAATCCGAGGTCAAAATCTATTCTTCCGTACGGACTGACTTGACACCATAGATCAACAAGACTATATTATTGTTTATCTATGCTTGACACTTTCAGTGTAGGTTTGGGGCCTGAATTTATTCTACTACGTTAATTAAAGTTTTGAGTCGATTGAAGCCATAAAACAAAATTCGGCGCGAGAGCTAAAGTCCATCCCGGAAAGCGCCTATAAAAAATGTTTCGATAATTGGAAGTGCCGTTGGCATAGATGTATTGGAGCAAATGGAGCCTATTTTGAAGGCGACCCAATAAATTTTGACGATTAAATGTAAAAATGTTGTTTTAATTGAAAATTCCCGGTACTTTCTTGACAGAGTAGTATGTTTAATAAAATATTTTGACTTTCAAATTATTTCTGGTTCTAAAGCAGGCTAAGAAATTTTCAATACATTTCGTATATTTGATAGCTCCCATTTATAAACCGAAAGAGGTATTCACAAAGTCTGTGTTTATTCTAATTTCAGGGTTTAAGTGTTCAAGTTCAATGAATTATCATAATAATAGATAGGGAACAAGGAGCAACACCTGCTAGTTAATCATCAAGACGCTAAACCCGGCAGTCAACCAATTTCACCAAAATGACAAACAACGTGTTGGTAAAACTATGACATCCTCCAAG
Organism: Megalocaria dilatata; assembly: GCA_034642435.1. Taxonomy (NCBI): domain Eukaryota; kingdom Metazoa; phylum Arthropoda; class Insecta; order Coleoptera; family Coccinellidae; genus Megalocaria; species Megalocaria dilatata. The sequence continues at coordinate 34,164,029 of CM067857.1, read as the reverse complement.
GACGACCGATGATATACTGCCTGTATAAACATGGTCCCCTATTCCAAAAGCCATTATCTCTGATCAAGCACCCGAAAAATTGAAAATCGAGCACTTCAATTTTCCTTGTCCCTGTAAAGTTTATATTTATCATGTGTTTACTTGATACTGAATTAGTGGCTTAGGAATTAACCGTCTTGCTATAATCTAAATATAGACGGTGTACTGGTCCGGTTAAAACTGCAAAAATGACTATTGGCACTTGCTCGCTGAAATAATATTAATAATGGACAGGTGCGCTTTAATGAGCGGTTTTGGATAATCCCGAACGGGGCACGTCTGTATTATTCTCTTCAAATATCCGAGGGCTCCTCGAAATAATGTGCCGACCTTATGTTTGAAAAAATTAACGACGTATTACGTTGTCATACTAAGGACGGAAACGTAAGGCTCCTTTGGTATTTTTAGGTCTATGTGTGTAAAGTGCTTGTTCGACGGTTGTATTATACAGGTTGTTGACGCTACTTTGTGGACTGTAAATAATGTATATCAGGAGATGAAGAATAATCGCTATTTGAATAATATACTCAGTGACACTGGAAGGAATTTCATCAACTTGCTTGTTTTTAAATATTGAATAGAGTCCGTTCCTTTGCGATAATTTAGTTCTGATGGAATAGGAAAATTACTTTGTTTCCTATCACAATGCATTAAATCATTGTGAAGAGTTTTCCAATAAGAGGTTTCATTTTGATATTGAGAAAAAAACAATAGAGAGGAAGGTTTGCCATTAACAATGGAAAACGATATCAGCCAAATGGCCGCCACGGATACGGTTGCAGCACCATATCCTTTTCATGAAATTTTCCATGACCAATTCGCACATTTATGGCTTAATATCCTCTATAACTTCACGAATTCCATCTTTAAAATCTTAAATGATTGTGGAGCATTGGCATAGACCTTATCTTTTACGTGGACCTAAAGAAAAAGGTCTGAAGGTGTTAAATCTCAAGATCTCGGTGGCCAATTGTTATTATTATTATTACAAAAAGCAGAAGAGAGGAGGTAACACCTACAAACTTTCAAGGAAAGATAATTACAAAATATAAAAGTACACAATACAGCTCTGAAAAACAAAAAAAGAAAATTTAGCAGTCAAGTGCATCCAGTCGGTTCTTGAAGGCATTCACATTAGGAGCAGAGACAATGCAGCCTGGAAAAGAGTTCCACCTGGCGAAGATCCTGTTGGTTAGAAAATTCTGTCTGTGAGTAGTGTAGTAATTCTCATGGTGAAGCTTCAGTTGAGGACCTCGAAGTTTGTTGGTATTGAGAGTGAAAAGGTACCGGAGGTCACAACCAAATAAGCTATGCAGCGCCCTAAAGGTCACGATCAAGTCGCCACGCCTGCGACGCCCCATAAAAAGACGAAGACCAAACAAGCGTAATCTATCCTCATAACAAGGACGAACCACCCCAAACGGTGGACTCGCTTGAGACGATCGCGATCATGCCCAAACAAGACCGGCGAACTTCAGGATGGGTCGCACATGGTTGTTATAGAGTAGCCTTGCCGTACGTACCGAACATCGAGGGAATGCCTTTCTGATTAAATAAATTATTCGCCTAGCCTTTGCCACAACCGACGACACAGTCACTCCGAGGTCACTATGTTGTTCGACGGCTTGAATGTAGTAGCATCGACGTGGATTGTTTCTACCCAAGTGAAGCACTTTGTACTTCCCAACATTCAGAGTAAAAAGCCATGCACGACACTATTCAGATATGCGATCTAAATCCCTCTGGGTTGTAGAAGAGCACGCTTCGGCAAATATTTTTATGTCATCTGCATAAGAGGAACACTAAGACGAAATCATCCGCGGGAGATGAGCTACGCATACTGATAATAGCAGTGGTCCAAGGACGGAACCCTGTGGGACACCACTCGTTACAGGCTCACACCGGGATAGCGATGTACCGGCTCTAACCGAAAACTGACGTTCACTCAGACATGATGCAAAGATGACTTCTCAAGGGGACGCGATCGAATGCTCTCGATAAATCTAAGTATACCACGTCAACAGGGTGATTTGAGTCGAGAGATTTAGTCCATGCATCCAGGGATTGAAGCAGGCACGTCATCACCGAGCGGCCAGGAGTAAAACCGTGCTGACAATCAGGTATCGTTCTGTTAGAGATAAGGAAAGGTAGCACACGCGAACATATGATCTTCTCAGCAATTTTCCGAGTGCCAATTTGTTCTGTTTATTAACGTAGCCTCCTAGGTGAAAATGCTCCTCATCACTGAAGATGATTTTTCGATAAAATTCGGATCATTTTGATCAATTCAGAGACCCAATCAGCGAAGATACGACGTTGTTGGTGATCGACCGGCTTGAGTTCTTGCGTTAACTGAATTTTAAAAGCCTTTAGACGTAAGTCTTTATGCAAAATACGGTGTAATGTCGTTTGTGGAATGCCTAATTCCATAGATCGACGAGGAATCGACAAACCAGGGTTTTCGTCAAAATTATGGGATACAGCAACAATATTCTCAGTTGTTCTTGAGCGACGCACACGGTTTCGATTGTTCACATCACTAGCTCACTTGCTCCAACAACTCAAAGTTTTCCACTAGATTCACTATTTCCGGCCGAGAAGGTGCTTCACGACGACCCAAAAGTGCTTTAGTTTTGTGAATTGTGACTGCAAAATTTTCACCATTTTTGTAGTGAAATTAAACAATTTCATTGCGTAGTTGAATCATGTATTGTTCCATTTTTAGTAATGACGTAGTTTCAACTTGTCAAATATCAAAAGATGACAGCTGCCCAGATAGATATTCAAAATAAAACCTCTTATTGAAAAATCCTTTATATTGAACGAGGTTCGTAGTGTTACTACATTTTCAAACTGAATTACAAGTAGGGTTGAATGGCTTTATACAGAGTTATACAGAGAGTGTTTATTTTTTCAGAACGTCTCGAAGTGGGGATTTCCAGCTAGGAGGTCTTATGCAGTTATTGCGATACTCTCTATTGATTTTAAGATATCGCATTTTTGTCTTTCGATTCCAGATGTAGTTTTTTAATATATCTATCTAATTCTGGGAAGACATGATTGGTCTAGAAATTTTTTTTTCGTGAAATGAGAGTTATTTCTTCGGTGCTTGAATGAATCTGATGTGCTTTGAACTTTTTTGTGAATATTCCTTCCGTTGTTACTACATTCATTACAAACGGGAAGAACATTCACAAAGAGGTTAAAAAAACACCAGTCTTCATTTAAGCGCTGAAAGATAACTCTCATTTCGCAAAAAAAATTTACGAGACCAAATCATGTTTTCCTAGAATTGGATATTTGGTATTTGGAATCAATAGAGATAGATCTGTAAGTACCATATGAACTCTGCAATAAACCTTCCCACTTCTGGACATTCTTATGAAACTAAACAACTATTTTATGCGAACGGCCTGGGTGGAATTATTAAATTTAGAGCACCGTGAACTAACGATCTTTCAGTTCTCTGAGATATATCTCGAGCTAAACCCCCTGAAACGAAAGCTTCAAGGAATAGCTTACAACAACAGATATAAATGTAGGAATTCAATTTTTGAAACTTAGAAATTGAGTTTCTACTTTGTATATAATGTGTAAATAATTTATAGATAAAATTTTACGTGTATGGGTTACTTCAGCCAAGTGTTATCGAAATACCAGGGGCAGTCCATTATTGGCTTCCCCATGGCGACTAGATCGAAAGCATTTTCGGTCCTTTAAGCCTTTACTACATGCCGCTTCAAGACGTTTCGGAGTGAAACGTGTTATCATGGAAAGTTTAGTTTTCATAATGAGAAGAGATTTATTGCTGAACGAAAAAATGTCAACAGTTTCCTAGAAGAATGGGGTGTCTTAACATTTGTCCCCATTCTTCTATTTCTCGCCCTGATTGATATAGTATCTAAGAGTTGTCCAATAAGCGGAAGTCGACTTAAGTATAGGGGGTGCAGTCGGGGTTTGAGATCAAAACGGTCACTCTAAGGGCAGTTAGAAAGAAGCAGTTAGCGGAGAAGGCAGTTCACAGACAGCTGAGTTCGTGAATTAAGAGATGATAGAGCGAACGTTTTAGACGAAAGTTAGAGAAAAAGATAAAGATAGAATAGTTAAGAAACTTAGTAACTGTTTTTGCATGAAGTGTTGTTATTACTGTTAAGACATTCGAGTATAATTTCAACCTTGTAAATAAACTGCATATAAAACAGTCTCTGTCTATTTTACACTAAGGAATATTTAGGCCGATTTATCAATCAATAACTCCTAGACATTGATATAAAATATATTTGCTGTTTTGAGTTATTCTTTGAATTTTTTGGTTTTGAAAATATATGATTGATTCACTTTGAAATAATTAATTTGTCCTTCAGTTTAAAACATAGTATGTTGAAACTCTAGAATTTAACTTTTCAGAGTATACTCACTAAAATTTATAATTTGAAATAGAGTAGCTCCAAAATTGAGTCGAGTTGAGACTAGTGCCAAATCTATTTTGTTTAGACCTTTCATGTGAATTTGGCGGATGCATATAAATAGTGTCTGGTAGAATAAACTGCAGTAATTCATTTTTAAAACAAGCAAAACTGTGTAAACAAATGTCTGAAGGTTTCAATATAATTTTATTTTACGCCTCTGGTACTCTTTTCCTCTAAATTTAGAACCTTTTTTCTCTTTGAAAACATTCAAAAAATACATCAATCAAAGACAGCAAATTTTCGTTCATATCGGCAACTGATCGATCCAAGGCCTATTTTTCGTATTCCCAGAAACTTCAGCGGGTCCAAATAGAAATCGAATATTTTTTATTTGTCCAATACCTCGGTGTCTGTTTAAAATCCTGTCAAATGCTGAAATGAATAGCAAAGCCGATCAAAGGGATCTATATTTATCCTAGGAAATAGAAAAACAAAGCATGGTGGATATTTCACACTACAGCTCGATTGGCGAGGAAGGCGTTGAAAGCATCTTTCTCCGGCAAAAAGCGCCTTCCATGAAGTGATGACTGCGAACGTCATGAAATAGTTAGAAATAAAACATCTTTCCTTGAGAACAAATCATACGAATTTGCTTAAGGAAATTCAACAATTTTGTGGATTGTAATAAGTCAATAAATTAAATTAATTAGAATGCAGTTGGGGTTCCATAATATAGAACTTTTTTAATACCTTAAATGTAGTTTTGGAATTATACGATGACGTGATAAAAAACATTTAGCCTTCTATAGAAGCAAAAAATTTGAAAGTGAAATTATTTAATTATTCATCATCTCCTTCTAATTGGATACATCGTGACACCTTTTTGTTCCAATTGAAACAACGAAACTGAACTATCAAAAACAAATTTTTATATTGCTCCGTACATCAGGCCTCCCCAACTTTTGTAACCTCTTTCTGAAGAAAATTTAGTACATTTCGAACTTTGTTTCACTCGAATAAAAAAAGATCCCTTATCCAGATAATCTCTATAATGATTTCTCCCACAATTCGATAAGCCGATTATCTGAAGAATCCTACAATTATTTCGAGCAAGACTCATTTTTATAATCAAAATTTGAATTAATCAAAATTCGACCCCAAAAATGGAACTTGTTATCTTTTGTTATCGTAAAAGAAGCAGTTTTACTAAACTTATATAGCCTTTAATTTACTCGCTCGCTGCGCTCGCTCGGGCATAAAAGCTATACTCATTTAGTAAAACTTTACTTTTCTAAAATTGTTGTTTAAAATACTATTTTCATAATTTATTATTGTCAACGAATTATACAAGGTTTATCTAAATATAATAATTATATATTACTTATAGAATTTTGCGAATTCATCCGCTGGTAACGTGTTTTTTAATTGTTCATCCAACTTTTTTCATTACAGTGCAAAATCTATGATAAGGGAATTCGAGAAAAGCAAAAAATTCAAGGTGCAGCAATATACTTTTATGAAACATTCTCCAATTATTCTTGGTGCTATCTGGTAAGTGCATTAGTAGACAAATTAGGGTATTCGCTGATGGTCAAAAAAAATTATTATATAATACATTAAAAATAATTGTATTTTACTAAATTTTTGAAGTTTATTCTGTATATTAATCTAAAAATTTTTTCAGGAGTGGTGTAACTGTATCAGGAATTGCCTTATTATTGGTATTGTGCTACAAGTAGATATGCGCAATCGTTTATTATAGAATAATACATTCAATGACGTTGTAAAATAGGTTGTTACAATTCATTTCATTATATTTATATTTTACTAATGATTTTTCAATTTCTTATATAATTTTGCTATCCTTTCTAATTGAGGTATACTCGAAAATTCATGTAAATTAATTTTAATTCGAATATTGTTGAGAAAGCTGTTACATTCACAAATTTCTGTGTTCTGAAAACATTTGTTCGATATAATTCATCATTTGGTTATCGATACTAAAGTCTTTCATTTTGAGATTTCGATCTAGCAGTTTTTCAGTTGCGCCATACGAACTGTTAAGTGTTATTCGACACTTCAGCTTAGTTGTTTCCTAATGATTATATATGGCCTCAGAAAACATGGAAAGTCTTTAGACCATTTTGATAATATTTGTTACTTATGAACTCACATAGACATTCCGACGTAGCAGCATTTGGAATTGTAAAGTGTCTCTACCCTTATCGACTAGCGTGATCTCATTATTTTTCTATAACCAATAAGAAAGTTTATTTCATTCATTCGCCTACCTACAATTGGCCTTCCAAACAATTTCGTTAATTTCCCTTTTTTTGTTAGAAGGAATGCATTGAGAAATTCGAACATTCAGTCCTTGAACAGACTGTAAAATTATTATCATTTGGGTAGTCAAACTTGTCGTATGTAGCATCTGCTAGATTATGAATTATTCTCGTAATAGTCAAACTTGTCGGATGTAGCCTTTGCTACTATCTCCAGATAATCAAACTGGTCGCTTGGGTCCAAGCTATCGTATTATTATTGTTAATATAGTAATCCAGTCGATCGCCAAAGTATTGGCAAATTGATTACATTTATTTTCAGTGTAATGATCATACCTTTTGACTTGATTTACATACAGTAAACCAAGAATTATAATTGTCGTTTATAAGTGTTCAAATATTAAACTCTAATTCCTTATCATTTTCTCTGGTTTATCTTATTAGATAAACAAAGCTAGTTCATCATCCAGATAACTACATACAAGTGCTCTAGAAATTAAATTCTTCGCTACCAGTAGGTAATATAATTCAAGTTTTTGAATTTTTTCAGTGATATCCTCATTTAAATCATAAATATCACTTACCAAATAGGCGCAGACATGCGACAGCCACAAAATCAAGTTTATTCTGTGGTTTACAATTCCAGGACCTGATGCTGTAGATCCTGTTTCGTCTTTCGGGTGAACATAACTTTTCTTGATTGGAATCTGCTTTGGATTAATCCTGTGGTTTATATATGGTCATAATGTGAGTTTGTATATATCTGAGTCTGTTTCTTCTGAACACTGCGTCTTTTAGGTTAAGGTATAAATTCCATGTGTATTCGAATTCAGTTATTATAGTCGTACTTTCACTTGTATACTTATTTTCTTCTTGCTTGAAGATCCGGCTTCGTGCTTGTGTGGTAAATGTATTTTTGATTAAAATAAGGATATCATTGAAGAGATTGATAAAATCGAAACGTATCGGGTGTTTTTTTTAGAGTGATAGAACTTTAAATTGAAATAAAACACATTTAAATTAAGATTGAAGCCAAATTTTTTTTATTGGAAAGATAATTTTATGACATTTATGTTTTAAAAATATTTTCCGGGATATGTCCACCACGACTAGCTCTGAAGAAACGCATTCGACCAGACCAATTTTGGACCACTTTTTCGAGTAATTCAGACTTTATTTCATCAATAACACGAGTTATGTTGGCTTCCAAACCGTCTATTGTTTCTGGTTTATCAGCATAAACCAATGACTTGACATAACCCCAAAGAAAATAATCCGGTGGAGTTATGTCGCATGATCTTGGAGGCCAATTAATTGGACCATTTCTGGAAATAATGTTATCGCCAAATCTTTCTTTCAATAAATCAATTGTTACGGTAACAGCATGTAGCAGGTGTAGCACCATCTTGTTGGAACCAAAACACTTCTGGGTTAATACCATTCAAATTTTGAATGGTAATCATTGATCATCGATCTGTAACGAGCATCATTCACTGTAACATTAGCTCCAGCATCGTTTTGAAAGAAATATAGACCGATGATACCTCCAGCGTGTAAAGCACACCATACAGTGCATTTTTCAGTATGCAATGGAACCTGCAGAACTTCTTGAGCATTGTTTTCACTCCTTATACGGCAATTTTGCTTGTTTACATAGCCGTTCAACCAGAAATGAGCTTCATCACTGAACATAATTTTACGATAAAAAAGTGGATCAACTTCAAGCTGCTCTAGGGTGCAATCAGCAAACAAACGACTCTTATTATGGTCAAGTGGCTACAGTTCTTGATCCAGTTGGATCTTGTATAGGTGCAGACCAAGATCTTTACGCAAAATGTTCCATGTGGTGGATGCTCAGAGTCCAACTTGTTGTGAACGTCAACGAATAGCCAAATCTGGATCATCATTAACACTATGACTTACAGCAGCGATATTTTATTCTATACGTACAGTTCTTTGTCTTATTGTTGTTGCATCGAGTAGAGAAAATGTTGTCCGAAATCTATCGATAGTTCGACGAATAAGCTGCTTTGATGGACGATTATGTAAACCATAAATTTCACGAAGTGCGCTATAAGTTTGGCGAATAGGACACTGATTTTGAAAATAAATTTCAACAACTTGTAAACGCTATTGCGGCGTGAGTCTTTCTATGATAATTTGTCAATGCTTACTGAACAGTTATCCTTATCGGAAGTTCTATCACTCTAAAAAAAAAACCGATATATCTCATAGTGAATAATTTGAAATAAGGTTATTCTGATTTTCACAAATTTTTATTGTTAAACTCACAACAATTGTTTCGCTATCACAGTAGCATCATCAGGCAAGATCACATTTGGAATAACTTCTTCCTGATCTTGCCTGATGATGCTACTGTGATAGCGAAACAATTGTTGTGAGTTTAACAATAAAAATTTGTGAAAATCAGAATAACCTTATTTCAAATTATTTAATATGGATTTTCACCAAGTAAGGACTGATACAATTCAATATCTCATAGTGTATTAAAATCATGTTTATTGTCCAATATTTCCTTTAAAAAAATTTCTGGTTCAAAAATTACATATAAGTTGTAAGAAATGTTTCATTTTATCATTGAATTTCAATTAATCTATGAAAACACATGAATTAATAGAAAATAATACCTTTTCTATTTGTATTTGGGTATCAGAATAAAATCCAATGTAATTTCGAAGGATATTTAATTAAAAACGTTCCTCGTTCAATTTGGTCCCAATAAGCCTCCTTCAGAAATAAAGAAGCATCGATATATTATAACGGAGCATATTATAAGTTTAAGTATGATCGCGCAAACATAACTAAAGGATTTTCCAATACGTCGCGAAGCACCTTCTCGGTCGGCAATAGTGAAACTGGTCGGAAAATTTGAGCTGTTGGGACAAGTTAGTGAGAATATTGCTATTGTAGCACGTAGTGTTGACGGTGAATGGATTGCGCTACCGAGCTATGATTAATAATTTTTATGGCCGGAATTGGAAGATATTGATGTGGATGAAGTTTATTTTCAACAAGACGGCGCTACGTGCCACACAAGCAACGAAACAATCTCAATTTGCAAGAAAAGTTTCCTGGCCGTGTTATTTTTCGAAGAGGTGATCACAGTTGGCCACCGAGATCTGGTGATTTAATACCTTTAGACTTTTTTCTTTGGGGCCACGTGAAAGATGCCTCACAATCGATTCAGTTTTTCCTTTTTAGTGAATTTCTGAAACCGTAAAATTCACAAAAAACCTGTCTTCTGGTTTCCAACACCGCAATTCACCCGAAGTCCATCAATAACCGATTAGTCACAACCATCGGTGCAGTAAAATTATCCGATGGCGAGTTCGGAGCCAAGTTGAAAATAAACCATTTGATAAAATGGAATTGACATTGCAGGTTGAGATAAATCATTTGCGAGTTTTACAGGACTGAAAAATGTATGTGGGAATTTTCGTTATTTAACCTTAGCCAAAGTTATTTTCGTCCAGAACTGTACCCCGGGATGCCTCGGTAAAAAATAATCATTTGCAACTAAATAATTAGAGTAAGTGCTCTGAGGAAAGACGATCTATTTCGAAATTTTAATTTATGGAGGTAGTTAATTTTCTCTTTGTTACGCGTCGTGGCTATACTGAATTATGTCACGAGCGTTACATTATTGATACACATCTGTGTTTGAATGGAGTTCTATATATTATTTATTTGTATAAATAAAAATATCTACCGGATTTTTCACTATAATTTGACCCCCCTTTAACTATGTTACAAATGGAGATACAAAAAACAAATTGTTCACAAAAGTTGTACGAAAATCAACTGAATTTTCTCAAAATGATTTATATGAGATTATATGGCATTACATCCAGGTGATCCAATTCCAAGTGAAAATAAATTCCTTAATACTTACAATCGTCTAAGAGATTCTAAAAGTTTTAAGAGAAAGAGACGTAGCGTCTTACGCAATGAGAATCAAGAACTCGACATATTGCCTTATTCTGAAGGTAATGTTACCATAATTAATTTTTGATAAATGCTTGAATTTTAAATCAACCGCACAACTTCATAAAAATTGTTTTAGAAAATCCAGAAAATGGATTGAAGGAAGCATCACGTGAACTTCCAATAAGCTGTTCGAAGATTCATAGTGTTTAAAAAGAGCAATTATAGGCCATAGAAGTTACTGCCAGCACAACTCCTCACAGAAGACCAAAAGCGGAAACGCTTAGAATACTAACAACATATGCTGCAAAGACTGGAGGAAGATCCTCATTTATTAAATTTTATAATGTGAACGTATGAATATTCCACAGGAGGAGTGTTCATAAGAAAAAATAGACATTCTGGGGAAAACAAAAATCAAAGACAACGCAAAGTATTTCAAATTAGAAAATCTGGAAAGTCTGTTAACGTTTGTTTATAATAAAATTGTGGGGCCTATATTTTTTTACCACACATTAACACGTGAAGAATATTCCGAAAAGATACGTGAATTCTACCAGGTTTTCGTATTAGCATGACGAGCATAGCTCTTTCACCAAGGGACTACTCAGCAGTCTCCACAGTCCACCCCTAGAGGTAGAAAGTGTGATAAGGATTAAGCCATCCGAAGAGATGAACCCATCAGCTTCCAGTTTGGGCCCCGACTCGAAAGCCAGAACCGTCTGACTGGTAGCAACGAAGCACTATTCAAACTCTAGTGGCTCTGCAGGTCAGTACCCGAGTTGGTTTGTGACGCAACTCACCCGCCGGAAGGAATTCTTATCCAAGCACCCGAACGCAGTCCCATGAACTAAGATAATCTCAAGATTAATGACTTCTATTAATCCTGGTATGAGCATCGTCTAAGGGCCTGTACGTCCTGACCCACCGAACCCATGTGAAGTCATTTGATTGATCCTGGCGTCATTTGATTGAGCCGGTCGAACCGTTAAACCACGTTAAACCCCGAGTCATTTCATGAGAATATCCCGAGCATGGGGGTCTGCGAACAGATAAATGAAATACCTCCCTAGTCCAGCATGCGGACTTTCAACCACTGCCCCCTCGAGTCCAACACCAATGGGGTGGCCAGGTGGTACATGTAACACCTGAGGGCAAACCACCCACCCGAGGTAACGCAGTATGCTACATAACGCACTCGGCCATTACACAGAATCCGGAGATTTATACTGCGATAGGCTAGAGTAGGCCAGTTTTAAGAAAGAAGCCCTGTGCTTCCTCAGACTCCCTGTCACTGAGTTAATCAACCGGCTCAGCCCTCCATTTCACCAGAACGGCAAAACTAGGACCACATTCGAAGATCTTCCACCATGCAGGTCCAGTGACTGGCACGAATGGCATTACGTTAGGCACCAAAACTTAAACCTCCATTTCACCGGGACGAAACTAGGGTCCTGACAAGCGCCCCCATCTCGTCAAGATCTAATGCCCGGGGGGCGTCCGAAAAGATATTGCCAGAGGTAGCTTAACTTTTGGAGCTACTGTTTTCTGCTGAAGAATTGGAGCAAATAATTTGGCAACAGGACGGAGCACCCCCGCACAGAGATTTGGAAGTTCGAGAACATTTGAGTGGCCATCGAATAGTCCGGATTTATCACCGTGGATACGTTTTTATGGCCGTTCCTGAAGAAAAACATTTACTGTGAGCGGTCTAAGGACTTTAAAAAGATTTCTATCTGGAAATTCTGAGATTTAATTAAATAGGCGTTGGTTCTGCTTGTTCTTTAGAATTTTATATTGTTCAAGGAGAAATAGTCTCCGATAGTTGTCTTCTCTGTGCAGGATTGTTAAATTTTCTATTGTGGTCTTATGATTCAGTTCTATCAGATGAGTTCCTAACGCTGAATTTGGTCTTGAATTGTTTCAGCCGTTACTATTTGGTAGTTGATCATAGTTAAAACAAATTGTAGAAATTACTATGTTTTACTACCTATATATATATTTTACACATCTTCTTGTGACTCGAGTTTCGGGAAATGAACTATCCCATCATCAGACAACTGAATTTGGTCGATTCTTTACGTGTTCATTGAATCTTTTATTTGCTGAACGGATGGTCATCCCTATATAAAAGGAAGGGCAGTCAGCACAGGTTATTTTGTATATGCCACTATATTTATCGTTGCTCATTCTCTTCTTGTTATTAATCAAGATGCTTTCCAGGGTCTGATGTCGTTTGTTAATTAATGCGTAGTCATGTTTTCTGAGAGTTGCGTTGATTTTTTTCATTCAATCGTTTATGAAATGGCAAATAAATGTATCCTTGATTGATAAAACTGTGTATCATTCTGTCAAGAAAGTACCAGGAATTATCGATTTAAATCTGGCGGGGCAATGAGGCAGGTAAATTTTTTTTTCCTAGGTTGGTACCACTGTCCTTAATTACTATGCCAAGCTTGAGCGGGATCTGTCAACTAGTGTGTTTGCAACAGCTGATTAAGTCAGTCGATGTCAGAGTGCGTGCCGATTTTTACTATGGGTGATTACGTTGAGCAAAGAATTTGTTTAAAGTTTTGTGTTGCAAATGAATTTTCGTGTGCCGATGCATTGAAAATGTTGCAAAAGGCCTTTGGTGATAATGCTCTATCGAAAACTCGTGCATATCAGTGGTACAGAGCCTTCAAGGACGGTCGTGAAGTGGTCGCCCATCGACGGCTTCGATTGAAGATAACGTCGATAAAATTAAGGAAAGGGTGCTGGAAAACCGTCGTACCAGCTTGAGAGAGATAGCACATGATCTTAAGATATCCCACGAGTCCGCACGTACGATTTTGATTGATATTTTGGGCATCAGAAAGGTGGCCGCACGACTCGTACCGAAAGACCTGAATTTTCTTCAAAAACGTCATCGCGAACAGGTTGCTTCAGACATGCTGGATCGCTGTAATTCCAATTCTACATTCATGGAACGCATTATAACTGGTGATGAGACCTGGGTCTACGAGTACGATATGCAAACAAGCCAGCAATCATCGGAATGGGCGGAGCCGAAACCGAAAAAACCACGCCAAAGCCGCTCGAAAATGAAGGTGATGCTCATTGTTTTCTTCGATATCCGTGGCGTGGTGCACTACGAATTCGTTCCAGAGGGTCAGACGGTAAACAAGGAGTATTACCTAGGCGTTATGAAACGTTTGCGTGTGCGTATCCGTAGGAAGCGGCCAAATTTGTGGGCGAACAACTCATGGATTTTGCATGACGATAACGCGCCTTCTCACCGAGCTACGATTGTGACTGACTTTCTCGCCAAAAACTCAACAAACGTGCTTCAGCAACCACCGTATTCGCCGGATTTGGCTCCTTGCTACTTTTTCCTCTTCCCAAAACTAAAATTGCCCCCGGAAAGCGCCTATAAAAAATGTTTCGATAATTGGAAGTGCCGTTGGCATAGATGTATTGGAGCAAATGGAGCCTATTTTGAAGGCGACCCAATAAATTTTGACGATCAAATGTAAAAATGTTGTTTTAATTGAAAATTCCCGGTACTTTCTTGACAGAGTAGTATGTACCTGTCTGATATGTTTATATTTTTTGAATTTTTGACAATATTGTATTTGTATTGCTGACGGTGAGTTCAAATAACACAATTTTTAGTCTAATAATTGAATGAATAACAAAAGGACAAAAATTAATAAATTCTGAGAAAATTTCCCCAAAATATTTGTAATGATGATTTTTTATATTTTTATATATTTATAGATGTGTTTATTTCAGCTGGTCTGATGAAGGCTTAGAGCTGAAATCGATAGCCAATAGATTATTTTGACAAAAAAGTGTGTTTTTTGTATTGATCCTAATTACTTTGCGTCATTATTTACCTGAATAGCAAATTTCATCTCGATGGGATTAATACTATAGGAACTATCGGAAAAATCGAAAGAAATTTCGGAACCATTGAACCGATTTTGCCCATTAACGACCTTAAATGAGATATTTGGGCCCAAACCTACTCTGAATACACCAACTCTCTAGCTCCTTCCATTCAATTTTGAACATGAATTCTTCATCAGTGAGTCCATTCTAATCGTTTGAGACCATTTTAGGCATTAAATTAGAAAATTACAGACATTTGGTCAAAACGATAGCACGCTGTTCCTTAGAGCGAGCAAAAAAAAATTAAAAAAACAATATAAATGGATACGTAACTGAAAATTTTTGCCCTATGTACCATTTGCCCTGATCGTATTTGCCATATGAGTTAACATAATCTACTTACAATATCAAATATAACGGATTCGTTCAAGACAAGAAACAACAAACATCCAACGGATTTCGCCAAAGATAAGCAAACCTCCATCTAAGCAATCCACTACATAGAAAACGGCCATCTTTTCCTACCATAGGTAATATAAAAATTTTACATGTAAACGATCTTCTAACAAGAGATTTCATTTTAAATTAAGTGAAAAATCCAGTGTTTTTGTAAAAGGCCCAGATATTTTTATTGCAATTCAATATTGACGTATATCTTTGATATAACCCCAAAGAAAAAATGTATTGGTGTTCACTAGCATGATCTCATTGCCCAACTTAATTTCGAGAAATTTCGAAATGGCGAAACCTCAGTTCATACTAAAATATTAACTCATCCATTTTGTTAGTAAAAATACTAATTTCCGAAAATTATTTTTAATAACGATTATCCAATACACCATTTTGTTCTATCGATATCAAATTGTCTGGGAACTGGAATAATGCCAAAACTTGCCTCAAAAATTGTGATTTAACTTCCTCTTAATCTTCGCTTCATTTTAAATAACTCGTTAGACTCTTCCTGAATCGATCATCATATTTATAGCTACTACAAATAACTTTTTTTTCGATATTTGAGCCTACCAGCATTAGACATACTGCCTCGCCTTGGGATAAAATTTGTCTTCTATTTCTAGAATTTGGACGACGTCCATTTTATGACGCCAGAAGAATGGTCGGTTCTCTTTCCCAGGAACATAGAATATGTCTCTACCAGGGTTACCAGTAGTTCGTAATCGCTTTAGTTTTTACGTCGATGATCACTAAGATCTAAAATTTCGTTTCTGCGTGCTCGTTACTGGCTTTTTTTTATTTAAATGTGTTTATTTTATGAATTTTTGATCAAAAATGATTTCAAACGATTGCAGTTAAACCTACAAATGAAAAATTTCATGCCGAAATTAATTTCCGCCCGACCGTCCGTTGGATCGATAACGTTCGATCGAAATAGTATGAGATAATAAGGAAAAGCCCCATATTTGATGGTTAAATAATGATAATAATAGATCTTCCTTTGATCTGAAAATATCATAAAATGATGTAGATCACGTCACAAAAAATCATAACTTAAATAATAAAGTTCATTTAAGTCTTTCTCAGCCATAAACTCTTTCACGCTGTAGTAGCTGTAAAGATATAATTAATTCGATACAATCGAAAATATGATTGAAAATCAGGGTTTCGATGCGAATCAAGCTTTTTTAAATGTTATACATTAAATATACTTTAGTTTTGAAGTAATGAATATTTTGTTGATAACAAATCAGAGAAATTTATTTTAATTAATGTATGATGCCCTCGATGATGCGATATTTATGTCCCTGGGCGACTTAGATCTTCGCCCGTAAGGCATAAACATCTGTATACCCTTGGTAGATAAATAACTATTATTATTTCCATAGTTCATTGAACATATTTTTCGTCACATTTAGTAACAACCATCTGATTATTTATATGAAAATATTATTTCGGAAAGTGAAAATCTTCGTTCTTGAAAATGTCCAATAATATTAAATCTTTTACTGTTGATTCAGGCATCTGTTGCCAGTTCGTCTCGGACTTGGCTCGTTTTTATCATACTGCCAGCCATATTTTAGAGACACTTATTCGATTGACATAATAAATCGATAGCAACCTGACAGAAGACATTTATGATTGACCTTGTTTATTTCGATCACCACATCAAACACCTGCATGAAAAATTGGGATCCGATTGAAAGAGGGCGAGAGTTATGGTCGATATTGAATAAAAGGTTTTGCAAATATCAATTATCGCTTTGTGTCGTCGGCCAAAATGTATTAAAAACTAAATCATGTCAAGTTCACGTGAACTAGTTATAGTTTTATATTTACGCGGACGCGAAATCTTCCAAGTTCGTGTCTTTTTGCGTAGCTGCTAGACACGCTGAATTTTTACATAAACTTATAACGATTATAGAAATGCCTCCTGGTTCTTTGTGAAGCAAATTTTCAACAAGTTTAGGCATTTTTTGTCCTTTTGTGTAAGACATGGGCATTTTAATGATTTTATCTTCAGCGTGCATTTCGTTTTCAATAAGATCAAACGGTTCTATGCCATTAAAAATCGAATTTTCGTTATATCAAGACAAGTTTCATCCGAGTACTATGCCAACAGTGTCCTTGTAATGCTTCAGGCTAATCGAAGACGAATGCAAGTGGCCAATTTCTTCACTGTTAGCCAAAGTGGATATCACGTTTACTGGAACGGTACTTTATCATTGGAACTGTTCCTCAAAGACCCAAAAGTGGTAAACCACGTGCTACAACGCCAGTTGAAGACAGTTATTTAACTCTATCGGTGAGAAAAGGAAGACATCCTCTCAGCACTTGTAGAATGGCAAGACAACGTTTTCGAGATGCCACAGGTACTTCAGTTTTCCTAGAAGACGTCTCCATGAAGTCAATCCTACATCGAGACCTTGTTAAGAATAGTTCCACTCACTAGCGAAAACAAGCGTCAAAGATTAGAGTGAGCAATGGAGCGGGTACACTGGCGAGATGAATGGCAATACATTTTCTTTACTGACGAGTCCAGATATGGACGTTTTTTTGATAGTCGACGAATACAAGTGTGGACACGTCCACTCATACAAAGGAAGCGCCGCTCTGCTCAAGAAGTCACATTTACAGTTTGGAGTGGAGTTTCTATATCATTAACTGACTTATTAGTACTTTCAAGGACAATGACTTCTCCCAGACATATGTTGATGAAGTTATCAACGGAGTAGTTCCACAATTTAACACAGCTATTGGCGAAAATTTCATTTTTCTGAATGATAATGCTCTATCACACAAATCCCACTAGTTGATTTCAGCTAGAGAAAACCAGGGTATTCCACATCTAGCATTACTTCCAAGATCCCCCTGATCTAAATCCAATTGAGCACGCTTGGAACCAATTGCAAAGAATCCTTGATGACCATAGTTACCAAATCTTTTGCCACAACTTTGACAACAAATTGAACAGGATATTCTCAATAACTTGGTGGAAAGTATGCAGAGAAGATGCCAAGCATATTTCAAAAAGGAGTTGGGTTCTCCTGGAGAGAAAATACAAATTAATTCAATATCCTTAACTTTTGAGGAACAGTTTGATAGGCTTTCTCAAGGTCTTCAAAACAGGCGTTTGTTTCTTCACTTGAATCAAATAAAATCTATTTATCACATAGCCTCTTCAGGTTTAGAAACAGGAAATAGTCGCAGGACTAAATCAGGAGAAGATGATGGGTGAGGTACTAGTTCGTAGTCTATGTTTTAAGGATTTTTGCACATGTGTGCACCCATGCATGCCCCTGGTGAAAGAACCCATTTTTTCATTGCAATTTGAGTAATTTTTGCTTCAAATAGGTGTCAAATCTATTTAACAGTTCTGAATAGCATTCACCAGTGATCGTTTTTTCAAGGTAATGGATGTAAATAATAATTTTGTGACTGACTTTGTCCTTTCTTGGTGTACGTTGCATAGGAAAAGTCACTGCTTTGACTATTCCCTAATCCCCAGTGTATTGTTATATGTTGTGTCCACAGTTATGAAACAATGCAAAAACTCCTTCGGATCTTGGTTGAACATTGTCAAATACTCCTGTGAAGTGGTCAAACATCTCACAGTTTGGCTTTCTATTGGTTAAGTTGTATTGGTTCTCAATGGTTTGAGAACCGGCAGTCATTTGTAGATACAGTAGAAAGTTCCTCAGTTAGATGAAGCTAATTGTGATCTTAACGAAAGAAGTATGCAGAAGGTGCTGTTTGTAAGTTAATATTTGAGCGTAGTGTTGGATTTCGCTTACTGTTATGCTCTGCCTAGAAAGTCATTACAAGCTTTTAAACAGGAAACTATGGATCGCACAAAGGTTTTCAAGTAGTTTCGACGCTTTAACGTATTAACGAGATTAATGTAGAAAACCCTGCTTGTTCTGGGCGCCCTCCGACATCTCAAAACGAAAAGTCCACCGAAAAATCAACGAGGATCGTTATTTTACTATCGACCAAATTTTAGAGGAGACAGGGGTGGTAAGTTGGAGCTTAGGTCACCGGATTTTGCAAATGAGCTAAGTGACCAACTATTTGCCCTTTCAAGGATGACATTCCCACACTCTGTTTCTGCTGTACCTAGTATCGTGCTACTTTTTCTTGTTTTAGAAAATAAGAAATAATCAAATGGAAATTTTAGGGATGCTTCAAACAGATGAAAAAAGTGGATAACTGCAACACATCTAACAGAGAGAACTTCGGAGGTGACTGAAGGAATTTTGCAAAAGAGTTGATAAATAAATTTTTCAGAACAAAAATCCTATTTTCGATTTTTGTCAGTTTTGTTCAGTATTATATTCAAAAATTTCTGATATTATTGAATTTTTTCATGTTTAATAACTAAGTTGCATTATTCGAAAATAATAAACCAAATGATCATATAAGAAAGAGATTAATCTTTATTTTGTTCATAAAAATTAGATAACACTTATTAAAAGTAAATATATAATTAAATATAAATAACATATCATTTTACACTAACATTTTGGGGACAAACACAGTCTGGCATTTTTACTGATCCTTTCGCCTCAGGCTGAAAACAGTAATTGCATCAATGGGAATCAAAATACACTAATAAGATTTTCTTTTTATCGGATTGACCAGAAAAAATAAGTTTAAAAAAAACAAGGGTTAATATAATAGCGCTTTAAATTGAGTATAGGGCTAGTAATGACATGCAAGGGCTTTAAACTTGCTGAAGTAATTCACTTTGTTTTCTTTTGTTCATTAGGAAATTTCCACCAATGATTGGCTATAAGGACAATTTTTTGTCAAAGGCCAAGGCACAAGGTCTTTATTTTCCAGTGAAAAATATGGCCACAATCCGAAATCCTATATGTCCACAACGCTTTTTCTTCAAAAAGGCGTTTTATTTTACAACTTAATCTCGATACATTCAGTCCAGCGTTTTTCCTAATTTTTCAATCCCTTCCAAACAGTAGGTTTTCTCAAGGTCTTCAAAATATTTCAGTGTTGACTTTTTCATTTGATCCACAACTCTTGAATCCTAGCCATTTATTCAGATTAAGAAACAGAAAATAGTCACAGAGGATTAAATAGGAAGAATGTGCAGGATGAGGTAGCTAAAGTTATGGATTTTCGCCATGGCAACTACACACATATGCATCCATGCATTGCCCTGATGGGAGAGTACTTTTTTGCTAAATCTAGTCGCTTTTTCTTCAGATCGATGTTCAATTGTCCCGAATTGTCTGAAGAAAATAGTCTTCGTTGTTGATCATTAGATCCTTTTCAAGGTAATTAGACCGCAAGCATATCAAGAAACTACAACGACATTGTTTTTGTTTCCTTATGAGTAATAGTAGGCATTTGGCATATAGACCAAATTTTCGATATGAAATATTAGCATCTTTTAAAATGCTTCTTACTGTTCAGTCACAGATTTTCCAGTACCATTATTAAATTTTCTTCAGACTTGCAAACCATTCCTCTTAATAGTTCATATGCTCCATGTAAAACATGAAGATTTTTCTATTGTAAACAGTAAAATATTCCATAGCATTGTCAAATTATATTGGCACTTTCTATCATTCCTTTTGAACAAAAATCGCCAACTATTCAGTCCTAGTACTTCTAAAACTATCCTTGTAAATGAACATCAAATGTAATATCTACAACTGCTATTTACAGATATTTTTCATGAATTTTGGGAAAACTGAGAATTTGAAACATTTGGAGAATTTCTGAATAAACTTTAAAAGTGTTGTACTGATGATAAGATGGAATCGGACTACAACTTTCTAGGATTTATTTTTAAAATATTGAACTTACCATTATAAACAGATGAGTAGGCAATGATCGTAGAATTAAAGCATTCAGATCATCCTGTCTCAATAATGGTGACACTAAACCATTGACTGGCAGATTTAAATTGAGTTTAGGTAGAGCGACACTACCAGCAAGTAAAGGATACAGATTATATTTCACAGTTTGTTTACCATGGGGAAGAATGCTTATCATATACTGAAAGAAGTGAGACATTATCATTATTTTTCTCAATATAAATTTGTATTTGAAAAAATTATTTTACCTGTTTAAATCCAGCAAACATGAAACCGTCACTTGCATCTATACCAACATCCAACTGAATCAACTGATTTGACTTGTTTTCTAAAATGTATTTGACTACTGTTGGAGTCCGTACCGTACCATGAGCTGGGAGAACTATTTCAATTTTTAGTGGAACTTTCAATACGGGGCATCCGGCAACAATTATTTTACTGACTGCAATATTTTTTCCGTCAGATCTGAAAAAATAGAATAATTGAGAAACAATCATATACATACTTTATACTATTTGATAATAAGAATAGAAATGAAGATTCAATTATTTATTATGTTCATAATCATGTTTACTCTAACAACGCGATGTATGAACACAATAATCTGAAAAAGTACGAGAGGAATCCTTACAAACCGGATTTTATGCTAAAAAATTTTGTAATAATATAACTAATATATTATCTATTAACTTCTTTACAAAATGACTTCAGTCACCTTAACAGTACTCTCCATGAGATGCGTTTTACTCGTTTAATCTTTTTTCCCCATTGTTTGAAGCACCTCTGAAACTCTTAAACTTTCATATCGTCCACGTGGAGATATTTTACGGCTTCCATATCATCGAAACGCTTCCCTTTCAAATCGTTTTCCATTCTTAGGTACAGGAAAAAGTCGCACGAAGCTAGGTCTGGAGAATACGAAGGGTGGGGAATGACAGACCATCTGTTTTCGTTTGGCTTTTTCCTCCATACATCCTCTAGAAGATATCTTAAAACTTCCAAGTATTTTTTGGCGAATTTTTTCAACGTTTCCAGATGTTGAAGGGCACGTAGAATGAGAATCATCTCACCGTACTAAACTACTTAAAAAATTGTGCCTTACAGTATTCTTTTGAAAAGCCTATTAAAGCATTTGGTAAGCTTCCATTGCCGATTTTTCAAGCAGGAAACAAAGTTTCAAAGACACTCTTTGTTCTTTTGAATTTGCACAACAGTTTCGCAGGCAAAACCTGACAATAGTGAGAGCAACATAACAATATGCTCAAACATTAACTTACAAACATTGTCTGCACAGTTGTTTCGTGAGGTCTCTACTAAATCCATCTAGTAGGAGAACTTCTCGTATGCCATCATTAGCAAGAATAAAATTTGTACTACAGAAAAAACTATTATCTCAGTTGCCAGATTACTGCATTGTTATGCTTAATAGACAAAGCATGTCTACAAAATGTCAAATGGCACCCAGTGATATAAAAACCATAAATATAATTATTTCTATTTTTGAGAGCAAACATTCCAATCGTTTTTAAACTTTTTTTGATAATTTGTGAGGTGTATAAAAAAAATTGTGTTTATTTTTATGGTGGGTCATTTTGGGTCATTTAAAGACTCCTAATATCGGTACCGATACAAAACCCACTGTTTTACTTTAGATTTGAGTTTTGGAGATTAACTCGAGTAAATTACATCATTCGTAATATTATAAAGGATGTTTTTAAAGATGAGTTTTAACTGGTTATAGAAATCTTTGAAAAAACTCACTTTTCACCAAAAGTTACTATGTAAAACTTTAAAGTAGCCAATTTGAAAAAAATATCGATAAAACAGATACTTTATGTCATCGAAAATAAAATATTTCATTTTATATTGCGATACATAAATCTACCATATTTTTATTGCATTAAAAATCTGGATGTTCAATCTTTGACAAGAAACTAAAATTATTGTCAAATTTGAATATCCATATATTTCTTGTCTTTCAACTTTTATTGGGCGATTTTTTCAGAAATATTTTATTTTGATGAGTTATACCCCTGGCCCAAAAAGGCTGTCCTTGAGAACACCTGCATCAAAAAATTTAAATAACTCAAAAACTCGGTAATATAATTGATTAAACTTATTCAGAGAATAAAATAAGAAGGAACGGTTTTTTACTTGATAGAAGGATTATTACAAAATTTGAAAATCAAAACAGATTTAATCTGTTGTCTTCTACAATTTTAGAAGATTTAGAAAATTGTAGAAGACAACAGATTAAATCTGTTTTGATTTTCAAATTTTATTCAGAGAAGTTGTCCGAAGTGGTCATTATTACTTTGATTTGCATACAATAATCAATAATAATGAATGACTTCATGCAACAAAAATAATATCAATTTGTCCACGAAATTTACAATAATCAAAAAACAATGAAGGAGTTGTACCGCTTATTGTTTACATAAATACTGAACTACTCTAATCAGTATCTGAATCTAGTCTTTGCTCTAATATGCACCACATGAATATTTTGAAATAACAGAACGCTTTGAATATTTTATATGGGCGATTTTTGATGGAGTGATTTATTTTGCTATGTACTACCTTCTATTAAAAAAAATCTTACCTTCAAGATACCCTGTAGTATTAAATATTTCGAATATAATGTTATATTCACCAAAGATTTTAAAATCTAGGTGGTTAATAAATAAATATTGTTGAAACAATACATACCTTCTCCATTTAATTACATACTGCCCCAAATTAACTTTTTGCTCAGAAGGTCTGTCACATGAAGCTAAAAATAATTCAGTGCCCACTTCGCCTTCATTTAGTTTGATTCCGTGAAGAGGACTAGAAATGTTATCTTCAACACTCAATACCATAGGACTCTAAAAAAAGTTCTGATAGAATAAATCCCATAAACCTCAGTTGATTTCATACAAACTCAAAAGAAGTTTCTTCGATAACCAGAGGCCACGGAGACAGACTACTTATGGAAGGCATAATTCCAAAATGTTCGTCCACGTAAAATGTATCTACATCCATCATTAAGGTTGACAAAAAACTTGTGGAAACGTCAAAAGGCTGCACTACAGATATGAGAAGGGATTCAGTCTTTGTGCTGATAACAGGAGTGTTATCATTATTCAGTAAGTAGGTCAATTTTATCTGTACATTTTTTACGCCAACTTTATGAACTCTTAAGTAGAAGAATGTGATCGTTTTTTCTCTGGGTTGCATATCTTTTTTAACATTCAGGCAGAGGGGAGTCTTTTGTGGTATTCCGTCTTCATTATTTGTCACTTCAGCTAGAAATAAAAATTATTCAATGAGATTACATCACTTAGGTATTCCTAAAGTTAGCTGTGCTTTGACTGAGACAACACTGGATAATAAATAGGTGGAAATTAGAATAACCTTATGAATAAAGCATTGTTTTAAAATATAGTACGCTACTGGCTCATATTTTATACTATTAACTTCTGGTTTTTACTTTTGTGTTCCTGTTTCTATTATTTTGGCCAAATATCTATAATTTTCAAATTTTGAGCCCAAAACCATCTCAAATGATTAGGTTTCACTCACTGATGAAAAATCTAAGATCAAAAGTAATACTGTTCGATCTGTCCGTAGACTTTCCAACTTTTCAAAGAAAAGAAAAAGAAAGAGTTGGAGACCTGAAAATATCGTGGCTAATTCCCTTAATGAGCAGAATCGATCCAATGGTTCCGGAATAAATCTAACTTTAAATAAATCATTTCATTTTATGCCACCTATATTGTTCAGGAAAAGCATTGTGATTTATGGGGTACATTTTTGCCGTCCGCGCAGTTTGAATATGGTATCGGAATTCTCGCCCCTCCATTGAAGAAGAACAGTAGTTAAGAAGTTCTTGCATTGCATAATATTTCTACAAAAACAGCTAATTATCTCGCAATAAAACCTGCCATTATTTCGCCATGAGTGTTGATTCCAGCTCATTACTTTGGCCTTATTTGAATGATTGATAGTGGCAATTAAGACAAAACCCGCTTTAGACATAGTGAATGAGAGTACAGTTCCAATTCTTCTGCAAGAATCATCCGCAGATGATAGTTTTATCCAGGATCAAAGGTGAGTTTTCTGATGCCATCAAAACACTATTACCTATGTTAATACAGTCCATTTTATCTCTATTTAATCTGAACTATCGTTTCCTTTACACACATTCTGTCAAGAAAGTACCGGGAATTATCGATTTAAATCTGGCGGGGCAATGAGGCGTACAATTTTTTTTTCCTAGGTTGGTACCACTGTCCTTAATTACTATGCCAAGCTTGAGCGGGATCTGTCAAGTAGTGTGTTTGCAACAGCTGATTAAGTCAGTCGATGTCAGAGTGCGTGCCGATTTTTACTATGGGTGATTATGTTGAGCAAAGAATTTGTTTAAAGTTTTGTGTTGCAAATGAATTTTCGTGTGCCGATGCATCGAAAATGTTGCAAAAGGCCTTTGGTGATAATGCTCTATCGAAAACTCGTGCATATCAGTGGTACAGAGCCTTCAAGGACGGTCGTGAAGTGGTCGCCCATCGACGGCTTCGATCGAAGATAACGTCGATAAAATTAAGGAAAGGCTGCTGGAAAACCGTCGTACCAGCTTGAGAGAGATAGCAGATGATCTTAAGATATCCCACGAGTCCGCACGTACGATTTTAATTGATATTTTGGGCATGAGAAAGGTGGCCGCACGACTCGTACCGAAAGACCTGAATTTTCTTCAAAAACGTCATCGCGAACAGGTTGGTTCAGACATGCTGGATCGCTGTAATTCCGATTCTACATTCATGGAACGCATTATAACTGGTGATGAGACCTGGGTCTACGAGTACGATATGCAAACAAGCCAGCAATCATCGGAATGGGTGGCAAAAAATGAGCCGAAACCGAAAAAACCACGCCAAAGCCGCTCGAAAATGAAGGTGATGCTCATTGTTTTCTTCGATATCCGTGGCGTGGTGCACTACGAATTCGTTCCAGAGGGTCAGACGGTAAACAAGGAGTATTACATAGGCGTTATGAAACGTTTACGTGAGCGTATCCGTAAGAAGCGGCCAAATTTGTGGGCGAACAACTCATGGATTTTGCATGACGATAACCGAGCTACGATTGTGACTGACTTTCTCGCCAAAAACTCAACAAACGTGCTTCAGCAACCACCGTATTCGCCGGATTTGGCTCCCTGCGACTTTTTCCTCTTCCCAAAACTAAAATTGCCCCTTCGTGGCACCCGTTTTGAGTCGATTGAAGCCATAAAACAAAATTCGGCGCGAGAGCTAAAGTCCATCCCGGAAAGCGCCTATAAAAAATGTTTCGATAATTGGAAGTGCCGTTGGCATAGATGTATTGGAGCAAATGGAGCCTATTTTGAAGGCGACCCAATAAATTTTGACGATTAAATGTAAAAATTTTGTTTTAATTGAAAATTCCCGGTACTTTCTTGACAGAGTAGTATATGAATGTTACAAAATAGGGTAGTCTATGAACTGATGAAATTGATCCTAGCTGAATCTAATTTATTTATGAGAAGTAGAAAGTGGTGATTTGTTATTTTGGTTGGTTTCTCATCTACAATTTAGAAATTTTCTTTGTTTTAGCTTACTTGATTTTTATACTTCTTGGACTATTTGGAATACTTTCAACGACATTTTTCGAAAAATTTAGGACTTGTAATGTTCTCTAATTTAATGAATTCTCTCACCCAAAATTGATTTGATGTGGTCAAATTTTAGTTGGATTTATCAAATTCAATAAGCTACTGAAGAAAGTTTTTATAGTGGGGAAAACACACATTTAATCTTGCACATCAAATGATATAAGGTTTTTTGCAATGTTTTTGAATTGGTGTACTCTAAAGACTCTTGTACATGTTGGTTTTTATAGCAGACACTGAAATGAAAAATGATGGCAACTTTGAGTGGCTCGATCTTTCTTACAATATTCATTTAGGTGGTTTTATGAGAACTGATAATAATTCACTTTTGAAAACACCATATACATGTCAGATTATGTGTTGCCTCAGTGAAATTGTCAGCAGCCTCTAGATTGGTATTATTATGATATAGTATGTTATAGAATCTTACTAGTGGAAGATGTTTCTTCTCCAATGAGGAAGAGGGTTACTTCCAAATTATCTATTGAATTGTTTTCTTTGTTATCCATATGTACGCAAACCTCGTACCATTCTCCCAGCAAAGCTGGTTGTTTGTGAGCAAAGTTTATTTCCAGCTTCGATCTTCGAGGTACTATAGTAGCAGTGATCTGTGGCCTTATATTATCGAAGTCTACGGCTTCTTTTGTATATTTGAAATGGAGCAATTCAGGATGGATTTTGTTGCTTGTGTTTTTGCTGTCGAACCTGAGCTCTAATTTGCATCCTAGATTTCCCATTTGGACTATTATATTCCCTATCTGAAAGGCCATTACATATCAAAATATTATCAATAAGGTAAATAAATACACTTGGTAAAAGTTTAATTTATGTTGTTGACATTTAAGTTTCGGGTTTCAGCCCATTTTCAAAACTGTCATTTTATTAAAGAGTAAAAATAAATCCTATTGATGTAATGTTACACTACTTGATTTGGAAGAATGAGCCTTTGAGATGTCAACTGGTCCATATTTTTAGATTTATTAAAATTTTTGAACATGGCATTCGACTTTTAACAGTTTGTTAGATTTAACTTTTTTGCTGTTTCGTACATGCTTTTGGTGTTAGGTAAAACTGAATTTGGAAATATGATTATTAGGTAGTTTAAATAATTATCGTATTCCATGAAATATATCTATTTTTAATAGATAAAATGAAAATATTGTCGAAATCGAAGAGGCTCATTTTCCCTTGGAAAATACCAGGTGGAGAAGTATGAAACCAGAAAATCCCTATAGATGGTGCTAGCCACCAGTTTAGGGACTGTAAGAGCGCTTCTGCAGCGCCATTATCTTCATCTAACAGCTGACAAAGATTTTCAACACACAACCCAAGTTCCATACACTGGTATATTTTTCTATAACTTTAAACATGCCGAGTTTTATGCCTACAATGTAGACAGCATTGGTTTTCTGTTAACATTTGAAGAAAACTGCTGTAGAATGGCATTGAATGTTTGTTGAAGCTTATGGTGAACATGCTCTTGGTGAAACACAGAGCTTCAAGTGGTTCAAAAAATTCAAAAGTGATGATTTAGACTTGAGAAACGAAGAGCATAAAAAACCAACATAAAGCTTGTAGAGAACGAATTGCAAGCATTATTGGATGAAGATGGTATTCAAACTCAACAAGAACTTGCGTATCAATTTAATGTGATGCAGGAAAGCCACCTCCATTTGTTTGAAGCCTGTGGGAAAAATTCAGAAAGTGGATTTTGTATGAACTGAATGGAAGTGCAGCAAGAAAATCGAAAAACCACTTGTGAAATACTGCTTGACAGATATAAAAAAAGGTCATTTCTACATCGAATCCTGATGAAAAATGGATATATTTTGAGATTCTTTAGAGTCGTAAATCATGAGTGAATCTAGGAGAACCATCGACATCCACTGCAAGACCACAACTCTTTAGAAAGAACATAATTCTCTGTATTTAGAGGGATAAGAAAGGTGTTATCCATTATGAACCACCAAAACCTTGTAAATCGAGCATTACATGAAAAATGACAGGAATATAGAAAAAGACAACATAAAGTAATTTTGCTTCATGATGATGCCTAATTACACAGCAAAACGATCGAGGCGCCTAGTTGGGAAATCTCGCGCATTCCGTTTGTTCTCCAGACTAGGCTCCATCCGATTATCTATTCGCAACACGCTGTTGCTGAACAACGCTTCAATTCCATAGCAATAGAGGAGGGGAGATAAAATGGATAATTCAATTTAAAGTTTCTACTTAGCATTTCTTGGAATAAGCTGGGTTAAATTATTATGGATGGATGATGGAATAGGAAAATTTTTGACAGATAACAAAGACAGGAAGCTTTCAGAGGAAGGTCTATAGAGAAACAACATAAAGTCAGTAGCAGGCAACTGAATCAGAGAGCCCCAGGATAGAAGCCAATGGCATAAAAAGAAGGAAGGAATTCTCTTCCTATATTAGATGATCACGATGGAAATGTAAGAGTTTTCAGAAACTCACTAAAGTATTGAATAGTACAATAGCAAAAAAAGTTTTACATTTAAACAGTCTTAAGGGAAACGTAATTTTCATGGACTTCAACTGCGGTAAGGAAACATAGGCAAAAATACTGGAAAGTGATAGAGAAGTGAATAAAACTTTAAACTTCAAAATGTAGAAAAAACAAGAGAAATCAAGCAAAGGTTAAAGAAAGGTAATATAGAACACATGAAACAACAAGTAGATGATAATATGTGAAATGACAGAGAGAAGTGAAGGTCAGGTGTCAGATGTCGTCCTATAAAAAAACACAATGTATATGAATAATAAATAATCTCTTCAGAAAAAAGGTAGGACTTATTCAAGTTGCATAAACATGCAATATTTCAAACACATGTTTATTATGATTTCTAAAAAAAATCAGATACTTTCATAGCAGAACAGAATATCAATTTCAAGTAAAGAAAAATTTTAAAATCAAATTTTCATTAAATAAAAAGAAAATTATTATATGAGTGTTTATGGATAAGGAAGTATAGGTGAAAAAGCTGTTTTCTATATTAGCACTAAGTCAGTGTCTAAAAAGGCATAAATAAATAATGAATTCTTATATTGATAAATTTTAAATTCCATAGATTAAAAGAATAGTTCTATTATCAGTAACCTAATTTCATTTACCTGTATATCTTTAAGGATGTCACTAGGATCTGGGTAAAATTCAATCACAAATTTTTTTACCTCATTGCTACATATTTCCAGGGTTGAAGACATAGTATTCACTGTATACTCTGATGTCATAATAGAAGTATTTATACAAACTGACACTTGTAGAAGAGTTAGAGTGAAAGGACTTGTGTTTCTTAGATAAACTTCTACAGACACTATCTGATCAACCTCATAATGCTTTCTCAAGAATCTTGCCTTGGTTTCTATGCAGCTTGTAACGTTGGTCATATCTACTACAATATTAAATTGCGGAGTCATGAATACAGGTTGCCAATTTATTATAGCTTTTTGTAGCAAGTCGTGGGGGATATCAGGATCACCAAATGGTATTTCTTTCTAAAAAGCAAGCAAAAATTTTTTTGATGATTTCAGCATATTTAATTAATTAATTAGTGGGATATTTAGTCATTATATTGAATATCGGTTAGTTTTATTGTATAATTATTTATTCACATACATTTAATTTATGTTTCCCCGACGAGATCCAGTTTTTGAATAAAACTGATAATCTTGTTCGGGGATAATTTTTTCCGTTCGCAATTGGCTATAAAAGCCTTACCAAAGACCTCGAATCTGATGTTACTCACCGCTGGGCACTCTGAGACGATGTGCATGGGTGTTTCAGTTCTGATATTTTCAACAGTGTAACAAAGAATGTTTTGTATGAAACTCTAAACAATTCAAACTGGATGTTATCAGCAAATATCTAAAACCTCGGCAATCAGCTGTTGCTATTTAAAAATTTAATGTTTTTAGATCCATCTTTTGAGAACGGACTGAATCAATTTGCATTCCCAGTGCAATAAACTTATAATATTAGATTAATTGTGGTCATTTAATTCAGAGACAGACTCTTTGCACTACTAAGTTTTTGCCAGGAAGGTTATCTCCTTCGCAAAGATGATTATTTTTCTGGGAAACTTGGCTCTTATATCGGCTTCATTTTTGCTTTTAATTGTAAAATACATATTCCACTGCTGGGGAGTGAATGTATGTCGATTTTGATAGAATCAAATTATTTTCTGTAAAGTTTAATGTTCAGCAGCTGATAACTTAGTGGTAGTGAAAAATTAGTAGATTAAAAGTAGAGTAAATTGTGCAGTTTGATGATAAAATAATCTTTGTGGAAAGTCTACAATAGCATATCACGTTAAGCGTAAATGATAAAGACATTTGGGGGATTTACCTTCAAAACTCTATTAAAATTTTCATATATCCTCTTTTTGTAGTCTAAACTAACATCAGTATACTTTCCAAGTAATTCCAGAGCAAGTAGCATGTAATCTTGTGCGCTAGCAATCAGAAATGCACATTTCAAAGCTTTTACCATTATGTGGGACATTATTGACCACCATTTCTCTTGTCGGAAATCCCACAACATATGTGTTAACAATGTTAATGATTTGCTGAAGTCTTGGGAATTGTAATACTCATCGGCCATTTGCAAAACAAGATGCTTTCTTGTTCTAGGGCATTTATATGTTTTAAATTGTGAAATAGCTAAACCATATAAAGTGATGATAATATTCGAATGGTTCACTTGTTTCTCCAAAAATTGTAAAGCTTGAATCCCATTCAGTTCCATTTGTGGATCAGGTACATCTTGTGTGAGTTTTCCAGGTCTCCAAGGTCTTTGACCATAATATTCCATATGTGCAAAGTTCTCAAGTGGATCAGGTTGAGGATAACTCATTATGTTTGCGCACATCTCTTTACATATATTTTTACGTACAATTGCATATTGAGCAGCTTGTTGATAGTAAATGCCAGGGTGCTGTGTTTGAACAGCAGGAAGACCCAATTTCACAGTTTCATCGAAAATATCTCCAAACACTTGAAACTGTTTAGATAACCAAGCATAATGTTCAAACGATAACTCTAGAAAACCAATTCGGTGTTTGAAATGCTCTATATGATTTTTAAAGTGGGATATTGCATCTCTTGGTAAGTTGAGGGCAAATTGTAACTTGCACAGTTTAAAACTGATGAAGCCTGCTATTGTTCTTATTTCTAAGGCATTAGTATCAACAATTCTTATTTCTAGTAGGTTGTTGTAAGCAAGGGAGTAATGTTTGTGAGCTGTCATAATATCTTGTTTGAGCTCGTAAAGAAATGCCATTTTAAATTGGTGCCTTGCATATAAAAATTGATGATTGGTTTTGTTGAGGTGATCCTTGTGAGAACGAATAATTTTAGCTTCATTGTGGTAATAACTCTGAGCAAAATCAAAAAATGCTCCTTCCAAACGTATTATGTACCCTGGTATATGATCACGTACGGGCAGAATAAATAAGGATTGAGAATTCAATTCACAACTTGCACAAAGTGAAACAGCTCTTTCAGAAGCTAAAATATCTTCCCCTGTAGGTAAAGTTGGAACATGCTGGATTAATACAACTGTTATTTTGGTGTTTCTTCCTTCTAATGCTGCTCTCATTGATTGTACTCTAGAGGCGCATTCTATCATTTTTTCATTCCATTGAGTATCATTCCAATCTAATTCATAAAATATAACTATCACAGCAGGTATCTCATATAAATGTTTGTTCATCCAATTTTTTTTCAGGATACCTTTTGGGATATACCATTCATAAGAATTTCTCTTTGGCTTAATAACAGGAAATTCATGAGAATTACTGATAAGTTTAAATAAAATAGGAGCTCTTTCCACTCTCCTGTTTCCTGTAAGAGATTCCCAAATTGCCTTATGAATTGCATTATTTATAGTATCTAAACCAGATACACCTACAAGAGCCAACGGTTTAACGCATAATTCTTTTGGAAGTTCAAAATTATTTTGGATTGTACTATGAGACATTACGCTAGATGATTATCTCTCTAAGAGATAAGGAATGTATTGAATTTGTGTACAATAATTATTCCCTGCTATTTTGAGGTTGGATATTCATTTATAATGTTGACAACTATGACATGAATGAAAAATCAACAAAGTTGACATTTCGTTGCTGCGTTCCACATTGCGTACAAAGATATATTCTGTTTTAATTGGGATCGTTATAATTACTATTCATAGTCTTATTTAGATGTTTCTTTAATTTACAATGTGAACAATATATCAATTTGTGGAGCCAAGTATCCAAGACAAAAAATACAAATCTATCCAAGATTGCAGATAAAGCAGAAGAAAAGCTAACTTTTCCTTCCTGTATTGAAACCAGAGAAATGAGAGAATAATAATAATTTTGCTTGAAACCGGTTTATTATGGAAATTAAAATAATGGTTTTTGTTGTACATGCATGTTAGCACTGAAAGTAAGCAGTCTCTGGAAAGATTAAAACGGAATATTAATTACCCTGAACTGGAACCGATGATGAGTCTGGCGTTTATGAGTCCATAAGAATGAAAGGTATGTGGCCGTTACCGCTAGTGGACAAATGCTGGTGTTTGTTACACTGAGTGACTAGCATACCGTTTTGATTTGATTCAGTCTTCAATCTCACAATAGTGTTGAACTGGGATAGGGAAAGTCACATTTTTTTATTACTCAGTCGAAAAACCACTTATCTAATCAACTAGGACTATACTGATTTTCTAACTCGCACAAATTCCCTCCTATATATCCGTTTAAGTGCAAATTATTATATAAGTCCTTAGCAGGCCAGTTGCCTGCTAAGGGCAGGGTAGGGTTTGGAGATGTTAATTATTGTATTTCTAATGTGTAACTGATATTTAAATATTATAAGTTTGATTTCACTGTCTTGATATAACTACATTTATATGTTGTACAGGTGTTCCATTTTTTAAGGTTTTGGGGCCTTTTTCAGTTACCGGTAGGGATAGAGATTTTTTCACTTACCTTTTTAACACTCATTTATTAATCAAATAGAACATGTTATACATATATCTTCTTTGTATTTTGTCCACTCACTGAGAAGTTCCTAAAAATTATAAAATTATATCATAATCTATGTAATAATAACGCCACAAGATGCATTTTGCTGCTTTATTTTCTGGTTGGCCGTGGGTAGTCATGGTAATTAATCCAAGGTACAAAATCAGCATCATTGTCATTAGGATTATTGTTAAAAATGTTTCCTGTAGTTACTTAATGATTTGTGATTCTTGTGTGTTAATATGCCTCAAAACAAAAAATTTTAATAATAATATGAATAATTGGAAAAATATGACATGCATATCTGCTCCACATAGACCTGGTGAGTTATTTGGTAGGTATTCAGGGTTCGTCAGAATTTATTGTTCCTTTTTTTAATCATAGACATGATAGTGAGCAATGTGTATTTATTATATTCCGCTACATCAAACTAAGATCATTTAAAAAAATATAACAATAAGAGCGGCAGTATTATTGACTATTTTGCAGTTGTGTTATTGGTATGGGAATATAGATTAAAAAATGTTTGTGGATATTCTTAATAAAATATATTTTCAATATTATAACAGATAAAAAAAATATTTCGATCGCTAAATATATAAAATACTAAATATATGTTAAAGCCATGGTACATCCAAAAAGATATATCAGCTTATCCTGAAATGGCAGAGCTTTTTCTGAATAAGCAAGCTTGGAAACGCCACTATGTTAATTGTTTCAGTACTATATTACATGATAAACATGTGGCATTGTATATAATAGGACTTATTGCATTTGCAATCAAAGCATTGATTTATGCTAGCAGTGGTATTGAAATCGATAGATCTTATCGAATGGGAAAGAGAACAGTGTTCCTAAAATATGAACTCTGAGACTTACGTCTTAAAAAAGTAGTTGCCATTTTTGTATCAAAGAATAACTTACATAAATATCACCAAAACAATTCGTTCAACAAATTTCACAATAGAAATTTAAAAGGATATTACAATTTAAAACATTTAAAAATTTGCCGAGATAATAATTAATATAATTATTTAAATCTTGGGCATAAATATATATTATTTGTTGACGAAACAAAGTATACTTAAGAACTAGAAGGTTCTTATTTTTTAATAATTAAATTTTTAACTTTATTGACACATCTGTCCATAAAATTCCTTTTGCGCTTAGAGTCACTTGATGAGCTGTACATTGATGTTTTATCATCTTCATTATCGGTAGTGTCAAAACTAATGGAGTTCGATTTCTTTTCTTTTTCCTCATTGCTGGCATCAGTCAAATCTTTATCTAGCTCGTCACAGCTTTTGGTTGTTTGGGACGGAGTCGTTTCACTTTTAGTAACATCTATTGTAGATTTGTCCGGTTCAGCATCTAAGAGTCCATCTAAACTACGAGATCTATTGGGAGCAACTAGGGGGCCACTGGATGTTACTGTAGGTATTCGAGTATTCGAACCCCTTCTGGAGTATGGAGACAGAGGAGGTAGATCTCTGTGCGTGTTACGTTTGTTCCCGTTAATTATCCAATTTCGAGTGGGTACTGCTGATTTGTAGAATCTGAAATTATAGCCTGAAAATTGATATTAGTCAAAAGAGGTGCTTGTTAATTCAAACCAAACTGAAGCATTAGAGTGACATTCCATTGCGAGCTGCGCCAAAGCTTGTATTGATCCTTCTGATGCCATGCAGAATAGCCACAGATCAACCAGTGGTTTCACTTCGGGGTGCTTTTAAATAATATCAAAGATATTAGATTATATGTTCTCTCTAACAATCGAACCAGAGCATCGGTTATGCTACCCTTGACCAGACTTGAGCAAAGCCATAATTTCAAGAATGATATGCATTCTTAATGACAGAGGATAACCTACAGAGACTCTTGTATGTTTTTTTATTGGTAGGGATAATTTAAAACACTCATATAATGTGTATCAATAAAAAACAACATTTTTTGTTGCATCAAAGGACTCCATTAAGTGCAAGCTAACAGTAAATGATAAAATAATCAAGCAGATAATGAACATTGCATATTTGGTTGTGGAAATATCAAACAATGGAAACAACAAGAGAGAGATCAGACAAGAAGGTCAAGAAGTCAAAATTTGACACCAGCATAAAGAAACAATTACTGGGTACAGCTGAGATGAACACACTGAGAAAAACAAGAAGGCATTGTCAAATTTTTTAGAAAAGAATGAGCAGTAAAACTGAAGAGGACAGAATTAAAAAAATGACGCAAGGTAAAAAAAATTTGGAAAGAGAATTGAAGAAAGACCCAAAAAATATGGTTGAAAACCGAGGTATCTACATCAACAGGAGCACTTTGAAACGCCGTGAAGAAAAACAGGTTACCTTCTATATTAACAAGAAAGAAGAAGGCATGCATCTCATAAATTACTTTTCACTTGCTGGTATCAGAGCCTCTATGTTTTTAAAATTTAAGGACGAAAATAGTGACAATTGGTTATATTGGATCTAGAGATGAATAACTTGTGGCCAAATTCAATTCTGTCTGCTTGTGAAAATGATGACATTAGAAAAAATCAATTTGAAATTTGCGGTTTTAAAGCTTAAATTAGAATATTAAGCACGTGAATGGTAAAAATCTGAGACTGGGTTTTGATCATATCTTTAGCCTTAATAACGTTCTATATAGAAAAGGCTACAAAAAAGGATCCATGAAGCGAGAAAAAACTTTCAAAACGTAGATTTTTCAGTTATAACAATCAAATTGCAATGTTATTACTTTTTTTTGGCTAGATGTTTGTTTTTTTTTTAAATATCAGAGGGAGAGAACACAGTGATCATTTTTGCGAAAATATTCTGAGTAAATTTCAAAATCAAACATATGAAAACCTGACCAACAGCAAAGAGAAACATCTGGTTGGACTGTGGAATAGATATTCATTGCCATCCCTCAAATCAAATAAAAATTTATTCATAAAACAACATGCCTCCTGACGGTTCGGAATTAAATTTAGAGAAATGACTGATTTTGCGGAACTGATTTCAAATAAATTTTTAATTTTCTGCTCACCTTGGTAAAGATGAAGGTATTCCCGAGGCTAGGGGACCATCTAGTCAATCCCCACGACCAAGACCTGAATTCCCATTAACATCTTTGTCAGATTTACCATTACCAGAGTCGTTACTGTGCATTCTTTGATAATTTGGAGGATTCCTGCCAATGCCTAAGTTCGATGGGGTACCAGGGGTTATGTCTCCCTTACCCATGATTCTGTTGATGTCT
Source organism: Megalocaria dilatata (assembly GCA_034642435.1). NCBI lineage: Eukaryota > Metazoa > Arthropoda > Insecta > Coleoptera > Coccinellidae > Megalocaria > Megalocaria dilatata. Next base: position 34,127,234 of record CM067857.1, on the reverse strand, counting down.
CGCACATTCATTTCACCACGCATGAACCTGAAATTGATTTTTCCATAAATTTTATTCTTATCAAGGCTGAGTTATTTTGTTGTATGTTTCAGTGAATTAAATAACTTAATATAAAAGTACAAATTGATGAATTATCAATTTTGATATTTCATTTGATTGATACACATATTATCTGTCTTTCTGTCAAATATTGATTGAAAAACATATAGTAGATGTTCATATAAAGTATCTTATTTATACCATGTGTATTCAAATATTCAGTAATATATTTTGTACCTCGCATTCAGAAAAAACTGCGGATGCATAGGTATTATTTAAATGTAATTAATTTTTTTTTTATTGCATACTGCCAGATTATATATAATAATGTTATTCATCTTATCAAATTTTAATTCAACAAAGAATTATCAATTTATGAAAAGAACAGTAGATTTAAATAAAAGAAAGAGTAGTGGACACATTATAGAAGTGGAACTTACATGAATAGCTCTTAATGACTGCCCTTTTCATAATATTAAAAATGAAAAAACTAAAATGGGTAAGTTCTTTTTGAAATCGGAATAGTTAAGAATCAGGTACAAAGAGAAGAGAAGAGTTCTTTCTTGGGTTGATTATCATTAAATATAAGTTTCACATTTATTACATTTCCAAAAAAAAATTTAAACTAATTGGCGGAAGCACAAACGTGTCTTGATACAAATTTTGTATGAAACCAAAATAATGTTATATTAGTTTAGGTTCAAAGCATTGAATAAAAAATAAGAATGTACAATAAATAGCAAAGGATAATTCTGGAAAACAGTTTACAGCAGTGATGCCACAAATAATCATCCTGCCCCTAAAAATAGGACATGACAACAAGCAATAGTCTGTTTAAAACTAAAACTAAATTCTAGCGGACAAAACAATTTCATTCAAACTGAAATGAAGAAAATAAGATGAGAATGCATTCATTTTACCAAAACTTGAAAATTAAAGAATGAAATAAACAGAACAAAATGGATTGCACATTCAATTGTTTCGAATATATTTACACATACCGAAGATTGGAGTAACTCCCAAGTTACCTTCGATATTTTAAGATCATTCTGAAACATACATCAAAACTAGTCAACAATGCTTTTATGTGAAGACTAGTGGTCACATTATGTTTTATTCGATTGTTTAAACTGACCTTTCAAGTTTGTCCACGCAAGCGTCTTGATAGTCATGTATCCACCGCACTCCATTGAAATGACATACTTGTCTCATATCTTCAGGTAGCTCGTCAGGTTCTGGCCACGCAAAGGCATTGTCAGTTATAGGAATGATATTACATTGTGACTGTAGAGCAGCTACAATTTCCTGCAAAAAAATTTCGATGAAAAATGAATTGTAATTTTCAAATGGGATAAAATTTGTTTTGAGTTTTTATCCCAATTTTATATATTCTAATATTATTTACGTCTTTCAGATTTGTTTAGTGACTTGTACAGCTTCAAGGAACAAGTTCAGTTTATGAGTTAAATTTTTGTCATTAAGGAAAGAAGTTGCTAGGTCTAGGCAATTTTAGTAGCCCAGTTTAGATATATTATTTATATATTAAATTTGATATCTTATTAATTCTATCTTGTATCTTTATAAAACTGATGGGCCGGTGCAATCTATTCTTTTTAAATTTTTTTCAATAAAGATTTTTAACAGCTTAAGGGCATTCAATGCACTCTCTGTTAGTATGGCATATTAATAGCTGATTAAATAAGAGAAGTATACAGAATTGTTAAATTTTTGGTGGTTGGAATATGATCTTTTTATAACATTACAAACATGTCATCGTAAGTGACATGTAAGATATTTAGAGTTAGTTTTTTCTAAATAATGGTATGCTAGGTACAAGCATATTGCAACAAGTTCGGGCATTAAAAATTAACTATGAAGAGTTTAAAATCAGTAAAAAAAAACGTACCCTGTGAACCCAGTCTTTTCTCTCACAATCCCCTTTACATCTGTCCAGGGCGGAAGGAGTTAAAACAAGAAGGAAATGTTTAGCCTTCTGTATGCTCTGCAGCAGGTTGTTATCGAATTTTCCAGCCTCTAACCTCTCTACATCAATGAATACACTAAAACCCCTCAACTGAAGATGAACTTTTAACAAACTGGCCAATTGTGATCCATTCGATCTTCTATAACTAACAAAAACGTCTAAAGTCTTGTCTAGATTGTCTTCACTTGGATTTTCCATTCCTTTCTCCAGCTGTCTGATTCCTTCCATTATTCTGAATCTATGGATTGAATTTGTTATTCTACATTCTTCTAATAGCTGGTCTTCAGAGAGGTGTATTAGGGAGTCTTTTCTTTCTACCCCAGCATTCAGGAAATTATAAGTGTAAATGCTCAGTTCAGGACTGAGACTTTGTAGGAAATTGTTGATATTTGTTGTGTCTTTTGATGAGTAGTCTGCCATTTTTTTGAGCTTTTGTAATTCTCGGGTAAACCTAGAAATGTGATTAGTTTATTTAAAGGAAGCAAAAATTATAGTGAATAATAAATATGCATTATTTGCTTTAAAATAAAAACGATATTATCTTGTTTTTATATGTTACAATATTTAAGAGACAAGATCCGAAGGAATATCCTAATTTGAAGTTATCTAATAGTTGACGGCTTGTGTTTTCTACTGCCAATTTAAATGGCACTTGACATTGTATGCCTACAATGATAAGATTTAGAAGTTTCTAATGCAGAGTTGTTTCCTTTTTTATATTTTTACAATCTTATATCACCGTTTATTTATACAAAAAATGCTAGTCAGTCAAATACTCACCTTTTCCTTTTAATTCCATTGGTTAATTCTATGTCATTTATAAGATTATCCTCAGTCAGTTGCAACAATAAGTCGCCATCGACTTTACATTCGAAAAATTTTCTAGCGTCTTCTTCGAATCCGATTTGTTTAACCCATTCTGCCACATCTTCGAAGGACCAAAGTGGTACCTGTTGACTGAGCTTATGTGGCACTACTTCTCCGATAAGTCTCAACGCTTGCGCGGCATATTTTGACGCTACAGCGTTCGGACAACTAGCTACCATCTTCAAAGATTCGATCGCGCCAATTTCACTAAAGATATTCGTGTTTCCTTGCTCTTTCTTTATCCCCGCTTCCATGCAAAAATGAAAAGCGGCGAGGTTTCTGGCTTCTTCACGTTTTGAATTCAATACAGGTACCAAGTGTTGCAGCCAAGTCTTGTTCTGGCCGTGAGCGTGAGCAAGATTCGATTTGGCAAAATCGGAAGGATTATGGGAGGTAACGAATGGTTCTACTAGGCCTAGAGTGCCGGAACGAAGTACATCTGCTTCGATTTCTGCGTTTGCTACTAGGACGGAGATTGCTAAACAAGCGTAATATTTTATATTATCATCTGCGTGAAAGGCTAGAGGAAACAACCACATTGGTACTTTTCGTTTTATCATTGCTTCCTGGTTTTCAGTTCCACCATATAAACTAAGGTTTGCCAGTGCTCCAGCACAGTGTCTCAAAATTTCAACATCACTCTTTCTGCATTCGAATAGTAAAGCGTCCAAGCCACCTAATCGTACTACATCACTGCAGGTCTCTTCACTGTTCTTGAACAAATGTTCCAAGATTCCAGTGCCAACTCTGGAGTGCTCCACTGAGTTGGTGTTCCTCTTACTGTTAGTACAAGCGCAAGCTACATTCACAACTTTTTCCAAACCGTGTTGAACAACGTATGCTCTATTTTCTGTTGTCAAACATTGTTCTAATAATCTTGCTGTATGGTATTTCAAGTTTATATCTGGTTTGGTGCAGTATGAAATAAGCAAATCAAGGCCCCCACAGCTGCGTAGAGTATTGCAAAGCGCATATCCTAGTGCATTGCCGTGCGTAGGTACAGCCCATGCTTTCTGCATCACGTCGTAAACTTTGTTGAGTATCATGGGGGCCTTCAATCCCTCCCCTACTCTCTGGAGGCACTTAATAGACTGGTCCAAGTATAGTTTATACTTTTCAATAGCATTTGCAACATCTTGAGCATTGGAGTCTGTGGTGAGGGTTTCCAGGTCATCCAAAGACATGTTGAGAAGTTTGTCTTCTTCTATAGTTCCATATGGTTGAATCTTGAATTGAAAAAGGGTGAATCAAAATAATATCTTGCATGCTAAATTGTTTCAATTTGTTCAACGAGAAGCTTTCTCTTACCTGTTGATACGTGCTGATCCCCTTGGTGGTGGTAGTATATACAGTGTGAGTTGTTGAGCTGTGTTTCTCTTGGTTAAAGACGGCACTGTTGGATATAGTTTGTCGTTGTTGAGCAGTAGATAAAGCTGTTTGTTCAGCGCTGAATTGCCCTGTTGTCACTTTCATGTTACTGTGTGCCATGTTTTTACTTTCTTGCGCGCTTAATTCTCCAGCAATGAGAGATCGGGCTTCCTGTAAAATAAAATATTAAAATGTAATATAACCTCGTTTGGTGATGAATTGAAATAAAGTACAAATATTGAGATTAATTTGGTGCTGGTAACGAATTAAATTTTTAATTTATCATTTGGAAGGTTAGAACTAACTTGAAAAAAATGAAGTTGTCTAATAATAATGATCTTATTCTGAAATGTACATTCAGTTACCATATTAACATGATGCAGTCATGTTATTACAACTGTATCACCTATTATTAATCTAAATAAATGTTAGTGGAAATTGAAGTGTTTTACTTTTTTAAATCTTGATCATTGTAACAACGTATGAGAGATTTTTATTTAACTATTAATGAACGGGTCAGTTGAAGTTTTTGACATCAAGTAATTATTTTAAAAAATGTCTTTGATAATAAAAAAAGTTTGATCGAGTGACCATGAATTTTACATATATGGAGAAATACAGGATTTGATATCGTGATTGAAGAATTGGTGTTGATTCTCGAAGTAAGACCAATAAAATGGATCAAATAAATTTATATTTATTCATTATTATCATTGGTAAAATTAAGTATAAATAATGAAAAAGCACAAGAATTATATAATATAAAATAAATGGAATTCATATTCTATTTCACTTGAGATATTTTAAAATTTTTGTAAAATTCAATAAATTGTTCAGGAATATATGAGAACAAAAACTACTAGTTAAAGTATGTATATTGTCAATTTACGTTCAAACCCAAGTCCACCCTCATTCTCGTATTTTCGGCGAAGGTTGTCGCATACTGGATGTCGTCATTCGTACAGCGTATATTCTTGAGAACTACCTTTCTGACTGGCCAAGGCGCTGTCATGTTATGAACAAAACCAATTTGCGCGACACCACAAGTTTCGTCAAATTTAAAAACTATCGTTAATGGTTCGTGTCTTCTCGTTCGTTCGACTGTTTTTTAAATGCGATATGCTAGTCGACTATTAAAAGACCGAGGATCATCTCTGGATCGCATCCAAATTTTGAACTGCTGCTTTGTGTACGATGCGATTGAAAGAGCAATTTTAATTGAATATGTTTCGGTTCAATGCCGATAAAGTCATGTGGTGGAATGCTCAGGAGATGATGACTTCAAGGGTTATGAAGGAGGAATTCGGGACAGGATATGAGAGAGATTTGGCAATTAAATAATCTTGATATATGTTCTTCCAATACGCCATTAGAAGTGACGTAGTAGCTTTTGATTGACGCAGCGCTTGAATGCGTTTTCTTTTCTGATTTTACTCGTATATACATGTATATAAATAGGTTGGCGAATCTATTTCTTATATCCGCATACTGTTTTACGTGGATGGTACAGAAGGGAATTTTCAGTGGTAACATCTGGGAAATAAAACGATAAATTTTAAGCGAATTGTTCATTAACCGCAATTATGTTGAAGTATAAATTTATAGTTTGCGTTATTTTCGCGAACAGTTGAATCTCATTTCAATTGTTTTCCTGATCAGTGATAACTAACTAACAACTTTCCTGGAAATTGTATTATACTCGGTGATATTAAAAGTGTTACATCTAGGAGTCATAATTTCGTGAACTTAAAATCTTCACAAAAAATTATTATATTTAAAATATACTATGGTACCATTGTGAACGTTTTGTTTTAAATTTGATCATTTTTTGCGAAAAAAATTCATTTTAGTTTTTCGTGAAGACATGGGCTTATGATAGCTAATACAGACATTTTCAGTTATTGCGCCTTCGTCTACTAGTGTGTTGAGTGTCATTGCTTAACGATTTTGATATAGGGTAGAAATGTTACCTATTGATATGATGATTGCGTGTGGACAGAAGAAGGTAGAGAAACACAACAAAACTGACTGGTACGAGTACCATAGAAAGCTTCAAATAACTAGCTGTACAAGCCTGTTTTGCTACCCGTGTCAAACGTTTGTTGAAGAATATAGACTTTGCATACACTGTATCGCCGCATTAGAGTCTTTAGAGTTTTTTCATACCTTCCACGATTAGTGCTCCCTTTGATTGCGGACCACTGTCGGCAACGTTTGAACTGGCAGCATTGGAAATAAATATAATGTCGGCTTCTGCGACGAGTCGCGACTCTACCTGGGTATGCAAAATGGCCGTAAAAAAGTAAGACATCACCATGGAAAGCGACGTGATATTGAGTAATTGTTAGGGGGCTATTACCAGATTAAATTCCAACAAATATCTGTGTGATATGATGGGGCAGAGATTGTTCACTTTGCATCATCATCCACAGACTCTGACATACTTAATCCAGGAAGTTCAAGCTAAAATCGATATGTAGCTAATTTTTCAGATGATTCATTTTTATACTATATCTATCTACAAATATGAAATTCTTTCTTTTCATAATATATGAATTGCTGAGTCCACCGAAAAAAATTATTATGAACTGACATTTTCAACCTATTATGAATATAACGCGTTTCATCTGAGGAGATAATTTTTAACTTTAAATCCAAATTTTCACTCCTGAAAGAAAGTCGATCAGGCTCAAATATTTGAAGGACCATATTAATATAATAGTGCATTGAATATCCTCCGATCCGTAATTTTAAAATGTTTATATAATGTACTGAATTTATGAATGTATTACTCAATTTGAATGACCTACCTACATATTTCCTGTTCGGTGGAATTCATTTTCAAATAAAAATACTTCGTTGTTTAAGTGCGAACATTTGTGCATAACTTGCTTTTTACTGAGTACAAACATATTTGATTTTTCTAACACCGCAACTTACTCCAATATCCGCGTGAGACTTGCTCACTTCACTTCACTGCATTTTTTTCGTCCTAATGATGATTGATGATTGACTAAACTAGCTTCACTTTTTCATACCAACTTTTCCCGTTTCCCGTAGTGCAAATATTGCCTTCAGTCTCGAAACACCTACGACGTCAACGGTCACTTAATTTCCGATGTTTGTTTTCGTTTTTCAAGCGTGATTCACAGGATTCAGTTTATGGTGCGGAAAAGGACTTTGTTACTCTGCAATGTTTTCTGGAAATTTCGTATCATTCCGAGTGGGCGTATTTGATGATTGTGCCGGTTATTTTTGGATTGGCTATGGGCAAACAAACGTTGCATGGAATGTGGGATCGGTGTTATTGAGTTGTCAAAACAATTATACACCTTTAACCCTAATATAATTATTTTACATATTGAAAACAAAAGAAACAAAAGTTCAACCTTCGTTCATTGCATTATATTATCCCAGTCCCTAAGAACATTTGAAATGACCAGGTGGCTTTGTATAGTTCAAGGCTCAGGTTGAAAATAATAGCAAATAATTTATGTCCAATTTTTGGAGCAATATTCCGGATTTCTTCGAATAGGGTGATTAATATCCCAGTCTCTAAGAAACATTCGAACTTATTGAATAAAGGCGTTATAAGTTTACATTCAATATATTAAGGTAGTATCGAGACTGACTTCATATTAAATCTAATTATTACAGGATATTCGGAATTTTCATTCCTCTATTCAAAGTGTTCGAAGGAAGGTACCATTTTTGAAGCTCATCTAGATAATTCAAGACACGAGTCGATCATTGAAAATAGCCTCATATCGAATGACATTCTCAGAGCTGCCTTTTAGAATCCTCAAAATCAGTAAGTTATGTTAAAATTAAAATATTATCATTGTTGTATTGAGCCAGTCATAACTTGTTTCGAACTCATTCTAAACTGTACATTAAATAAACTGGTCGTTAAAAGTTAAGGATATTGAGTTTTTCCGAAAATGCATATTTTCTGTATCATCTTTATAGATTTTTTCAAATACGTAGACTTAAAACGATTATAGAAACGTCTTCTGGTTCATCGTGAAGAAAGTTTTTGTCAAGCTTAATTGTCAGAAATGCATATTTTCTAAATTTTCTCTTCAGTCTGTATTTTATTTTCAATGAGATTAAGCGGTTCTACGCAATCAAAATTCGAGTTTTTCATATCAAGACAAGTTTTTTATCCGCGGACGATGTCAACAGAGCCCTTGGGATGCTTCAGCCTAGTCGAACACAAGTGCAAGTGTCCAATTTCTGCAATATTAGCTAAAGTGTGATGTCACGTTTACTTTGCCACTGGAACTGTTCGTCAAAGACCTAAAAGTAGTAGACCACCTGGTACAACGTCAGTAGAAGACTGCTTTTGAACTCTTTCTGTGAGATGAACCCTCTTAGCACTTGCAGGATGGCAAGTCAATGTCTTCGAGATGCCACAGGTACTTCAGAAGACGTTTCTATGAAGTCAATCTAACATCGAGACGCTTGTTGAGAAGCGTTCCAGTTACTCGCGAACACAAGCATCAAAGACTAGAGTGGGCAATGGAGCGGGTACACTGGCGAGATCAATGGCGATACGTACTCTTTACTGTTGAGTCCAGATGTGGACTTGATAGTTGACCAGTACTAGTGCACCCTTTTTGGCAGAATACTTATTAGTACTTTCAAGAACCATGACGTTTTAAACATATGATGAATAGTCCTACAATTTTCACAGCTATTGCCGAAAATTTCGTTTTTCTGAATGATAATACACTGCCACACAGATCCCACCGGATGATTACTGCTAGAAAAAAATAAGGTGTTCCATATTACCTCAAAGATCCCCTGACCTAAATACAATCGAGAACCCTTGATGACCACAGCCTGAAACGTTGAAAAGGTTGGATTTTTCATATTAAATTCATTAAATTAATTTCATATTAAAAACAACAGTGATATCGAGTCTGAGGATGACAAATGAAGTATCCATTACCTAGTGGTGATTGCCAAAACAAATCACCCAAAACGAACAGGTATAAAATACAAGATGAAAATAGAAGAATTTGAAAAATTACCCCCAATTCTATTATTCAAATTACTTATTAGAAACAGGACATAACTTCAATTATCATTTCGAAATTTTCCATACTGAAAATAAAAGTAATAGGTTGAATTTTATTAAGATCTCTAGAGATGAATAGGTTTATTAAAATTTCACTTAACGAGCAAGCTAAACTTAACAATATATTTTGGATATTCTGCTCCACATAGCAATTTTTCCTTATCCTTATTATCCATTGGAATATTATATAAACGCTCTACTCTTGCATAATTTTATCAGAATTAATTTTCATTTGTATCGAATTGCAGGGTATTTTTGAATACGAGGTTCAACGCGTCAAACTAAATGAAAAATCCACCTTCATAGATATAACTATTCTGAGTACTGTCCTGATTTACCTTGACGCATAATCGATGGTCATTTTCATATAATTTGCCAAACTATTTCAAAGTAATTTCAGGAAATTTACATTCGCGATGGATGGAATAATAGCCTAATATTCCCGACTAAAATTTTCAAGAATTTTTTTAGAAATTCTTTGTGTTCTGTGAAGGAATTGTAATTTTCCATAATAATAATATTCTCCTCAGTATTATTTAATCTTTGCCAATAGAAGCAAATATATTGTTTTACTCCAATATTTAGAATCGATGTTTACAAAATGAAAATCTCAAAAATAATATCGTTAAAATCTCATTTCAGGTTTTTCTGTATTTAACAAAACTAGGTGATAATAGATATAATAATCTTGCTGAAATCACAAAATTGAATTTATTCATCTATGAATGTAGATCGTGCTTGATCCAACACAGTGTGAATAAGTAATTTTCTAAAATTTATACATTTTTTTTTGGTGAATAATACATAACAGAGTCTGCTATTTACTATGAAGACTACACGGCTAAATCCTTATGTAGAATTAATTATATTATATATTTGGTCAAAAATGCTTAAATAGATTGATTTCAATCAAGTTATACTTGGTTAAAATGAAAACATCTGAAGAAGGCTTAAGATCCGAAAGCGAAGATAAAACAGAAAATATTCATATTTGTGCGAAATAATTAGTACTTAAAAGTTTAAAATTTCCATATAACTTATTGTCCATCGAGATATATAACCGCAAGATCTAGATCTGGATTACAGTTATAATATGCTGTCATCCATGAACACACCTAGGCTTCAGCACTCTATTATGTGAATTAGGAACATCATAAATATTCGATATGTATACATAACAGAAACAACTTTATAATGAGAAAGTTTCATACAACTCTATCATCCAGTTCATACCATTGAAATTCATCGAACTAGATACGTTTGAAAATTTTAATAATAATATAATACAACAATATCGAACTGTTTCAGGAGTTACTATTTGGTACTTGGTGATAATTAAAATGAGTTGTGGCAATTACTATGTTTTACTAGCAAACGTTGAGAAGTTTTCACATTTTTGTGAACATTGAGCAAATGGCTGTAAAGTATTCATGCAGGGTCAGGTACAAAGGAATTAAAATAAGAATAATCATGAATTTTAGAGAAAAATGGGTGATATTGAAATAAACGCTGAACACATTTTAATATTTACGATTACTGAGAATATTGAGTCGATAGACCGCAAAATCTCAGGTGCTCTGAAGATTTGGCGTTATTCAAGAATTCTCAGAAAGAGCTGGAAAGTTTGCCAAAATATGCAGAAATTGTCCTAAGTATGAATAAATATAGTGTACTAGTGAAATAGAAAATTAAAAGAAATTGGGCAACGTTGAGGAGGAGCAAATGTTAAGGAAGGAAAAAAGGTTTCAAATACAAAAGATCGAGGCAGGCAAAAGCATTAGAATTTGAAGAACTACTGTAAAGACTACTAACTGTTTAAAGTATGTAGAAAGACAATGGCCACGCATATCAAAAAATAAAAAGAAATTAGGCTACGTTGAACGTACTTTGGGAGGAGCGAATGATAAGGAGGAATTGGATACAAAAGAGCCAAGCATGCAAAATGGATCCTGGATGATGCAAAGAAAACATAACAACGTTTTGAATAGAAGAACTAACATTGGATGATTATTTATCTTTATACTAGAATTGATGAAGAAACATAAAAATGAAATTGAAAGTGTTCACGTCACCTTGAACTTGAGATCTTATGAAATATTTTGACGTAAGGTACATTGACAGTCATTGCTCACCTTGGCAATCTTGGCAACCCAGGAATACCTGGCAAGGCAATGTCGATTAGAAATAATAGAAAACAGCGGTTTTTCACATGAAGTCCTTATCGAAGAACATGGAAAAAACAATAATGTACGGGGAAATCGAAGCGTTACGCTCTGCATCGCTATGAACAACTGTAGGGCCACAATTTTCACCAGCACGCCTGCCCCGGTTTTACTCACGCGACATTATCGATTTCTTGTTAATTCAACGGTGATTTTTTACGAATTATGGGAGTTTATGAATGAATCCCTGGGGATGACAGCCGATCGGGAAAATTGGTTTTTCATTGATGATGATTACTTTACTCTGAGATTTACCTGTGATTGAACTGGGTTACGAGCCGTTATTCGGTCTATTTTAGCACTTTACTTACGAAGGGAGCTTTCAGTGACTGTGTAAGAAAGGTAACTGCATTTTTGAAGTACATTTCTGAGAACTATTTAGGTCAATAACGCACTAAAAGTGTTCTGGGAAATGGAGGTTAAATGTCAACAGTTGGAATGGCCGCAACTTGAGGTTGGTCAGGGCCGGTCTCAGAAGTTTAGCGCTGATGGCATTACATGAAATGAAGTTGGCAAGGCAACCCATTCCTCCGATGTATTGGTTCATACATTGATTATCCATTCATTCTAGAGAGTTCGTATTCACATATGTTCAAAATCCTGTAATTCTTATCAAATCATTGAGAAAAATATTTGATGCCAGTCGGCCATTGTTGTCAAGACAGGCGAAGGTAGGTTTATATGTCATTTGAAAATTGGCAGTGATTATTTGATTTGTAATTACCCGTTTTCTACTTATGCATTAAGCGATAGAATGTATGCTAGAAATGTAACATAGAAAATGACAAGAAAAGCGTTCTCTTGAATTTTCAAAAAGAACTAACAAATGCTTTAGTAAGAATACTTGTAATGTTAAACAGGATCAACCCATTCATCATCCAATGGGCTGTCAACAAAATAAATGGTTATAATACACATGTTAAAATACATTTATTCAAATAAATAACATCAATCAACTAGTACAAAAGATTGTCTCATTACATAAGATGGGTCTAGGATGTAGAAAGTTTTCTGAACCAACTTTCACTTGATCGGATTTTTTGTTAATTTCTTCTAAAATCTTCCTATTACCTGTTATATATCTCATTAAGCTGTTTTATTATTAAAGTGTGATTCATTTAGAGGTACTTTTTGTGGTGGGGATTTAATTGCAGATTGCGCATGCCTCGTGTTAACTGTTCAGTAGTGTTTGACAATTTATAATGGAAAGACTTAGCCCGGCACAGCGTCTACAAATTGTTCAACTTTATTACGAAAATGGGCGTTCTACGAGTAATGCTTATTGGGCCAGCTTGTCAAGCGCCCAACGACTAAAGCGGAAACGATTCGGAAGGTCGATAGGCTTCAGTTCTTGCACTAGTTGAATTTTGTAAGCTTTTAAAGAAAGTACGTGAAATAAAATAATAATAATAAAAGCTCTTGAGAACGGCGACGAATCAACACTTCACGATCTTCGCTTACACTCTCCGCTACCGCCCCTATATTTTCTTCACCACGTGCTGGGTGTGGTCTATTTGGTCGAGTATTATCCAATAATGAAAATTGGGTCTCAAATTTACCGATGGTAGAGCTAATTGTGCGTTCGGTAGGCCGATAATGTGGACCACAAGTTGCTCTAAGCGCCCGATACACATTCCTCGTCGAACGCCCTTTCGTAATAAAGTTGAACAATTTGTAGACGCTGTGCCGGGCTAAGTCTTTAAATTATGAATTGTCGAACACTACTGAACAGACGGCACTTCAGTTAACACGAGGCATGCGCAATCTGCAATTAAATCTCCACCACAAAAAGTACCTCTAAATGAATCACCCTTTAGTTTTTGGAAAGGGATGATGAACCTGTGTACATTGATAGTGTGATATGTGTGGTGGGTTTAGTTATTCTGGAGAAGGCTATCTTCATGGTTGTGGATGAAGACACAAGCAAGTATGAATAGAAAGGTTAAAATAAGTACCTATCTTCTCTTGCATAAATACTTGTTTGCTTTTTTTGCATTGCATATAGTTCGTGCAGCATGTTTTGCTTCACGAATACGCTCTCTATGGCGAATATAAAATATCATAATAGATAGCCTTGTGGAGAACTCCAAAATACGCCAACCATTTGGTTCATTATCCTTATGAAGATTTCTTTGATAAATTTTTATCAAGTACATTTATGTGGGTCAGAGCTGTATTCCCAAGAATTTCAGGTAAGAAGTACCGCATGATCTCACACTGAGAAATACATTAAACCTTTTCAAGATTCATTATCATTTTGTTTGCACTGAACCATTCTTGAATTTCTACCAAAATTGCTATGGTAATACTCTGAAGGTCTTAGTGGTCAAGAGTAATATCAAAGAAGCTGTGTCATGATGAAATTGAAATTGAATTGATGGGTGCATGCTTATTTTTATGAATTTCAATCTTTCCGGTGTCTGTGGGGAGGCGGTCACTGCTTGATGGATTTAAATCGTCGAGTTGGATGATAGTGATCACGAGTTATCCAGTAGCCATTGTGATCTGGACTGAATTATTACTATAAGATGCGCTGTAATACCCTTAGTGAACTTAATTTCATCAAATATTTGGAAGTAATACAGTAACGTACATTCATAGGTTACTAGAGGCATTAATGGTCATTAGTTTACTTGATCGACCTCTACTGTTGATGCTCTGATACTAGTGTTTTTTTATGGTATTCTTGTACAAAGATAGTTTTCTAGGGTTTTTTTGGTTTTTCACTTCTAGTATCTACCGACCTTGCTATATCTTTGCTCTCGAGACAATAACTGGTTTTATCCCCCACTACCTGAGAGACGTACATTCTCTTTTAGTCTAGAAAGAGTGGCGCTCATATAATATCTCCAAGCTAGTATTATATAGTTATATAGGTTAAATAGGACTAGTCATACGCAGACAGCTTAGTAAACTGATATCTGCAAACGTAACAAAATCCATAGTTTTATATTTGCAATATCAAGAAGATGATGAGTCTCATTATTGAACCTTGGAGGTCTTCCCAGTTAGATTGATCTTTGTCAGTCTAACTTGTTGGTACCTGTTTTTTCAATGACTCGTGACCAAATGTCATATTCACCCCATAATTGCATGAAATAAAATTTTCAACTCAAAGCGAGAATTGTATCCCTATTATTTGATCCTTGTTAATTTTTATCCTCTGATGTTTTCTAAAAAGAAAACTATTAGGCAGAATATTTCTCTAATTTTTCTTAAATTCGTTGTTTTTCCAAATCGTTCAGGATGATGAAAATGCTGACAAACCATTGATAAAAACGACTTTTATGGTTGAAATGGATTGCTTAAGCAGTTGACAATGACTGCAGGAGCTGTCCGTATATAGCCGCTCTTATTGTCGATAATGTTCCATTTTGCCGATTCTAAAAACGCGCATATAAATTCACACCTCGATCGTGGCAAATTAAGGCAGTAAAATCATTAACCTAACCTAATTTCCCGACACCTCTCTCAACCTTCGTTTGCATTCGTAGCAATAATTCTCGACGTGCGCTAGCTTTGTGGCCATTTCGCAATTCCTATGCACATATGGGACGCAGAATAGTCGAGGACGCTTCTTCACGTGTTACCAGATAGTCCATCCCATAAATTGGCCGCATCCCGCGGTGGTTCGTTATCATTTATTTACATTAATAATACGGCACACCTCAAAAGGAGTGCTCTTCATTGCACATGACCTGGATGGAGTTCTGTGCCGAGAATTTCACGAGAATCGCGAACGGTCAAGGTTTATCGCCCTGTTCTGCCAGGTTATATACGTCTTTCCGCCCGTCTAATTGCTATAGAATGGTTCGATATACCAGACCTTAATCATGCGAAGTCGCATACGATGGTAGGATCAGAAAAACTTTTAGTCTTGCTAGGAAAAAATGCTGCAGACTTTACGCAATTACATATTGTAATATATATTCATTTATTTTATGGAAAATATTTATTCAATAGATATGATAATTAATAAAAATTGAATTTATTTTTTGAGAAACTAAATTGTCATGACAAGGCATAAAAAATGGTCACAAAGAATATCCTTGATATACTACAACCTTTGATCATACACATTCAGTCGAGAAAATACCGGTTCATCATTTGAGAAGGCCGCCCAAAGGAATTGCCAAAATTCTTTTTATCACTAAATTGGCTATAGTCAGCGGGGTTTGGGTGACGTCAATCTTTAAGTTTATTACTCCATTTTGTCCGTTCATCTCAAGTGTGTTTGGAGATTTTTAAAATGGCTAAAATTCTGTCTTAAATTTCATTGTCGATGGAGGTTCATGTGCGGAAGCTCTAAAAATGCTACGATAAATCGACCTCATCAAAATAACGTGATTGAAAAAAACGCACGTCGATGTCGATAAAAAAAAGGTGATTTTTTCATGTATTTCCGATTATCGTGGTGTTGTGCACTCATAATTCTTGCCAGAAGGTGAGATAGTAAACAAAAAATATTATGTATATATACTGACTGACAAAGAAACTGCAACACCCAGAAGGAGCTGTTTAAATTTAAATTTTTTTTGGTAAAACATAGATAGTATGAAGAAAAAAAACGAAGGGTTTACAATTTTCTTTAAATAAATTTGTTTATAATGTGTTTATCCACCGCGATTATCTATACACTCCCCAACACGTCTTGGCATTGATGCAATAAGATGGTCTATTTCTTCTTGAGGGATACTATCCCAAGCTACCTGTAGTTCATGTCTCAGACCCGCTAAAGTCCGTGGGAGCTGGGGTAAATTTCCAAGCCTTCTACCCATGATGTCCCAAACATGCTCTATGGGCGAAAAATCGGAGGATCTGGGCGGCCATGGCGAAAGATTCACACTAACTCTAGCAACATGAGGTCGAGCATTATCTTGCTGAAATATTGGATTCTACAGCCGGTTAAGGTAAGGGAGAACATATGGCTCCACTATTTCTTGAAGGAAACGCAGCGCTGTCATGTTACCTCGAATAAAGACTAAAGATGGCCTACTTGCATTTGCAATAGCACCCCATACCATAACGCCTACTGTCCGGTGTACATTAACGCTCAATATCAAACTGAGGTTCACGTCTTTCTCCCCGACGTAGCTAACTCTTCTTCGGCCATCATGTGCACCCAAGGAGAATCGAGATTCATCAGAAAAGACGACTTGATGCCATTCCACATTCCAATGTGGACGTTCTCTGCACCACTGTAATCGTTGCCGGCGATGCTCAACCGTCAGAGGTAACACAAGATGGGGTCTATAATGCTGCAGTCTAAAAGACCTTATCCGGCGGTAAACCGTTCGGACAGTTACAGGATGACCTTGTTCTCCTAACACTCATCAGCCAAAGATCGAGTTGTCGCAAATGGGTCTCTAATAGCCATAAGTCTTAGACGTCGATCTTGAACCTCATTTGTCTCTTCGACGTCCGGATTTCTGTTCCTACGGTTAGCGATTTCTCGAAATGACAACCCCGCCTCCCGTAGACCAATAATTCGACCTCTTTCAAATTCACTTAGCTGGCGATAAATTCCGCGTACACGTGCTCTAGGCATTTCAACAACAACTAAACATCGACTTTGGATCTCCCCGAACAGCTGGTTTATTGTTAAATTTAAAAAATTTGCAAAAAACGACATATATAAGTAACAAAAAATGTTTACATGAAAAAACCTCCACGATTTTTTTCTCCAAATTTTAATCATTTACTCCTTGCTATACTATCTATGTTTTATCAAAAAAATTTAAAATTCAAACAGCTCCTTCTGGGTGTTGCAGTTTCTTCGTCAGTTAGTATATGTATATATTATCCTGATACTCCTAGATCTTTTGTGAAAAAGCTTTTTCAGCTTGTGCTAGTTAGGAGTTCAGTTGTGTTCTTGGTAGGCTTTGTTACTGCGATCTTACGCCACTTTAGGTCACAGCACTCTTAATTTTCGACCTAACAGTGAAATGGTAGCAGACACCTGAACAGGATTTGAACCCCCGACCTTTCGGTTACGCGCCCTATGCTCTTACCACTGAGCTGTCGACAGTTTGCTGCGGCAGTTGAGAGAGGAAATCATTAGTTAAAAGATTTATGGACAGAAAACTCGTGAATTTGGAACAAGATTTTAACGTCAGTTCGTGAGACGCTCACTTGGACTGCGTTTCACATAATATATATTGTGTTTCATTGACTGATCCCCTATAGTTTTTTGATGTAGTACTATTTGACACTTTGACATTTGTGTTCACGAGTGACTGAAACGTCTCATAGCATATCAATCTTAAAATGGTTCATGAAGGCCATTTATGACCCTGTTTAAAGAAATGGAGACCGCTATGGTATGTTGAAGGCGTTGACTAGCTATTCTGCAATTTATTTAATGCTGTCTTTGCACCTAGGGAGAAAAAATCAGTCTTCTGCCAAGTGCTTATGGAACTTTCATGAACGGTTCCATCGAGATAATAATAATGCACTTTGGCTAACATTGAAGAAATGCCTCTTGTACTTGCTTTGGCTCTGCCAATTTCTTTCTGATAACAGTTGGCACATTCCTTTGACGAGGATCATTTTGACATAGCATAGGTTATTAAAATTCATTTATTAATTTCTGTTCACCATATTAACTGAAGAGTGATTCATTAAAACATGCATTCACGAAAAAAAAATCGAAACTTGATGAAATATTGCATCAAGAAGTGTTTCCAATATAATTTGTAACTGAAACAAATCAACTAAGCAAAGCAAGAAATATTTTTCTTTGTCAAACACTTATATCTCCCAGTTTCGACGAGCGGTATTTGATTCTAAAACAATTATTGAGATATCTGATATAGTGAAGAATCCACTCGGCAGAAGCGTTGAAGCTTGTAGGAGATTATCAAGAGAATTTGCTTGAACAGGCTCACCTTCGAGGTCAGTAAACTTTTTTCTGCGGAAACACCGTCCACTTCCAGCCTGGCACGTGTGGCTGCAGCTGCGCTATTTTCTTCGTAAGAAACATCACCTGTTTGAAGCTTCTTCATTTCAGCGCAATTGGCACTTTCTTTCTCGGCACTGTAACCGTCTGTTATCACCTGAAGAAGACAAAGAGATGTCAGCGTACACGAAAGCATTTTTGCTGATTATTCTAAAATATTCATTTTCCAGGAAGCGAAATGATATGGAAGGTTTAACGGAACATTTTCATAATTCCCAGTTACATTTTTTGTGATGGTTGACAAAAGCCATTTTGAAAAATACAAAAAAACAACATGGATAATTGTTGAAGCAATATCAATTGCGAAGTTAATTAGGATACTGGAACTAGATGTAGCTCACGATAAACCTATTTCATCTTAAGAAAATGAATGTTCATGGGCCAGTCTTTTTCATATGATCGAGAAATCTGATAGTGAGTGGCAGAATAATGGTGATCATCGGATGCTGATTTCAATACTCTTGAGCTTTTATCTCTTATTTAACATAAAAAATTCTACAGCGTAGCTGGATATATTGATTTCAAATCAAGATTTTCCTTTGTCTCTTTTGTGATTTTCTAAAAAGGTCCAAAAAATAAATAGAAAAAATACACAGGAAAGAGTGTCTAGATCCTGACCAACAAGCATTATCACAAAAAAACACAACCTATCGACAAATAAAGATCTGGAGACAGGGTGCATAATTGACAAGAACAATAAAATATGCTAGAAATTATTGATGTACATTACAGACGGAAATACTACACATACATTTGAAGGAATAGAATGAGCAAAAACCAAGAGGTAGATTGAAGAAGCAATATTTTCAGCTATCAAAGAAACCATATACATATAGAACATTCCATAATCTGAGGAACGTGACAAAAAAAGAGAAAAACCATTTTTCATATTTAGATACCGGTTATACTAAATGAAATTTTCATAGAAAATGCGAAATTTGTCCATCAAACATTGTTTCGTAATATTCCAGTGATAATAAAAGATGCTGTAAGATTTCACAAGAGCAAATCCAGATGTTGAAGCAAATTGAAACAATGTGAAGGTAGTATTTTTCAAAGTTTAACTGGAATTCACTCACCTTTGTCTTCTTGAAGTTATTCATCGTCTTCTGTTCGAATTTCACCGTGTCCATGACAGTGGTTGGAGAACTGACCTCCGAGGGTACCGGCGTGTCATCTGGATGGGTGATCAAGGGTTGTCCCGACATATCTACGTCTTCATCAACGTCCACCAGGTTCTCCAAGGAACTTTTTATTTTCTGCTTGAGATCGTAGGTATCCAAGGAGGGAAAAGTGTTCCTCATATCGTTCATGTTATTGTTGAGTTCTACCAAGTTTGAGCTCATGTTAGATGCCTTCAGGTCGGACGAAGAGGTCGTTAGCTGCCTTCTGGTGCTCGAAGAGCTCGAAGCTGTCGTTAATCGTGTCGTTGTCGTACTGGTCTGCGAATTGGTCTGCAACTGTTTTTAAAGGGGACAAAATGAAGCATCATTTGGATATTTTTGTAGCGATGAGTCGTGTTAGTACGTATTTTTAGAGGAACATTCATGTTATCAGAAAGCACCTGGAAGGATTCCAAAACGTTTCGGGGAAGTTCGGACTCTTCTGACACGTGTATGATGTTTTGGTTTTTCGAAATCGGCGAATGTTTTGTTTGTGGAAATCCTTTATTCATTGCTTCTGTTCGAACGATGGTCATGGTAGCATAGTTGGATGCAATCCAGGTCGTTTTATGCTCAATAGAAAATTCGAGGAATGTTATTGATACAGGTGTTCGGGTTGTTTATATTATAGTTTTTTTCTTTTCAACAGTTAAATCATTATACAATATATAGTGTGATTCACAAGGATGGACATAATATATTTCGAGCAAAGCAGTTGATTGATTACTCTGAAAATTAGATGGAGGACAAATTCTAATTTCCTCTATCCATCTAAAATGCATACAGCCAGTATTTTACTGATTTACTCGTTAAAAAAATTCACTTATACAAAAATTGTTTGGTTCGTCATTCTCATAGTATATTTTATGATTTAGGAAATAGCAAATATTGTATGTTGCGATATTTTTAAATAATTTGAAGAAAGAGAGACTACTTTTGATCTCAAAAAGATGAAATGATTTTAAAGCAAATCATCTAGAACTTCAAACATCATTTCTACAAGTGACTGAAATAGGCGTATATCATGAAGAATAACATTCAATTATGATAAAAAGTTTTTAAAAGATTTTTTAGATTGGAATTGTGAAGGTTTCGAAGACTTAACCCGGCTACAATCTGTAATTTTTTTATAGTATTTATACATATTCCCTCTTATTTTTTCAACGAAGTTAAAACTGGGTAATTGAATTTTCCAATGTGCCATTATCAAATGAAAGTTAGTATACTTCTGGCAGAAGGATTCTTCCTCGTTTTTGATTTGCTAATTTGTTATCCTGGCAATTCAAAAACATATAATTAGATTTGGCACGTCTAACTCCATAGACGCTCCACGGTAGACAGTTAGTCATGGTGTTTAACTGGAATTTCCATTTGATCTGAATGTGATTGCGCCAAGATGTAACAGATATTTTTATGGCAATCACAACTCTAAGTAGGTATCTGATGATATGTTAGGTAACCGTCTGTTTCCGAGAATTTCACGGTGTTTATTTATCGGTTAAAAACCTTGGAGATGATCCCGGGAATTAGAGTTCATTCGATTGGCAGAAATTTTTTTATTGGTCATGACGGCATTGACTTATTGAGAATTTATCAGGTACCTCATTTTGCTGGAAAACTGCGTTGGAGTTTAAAGTTCAGACGTAGAGTTGTTTATTGAGATATTTCCATTTGACAAATCTATTAGATTCTCCATATGTCTGGAGCTTTCCTATCAAATGATGACCTTTGAAACCTGCCATTTGTATTAGAATTAGGTCGATTCAGTATGGGAAATAAATGAGGTGAATATTAGGAATGGAAAACTAAAAAAAATATGTTTTAAGAACACCTCAACATAAAATCAAGAATATATCACCTTTGTCATAGATCAGATAAGTTGAAAACGGTAAATCACTGGCATAATTTGTCAAAGAATTCTCTCCAGTGAACAGTGAAAAGTATTGTGGCATTCTGAACGATTTTCTTCTTGAAACGGCGCATGCTTTGTATCCAGAGGGGTGGCATTTTCAGCAGGATAATGCAAGATGCCATACTTCGGCCTATACTCAAGCTTGGATGCAAGAACACCAAGTGATTACCATTTCATGGCCAGCAGCTTCAACAGATCTTAGTCCCATTGAAAACATATGGCGACTAATGAAGATTAAAGTTGAACGGGCAGCGCCACGAAATAAAGATGATACTATAATATCTTTCAGTAATTGATTCCTTCAAATAAAATTTAACTGAAATACAGAAATTAACGTCTAATAATTGTAAAGAAAAGGTGTATTTGTACTATGCGAGTACTATTTAAATGATCCGTTTAGCATCAAAGTAGTAAGAGTATGTATGTTTGTTTTTCAGTTAGTAGATTCGCTTGCTAATTACGCCATTCAAATGAGTCCCATCTCGAATGGAATTTACGAACAAAGTTTTTGTCGAGCTTTAAGAAAATGACTATTTTATGATTTTTTATTCAACAAATATGCGAAATTCAATATTGTCAATATTTATCATAACTGCTACAAACAATTCTCAGAAACAAATGACAATGACCGACTGCAAAGAGATATTCACTTTATTGTTGCTGAATGTCAAATATTAGTATGAATATGAACGTTTTTCTTATCCGTCAAGGAAAACCTTATTGTAATCTCACCCTTGTAAGAAACTGTATTGTTAATTCTTATCGATATTAGTCGGCATAATGGAAAATCTTTCGATAGCCATGCTTTTCAGCTACGTAATTACGAATATTCATAAACTAGTCGATGCTTGTGACTTCTTCACTTGGACTTTATCTCAACATATGAAAATGAAGAGTTGCTTGAACTTGGGCTTAATTTTGGTATTTGATTATTCAGAATGAAAAAGACTTGGAATTGAAGAATTATTTTCAATTATTCATATCATTACGGTAGCAATTACGTTGAAGAATTTCTCTTGTTATTTTTGAATGACTATATACTTTTTCTCTTCATCCAGTTACGATGAAAGAGTGTTGAAGGGTACAGATATAGGGTTTTCCGATGTGGTTAATATCTGGGGGTATCACCTTGGATGAAAAACATAACTGGGTCTCGCATTTAAATAACATTATTTCCCAATCTACACTGGAGTTTTGGATATACTGCAAATTGTTTGGCAAGACTTGGGGTCTAAAATCTAGAATGCTCCATTGGACATATTCTGCGGTGGTAAGACCTATCATTTCATATAGATCTTAGGAGGAGACATACGAGTATTTTAGAATTACTAAGGGTGAATTTCTTCGTTCCCGAGGTATTTTATACCAGTTGAGTAAGAATTTGATGGCAACGCATGGAGAGGATAGTTCAATTTCGGAAAAAACTATCTCATCTGATATAGTGATGTGTCTCTAAGGGAGCAAGTAGCAGGCATAGGCATCATGTTTAGGAAATCATTGCCTTTGGAAAAGCTTTTAACAACGCTCCAAACCGAAATTCCGACAATAGAAAGATATGCTCAAGTTTATCTGTCCAGACCTCAACAAAGACATATTATATTTTCTCTGTCGCCTCAGAAAGCATTTAGTAAGGTTGGGTTTAGCTGAAAACCTCGAATGCAAATTTCGCAAAAACTTTTTGTGGCAGAATGTCTTAACGCAAATAAAACTTCGTCCATGAAATCTTCAAAATGAAGAAATATTCTCCTTGAAGCTGTCTCAGCTGG
This sequence comes from Megalocaria dilatata, assembly GCA_034642435.1. Classification (NCBI taxonomy): domain Eukaryota; kingdom Metazoa; phylum Arthropoda; class Insecta; order Coleoptera; family Coccinellidae; genus Megalocaria; species Megalocaria dilatata. Next base: position 34,103,872 of record CM067857.1, on the reverse strand, counting down.
TGAAGTTCATTAGAACCCTGAAATGTGAAGTTGTAGATCTCATTCAGCTTAAGAAATATAGGTACATCATCAATAGATCGCTGACTCGAGGTTCACTGATACCTCTTAATTTTAATGATAATAAATATTAGTTGCGAAAATCTCATTTTGTTTAATCGTTTAACCAGTTTTCCCCAGATATATCGCATCTTGATTCCGATTCTATATTCTAATAACACGTAAGACCATATCATGTTCTCTCCATCTCATTGTATCATTGAGAAAAAGCGGTTTTCAAATAATCATCAAAGGAAAATATATATCTTGAAAGATCTCGCAGAGGATGATTCAATGTACTTTTGCCGCCTATTTACTTAATACTTTTCGTATAAACGACTTTAGACCTCGCCGAGATAAGAGACTACGAAGATCTTACTGAACTTGATTAGAAAACAGTTACTTATCTCACAGGTAAATGTAGCGTAGTTTTTCCAAGCTTTCTACTATTTTCTTCTCGATATCACAAATTTAAAGTATCGTCTATATTGCAGTTATCTAACTTTTTACTTTCACATAACAGTTATGTGAGTTACTGATTATAATTACTCTATTTCATTTTTATAACTATCGTAACGGAAAAGAATTCCTCATTCAATATGATATAATTATTGTTCCGAATCATTAGAGACGACCCTGCCTAAGTTTAACATTATTTTCTTAATCGATACTTTCATGTTAATATTTCGATCTAGCAGTTTCTCAGCTGCACTAGACGAACTGTTCAATATTATTCGACACTTCAGCTCATTTGTTTTCTAAGAATTATATATACTTAGAAAAGATGGAAAAGTCTCTTAGAGTATTTTGATATATTTATTACTATGTGAATTTCAACGTCAGCATTAAGAATTGTAAACTATTCTATCCCTCTTTACTTGCATTAATCTCATAATTTTTCTGTAACAAATAAGAAGGTTTATTTCGTTCAATCAGTCCACCTCCAAATGGGCCTTCCAATCAATTACGTTAATTTCCTTCTTTTTGTTGGAAAGGAATCCTTCGAGCACTTCTAACGTTCAATCTTTGAAAAGACTGTAAAATCATTATTCTAGTAATAGTCAAACTTGTCGCATGTAGCCTTTGCTACATTATGCACTATCATTCGGACAGTCAAATTTGTCTTACGTAGCTTGTGACATTTTGGTCCAAGATATCGCTATTATTGTTGTTAATATAATAATTCAGTCGATTGCCAAAGTATTGGCAAATTCATTACATTTGTTTTTAGTGTTATAATCATTTTCACCATCAACCTTTTGACTTGGTTTATTTACAGTAAACCAAGAATTATAGTTCGGTGTTATCATAGTGTATTACGAGTGTTTTACTTTAATTCCTCACAATCTTCGTTGGTTTATTTTATCGGATAAACAAAGCTTGTTCATCATCGAGGTAACTAAATACAAGTGCCCTTGAAGTAAAATTTTTCGTTAAATTACGCCAAAATACAGTCCACTTAAACTAATGATCGCATGGCCGAAGATGAGAGTATTTCACCAGAAAAATCATCTTTATCGATGAAGCTCATTTTCACTTTGGAGAACTATCCATCAAGGATAAGTGTTAAGCTAGCCATCCAAAAACTCTTTATCTTCAAGGCATTTTTGGCAACTAGTATGCGGTGGAGCATCACAGAGAAAAGCTTCTCCAGATTTGGGTTGTGGATTTACATATCTCTGTTCAATTAAGTTTTGCTGCATGATTTGTACTATGCGTGCATTATATTGGCCTTTGAACTTTTTCATACTGTCCATGATTAATGCTTCCTTTGATTCGGGTCGCCAACGTTTGAACTGGTTCAAAGAACTGCAGCATTGGAAGACAGAATGGCATAGCGTACGTTATGTAATATACAATGCCGTAGAAGGGTACAAAGCTGCCACAGAGAGCGACATGATATTGACTTTGCTGTTGAGAGCCATGTGCACAGTTGGAGTAATGGTCGAGATAGTATGAAAGCTGGGCGTTATGTCATACAAGTTATTTTGCTTCTTTATCTAAATTCCCGTTCTTTATCAGCAAGACAATGCAGATTCTCATATTACTTGTCGAATTGTGTACTTTCTCCCTAAGCTTTTACTTGGCCACCCCGTTCACCAGATTTTAATCCTATCGAACATACCTATAATGGAAAGGAGAATTGTCCCCTTTCTCCGTCCTTCTTAACATACTGTGTAGTAGTTAAGCAACGAAGTTCAAGTTGCTTGGAACGAGAAGTAGACATCGACTATATCATTTTGTTAATGCCTAGATGTGTACTCGATTACACATTATTAATATTTTACGCATTACATGTTAATACAATTTTTCACCAATATTATCGTTTTATTCTTGATGTGAGATTGCCAAAATATCAAGTTGGAGAACTTATTTCTTCGCTTTTAAGGTTATAGAGCATATAGTTTAGAAAGTTTTAATACACATAATGTTTGGTTATGGATCAAACAAAAGGCACCTTGAAAAACTTGAGTGTAAAGTACGCACTATTCTCATTTATTTACATTGCACTCATTCAGGATCCAATTGATTAATTTTTATAATCTAAACGATGTCGACACTTCGATTGTTTTATCGTTTATGGTACCAAAGACACAATATTCGATAATATTCGCCTGATAATACGAATGTATATAGCATTTTTAAAGTTTCATGAATGGTTTCTCATTCATTCATTCATTCATTTGTGTAAATATCATTGTCTTATAGTTCCGTTTGATAAGTCAAACCAAACTTTGGTAGAATGAAAATTGAAAATAAGATAAATAATAATGTGTTTGGGGATTATTTGTGTTAGCGAATGATATGTTTGAGTGTTTACGAAAAATCTTTACCTGAGATCCACAAGTTCTAACTGGTTTAATATTCATTATGGTGGAATGCGTATTATTTCCATTTGTGTTGTCATTGCTCTCAGCGGCCATCTGTAAGAAAATATTCAAATTAGGAAATCAATTTTTCTGCTATGAACTCTTTGAAGTGATGAAATATTATGCACAAGTTGAAAAAGGTAACAGCTGGCTTATTATGAAAAATTGCGAAAGTAATATACAATATAACTGCAGATTCGACAAGAAGAGTTAATTTTTTATGAAAAACGTTATAAAAACGAAAAAACTTCAAGAAAATAGTCGAATTCCTATTTTATGATGAAAAATAGGTTATAATGGGATGTTCACTGACTGACAAGAAATTTTTTCCCATAAAATATCAGATTCAAAATCTTAAGAAACATGTTTGAAATAAATTCACAGAACATTTTTTATTGATGATAATATGTCCTGTTGTCAGTAAATTGATAATTTTAGAGCTCTACAGATCGGCTTTTTTCTAGACTAACTTTAACAGTCTATAGAATGTTCGATTTAAAGACGAAAATGTTCTATAATATACAAGCCCTTCATAACCCAGGATGTTCAAGTTCTTTTTCTTTGATTTTTATTAATAACTCTTCTTGTTCCTGAGATATTCAGATCAAACTTGGAGAGTGACGTACTTTCTGGGGTTCAAATGGAATGGTGATCAGAATTATTGTTGAAATTTACTGTCTCTTTTCAACCTTGAAAGTTTTTGTCGTGCGTTACTGGCCATTTTCCATAGTATGATTTCATATTTCGTTTATTTTGAAAACTTTTCTGTATCTTGCATCTTCTCAAATGTATTTCATTGGTCTAAACTGGGGTACATTTCTACTACCCAAAAGTAAAGTATTAATCGATGGAATAGAAATACCCTGGTTTTCCAAGGTCTGACAAATTTCGTGTTCAAACATGGGCTTTAGTTTTTTATAAATGCTATGAAGTTATTATCAGGAATTATCGGAGTACGGGTAGAATAATAACAAGGAATTATTTGGTCAATGAATGATTAATGACTACTATAGAAGAAATAATTTTGGAGATAAGATGTGCAAAGTTTACCAAAAAAAGATTTTTTTATATATATCTAGTAATATCTAGTTCATGTCTATTCGGTTCTTTCTCGTAGGAACCTGGTGGCTTTCCGAAAGTAATAAATACTTCATTGTACCCCTATGTCAAAACTGAATCCATTTAAATATGGTATTTTACCAAATTTTGGACTAGTTATTTAAAAGCATTTGAAGAAGCTACAATGCAGCGAAACCAGTCATGTAGTGAAACGGGCCATTGTTCAACCCAGAATAATAAATAGACATCAACATACACAGGCGTTTTATTTTTGTAGGACAATGCCCGCATGTTGCCATTCGTAATTAAGGGTTTGCATTACTCAAACGCCTCCCTTATACACCTGACCTGGCTGCCCCGTTTACATTACTCAATGGACAAATTAGAAAAAGTGACAGAAGGTGAAAATTAATTTTTGATCGGTCTTTGTAGGGTCGCTGTAATAAATATGTTCCAGTCAAAGAAGAGTATGTTGAATAATAAAAAAATTGTGTGCTTCTATAGTAGGGTGAGAATTTTTCAATACATCTTTTCGGTCACGATTTCACTGTTGGGTCAAAAATAAATAGTGCTGTGACCTAAAGTGGCGTAAGATCGCAGTAACAAAGCCTACCCAGAACACAACTGAACTCCTATTATTATTATTTATGGCGAGCGGGCGTGTCTGTCCACCCTACCACTGCGTCCGCACGGACTAATGTTGTTCACCCCTAATTTATATCTCCCCGACGAGATCCAATTTTTGGATAAAACCGATAATCTTGTTCAGGAGTAATTTTGTCAGTTCGCAGTGGACTATAAAACCCTGACCAAAGACCTTGAATCTGATGCGACTTACCGCTGGGCACTCTGAGACGATGTGCATGGTTGTTTCAGTATCCTCAAGACACAGCCTGCATTCATCGTCTTCAGCCAGACCGATTTTATGCAAATGCGCTTTCAGTCTGCAGTGACCTGTCATAATTCCGACAAGTGTTCTTAGTTTGACCCTATCCAGACCTAGCGCAGGGTTCGCCATCTTTTTGTTCGAAGCTGTTCCAAAGAACACCTTCGAATGTTTCAGGCCAGAATGGCTACGCCAGAAAGACTCTAGCCTTGAGTTCATTCTGCCTAACTCCTAAGTCTCACAAGCTGAAAAAGTTTTTGAGGGATCTTTACAGAAGATCTAGGAGTATCAGGATAATAATAATAATCTTTGTATCAACCTCTATGAATCAAATCAGATGTTCTGACTCAAATTTTTACAGGTATAAGTACATACAGAAGGGTTTAAGGTATCCTAGTTTCCTCGAAACACAAAGGAAAGGCTTCATACAACGTTTCTCTTTTGCCATGTACCACTATGTAATTATGGTTCAGACCTTCAATCGTAATCCAAGGTTTTATGCTCGGAATATATTGAACGTCTTCCTAAGTACCCTGCACTTACGAAAATCACATTTAGGCGGAGTCTATGGCAAATAACGCATACACAATCATCGGCATAATTCTTTCACATCATAATAAATAATGATGAATGGTCAGGATTCGTGAAAGGCTCAAAGAGCGCGTATAGAAATAACGATTCGATTATCTACTCTTCATAATTGAACTTGCGCAAGCTAATTGCTTTATTAGTTGTTGCACTCGTGTAGACGTAGATTAATAAAAGTGAGGAAATATCTCAGGCGCCCCATAGAGTGTTTAATGATAATTGAAGAATCCTGTTCCGTGCCAATTGACGGCGTTAATTCTTCAACGCTTGGCTGCGAATCTGGAGGCGGATATCCGTTTGTCTCTTTTATGTTTTTGTCAGTTTTGTCGCGGTTGTGGTCATTGTCAGTTTGCCCTTCGAAGTGACACCCTTGAGAATTCGTTTTCAATGACAATTGAAAATGAGGAGAATGTTACTAACTAATGTAACGAACACTTTTTTGATCAAATTTGACCCTATTCATTAATATAGGCTCCTTCAAGAGCGATGCAATCATTTTAGTGCTTTGCATATCTTTCGATACTGTTCTTGGGAAACGATTTATCGTTGGTCTCGAAATAGGCTTTATTGAATATTGAATTTGTATTTGTAACGCTATTTATGTGGCTGATCATCACTGGCTGTCATTTGTGTATGATATCATGTGTTTTTTTAGAGTGAAAGAACTTTCGATAGGGATTTGACAGAAGGTAGAAGCCATGTCGTTTTGACATTTCTGTTCAGTAAGCATTGACAAATTATCATGGAATGACTCACGCCGCAACAACGTTTACAAATTGTTGAAATTTGTTTCCAAAATCAGTGTTCTATTCGCCAAACTTTAGAGCACTTCGTAAAATTTATGGTTCACATAATCGTCCATCAGAGCGGCTTATTCTCCGAACTATCGATTGACTTCGGACAACATTTTCTCTACACGATGCAACAACAAAAACAAGACAAAGAACTCTACGTACAGAAGAAAATATCGCTGCTGTAAGTCATAGTGTTAGTCTATTCGTCGACGTACACAACTCTATGCATCCACCACATGGAAAGTTTTGCATAAAGATCTTGGTCTACGCCCATACAAGATCCAACTGGTTCAAGAACTAAAGTCACTTGACAATAATAAGCGTCGTTTGTTTGCTGATTGGGCCCTAGAACAGCTTGAAGTTGATCCACTGTTTTATCGTAAAATTGTGTTCAGCGATGAAGCTAATTTCTAGTTGAACGGCTATGTAAACAAACAGAATTGCCGTATATGGAGTGAAAACAATCTTCAAGAAGTTCTGCAGGTTTCATTGCATCCTGAAAAATGCACTGTATGGTGTGCTTTACACGCTGGAGGCATCATCGGTCCATATTTCTTTAAAAATGATGCTGTAGCTAATGTTACAGTGAATGGTGCTCGTAACAGATCGATGATCAATGATTATTTGTTTCAAAATTTGAATGGTATCGATCCAGAAGTGTTTTGGTTCCAACAAGATGGTGCTACACCTCATGCTGCTACCGTAACAATTTATTTATTGAATGAAAGATTTCGCCATAACATTATTGCGAGAAATGGTCCAATTAATTGGCCTCCGAGATCATGCGACATAACTCCTCTGGATTATTTTCTTTGGGGTTATGTCAAGTCATTGGTTTATGCTGATAAACCAGAAACAATAGACGCTTTGGAAGCCAAGATAACTCGTGTTATGGATGAAATAAGGCCTGAATTACTCGAAAAAGTGATCCAAAATTGATCTGGTCGAATGCGGTTCCTCAGAGCTAGTCGTGCTGACATTTCATAAAATTATCTTTCAAATAAAAAAAAATTTGGCTTCAATATTAATTTAAATGTGTTTTGTTTCAATTTAAAGTTCTATCGCTTTAAAAAAAACACCAGATATTTGGTTTGACATCATCTTTTGACTGAAGAACTGAAGCCACTTGTTCATCGTCTTTTCACAGTAGGCTCTAGAGCAATTTCTTGGTAATCCGCTGTATTCGGAAAAATGATAATATTCAGTATTTTTTATGGCATGGTAACACCATCCTACTTTATTTCTGTAACTTTCAAGTTCCTAAGATTATTTCCTTATTACATCATAATTGCTACGGTCGATAAGAAATACGTTGATTATAGAAAATAAGATTCTCTTATTTCAACGTTGGATAGATCCAATAGGGAAAAACTCGTAGAAGATTAGGAAAATCGATTGAAAATAATCGAGACTGGGAATTCCTATGACGAGGATTTTGTGAGTGTTTGATCGTGATTATCAATGGAAATATGGAATTTCTTTTTATCACAATATCAATCTGCGGGATTTTCGATATTATCATAATCAAACAAATGTATGGGCTTCATAGAAATAACTTTCTTTTTTTTTGTAGAAAGTAAGAATTTCCATTAGTTGACAATTTTTTGAGAAGATTATGTGATACCTTTATACTCACAGTATAGAATGTGAATCCATTCTTTACCTGCACATGATTTTGAAAGTTTCAAAATCGGTAGTACTCACAGCTGCTCTGCTCGTAAAATATATTTTTTTCTATCTTCTAATTGTACGATTCTAACGAAATTGTAGAATTGTAATTTAGGAAATATTGGAAAAATCATTAGAAAATTTCAGAAGTCAATAACTGCGGAAGCAATAGACCGATTACTCCGCTCATTTATGGATCTCATCCTTTATCTTTAGGTCCCAAACATAGCCTGAAATTTTCAAGTCTAGGGTTCGAAAATAAGAACTTTTACATACATAATTACTCTTAAAATGGAATCAAATAAGAAATTAATTCGTTCTCTATCACTTTTTATTATATTTCAGTTTCGTAGTATTTACATTTTCGAACGAAATAAAACAAATTGTACTTCAACCATTATATATTTATTGAAGGCTTCGTTCGGCTTTTGCAGAAATTCGAAAACTGGGGTGTGCAGAACTTCAAAAAGTGGGGTCTGCCAAAGGTCCATCTGCTCGTTTATTAGTTTAATTTCTAAAACGTGCTTGCGTTCCAATATTTCTATCGATTAAAATAAAACTATTAAAGGAGCAGACTGATCTTTGCCACACCCCACTTCTCGAAGTTTTGCGCAAGTCGAAGCCTTCAATCAACATATAATCGTTGAGATATAATTTGTTTTATTCAGTTTGAAAATGTAGTAAACACTATAAAACTCGAGTTTATTCTGATATAATGATTTTATTGTAAAATTAGAGGTGAATTTATCTTTAATCAGTTTAGCTCAATCGACATGTAGCTACCGAATATATATTATAGCTAAACAATCAATTATAAAGTGGCTCTCATTGGTGATAAGGATAGAACAATAACATGGAATAACTACTGGACATTACTGAACACTCAACAAGTAATTATAGAGAGAAGATGAGGGAAGTTACCCTCCTAAGCTGTTTTGTTTTTGCAGGACAATCGCGTGTTGTCATTCAAAAAATTGGTAGTTTATAGGTCCTTTTCCTTGACTGAAAGAAAGTTTAAAAGGTCAAAAAATTTCTTCCGTCGAAGAGTGATAGGAGCTTGGTTTGCATAGCAATATGAACGTTTGTTTTTAGTAGGTCGTTGTAGATTAGATGTAATGAATGTATCCAATTCAGAAGAGAGTATGTTGAATAATAAAATATAATGACTTTTAAATTTGATTTATTTCTGTAGTATAGTGAGATTGAGACATACTTGGGCATTAATTTCTCTCGCAAAAATTCAATAGTAAATGAACATTTGGCCGTCAGAAATATTTGTTCGCGTTGTATACCTTATAATTTGACAGTCCCTCTGAAACGCTGGTGTCAATTGGTGCAAACAGAGTCGAAAAAATTCAATCGCGATGCTTCAAAAGAGATGTGTATGATTGTGACAGGTGACGAATCATGGATCGAAACATATGAATCCAAACTAAACTAGAATCGCCTATATGGATATTTCAAGAAGTTACCATTGTAGTTACTGGCATGTGAGTATAGTTCCTTCACCAGGTTACCACTAAATAGTAACCACAACGCTTGAAAGCAGGTTCTGTAATAAGCTTCGACTTCAGTCCGAAAACCTACACCGTGAATGGTAGCAGCGAAGCACTATCCAACCTCTACTGGCTCTACAGTGTCAGTACCCGAGTTGTTTTGTGATACACCTCACTCGCTGAAGGGGTTTATTATCCACCCAGCCGAACGAAGTCCCATGAACCAAGATAGTCCAAGATTGATGCCTGAATTGATCCTGGTACGAGTACCGTCAATCCGGCCTGTACGTCAAGACCCACGAACCCTTGTGGAGTCTTTCAATTGATCCTGGCTTCAAGCACCAACGGTCTAGCCGTATCATCAAGATCCACAAACCCCAGAAACGTGTCACAATCTATCCTGGTTCAGGACGAGGTCGGTCGAACCGTCAAGTCCCGCTAAACCCTGAAGCATTTCTCGAGATATCCTGAACATGAGTTTCTGCGAGCAGATAGATGGAATACCCTTCTAATTGGTCGATTTTACACCACACGGGTCCAGTGACTGGCGCGAGTGACATTGCTTAAGGCATCAGGATTTAACCTCCATTTCACCGGGATTAAACTAGGGTCCTAGTTAAGACGAACACCCCTAGCGCGTCAAGCTGGGGCGAGTCTTTCAAGACAAGCCAAATCCAACAAAAGTTGTTCGCGCACAAAGCAATTCGAAGCAAATGGTTCCTTTTTTCTTCTAAATAACTGGACATGTCGTCAAAGCTCCATTAGAGTAGAACGGTCAATTCTTAATGATATACTAGCAGAAAAACCAATCGCAGAAGAGGAATCATGTTCCATCACGACAATGTGAGCTCTCACACATCAGCTGAAATAAATGAGCATTCAAAACATCGAACTGATGGGTCATCCGTACAGTCCATGTTTGGCATCTAAGGATTTCTTTTTATTCCCGCAGGTCAAAAAAAATTGCGGATCAACGTTTTTCGACGCCTGAAAAAGCGGCTGATGTGTTCAAATCACCTCAATAGGAATGGAAAAAGTGCTCAGAAAATTGATTCAAGCGTCTGCAAAAGTGCATTAATCTTGGAGACTAGTTTGAAAAACAATAAAGGCATTTCCGAATAATTCCTGCGTATAATAAACTTTGCGTCATCATTCAAAATATTCAGTATTCATCAAGTAATAAAACCTGAGACAACAAAATCAGTATGGGCTTATTTGAGTTTTGTACTATCCTGATCCGAAGCACTTTCGGTATACTCCTTATTAATTATATTTGGAAGAAAATATTCGCCGTCTTAATTCATCAATGTATTTTATTTCTTAATAGCTATAGTAGACCTTTAACAATTCTCTTTGTTTACTCATCCACAAGCCAAGAGATCCACTGGTTGCACACCCAATCAGGTCCGAGAAAAAATGTTTAAATGGTTCAAAAATGCACTTCCGCCGTCAACGGAACTCTTATTAGCCACAATAAAAATACAAAGATGCATTCCGTTGTCTGTCCTAGACCGAAACCCAAGCACTGAGTCATCCGGTAAATGGTCTGCATGCTACGATTTCCGTTTTTAGTAGTCACGGGCGAATCCTTTATTGATTGACTCAATCAGAATTATCATCGAACAGGATTCACGGCACATGCTTGGTTTTCATATCAGGTTTTGCTTATTCCTGATTGGGAGATATCTTTTCTACGTATTTTTTTAATATCCAGTTGAAAACTGTCTCAAAAACTTAATGAGAGCCACAACATTATGTGACTAGTTCTTTAATTGGATTTCTGTAAAAATACCAGTGCTTTCTTCATTTGTATAAGAATACTACTGTAAATCCGTCAATGAAACCTAAAATATGTGTTATTCATCCAGATTTATTGTATAAATACATTTACTAGTGTAGTCGATTGATCGAAATAATCGATTATTATTTCGGGTAGTTCAATGAGGCGGTAGGTCACATGAACCGGTACTACGTTTATGGGAGAGGGCTTGTTGAATCGTAGTTTGTGATCTCCGAAATCTGCCAAAATATGCGCATGCCTTTAGGTGTTCTCACAAGAAAATAATCACATTTTGACAGATTGGGGGATCGAGGTGGCCATTGAATGTCTTCACACCGAGAAATCACAGGAAGTAAACGGTGCATATTGGACCCAAATCGAACAAACCGAAACAAGTTTAATAAAGTCACGCAAAAATAATGGATTTTTTTTCTCAATCTTTTGTGTCAAATTCGTAACATTTTCTTTATTGCTAGCAATAATCCATCTAAGAAACTGTTCCATGTTTCGGCCGTTCAAACTTCTAAGAAAGAACAGGTTTGCCGAACCTGTTCCGAAGAACTTGTTCCGTTCTTTGCGTCACGACGCTGAGCAATTCCAGCGAGAGATTCCATTATAAAAAATGATGTAACTATATCGACGTATTGTGTGAAATACGGGGAATCCTACACCGTATGACGTCACCCTTTACGTAATTAATTACGTTTCAAAATACGTAATTGATGAATGAACATGTGACATCACGAGTTTAATAATAGTCGCGTTCGGTTCTGCCAGTGCGAGGTCGCTCGGTTCGGAGTTATTTTCGAAGAACGACAGCGTTCTGTCAAGTCAAGATCGGTGCAATTAACAGCAGTGCAAGATAAGGAGCACTGATTATTGTTATGTATTTTATTGCTGGTACAATTGGAGCGAGAACATCTTTAGAGTGTTATCTCGGCTGGTTCGGTGTGTCTTATCGGCTTGTAGACTTGTGTACGAATTGTTACTTGCGCTGTAATATTTAATTTATGACCGTTTGTAGAAGTAAATCAACGACTACCAAGGTTTGTAAGGTTTTGATTTTGGTTTGTCATTTTCTCAGTTATAAGACCACTAGATAAAATTTTGTCGGCAAAATTTCATGATTGTCATATGAATGTTTATTGCTTGTCAATGACACATGAAAAAAATTGTCGAAAACCAACAAAATTCAGTATTATTGGGAGTACAAATTAATTCGGTCCGTTTTCAGCTCAAAGAACGCATTAATTTGAAAAGATAATGAATTAACAAATTAACCAAAATAGCCGATCTAATTTTGAAGCCAATTTTCGTTTTTTTCGGAAGAACTGATGCGGTGAACTGCCAAATCGTGTTGCATCCGTCGAAACAGCCAGCAGCCAGAAGGAGCAATGTTCGGAGAATACGACGGATGCGGTAAGATATTACATTTGACCGTTTCTAAATATTTTTTGACAACTTTTCTTATATTCCGGTCGTTCTTCTCGTAATACAAGGTTTAAACGAAATAATTGCAGTCTACATCGATCACCTGTTATGGGATCAGTAGCTCGTAGTATAAAACGTACCCTTGGCCCCACCAGTTATTATTATTATTTTATAGTGAGCGGGCGTCGAATCTGATGCAGCTCACCGTTGGACACTTTGAGACGATGTGCATGGCTGTTTCAGTGTCCTCAAGACATATCCTGCAAGCATCGTCTTCAGCCAGACCGATTTTGTGCAAAATGCGCTTTCAGCCTGCAGTGACCTGTCATAATTCCGACAAGTGTTATTGATTCTATCCAGACCTAGCGCTAGGTCCGCCATCTTTTGCTTCGAAGCTGTTCCAAGGAACACCTTTGAATGCTTCAGGCCAGGATGGCTCAACCAGAAAGCCACTAGTCTTGAGTCTATTCTGCTGTTATCGTCCGCTTAGCCACGTCATATGGTATTCCCAGGAATGGTTCCGGACCTACCAGAGGCAGCGCTGCTCCAGTAAACGCTAGCAGATCTGCCTCTTCGTTACCCAAATAGTTTGAGTGCCGTGGTGGTAACACCATACTGTTATCGATTTAAAACAGCTGGATTCCAGAGCTTTAAGTACTGGCTGATTATCAGTACAAATTTTTATTTTTCCGTGGTGGATTTACCGTTTTATCAGCAGATCTGTCGCGGTCTCAATGTCAAATAGTTCTGCCTGGAATATGGTTGCGTTTTGACCGAGACTCAATAAGATGTTGATTCTGGGTTTGCTTCCATAGACTCCCGTCTACAGCCCCGTAGACAGCTGTCTGTGAACAAGCCAAGGTTGGTACTCAATAGAACCTCAGCATGTTGAGTCCATTCGTCCCGGCTGGGGACGAATGAGATGCCGTTCTTGGCTCATGACTTTTGACATTAGATCCGAGGGCAGCGATTAGATTCTTCTATAATAACATAAAAAAACTTTCCATTCGTTGGGAAAAATGTATTGATAGAAACGGAGATTATGTAGAAAAATAAAATATATCCAATTTTTTTTATAATAATAGGTATTTTTTTATTAAGTCCAATTTATGTTTGATCCACCCTCGTATTTTATCTTCTTGAGAACTTCCATTAGTGAGGAATTCCAGAAGTATGTTCATTTAGGAGGTTTAATGCCGGGCTATAGCTATACTTGAAGATCTCTTATTGATTCCAAGATATCCGGTTTTTTGCTTTTCGAGTCTAGATATAGGATTTCAAGCTTATAATTCTGGGAAGACATTATTGGTTTGGAAAAAAGTTTTGCGAAATTCCGGTGCGTAAATGAAGCTGACATCCTTGAATCGTTCAGTGAAAGTTCTTCCTACTTGGTCCATAGATATGCTACTAAATTCATGTTTAAATGATTCGGTTCTTATTTGATCGGAATTCATTTCAATTAAATATAAGAAAAACTTCCACAAATTTTGTTTCACAAATTACTTGTTATCATTTTATTTAAAACTAAATTCATAAACTCCTAAGCCAGTTGTTTTTGCCCTCTGCATTGAAGAATAATTAGGAAATTTTATGAGAGGGCTAAAAAGTTATTTAAGTATTGTTTCTTGAAATTATTTGACCATCTTTAACGATATTGGTTAAAAATATGTTATTTTAGTAATTTTTTTCAATTGCTAAACTATTTTTTTTTCTTTCAAGAATTATGTTATTTTAAGAGAAAATAATAAACTTTTCTTTGAGATTTATGTTCATTTTGGTTTATTATTTCCAATTGGAAATGGAAGTGGCTCGGTGTTCGAAAAGAAACCAAATTATTATTTACATTCGTCTTCAATTTCAATTTCCATAACAGTCATGTGTTATTCTTTTGAAATAAACGTATTTAATTTGTTGTCTGAAATACTGCCTTCTATTTCCTTTTAGTGTTCGATTATATACTTCAATTTTAAAAAATTGTCACATCAGTTTTTTTCAACTTATTCACAGTATCAATAGGTTTTAATTACTAGAAAGTAAATATTACGACTACTTTCAAAGTATTAAGATAGTGTCAACAATAACTTATTCTAATGAACCAAAGACAAATAAAAAATATATGGGGGACAATTGCACCTACTATTTAAACGTAATTAATTTGTATTTCTATCAAAAGAAGTTGAACTATCCATTAAGATCGTTTGTGATCAATTTTATTTATTCAATTTGTTTGTTTCCTAGTTTATTCTGAAGCTATACCTCTCGGTGGTTGAAATTCCGCAGAAGCCAAGCAATGCAATATTTTAAAATTCTCCGAATTCTACTGTCTATTGAAAATTTTCTAGGAAGGTCCATACAAAATGTTTTAAGAAGCAAACATTTAGATATTTTAGCTTTGTTAGGTAGTAACTTTTCAGAATATTCGATGAAAATATTTCAAGTTCTGGATTTACGTCTTCATAACAAAAATAATTTAAACCTCCTCCTGAAATTGGAGTTGACGAAAATAGAATGTTCCCAAGAGATGAAGATTTGCGCCGGAAATGAAAAATCAATTATCATCTAGTGAAATATGTATAAACCAATTTTTTGCATGTTGCATTTAAATTTTTATACCGAAATATTTTTCGATATGAAATTCACGAGTTAAAAAGTGGTGAAAATACATAGAATTGGTACATTTAAATAAGTAAATAGTAATTATTATGACATTTTTCATTATTGTCGCCTTAATTTGCTCTTGTTTTTCATCAAAATCCGTCATCTATTTATATCCTCAATTAAATCATTTTTCAATCGGGAATTGAACGTCATTACTCGTGCTTGTATCTTATCTCACAGAGTTGAAGGCCAAAATTTCCAGATATATGCAAAATATAGCTCGAATATGTGTATTTTTGATCGAACTCTCGAAAATTTTGATCAGATGGTTATTTCTTGGATATTTTTAGAATGCCTGACGAACTGAAGTTTCCATAACGCGAAAATAAATGCTGAATTTGTTGTTTCTCGTCGCCTAAGATCGAAATGGATGTAAGATGAATCTGAGAAAAATGATTAAAGTGCAAGAATTTTCTTGGAATTCGGTATGAATTGAATGAATGTTTCTTATCGACCGCAAACAGCTATAGTCAATATTTCTCAGAAAATTTCTGATAAAACGGTATACTAGAGTAAGTAAAATATGACAATATTTAGTGATATAAAACTTCTGTTTATTTTTTAAATTGAAGCAAATTAGATTGCTATAGGTGTAGAAATGTTCACATGAAATTGAAATTTCGTTTACGATTTCAGTACTACTACATTCCGAAAAACGGTTCTAACAACCCAATGCAAAAATTTCTACCATTACTTGCTTTTCTTTGAAACAAGAGGGAAAAAAGTCTATGAATTTTACATAAAATACAATTCTCAAAAAATTGGGAGTTAAATTAAAAAAAAAACCTCGATAACCAATCAACTTACGGACGTAAGTAATACTATTTAAGTTATGAAAAGATGGTACATGTAAATCTGTTAGTTGGTCTGTTAATATTTCACAATGTTTCTGGCGTCCGTGATATTATTGACGAGTCGTTTAATCAAGTAGGTGCAAAAATCTTTTACCATGAATACACTCTTCCTCTTAAGAAAGGTGTCGCCATCAATTGTGGTCTCCTTTGCAGTATGTCTCCAAGAATGCATTGCTATAAATGTTCTATTTTCACACAACCGAATCCACTTCTAATCGCGCGAATTTGACACTGCAAACTATGCCCGATCTAGAGTGCGATGTATCCGTCATTGGAACCGCTTCAGTACTGCCATTTACCTGCTTAAATTTCTACTTTAAAATCCGCACTCCGGGCCAGAGGTATCATAAAGATATCTTATCAGTTAGATGGTCGTGTTTGGACAAGCCGAAACGACAAAGATAAAAGTGAAAAGGATTGCTTTATGATGCCATAATAGATTTTGAGAGTTTGAGGTCTCGACTATTCGACTGTAAGAACAGAAAGCAGTCGAAAAGTCAATGAGGAACTTACAGGAAGTTTCGACGTAGAACTATAAAAGTGTTTAAATTGTAAAATGGTATTAAGTTTTATAGGCTACGGGTACTTATACCACTGATTTTTAATTTATGGCTCTAGATGCTGCTGATTTAGGGCTCACGGATGGAACAGAGCCGCTATTTGGAAGACCAAAATATTGTATTAATGCTTAGAATGTTGCAGAAGTTTTCTACAGATTAATTTTATACTAGAAATCGAACTTTTGTGAACTACACTATTTGTTACAAGGTTAGCAGTATAATATTCGGTGCTGGAATCTTTTTTTTTGCGTTTGTTTTCTTTTGATAACCAGAAAATAGATTGTCCGTCGAATGATTTGAAGGGTATAACGCAGAAACTCAGGATTATACTGTTTGTTTCTCGAATCCTAGTCTGCACCGGTCCTATGTGTAATGTGTGCATTAAACACAATCACCAAGTACTAGGACACGCCGCTACTTGATGGTTATTTTGTTGATACTATGCGTACTTAATATTATTATTATTATTTAAAGTGAGCAGGCATCTATCCACCCTACCACTGCGTCCGCACGGATTATTGTAGTACGCCCCTAATTTACATTTCCCCGTTAGTTTGACACTATCCAGACCTAGCGCTAGGTCCGCCATCTTTTGGTTCGAAGCTCTTCCAAGGAACACTTTCGAATGTCTCAGGCCAGGATGGCTCAACCAGAAAGACTCTAGTCTTGAGTTCGCTTAATTCTCAGGAATGGTTCCGGGCCTACCAGATGCAGCGCAGCTCCAGCAAACGCCAGCCGATTTGCCTCTTCGTTACCCAAATAGTTTGAATGGCTCGGTATCCAAACAAGAGTGATTCTGACTTAATTAATAATAAATATAGAAGTTTTCTTTATTAAAACATTTGAGATGGTATCAAAGTGTTTCAGTTATTTGCAAAATCAAAGAGGCGCTCATTAATTTGCACTCAGGCGCTGACCACGTTGTTGCTCGAATCTTCCTGGAGTGTTATGTAAAAATGAGTGTAGATAGCTCAGCGAGAGACCGGGAAGTCCGGGTTCGAATCCTGTTCAGGTGGAAAAGAAATTTTCTAGTTGGACGGGTGTCAGCCACCATTTATCTGTTGGGTCAAAAATTAACTGTGCTGTGACCTAAAGTGGCGCAAGATCGCTGTAACAAAGCCTACCCAGAACATAACTGAACTCCTAACTCGCACAAGCTGAAAAAGCTTCTGAGGGATCTTCACAGAAGATCTAGGAGTATCAGGATAATAATAATATAAAAAAAATTCAAACGAGAAGTGAACCAATTAAGAAGAATTAAAATTAATATCAGAAATATAAGAACTTCCCCTTAAAATCAACACTCGCCTAGAAAAATATGTTTTTTCTTATTATGATATTGTATACAACATGTATACGTAAATTTACCGATTGGTCAGAAAACGGAAAAATGACTCCAGAATTAATAGAAAATACTTAACACTGTCTGCTTAGCAAATGTCTCTGCCTGATAATAACTTGTCACAAGTCACAGAAACATTTGATTCCTTTTTCTTCACAATCTGTACGTAATTTCAGAATTTTTTCTATAATTCTTAAACGGTCTTTTTAGGTAAATTGTCATTAAAATCGATCACTCATTAAAATTATTATATGAAAATTAATATAAAAATTCTAAAAAACTGTCACTTTATATTATTGAAAATATTCATTAGAGAAATTTAACATTAATAATTTACTAGAAAAACATTATATTAATTTTTTATGACAAATAAATATTTTTCTAGAGCAGTATTGAATTTAAATTAATCTTATATATGAAATAATAAAAAGGGTTTTTTTCTTGGCAGAAGGATTATTACAAAATTTTTGAATATCATACAGATTTATTCTGGTAACATCCTACAAATTTTAATTTAAAAAAAATTCTTATTCAAAAACATTCAGAATGAAATCAGATGAATGTCTTAGAACACACTGTGTCAATTTAGTAGACATATAGAATTAACACTTTTTACACAGTAACAAAGGAAGCTGTGAATTTTCAATATATATGTAGGTGAAAAATAAAATTTCAAATGAGAATAAGTCAAGAACCGCTTGGCCGAGTCTGAACATAACTGATATATTTAGACTTCTAATCTACCCTAGAAATTTCAAGAGCCTAGTTCTTTCAGTTCAGAAATTAACCATTTTAGCTCCAGTCAATCGCCTGGACGGGAGATCATCACGAAATTTGGCATGAATCTTTGTGCCGTTATTATACCAAGTACCATATTTGAATTCAATCGGATCAGTAATTCCGGAACTATTGGAAAAAACAAGAAAAAGGTTCAAATGAGAATAATCGCGGTTAACAAACTTAATCAAAATATTGGATGTAGTAGTTCGTTACTCTGTGATAGTTCATTTCATTCAAAACTTAATCAAAATTGGCCCTAATCCTACTATGAAAGTTTCAAGTATCTAGCTCTTTCCGTTCGAAAGCAAATATGCACTGGCATTTGGGAGAACGATAGCACCCTGTTCTCTAGAACAATCAAAAAAGGAAAGCCGTCACCAAATACCTATATATGAAGGGATTAAAAGGTGATTATATGTACTAAGATAAACCGACGATCAATATCCTTCATACGCGACCATAAAGAATTGCATTGCAAACTTCAAAAGAGGTAAATTTTTCATTGAAGATAAAGACCGGCAGAGAAGGCTAGTTTTTGTATCTGTCCCCAAAAATATCGATGCAGTCACGATTCTGAGCTCGGTTTGAAAAAGTATATTTACACAACCAAAAAAAAGCAGCAATCTATGGAATTAAGATACTCTGGTCCTCAAAGATCGAGGAAGTTTCGTATTTTTGCTTCAGTTTTTTACGGTTGCCATCATGATTGATTCAACGTTGATGACTACTCTAAGACAATTATGAAAAGAACACGAGGAAAGTTATCCGAGGGTATTTTGTTTTTGCGGGAACGATATCTTTAAAAGATCTTAATTAATTAATTTTCTTTCAATATAGAAGTGGTACAAACTGTGGAGCCTGGTTTGCAAAGTAAAGATGAAAATTTGTTTTTCATAGGTCTCTAGAGGCGTTGCCGGTTTCTTACAATGAAAGTATACTAGCAAAAGGATTCTATAATAGGCTAAGAATATTACAATACATCATCGTACTTTGAAACGCTCCTGTCTTCTGCTTCATAACAGACCTCGATGATACCGATGAGCTATAACAACAGGCAACAGGTGTGTCTGCTACAAATTACAGGTGTAATGAGGTGATCTATTTAATGGGAAACGATAATTTTAGCTTTCCTCTAAAAGCATCTTCGACAAGGCAAGGTTAGGGGCAGAAATTAACCATCTAAACGACTTCGGAATTAACATCTGTTCATTCACTGGAAAGATGCCAAACATGATCGACTGATTGTATAATTACTAGTCGGCGCTTTTAAGGAAACGATGGGAACAAACTTGTCCGCTCGGCGCCCAACAATTACAATCCAACTCGTTCAATAAAATGTAATGGGAAGCTTACAGCATCATCAAATAGTTCTCTGCACTTACCTCGCTTATCATTTCCAGCTTCCCTTTAAATCTAGACATCCGATAACGATCGCACATGGACGAATCAGTCGGGCCCTAATCAGAAGCACGTTTGAGTTTCGATCTGTGGCGAACTTTGCGGATCGACATGGAAACACACGTACGCTGCCGACATTGATTATGTACCGAACAAGCGTGCCATGACTGACTGGAATCAGACAATCAAGTGTTGTGTTTATACAAGGCCGTGGCCGGCTAGCACCCACGTTGATTGAACCGAATGGCGAAAGAGCGCAAATCGAGTCAGCCGCTGTAGCAGAACTTACGGGCGATAACGCGCGATCGGAGGTTGATCGAAACAATTTCAGCGAAACGTCGGAAATCGACCACTGTTGAAAATCAAGGCAACAGCGGACCCGACGGGTTAATGGGTTTTACGTCACGATGTCACGCATGTCGTAAAAACTAGTCGTCTTTCTTCACGCGAGTTCTGGTGAGGAATCTTGGACGTTGATGGGTGCCTTCCACTTGGATATTTGTCGAGATGTCCCAAGAAGATTTATGGAGGATGATTCATTTGTGTGATTTATACTTTCGCGGTCGCAGGTTCACACGGTCAAAACTCGTCGCAACAATGCTGTTTTTCTGAGAAAAGTACGGTTAACGCTGAAAATTTTGCACAATGGGAATATTCCATCATGCAACCACAAAATTAATCGACCATTCACAAATTCCGAGTTTTCCCCCTTACAGGTTGAGTAAAATACCCGCAATTGTAGATTTAAATATTGCTACTTCGCATTGCGATCTTATAGCCTACTGCTATCCCCTATCAAAGCTGTACTGGAGCTCGCCATCCAGTTTCAGAAATCTGACGAACGATTTCCAGATCTGGAATGGCTTCAGGGAGGTAATATCCTCGTTCCCACAGGTTTATTGTTCAAAGCATGTTTTGGCTTGTAATCGCGAGGCATTAAGTAACTTGGTGATCCAGGGTTTCTTCCTCCTCCCCACAGCATATGAGTTCGTTACTATATGCTAAACCTTTTCTCATGAAATGCTTCATGGGGTGGCAATGCCCATTAAGGAAGCCAGTGAAGAGGTGAAGCATGTTTACAGAGATCCAGATTATTTTTTGATTTTACAGTATCAAAGTTCTCAAGAAAGTTGTTAGAGTGATCCAGCCCTTGAAGATTCCGCTGAAGAGTTTCCTCCGGTTTCCTCTTTCTCTCGAAACTCTCCCTAAAAGCTCCATTTTCCTATACCACAGAAGGGTTTCAAGCCAGTGAAGGACCCCTGTGCTCCTTTTCTGGCAAGCACATTGGCGTCCTGATTTCCGTTGATTTTCGTTTAACCAGAAACCCAGACTGAAGAGACCCTATTATTTTTGGCTACTCCATTAAGTTTTCTTCGTCACTCCCATATCAGTTTTGAATCAATGATTTAGGAGCGTAGAGCTTTAATAGCAGTTTGACTATCAGACGTATATACATATCACATTTCTGATAGTTTCTTCCAGATTCATTTCCACGCATCTTTCAATTGCAAGTATTTCTGCCTGAAAAACGCTCGGACATGAGTCTAAGGATAGTGAGTATTTGGTGCCTGGCCCAGACATTTCGGCACCCGCTCCTATGAAAATTTTTGAATTGTCTGTGTACTGATGGTGGTTGTTCTGGGAGACTTGGGGGTGGACTCCCTTTCCTTCTGCTCAGCAGAATGCTATCTTTCTTTATCATTACGTCACAAGGAAGATTTGATGATGAAATGTTTTTGGTGAGAGAGGACTAGGTTTTCTAGTTTCTAATTCTCTCAAAACCTGTACCTTCCTTGGATATTCTGAGAATGGCCTCATAACCCAATCTATTTATCACAAGATGGAAAGGTGTGAGATCAGTGATGACCTCTAGTGCTCTAGTTAGGGATGTCTTCATAGCTCCATTGATGCACACAAAGAAAAGTCTGAATACGTGACATAATGAAGGTGTTTTTTCAGTACCGAACTTCAAATTGAAATAAAATACAGAAAAACATATACAATATATTGCCGCATATTTTTCCTGGTCGTGCAAAATCTTTGTAATAGACTAGAGAGCACTTCTGGTACGTCTTGAAAGTTTCTTATCCTGGGCGATTCCGGTGAAAGTAATTTATTATCTATCCAATAGGATTTATTCAATAGTTAATTTCTAACAATTCCTTTCAACTGTGGAACGAAAAAGTTAGCAATAATGTCTCCCCATTAATTGTAACGTTGTGTTCATCACTATTTCTAGAGACATATGGACCATTGATTTTGCCGACCCCGTCTTAAAGAGCACCAAACGGTGAATTTGTGTGGAATAATTAGTCAGTCATTGGTACAAAATGGCGAATGCGCCGACAATATCGAACATTACGTAGGTTATTAAGTTTATATAAAATAATGAAAGAAGATGAAACGACTCGTTTTAACAAGGTCCATATTTTAAAGAATTTTAACGCTTTATTTCACTATTTTGAAATTTTATTTTCGCTTAAAATTTAGCTCTTTTATGTTTTTGTAGTTTAAGCTTACTCTTTCTGATTTTTGGGGGCTTGTTATAGGAAACAGCTGGATCATTGTATATAATGGTTGGACTCCCTGATGAAGACTCCGAGGTAAAAGTAATTCTGTCCGATCGGTCCGTCCGTAGTGACTTTAAGTTTATGGGGTAAGTTTGGTTCCACGGTTTTACAGTTATTCACGATTAAAACTTTTTCTTATTTTCCCAGTAGCTTTGAAACTAGTGTTCCAATCAAACTCAAATTTGGCATTTTGATGTATAATAACGATTTTTTGCCAAATTTCATGAGAATCGGCTGTCCGGTCGGATGACTGGAAACAGTCGAAAACAAAAACAAATTCAACAAGGTGCACTGGTTTCAACAGTAGCACACACATCTACTTCTTTTTTTAGACGGTTTTCACTGATGATTTTTGGTGGTTTCAATCTTGCAATGCCTGCATGTTCGTAAACATCCACATTCCTCGAATTTTTTGATTATTTTAGAAATAGCCAAACTTGAAGGAACCGGCTCATCTTGAAAGGCAACAATAAATGAATTTATTGTCTCTTGAATTGATTGACCACGAAAGTACCATTTTATGATCTGAATTTTTTCTTCCACTAAACATTTCGATTTAGTTTATTTTCAACCGATATGGTCTAACGCATCTCACGTTCTAAAAGCGAATGAAAGTAGACTGCAGAGCCTTTCGATCGAAGCCATCCCCAGTCGCCACTGCCATTGAGACAGAATAGTCGTTTAGTCGTCATTGCATCGCGCTGAGGTTTTGATTTCAAATTCAAATTTATTAGTTACCCTAAAAATTTCACAGGGAATGTTAAAGAAATATATGATAATGTACATCATGAAATAAAAAATCGTAAATATGTCATACTAAAATATTTCAACTTTAAAATTCACAACAGTCGATAAAAAACAAACTATTACACCAAGATACGAACTGAAACACAGAAAGTAAATGACTAGAACTGGTACTTCATAAACTCATCCATTGAATAAAATGCACATTCAGTTAGAATCGCTTTAACTTTTCGCTTGAATGTTGTAGAATGCAGTGTTGTTAGGGATTGTGAAAGTCTGTTATAGATTTTCATTCCATTAAATATATGGATGTTTTGTGTCCTCTGAAGTCTATGTCTTGGGGCAATAAAGTGTGTCTGGAAATTATCCCGATTTTGTGTACATACATAAGACATTCTAGGATATAACAGCATCTTAAAGTAAGTATTCCATATTTCTTAAAGAGTAGTCTACAGCTAGTGACCTGGTGTACTCCACTTAACGCTTTTGTCTGTTTCAGGAACACTCTTTTTGCCTCTGAAGATGCACCCCATAAAATGATGCTGTAGCTCATCCTGCTGTGGAAATGTGCGTGATATGTAAGTAACGCTTCTTTTTCTGTGAGCAAGTTTTTATTCTTCTTATTGAAAATAATGCTGTTGAGAGTCTTTGGCACAATTCATTTATGTGCTTCAGTCAAGTTAAATTTCCGTTGATTGAAACCCCAAGCAGAGAAATACTTTTTGGTTCTTGACGTTTTGTGCTCACAATCAAGTTTTCTCTTCGTTCACTTTCTTGTCATTTGAACTAAACCATTCTATCGCATCGTTGACTGTTTCATAAGATTTATTTAGGAGTAAATTTCTGCCCTTGGCTCTATTCAAAAATGTTGTATCGTCAGCGAAAAGGGTCTCATCATCTGCACCAACGTTATATATCAGGTCATCGATATATAGGAGGGAAAGAATAGGCCCGAGCACAGATCCCTGGGGAACTCCTGCATTAATTTTCATATTTTCACTTTTTACCTTCTAAATCAACAATTTGGTACCTATCCCTAAGAAACGACTCCAATAGATTCAAAACTGGCCTTCTTATGCCAATGTACTCCAACTTATGTAGAAGCTTTTCATGGTTGACACAACCAAACGCTCGACTTAGATCCATGCCTTCATGATGTATTCAACAATGTGGACCAAAGCTGTGGTAGTAGATTTTCCCTCTCTGAAACCATGCTGGAAACTGCCAAGCAACGAATTTTTTTCTAGAAATGTGACCATTCTAGTTTTGAGGAGATTCTCATAAATTTTTGAGACAACTGGCAGGATAGATATTGGCCTATAGTTCTCGTATAACTCTTGATTTCCTTTTTTGTGGACCGGTATCACCCTCGCAATCTTCAGTTCTTCTGGAAAGTAGCCCTGCTGAAAGCAATAGTTTATGAGGTAAGAGATAGGATCAGCAAGACAATCGATGACCTCTTTCAGCATTTTCACGGAGAAGCCATATACATCTTGGGAAGCTTTATTTTTCATTTCTGATACAACCCTCAAAACTTCCTCTGGTGTTGTGGGGGTCAGAAAAAATGAGCTTGAAGTTTTACCTTTATTTTTGTTTTTCAACAGTTTTTCTCTCGATTCTGGATTGATGTTAGCTCCAGTTAACTTTTCCGCAACCGTTGAAAAATACCGGTTGAATGTTTCTTCTGATAGTGATGAGGGGTATATTTTTCCTGTCTCTGATTTTAATTTTGAATTTATTACCTGCCATATCGCACGACTCTTATTTTCTGCTTCATTAACGAATTTTGAATTTTTATGTTTGACGGCATCATTTAAAAGCTGTTTATATTCATTTTTTAATCTCATGTATAATTTCCTTGAACCATCATCTCTTTTACCTCATATATTGTGTATGCTGCATCTAATTTGTTTTTAATGTCAATGATTTCTGGTGTTTTCAAGCATTTTTTTCTCACCCGAATCAAAAACTTTCTTTTTGCCTTCAGGAAAGCACTGATTGAAATGGTGCGTTATTGTTTCATGAAAGATCCTGCTACCATTGCTCCGCTGAACCCTGGTCGTCTTCTTGATTAATATTGAATTTCATATCTTTCCGACTGTCTTTTCCGTACCTATATATATGTATAGATAATAAAGTTTGCAGCGTTTTTTTCCATTTGCATTATATTTACCGTGGAATTATAACTTAGAACATAGGCATTCCAGTACATAAAATCTATCATCGAAATCGTTTAGACGCTATGTTTACATTCCTAAACAGGGCAATTCGAATCAGATCAACCCAAACGGAATGGCTCTGATTCACGCTCCTAAAAGTACGGTCAATCGTCCCCCGTTTCCGTTTTTTTCATTGGAAGATCACCGAGAATCGGAATTATTACGTAAGTTCCATGTTTGCTATTCTCGAACGCAAACGCGCCATCATTTGTAATACGCGAAATTCGCGCGTAGTCATACTATAATCTCTCCGTTATCAATGAATGGGATGACTCATGCCGGCTGACCGGCGAATGATTCACCGGAATTCCTGGAATCTTCCCAGGGATCCTCAGAATCCGGATACCGGACCTAAATGTCAGACGGTCGGTCGTTATATATGAATGAAAAAACTCTCGCGTGAGTCAGACCTCGGTCAGGTATGTTGGTGACCGGTGGAAATTGAAAAAAAGGTTCTTGGGATGGACGTAGGCGTGCGTTAAGATAATTGAGGATGAAATTGTGAATTGGTTAGTCATGGAAAGAAAGATATGTGATTTGTGTTGCTTTAAAGGGTCATTATTTTAACGGTTGGCTTGTAGTCGGTTAAATTTTTCTACTTATGTAAAAAGTTTTAGGTTATCTTAAATATCTTACAGAGAAATTCTGTCATACCTCAATACAAATGCTAATTTTATAAAATTTTTCGAAAACTTTTCAAAATTGGATTTCGGATCGAATTCAGCGGGGAAAATTGAGTCTTAAAATTTTTGATGGTAACCCATTAGAGTTCTGTCGTAGTTTTGAAATTCCACGAGGTCGTTGTAAGTATGATGGATATTTTTTATTGATTGTATTTATGTTGTTGGCATGAAGGTGAACTGAAGATTATCGGTCAGAATCTCAAATCGCCTTTATGAAGATGTGCTACATATATTTGAAAAGTTTTTTGAAGGATTGAAGTTTCGAAGAATTTCTTAAATTTATGTAGAATTTTTTTAGATGGGAATTTGCGTTTCGTAATAATACCGTTATGAATTATTTAAATATTTTAATATTTACAGATATATTCTGTTAGTCTTCACATATTTAATTTCAAAATATTATATTTAATATTATATATAACTTCAGGAATTAAATTAATGTCATATAAGTACCACGTATATCAAACGACATATAAAATAAATATTCATTATAAGACATCCAAATGATATAACAAAATTCAATAAATATAAATTGTTAACAAAATCCTATGAATTAAATATTTTGAGTAGACAAAATTTTGTTTCTGCTCATCCCTTATATGAAAACAAATATCTTTCAAAAATGTTTAACATAACCTTAAGAATTTCATCACACTTAGAATATTCAATATTATTGGATACTTTTTAGAAAATCTCAAGATATGTATAAACATTACTAAAAAAACAAGTTTTAAGAGAGACTTTGCTTCATCAGTACTCAATCGTATTCAATAAAATATAACATCAATCAACAAAAAGTATTTAATCATCTTCAATAATTCAGAAAGCTTCTTGGTAAATGAATACTGAACATTTAAATGGAGTCTAATGTGGCTCGAAATAAATAGTTCTGTGGTTTAATATTGATCTTAAGGATTTAAAGGCAATTTAACGGCCTCTGTTATAGTACAAGGATCATCTGTATTAAGAATAAATGGAGGTTTATACTTGATAGAAGGTATATAAAATTATTTAAATATCAAGTATAAAACTCCATTTATTTTACTTTATGAATCAACTCTGTTTCCACAAAATGTTTGTTTATAAGTTCGATCAATATTCCATATTTTCTCTGTATTATTTTATCGCCTTTTGATACTGTGTTATAAGTGTTTATTCAATACAGGTTTGGAAAAGACAGTCGGAAATTCAGTGTTAATCAAGACGTCCAGTGGAGCAGTAGAAGAATCAAAACGTCAGCGCAATACAATAACGAATAAATGACTGTTCTCGCTCAATGGCAGTGCGCAGTGTTGATGCTTCGATCGAAAGGCTCAGCAGTCTGCTTTTACTCCTCAATACCATTGAGAGAGAACAGTGGTTTATTCGTCATTCCATCGCGCTGAGGTTTTAATTCTTTTATCGCTCCGCTGGACGTCTTGATTAACACTGAATTTCCTATGTTTCCGACTGTCTTTTGCATACCTGTATGTCTTCCTAAGGATGCATAGTGTTTTCTAAAGCATTTACTTAATTTAATGTTATGAAATTTCTTACAAATTTTTGAAACTAAATTAAATAAATGCCTAAGAAACACTGTTTTTTTTAGCACATATATAAAATAAACACCCATCACACACCATCAACAAGAAATGAAATAATCCAAAAAAAAATAAAGAATATTGATCGAACTTACTCAACGAACATTTAGTGGAGACAGCACTGTTTCATCATGGCATTATGAAAAACAAATTACACTCTAAAAATGCCCAACATGAACTTTGGAAATTCTTCGAAACAACCTCTCTTTGAAAATTTTTTTCAAAGAACTCTTCAAAAATATGTAACACATCTTCAAAAAGGCGATTTGAGATTCTCACCGATAATCTTCAGTCCACTTTCTTGCGATTAAATTAAAAAAAAATTACAAGACCACGTATTTATTTCAAACTAAGATAGAACACGAATGGTTTCTTAATGGTAACCATTCATGTTCTTTATTCGTCCACAGAAAATACAAAGAGGTTCTATTGCTTTGTTCGTAAAGTAATTTCGTTTTTTTTTTGGAAAATGAAAGACAATTTTCGTATAACGAATAAATATTTTATTGAATTATATATATATTAGCTATTCTGGTTAAACACCTTTTGCCATCTTTCTGTTAGTAGCATTATCCCACGCTCATAAAATTTTTGGTCTTTGCTGGCAAAAAACTAATCCAGGTGATTTTTGACCTCTTCAATTGAAGTAAAGGTTTTACCTTCCAAAAAATTTTGAAATTACTGGAACAAATAATTATCCGATGGCGCCAGATCTGGAGACTATGGTGGGTGTGGCAATGTATTCCATTCAATCTGTAAAAGTTTTTGGCGAATGACCAAACTTGTATGAGGTCTAGCATTATCTTGGTGGATACACCTTTTCTCTTGATTAATTCTGGCATTTTCTGTTGAAATGCATCATTCAGTTTGTTCAGCAGATGACAGTAGGCTTCCGCATTAATTGTTGTGTTATTTGGTGAAAGCTCAAAAAAAACGATTCCTATAAAATCCCACCAAACAGACAGCATCACCTTTTTTTGATAGATATTGGCTTACGAAATGCTTTGAGTCGGTTCACCTTTTTTGCTCCATGATCTCTTGCATTTGACATTGTTATATACAATTCATTTGTACGTTTGAGAAGCGAATCGTAGACGTCAACACGACCTCACAAATTTCTCTCCGTGAGAACATGGGGAATCCATATATCGAGTTTCGAGGTTAAACCTATGCCTTTCAAGAGGCCATAAACAGTTGAGTTCGATAAATGTAACCTCTCACCGATCTCACGTGTTGTTATTCGCCGATTAGCATCAACTAATGCCTTTATCAGCTTCAACCGGCCTTACGAAACGTGGTGCATCTTCGATATCATAATTTCCGGATCAAAAACCAGTTCTGTCGGTTAATTTCTTTCTGGCTTGAATATTATTTTTACCTTTTCCATAATTAAAAAATAAAATATGCCAAAAATGCTGCTTATTGCTCCTCATATTAAAAATGGCACCAACCAAAAAGTACTGCGTATAATTTATTGAACTCTTCCATACACAAGCTCTCAAAACATATAATGATTATGCAGCTTAAGTGTGAAGTTGGGTTCGACAAACTACAATTAAATCCTGTCGGAAAAAAACGAAATTACTTTGCGAATAACCTTATACTACTCTGTCAAGAAAGTACCGGGAATTTTCAATTAAAACAACATTTTTACGTTTAATCGTCAAAATTTATTGGGTCGCCTTCAAAATAGGCTCCATTTGCTCCAATACATCTATGCCAACGGCACTTTCAATTATCGAAACATTTTTCATAGGCGCTTTCCGGGATGGACTTTAGCTCTCGCGCCGAATTTTGTTTTATGGCTTCAATCGACTCAAAACGGGTGCCACGAAAGGGCAATTTTAGTTTTGGGAAGAGGAAAAAGTCGCAGGGAGCCAAATCCGGCGAATACGGTGGTTGCTGAAGCACGTTTGTTTTAGTTTTTGGCGAGGAAGTCAGTCACAATCGTAGCTCGGTGAGAAGGCGCGTTATCGTCATGCAAAATCCATGAGTTGTTCGCCCACAAATTTGGCCGCTTCTTACGGATGCGCTCACGCAAACGTTTCATAACGCCTAGGTAATACTCCTTGTTTACCGTCTGACCCTCTGGAACGAATTCGTAGTGCACCACGCCACGGATATCGAAGAAAACAATGAGCATCACCTTCATTTTCGAGCGGCTTTGGCGTGGTTTTTTCGGTTCCATGAATGTAGAATCGGAATTACAGCGATCCTTTCTCATGCCCAAAATATCAATCAAAATCGTACGTACGGACTCGTGGGATATCTTAAGATCATGTGCTATCTCTCTCAAGCTGGTACGACGATTTTCCTTTTGCAACATTTTCAATGCATCGGCACACGAAAATTCATTTGCAACACAAAACTTTAAACAAATTCTTTGCTCAACGTAATCACCCATAGTAAAAATCGGCACGCACTCTGACATCGACTGACTTAATCAGCTGTTGCAAACACACTAGTTGACAGATCCCGCTCAAGCTTGGCATAGTAATTAAGGACAGTGGTACCAACCTAGGAAAAAAAATTTACCTGCCTCATTGCCCCGCCAGATTTAAATCGATAATTCCCGGTACTTTCTTGACAGAATATATAAAGTATTTTTCAGGACCCAGTGACATCCAAAAAATATTGTGTGTATGAGTGGAAAAACAAATTATATCACCTTTTTGAAGATATGCTACATATTTTTAAAGAGTTTTTTCAGAGAGCTTTTTAAAGAGAGGTTTTTTCGAAGAATTTCTGAAGTTTATGTTGGTCATTTTAAGAGTGGATTTTGTTTTTCTTTTTCATGATGCCGGTATGAAAATGTGATGTGTCCACTGAATGTTCGTTGAGTAAGTTTGATCAATATTCTATATTTTCTTTAGATTCTTTTTTGATGCTGTGTAACGAGTGTTAATTTTATATGTCTACTTCAGAAAGAAACAGCGTTTCTAAGATATTTATTTGATTTAATTTTAAAAAATTTTCAAGAAATTTCACAAAATTAAAATTTGTAGCGAGGTAGAACACAATCACTCTATTTGGTATTTAAAAAATTGAAAAAACCTTCTATCAAGTACAGAACCCACCTCTTTTGATTTTGTAGCTTAGGTTATTACAAAACAACATGCAACTCCAGGAAAACATCCAGAAAAAACACCAGATGAATATCATCAAATTGAAGCAATAATCAGTAACTCAGTAGCCTACTCTTCGGATATATTTCAGCATACAAATTATGTTTGATGGATCCATATCCGCCCACTACGTATTTTTTATTTACGTTGCACAAGGATGATTATCCCTTAAGACTAGTTGTTTCATTTGTCACAGCTGCCTTATTTAAACTTTCAAAAACATTAGTGAGAATTATTCAATGAGAGACCAATTTTAAGGCAAAATATTCTATAAAAAACATATCTTTCAATGGATAATATCAAAGATATATACCCCAACCAAATCAGCCATAAAAACGATTAACACGGTTGACAATAAAATAATAATGCATATTTAGAAACAATATTACATTTTACAACTGTTAAAGTAAAAATAAAAAATAAAATCATCTTGACTGTGTTTGTTTTACTTTGAAATCCTAAAGCACTCATTAGATCACTCATTATATTGAACTATCCAAGGCTTAATCAAACATTTTTCAGTGTTCTTAAATAAAATTCTTTAACTACTCAGTATCTTCCTTCCGATGATACAATATCCAATGACCAATTGTGAATTTAACTTGATGACTGCATTTTACAATCCCTTTTAATTGCAGCATGAAAATCTGATATCTCATCTGAAATAATTGAAAATCCTTCACCCAGATTCATGAAATCACGACCTCAGTTAATTCCACAAATTAAACACGTTTCAGAGAATCATCGTCCATAATTGAATAGTTTACGATGTTCTATAAAGATTTCATGATAAAAATGTCCGTTCTTCAGATTCTGCATAGCGTGTGCTAGTAAAATTCATTGCGAATTTACACAAAGTTTCATTAGTTACTGTTTAAATCTATTTATTTTCTCTTTTTTTGATGGATTTTTATTTTACAACATCATAAGTAATAATCGTACAATAAAGTATTTTATTTGATATTTTAAACAAGTATTCAGGGAAATAGTTGACAAAAGTTTTTCAACTATACCGGTAAATCTTGCATCAAGACTATCAAAATGTAAAATATCGTGGGTGTTAAGAATTATAATTAACTCTGAGATAAGTCAAAATAAAATTATTACCAAGATAAAGTATAAAATTTCGTTTTATGGAAGATCACCTATCAAAGTTGCATTATCAAGATATGAGCCCTTAAACTTTTCTTTTGGTCTCATTAACTTTTAATACTGAGCTGTATTCCTCCGTTGATCCAGAGTATTGAAGTCGGGGTAAGTCGAATTTTCGAGTTTTGAAATTAATTCCAACTACATTTCCGCATTTGTTTGTAGTTTGTGTTTTTATTCGATCTTAAATGAATGAAAATTCATTACGATATAGAAATAATTCATTTCAGAAAAGCTTTTTTTCATATTCACTCGGGAATAATTTATCTGAAATATTCTGGTTAGTCAAGGTAATTCAGGATATTTAGAACTTTTGCTCAATGGAGAAAATTTTTTTCAACCATCTGTTCACATAATTCTTGGATTCTTGGAATATTTTAAATATAATAACATTTGTTTTCTCTTCTGTTGGTCAATTATCATTGTGCGCTCGTAACAAATAATCTACCACTTAGTTTAAAAGTATGTATTCAGTCAGCTTTGAGCCGAAAATTACCTTGTAATATTACACTACAGTTACTGTTGAAGTTTAAAAAGTATTCACTAATAGACTTAAAATTTGCGGGGTTTGTTTCAGTCTGAAATATTGAAAGAAGCTCTTGATGATTTTTGAAATATTCCTATTCGGTTTTTTCAGCATATCGAAAAATGTATACATGCATTATTGAATAGAAATCTAGAAGTTAGTTTCAGAATAATGCTTCAATTTTTTATGCAAAATTTTACAACAGAGTAACTCGTTTGAATACTGTAATCAATTCACCAGATTAAACAGAAAGATTGTATTCACATATACATTCTGTCAAGAAAGTACCGGGAATTATCGATTTAAATCTGGCGGGGCAATAAGGCAGGTGAAAAATTTTTTTCCTAGGTTGGTACCACTGTCCTTAATTACTATGCCAAGCTTGAGCGGGATCTGTCAACTAGTGTATTTGCAACAGCTGATTAAGTCAGTCGATGTCAGAGTGCGTGCCGATTTTTACTATGGGTGATTACGTTGAGCAAAGAATTTGTTTAAAGTTTTGTGTTGCAAATGAATTTTCGTGTGCCGATGCATTGAAAATGTTGCAAAAGGCCTTTGGTGATAATGCTCTATCGAAAACTCGTGCATATTAGTGGTACAGAGCCTTCAAGAACGGTCGTGAAGTGGTCGCCCATCGACGGCTTCGATCGAAGATAACGTCGATAAAATTAAGGAAAGGGAGCTGGAAAACCGTCGTACCAGCTTGAGAGAGATAGCACATGATCTTAAGATATCCCACGAGTCCGCACGTACGATTTTGATTGATATTTTGGGCATGAGAGAGGTGGCCGCACGACTCGTACCGAAAGACCTGAATTTTCTTCAAAAACGTCATCGCGAACAGGTTGCTTCAGACATGCTGGATCGCTGTAATTCCGATTCTACATTCATGGCACGCATTATAACTGGTGATGAGACCTGGGTCTACGAGTACGATATGCAAACAAGCCAGCAATCATCGGAATGGGTGGCAAAAAATGAGCCGAAACCGAAAAAACCACGCCAAAGCCGCTCGAAAATGAAGGTGATGCTCATTGTTTTCTTCGATATCCGTGGCGTGGTGCACTACGAATTCGTTCCAGAGGGTCAGACGGTAAACAAGGAGTATTACCTAGACGTTATGAAACGTTTGCGTGAGCGTATCCGTAAGAAGCGGCCAAATTTGTGGGCGAACAACTCATGGATTTTGCATGACGATAACGCGCCTTCTCACCGAGCTACGATTGTGACTGACTTTCTCGCCAAAAACTCAACAAACGTGCTTCAGCAACCATCGTATTCGCCGGATTTGGCCCCCTGCGACTTTTTCCTCTTCCCAAAACTAAAATTGCCCCTTCGTGGCACCCGTTTTGAGTCGATTGAAGCCATAAAACAAAATTCGGCGCGAGAGCTAAAGTCCATCCCGGAAAGCGCCTATAAAAAATGTTTCGATAATTGGAAGTGCCGTTGGCATAGATGTATTGGAGCAAATGGAGCCTATTTTGAAGGCGACCCAATAAATTTCGACGATTAAATGTAAAAATGTTGTTTTAATTGAAAATTCCCGGTACTTTCTTGACAGAGTAGTAAGTTGTCAATAAAATGTGTCATCTCAAAAATTGCCTTACAGGATGTTGCCAAAGATGATTGTTCTCTTTTAATATTATAGATCTTATAAAATCAAACAATTTCCAATAAAATCTATTTGATAGATTCGGTCTTCACTTGGTGGAAACTCATTTTAATTAAAAAAATGTATATATGACAGTAATTTATTTCCACAAAAATGTTTGTACTAATACAACAATTGTTTCACCACGATGTGGCTTCTTCAGGTATTACATTGTACTGTCTGCAGTTTATGCAAATTTGCAAAATAAGATAGTATCAATATCTCTAAAAACAGAAATAACTGATCCGAATCTGGCCTAACAACTGTTATCTTGTTGATAAAAACTTTATTTACGGAAGCAAATGCTAAACTTCATACGTGGTTTTCATTGTGTGTTTGATTTATTGTTTTCTGCAATATTTCATTAGACAGATTAATTTTTTTGCACTGCAGCGAATAATCGCTTAGTGTGGAAAGCCACACCGACGAAATTCTATGGATAGGAGATTACTACTGAAAAACTTTTCGTTATCTAAGGAGATAACGAAAAGTTTAGTGTGGAAAACCATACCGACGGAATTCTATGGATAGTAGATTACTACTGAAAAATTTTTCGTTATCTAAAGAGATAACTACTGAAAAACTTTTCGTTATCTAAAGAGATAACGAAAAGTTTTTCAGTAGTAATCTCTTATCCATAGAATTTCGTCGGTATCCTGAATGAACCCTAGAAGCATGAAATTATTTCGAATATATTTAGGTTATACACCAAGTCACATTCTTCACACGTATTTCGACAAGTTATTTTTCGGTTTATTGAAAAAATCTTAAAATAAAATGAAAATCTCGGGTTAAGATTTGGATTTTTTATTCAAAGGAGACTCGTGCGGGTTATGTACAGGTTATGGTCCCCTTGATCGACCAAGTGAACAAAATTTGAAAACGAGTTTAATTTATTGGATAATTAAAAAAAATCGTGCCCAGAAAGTGTAACACGCATGGAATGTTAAACATGAAAGAGAAAGTGTTGAAATCATCTGAATTTGCCTGTAAGTTGTCATTATCAGCAATTATTGAACCTGACATATGGATCCTGAAGAAGGATTTAACAAAAACAACTTGGAAGTCGTTATTCGTTAATTACCGACACACGAAAACATTCGCATTCGCTTTTGAAAATAAAGTCGTGGAGCACACTTGCACTATCTAATTTTCAAACCACAATTATAATTAGCTGGTGTTTTCAATAAAGTGAAAACAGTTTGGCTGTTCATCAGGGTATTTTATTTCACTGTAAAATCTTAAAACACTAATTGGATCACCCTTTACTTTTACTTGCTCGTGTTTTCTGTTGTATTATTCCATCATTATTATCATCTGTAATTCAATCCAAGACTTCCCCATTAGAAACCTATAAATTATCTAATAAAACTTAAACTTTATGGTGTCCGTTCCGCCTTAAAGGCGCCTATGCTTATTGATACCTTTCCGCACGTGGAAATCGTCATCCTAACATTCTAATGAGCTTCTATTCTTGCTCTCAGAGGAAGCGATTTTATCATCTCGGCCACCTGAACAACCACAAGTAATATACCCACCTATAACTATCCGTTTGATCGATGTATTCGAGGAATTTATGGCACATAATATCTCCAAGGTGAGACATAAAAAAGTAGCTGCTATCGAGTCTTCCCACACCATAATTATTGTGTTTCTTCAAGCCATAAAAAATAATCCATCTCAATGTCTCACGAGGAAATTGCGCCACAAGGCATGAAATTTATTCTTCTAAGTGAACAGGAAATAATTGAGACGAGAGTACAGGTGTCCGGGAACTATATTACATAAAGAACATTACTTATTCATTCATTCATTTCATTCATTTACTTCGCTATCAAAAACAAGTTACATAGCATGTCATAGGTATATATCAAATTTCAATATGTAAAACATTAAATCAATAAAATAGGGACATAACAAAATTAAAATCCATAATTCAAGAACTCCTCGACAGAATAAAAACAATTTTCCAACATTATTTTTTTAAGATTTTTAATGAACACAGTCCTGGACGATGTCTTCATAGCGCCAGGTACCTTATTATATAATTTGACAGCCGTAAAACTGCCGTTTGTTTGAGTCCTTTTAAGCCGATGATACTCCATAGGTATGTTATTTTTATTCCTGGTATTATAATTGTGTAGGTCAGCATGTGTTGTGAACTTCTGATTATTATCATACATATATTTTAAGCAGGTAAGTACATAGACAGACGGAATGGTGAGTATTTGTTGTGTTTTGAACAGATTCCTACAGCTCACTATTCTTGGTACACCACATAATGCTCTAATAGCCTCTTTTTGTTTCAGAAATACTTTTCGTAGACTGGCTTCATCACCCCATATTAAAATTCCATAAATGGCAGCAGAATGGAAGTTAGAAAAGTAGGCCAACTTGCCGATCCCCACGGATGCAATCAATCTCATTCTTCTTATCGTGTATATTCCAGTGGATAACTTTTTTGTTAACTCTGTGATGTAATTTGCCAGTTAAGATCTCTGCCAAATGTTATTCCAAGAATATTCAAATTGTTTTCGTTCGCAGTTTGTGCAAATATCTGCGATTGAGTCTTATCCACATTTAGCCTCAAACCATTGCAACTGAACCACTCCTCTGCAGTTTTCATAATACTCAGTGAAGATATTTTCAA
Source organism: Megalocaria dilatata (assembly GCA_034642435.1). NCBI lineage: Eukaryota > Metazoa > Arthropoda > Insecta > Coleoptera > Coccinellidae > Megalocaria > Megalocaria dilatata. The sequence goes on along the minus strand of CM067857.1, from coordinate 34,066,775 downwards.
ATTCTTCATAGAATATGCAACACTAAGGAAGCTGGTATCGTCTGCGTATAACACGGTGGTGTCCGATGGAATATTCATTGGTAAGTCGTTAATATATATCAAAAACAAAAGAGGCCCCAAAATCGATCCCTGGGGCACTCCAGTGTTTACGTCTTGTTTGTTAGATAATTCATTTTTCCAAAACACAACCTGCTTTCTTTGCGAAAGATATGATCTAAACATTGACAAAGCTGTTCCTCTGACACCATAATGCTCCAGTTTTTCCACAAGAATATCCCCAATTACACAGTCGAAAGCCTTCGTTAAGTCGCAAGCAATCAACTCACAAAAAAACTTACATTACTTATACAATATATATTAAAAAAAAATATATTAAAATTGTATAGTAATATATAATTATATAATAATAATATATAATATTTTTAATGACTAGGAAATAAAAATATGTATATATACAAATGTATAAATACAACGTATATATCTACATACATAAACATACATATAGAAAAAAATCTACTACCACAAAATTATATGGAAAATATCAAAATAAAGGATAGAATAAAAAATAGTTGAACAAGAACTGTAACATATGACAATATGATTACTATAAAATATCTTTTAATGTCTAGAAAAAAACCTTTTTAACTTTATATTAGAGTTCTGTCCCAACTATTCTTTATTCAAAATTTGAATATCAAAACAGATTTAATTTGTTAGTCTCCTACAATTTTAATTTCAAAAAATTTTATTCCAACTTTTTTAGAACAAAATTAATGTCTTATAAGCACAGCTTATATCTAATAGACGTAAAAAATCAAAACTCAATAAAAAATATCAAATGGAATAAGTAACCAACAAATATAAATTTTCAATTAAAATTAAAATATAAATATTTAAAGGAGACAAAATTTTGTTTCTGATCTTACAATTGTGAAAACTAAATCCTTTTCAAAAATACAAAAAATAATTTTAAGGACTTCTCAGAAATATTTAATATATTTAAATATAATAAGTTACTTTAAAAATCTCTCAAAACATGTATTATATCTTCAAAAAATAATCAGAAATCCGATAAGGTCTTCATCAGTCCTACTTGATATTTAAAAAATAAAATCAATTAACGACAAATATAACTCATCTACAGACCTCGTTATCCAAGATATTCTATGTTCTTCACAAAAATCACAGAAAGCTGTAAAGTATTATGGTTTTCTTTAAACCACTTGCTATTTAATAATGAGATTTTTTATTCAAACCTAAGTATAATTATATATTACATATAAAATAAATTAATAAAAAGAGGATTTTTACTTGATAGAAGGAATATTATGAAATTTGAATATCAAAACAGATTTAATCTGTTAGTCTCCTACAATTTTAGTTTCAAGAAATTTTATTCAAAAATTTTTAAAATAGACGTATAAAATAAAAACTCAATATAAAATATCAAATGAAATAAATAACCCATCAAATATAAATTGTCAATTAAAATTAAAAAATAAAGATTCGAAGGAGTGACGAACAGAGAATATGTTGGATTTTAAAGTTAGTGTGTTCAAACGAGGATAACACGAGGTCTGTAGCTGAGTTATATTTGTTGTTAATTGATTTCATTTTTTAAATGTGAAGTAGGACCGATGAAAGCCTTATCGGAATTTCAATTGTTTTTTGAAGATATAATACATATTTTGAGAGAATTTTGAAGTAACTTATTTAAATATAATATTTTCTGAGAAGTCCTTAAAATTATGTTTTGTATTTTTGAAAAGGATCTAGTTATCATTATTGTAAGATAAGGAACAAAATTTTGTCTCTCTAAAAATTTTATTTTTTATTTTAACTGGCAATTTATATTTGTTGGGTTATTTATCCCATTTCATATTTTATATTGAGTTCTGATTTTATACGTCTATTAAATTAATTCTAAAAATTTTTAATGAAATTTTTCGAAATTAAAATTGTAGGAGACTAATAGATTAAATCTGTTTTGATATTCAAAATTTGTAATATTCCTTGTATCAAGTAAAAAACCTCTTCTTATTATTCTATTTTTCATGTAATCCTTTATTTGGGAATATTTATATAATTTGAGGGTAGTAGATTTTTCTTCATAAGGATGTTTATATATATATATATATATATATATATATATATACTAGCTGACCCGGCCACGCGTTGCTGTGGCTAAAGTTTTTGTTATCTTAATATATATAAATCTCGTGTCACAATGTTTGTCCTCAATGGACTCTTTTATAGCGTCAACAACACGTGGTAATTATGCTGTTAAAATGTAGCTTATATGACACGTTCGTAGATTTACCATAGCAGCGCCATCTATTGATTACTTACTCAACCCAGTCGAAAGGTATCGACATCTGTTAGAATCATTTGGAGTTAACAGATAATTGTGACTGTCAAATAATAACAGACAAATAGTGAACAATAAATTAAAATTGCGACTATAATTTGAGATTTAAATTATCCTATCTCTCAAGTTGGATCGAACTGCACATGGTGTGCGAATTTTATTATAATCGGTTAAATGGTTTAGGAGTCCATTGAGGACAAACATTGTGACACGAGATTTATATATATTAAGATATATATATATATATATATATATATATATATATATATATATATATATATATATATATATATATTCATCAGTATAACTCATATATTATATATCATATAATATATATATATATATATATATATATATATATATATATATATATATATATATATATATATATATTATATGATATATAATATATGAGTTATACTGATGAATTCTTATATATACGTTTCATTTCATAAGATGAAAGAGATCTTTCCTAGACATTATAAAATATTTTATATTAATTATATATAAAATATATTATGATACGATTTTAATTTTTTAATATATATTGTAGAAGAAATATATTGATTTCTAACAAATCACCTGTTCAAACATTTTGGATATTAATGAGATAAACAAATACATTTGATTTAAGTTTCACAAAAATTGGTTGAAACCCGAAACATATATGTCAACAACATAAATTAAAATTTTTTGTGAAACTATAGTCAAGTGTATTTGTCTATCTTATATTGTAGAAGTTTCCAGAAATAGTGCTGAATTTAATGTTATTTATATGCCTCCGTATTCCGATGGAACTCGCCTACCAATTAATCAGATATTTCATCTTATCTTTCTGAAAAATACATAATTATCTTTCTGAAAAATCGATTTTCAAGATATATATTTCATTAGTTATTTAAGTTCTCATTTTCTGGAAGAACTTATTAAAGAAGGAGAAGAAAATAATAATCAGACTTCTACGTCAATCATTTCAAATATGCAATTGAATTTTCAAGACAAATTTCTCATCATATCAATCAATCTATTTAAGTTTAGTAAATGAATATTTTGTAACTATATATCTTGTTATTTACCAATAAAGCCTCAAAATGTTAGCTTTCTAATTAAAATATTACTAATAGAACCACTTGAACGTCAATTTAAGTGACGTTTCTCATTTGTGACGAACAACAAAGATTTTTTTTATTTTATGCTAATGAAGTAGCAGAGTACGATGACCTTACACCGAATTTATTGTTGATTGTTATTTCTATAATTGACAACAAGTCCATAAACATGTATTCGCAGATAATGTGTAATATGTTGTTATATATGAAATGTTTTTCGAAGGCATCAATATGTTAGAGAAGAAATACAAGCTCACTTCTAGTTAGTCGTCAAAAGTATTTATTAAGCTTAACAATTTACTTTGATAATGACATACGTAATACCAGTTATAATCCAAATTCTTTCATTATTGATGGCTGAGCAATATCTCCAAAATACTGATTGAATTTTATTGTTTTGCATAATTACCAGTTAATAATTTGGGCGAAATTTTGGAAAAATATTATTTGTTTTAGAACGTTTTTAAAAATTCTCGGCTCAATTAAGTTGATTGTTTTCAAGGTGTTCCAAATATATTGTTTATTTAGTATAGTTCTAGTGCTATGATTCTGAGAGAATTGTTCAGAATGAGCGGATTTTGTGCATTCACGATCTTGATCTTTTTATTTGAACTCCAAAAAACCATACAAATATCATTTACTCATATTATTCGTTTAGTAAATTGTATTTATCATTATAAATATTTTGGAAACTTCATTTAAAACAAATTTAAACCTCAGTGAATTCATTAAAAACAATAAAGATAACGTATCCAAAAATGATAAATCAGGAGTTTTTAAGTTAGTTTGTGGGGATTGTCAAAAAGTTTAGATAGGATAAACTGAATTTTTTTCAAAAAAGGATTCAAGAACATTTACAAAGTTTCCTTAATGGGAAAAATAAATCCATTCATTCAAATTATTCATCGGAAAAGGCAATGAACAAACAGATGTGATCACTTCGCCGCTTTTAAGTATTTTTTTTCACCTTCATTACTAGTAAATATTAATTTTATAATTACCATAGACTTCATTTGAATGATATATCTTGATACAGTATAAAATGAATATTTTGTCGTGATAGTTTGGTTATTAAAAATGAAAGAAATCTGATGATGCTGCTGTTATAGCCACCAATTATTATATTGATAATAAATAGGAGGAAATTGAAATAAAATATTATGATTAAATCGAATTTTTCATCTTTTCAATTCATTTTACAGAAATGTTCATATATTTGACTCACTACAATTTTAAATCGACTGATTCCATTCCAAAAATGTTCACAATAAATAACTTTTCCATTTCCCATTTTTTATCACTACACAAGAACTAATTAACTGTCCATCGAACTTCAAATAACTGAAACAGCTTTTTAATATTTTCCGTTTATAAACTAGAATTTGTGCGAAAACGGGTTCGGGGATTTCTCGTGCTGAATAGGCAGATTTACCTAAAACGAGATCTATTTTTAAACATACTGAGTATTTCTGGATGAAGACATCAACAAAAGTTTTATTCCGTTTTATTTCGGTATCTCCATTGCGGTTTCTAAATCATTGTTCCAATGAAAATCTAGGAAGTTAGAGACACGATGAATAATACAATAATAAATAAATGAATGAATACATTTTGTCCTTGGTCTTAATTTGTCATTAACGAAATGTTCTTTTTGCTTTTGAAAAAAGGATTTCGAAAAAACTGTGCACATTTTTCTGCTTCTCTTGAGTAAAGGGTCCAAGCTGGCATTATATCTATGTTAATAATAATGTGATAAAGTGTCCACATTATGATTTTACAAGTAAAGCTACACATTATGGTACCTACAGCGTGACACATAATAATACATATACCCTAATTAATTAATATAACTGAAGTGATACATATATTTTACAAATATAAAATCAAGCAGAAAAAACGACATTAAGAACTTGAGGAACACGCATAGTTTCTGTTAGAAAAACTCTGTCAAATAGCTTCCTTCTATGATGAAAAATGTGGACTTACGTTCTGAACATATTAGAAGTAGAAATAAGTTCCTGCGCTTTTGACAACCGATGTTGCTACTAGTTTGTTATTCCATTGTTTCATCAGGCAATATCTTCATTTTGAAATGTCATCATTCAGGCTTTCTCTCAGTATCTGTCATTTCGCTGAATTGTAAACAACATAGTTTCTGAAAGGTAGTATAATAAATTGGATGGCGTATGAACTGAAGCTAAGACGTCAAACGCCGTTTTTTCACTGCTCCAAAAAAGAAAGAGGTTCTTACATTGAATTATGACAATGAAAAGTGAGTCCATTGCAGTAATCCAAAATGTCGGAAAACGTTTGGATACACCGGTCATGTCTCATCCTCAACTATCAAGTCGAATACTCATGGCAAGAAGATCATGCTGTGCATTTTGTTGCTGGGTGTGGTGTATTATAAGCTGCTACAATCGAACAAAAAGATCACAACGACAATTGATGCGTTTGAGCCGAGCATTGTTAGAAAAACGGCCGCAGTACGCCGATAGACACGACAAGGTTATTTTGCAGCATGACATGCCCGTTAAAACGTACTTAGAATCGCTCAAATGGGAAGTACCACTTCAGCCGCCGTATTGCCCAGACACTATCCCTTCCGATGAAAATCTCTTCCGATCGATGCATCATGGCTTGGGTAACCAGCACTTCTCTCCAATTACAATGAAGTCAAAAAATGAATCGATACAATCGATTTACTCCTAATAGAATTCCGGTTAGTTATTTTAGATAGAGAACGGGTTGTTCATTGTGTCGTAGATTGGTTGAGAGAAGCAACAAAAAATTGGTATGTACATACACATTGTACATGTTGCTATTAAATTACATTCATGCTTGAATTCGGATTTTAATTCAGATCAACAATTTACATACAATATGTATATGAATAGTTGCGACAAAATTTAGGGAGTGATTCCTTATCAAAAAATAGAGTGGGTCTTTCATATAAAGTTTATTCTTTTGAGCTCCCCTTGCTTAGTTACAGCCCCCTAAAGATAGCGCCCGAAAAACAGTTTTTAATTTTTTTATTAAAAACCAAAAAACTGACAAGAATAAATTTAAGCAGACATTTTATGCGGGCGAGAAGGCACTCAAAAATTTTTTTGGTGATGTTCTTCTATGATTGCACGGGGTAGAAAAAGCCACCCCTAAACCCTCTTTTGCAAGAAACTTTTTTCCATGTTCCCATTTTACAATAAAAAAATTAATTTTGGATAGCTTGATTTATTCTTAACAAATAAGTAATGTTGTACTTTCTTGCTAAAGTTTGAGGGTTTTGAGAAAAAAAATTATTTATCAACATGATGAGTCGTAAAGGCTGAAATTATTTCCGAACAAGAATTTATCTATTTAGCGGATGTCATTTTGTTATGACAACTGACTAATTTTGCTTAATTTTTATTCAGGTACAATTATTGTCAGTTTTTTGGTTTTTAAGAAAGAACTTAAAAACTGTTTTTCGGTCGCCATCTTTAGGGGACTGTAATTAAGCATTGGGGCTTGAAAAAATAAACTTTATATGAAAGACCCACCCTATTTTATGACAAGGAATCACCCTCCAAATGTTTTCGTAACTATTCATATACACCCTGTATACATGATAAGGTTCTTGTATTTATTTGATTTTTTTGAGAATCTAGAATTGTTAACAAAGGACTTTCTTCGCTAGAATCTATAGCGATCTGCATCAATGAAAATTATATATAACGAAGTTATTTCAGAATATGTCGAAACGAGACATGCCTGATTAATAATAATATTATTATTAAAAGATATAATAAACATGTAATTAGATCATACAACAACTTATAATATATGTAGTGTATTTCTAAATAAATAATAAATTTCTAAATTACCAATACTATTATTCGCTGAGATTATTATGAGAATATGATGAGATGGTATAAATGGGGGAAATCCTGGAAGAAGTTAATGATGGTTATAACATTTTTTGGAATTTGATAACGCCGTTATAATATAACAGTACTATAAATTATAAAGTGTTGATTTTTTCAGCTAGCACGTTAATTTGATTAGAACGACCAAGCCAAAAAATTGCGCGTTTTCGTCACATAGATTCTACCATTTCTGATCGTTTGAGTTAATGTAATTTATTACATTAATAACATCTATCATAATAAACTGCTGTGAAAAATGGAATGAGCATACGAACTTTAAATTAAGAATTATGTCTTCCAACTTCTGCAATATATATTGAAATCATATACAAAAATTATCAAAATGATAACCTTATACATAATCAAATAAAATAGAAAGGCCTTTTACTTGATAGAAGAAATATAACAAAATTTGAATACTAAAACAAATTGAAATATGTTTATCTTCTACAATTTTAATTTCGAAAAAATTTTATTCAAAAAACTTTTAGAAATAAATTTATGTCTAACAAGCACTGCTTACATTTAATAGACGTATATAATCAAAACTCAATATATAATGTCAAATGGAATAAATAACCCAACAGATATACGAAAGTAATTAAAATTAATAAATAAATATTTAAAGGAGACAAAATTTTGTTTCTGGTCTTACCTTTAAGAAACACCACTTGCCTTTTAAAAACATGAACACACTTAAAGGACTTCTCAAAGAATATAATTTATTTGAAATATTTAATATATTTAAATATTCGAATAAATTATTTCAAAAATCTCTAAAAAAATGTGCACTATATCTTCAAAAAACAAATATAATTCTAGACAATCCCGTCTTCAGTCCTCTTTTAACATTCCAAATATCAAAATCAAAAACATAACCTATATCACTCACGTGTTAAAAGACTTAAGCTTCGAAATACAGATCAACTATATAATTCAAGATTGATCTATGTTCTAACAAAATCAAAGAACAGTTTGAGTTATTTTAAGGTTTATTTAAATTCATTGACATTCTATAATGAGATTTATTGAAGCCAAAATATAATTATATATTATATATAAAATAAAATAGAAAGGCCTTTTACTTGATAGAAGAAATATAACAAAATTTGAATATTAAAACAAATTGAAATATGTTTATCTTCTACAATTTTAATTCCAAAAAAATTTTATTCAAAAAACTTTTAGAAATAAATTTATGTCTAACAAGCACCGCTTACATTTAATAGACGTATATAATCAAAACTCAATATATAAATAAATATATAAAATTTTATACACAATCAATATGAAATATTCTTAAATGTCTCGGAAAAAACTCGTATTAATAGAAAAGTATTAACAAAACTATATAGGTATGTATATTAACATTCAAATACAAGAAAATCCACTATTCCAAAATTATCTAAAATTCTCAAAAATAATGGATCAAATAAAATAATTGAACGAGAACTCCAACATCTTATAGTTCGATCTATTGCAGTCTCTAGGCTTCATCAGAAATGCATTGAATTCGGATTAAATTAAAATTAAAACATTTCTCAAAATCAAAATTTATCTTAGCAAAAAAATTAAACTTGGAACGAATAAACTCGAAGTAAATTTTAAAGTATCAAGTGTTGACTCACATTTCAATGTGTTTTTCGAATTATGAATTAAATTCATGTATAGTCCAAAGATCCACAATATATTCCTTGATTATTTATGATTTTTGAAATTCTGGTCATTTTTCTTATCATGGGGACATTATTTGCGGCGGATAATATTTTTTTTGTTTTTCTGTGTTCAAATGATTAATGGTTTACAACACGATTCTCATTTGTTTTGTACTTTGGATACTTTAAAATTTACCTTGTGTTTATTTGTTCCAAGTTTTATTTGTTTTTGGTAAGTTAAATTTTGATTTTTTTGATATATTTGTATCTGAATTCAATACATTTCTGATGAAGTCTAGAGACTGAAATAGATCGAACTATAAAATGTTGGAGTTTTCGTTCAATATTTTACTTGATCCCCTATTTTTGAAAATTTTAGAATACTATATTTTTTGTATTTGTATGTTAATTTACATACTAATATACTTTTGTTAATACATTTATATTAATACGTTTCATGTCGCGAAGAAAAAAGTTTTTTTCCGAGACATTGAAAAATATTTGTTATATGTATGTATACTACTCTGTCAAGAAAGTACCGGGAATTTTCAATTAAAACAACATTTTTACATTTAATCGTCAAAGTTTATTGGGTCACCTTCAAAATAGGCTCCATTTGCTCCAATACATCTATGCCAACGGCACTTCCAATTATCGAAACATTTTTTATAGGCGCTTTCCGGGATGGACTTTAGTTCTCGCGCCGAATTTTGTTTTATGGCTTCAACCGACTTAAAACGGGTGCCACGAAGGGGCAATTTTAGTTTTGGAAAGAGGAAAAAGTCGCAGGGAGCCAAATCAGGCGAATACGGTGGTGGCTGAAGCACGTTTGTTGAGTTTTTGGCGAGAAAGTCACTCACAATCGTAGCTCGGTGAGAAGGCGCGTTATCGTCATGCAAAATCCATGAGTTGTTCGCCCACAAATTTGGCCGCTTCTTACGGATACGCTCACGCAAACGTTTCATAACGCCTAGGTAATACTCCTTGTTTACCGTCTGACCCTCTGGAACGAATTCGTAGTGCACCACGCCACGGATATCGAAGAAAACAATGAGCATCACCTTCATTTTCGAGCGGCTTTGGCGTGGTTTTTTCGGTTTCGGCTCATTTTTTGCCACCCATTCCGATGATTGCTGGCTTGTTTGCATATCGTACTCGTAGACCCAGGTCTCATCACCAGTTATAATGCGTTCCATGAATGTAGAATCGGAATTACAGCGATCCAGCATGTCTGAAGCAACCTGTTCGCGATGACGTTTTTGAAGAAAATTCAGGTCTTTCGGTACGAGTCGTGCGGCCACCTTTCTCATGCCCAAAATATCAATCAAAATCGTACGTGCGGACTCGTGGGATATCTTAAGATCATGTGCTATCTCTCTCAAGCTGGTACGACGGTTTTCCAGCACCCTTTCCTTAATTTTATCGACGTTATCTTCGATCGAAGCCGTCGATGGGCGACCACTTCACGACCGTCCTTGAAGGCTCTGTACCACTGATATGCACGAGTTTTCGATAGAGCATTATCACCAAAGGCCTTTTGCAACATTTTCAATGCATCGGCACACGAAAATTCATTTGCAACACAAAACTTTAAACAAATTCTTTGCTCAACGTAATCACCCATAGTAAAAATCGGCACGCACTCTGACATCGACTGACTTAATCAGCTGTTGCAAACACACTAGTTGACAGATCCCGCTCAAGCTTGGCATAGTAATTAAGGACAGTGGTACCAACCTAGGAAAAAAAAATTTACCTGCCTCATTGCCCCGCCAGATTTAAATCGATAATTCCCGGTACTTTCTTGACAGAATGTATAAGGATATCAGTTTGATAGGTTTTGTATATGATTTCAATATATATTGTAGAAGTTGTAAGATATAATTCTGAATTTAGGTTATTCAAATTACTTATATAGTTATAATACTAGAGTATTGACTCACATTTTAATTTGTTTTTTAAATTAGAGAGATATAAAGTTCAGGATAATTACTGGAAATAACTGTCGTTACTTTTTAATTATACCTAATACAAGTGATGGCGTTTCCTTGGAATTCAGAGTAATAAATTCCTAAATTAACTAGAGGTGAAACTTCCGTTAGGATCTCGAAAATTTCCTCATTACTGTACTTATCGTCAATTCAAATTGAAAAACAGCTTGTTTACTTCAGTCGCACATAACAAGAAATCCCCGCTGCGATTTAACGAGATCGCATTCAGGGCGATAATTTAATGCTTAAATATCATTATAGCTGTGAAATTAAATGAAGAAGGGAATAAGTCGCAAATCCAGCTTTGGAAAACCACAAACACCAGATGAACAGCTTCGTCAATAAATGTAATATATCGTAGTTATAGTAATACGATCCAGCCCAGTTATCAAACTTGAAGATAAGTTGGTCTGAGAATTATCACGAATAAAGTTACAATACCTGCCTACCTTTGGCTTGTGCCATGCACCGGTCAGCGCGAACGCGCTGTCAAAAAGCTTATCCGACAAAAAAGTTTCGAAGCGATTGCAGTAAAAAGCGCTGCAATACGAGATCTAGCGGCAGCTGGATAACGAGGGTCAAAGAATCTCTCATCTATTCATACGGCGTATTATATTTAAAGACCGGGTGGATGAACCGGTGTCTACTGTGATTCAGTCCAAGTCGTCCGATTGTCATCGAATATAGAATAACCTAAATAGACTAAGAATGCTGGATCAGCACAAGATTTCAATAACTATCGGTTTTCATGTTTGCAACACGAAACTTATTGTCTTATTGCGGTCTTTCTCAAATTCGATACGTGTCGAAGATATGGATTTCATTTCGGCGGCCACTCTTGCTCGCATATTCCAATTTATTCAACGAGAAATTCGAGATTTACCTGTATGTTGGCAGATGGCCTATTTTCCTTTAGATTTCTGTTGTAGTCCATGGCTTCATCTAATTCGTGGTACTCTAATATTTCTTCTTCTTCTTCATGGTAATTTGTTCCCTGTTGTTTTGGCCTTTGATTCTTTCTTCATTGTATTAGAAGCTTCAAAAGAGGTAACAAACTAATCTGAGTACCTGCTCGCCAGGAAATCAAGGAAAATACGAAAGCAAACACCCTTGCAGAAAGAGGAACAAACACTACCCCACCAGACCACTACCCTCGTGTTGTGTATCACCCACACTGATCAGAGCTCAAGTCGATGAATGGGAAAAGAGAGAGAAAAATTCTCACTGGCCAACAACAAGCCAAGACGCACATCGCGTCCTCTAATAAGACTGCCCAATTAGCCCTATCGCTGCGAACTAAAGCTGCTTTCTGGGCTTCTCACTGACCACTGAGTAGCAAGATCGTTAAAAAAACTCTGATAGCTGTAGGTTATGTGAATCGGTAATAGAAATCACGGAGCACATACTCTGCTAATAATAAGCACTGCCACAAATCGGACTTACTTTAGTGGATAGGTAATGCACAAATAACCTTATTGGTCGAAGTGCAGAGGAGCTGTCGCTGAGCCAGACGACCATAACTAATCCAATTAAGTCTTATTCAAAAGAGGTAAATTTTTCCTTTAAGGTGAAGACCGATTGATGTGGTTCATGACACAATTTTATCAGACAGTCGAATTGAGCAAAAACGAATAGCTGAGGCACTCAATATTTTATATGATTGTGTACATCATATGAGGGGTTCAGAGCAAAAGTGAACCAAGACCACTCTATTTATTTTGAGAAAAAGTGAATCAAGATTAAAGGCTTATATTTCATTCCTCTTAAAATATTCAAGATGTATTCATTATTATTATTATTACAAAAAGTAGAAGAGAGGAAGTAACACCTATAAACTCCCAAGCAAAGATAACTTACAAAGTATAAAAAGTACACAATACAGCTCTAAAAAACAAAAAAAAAAGAAAATTTAGCAGTCAAGTGCATCCAGCCGGTTCTTGAAGGCATTCACAGTAGGAGCGGAGACAATGCGGCCTGGAAGAGAGTTCTACCTGGCGAAGATCCTGTTGGTTAGAAAATTCTGTCTGTGAGTAGTGTGGTCATTCTCATGGTAAAGCTTCATTTGATGACCTCGAAGGTTGTTGGAACTGAGAGTGAAAAAGTGCTGGAGTTCACAACCAAATAAGCTATGCAGCGCTCTAGAGGTCACGATCAAGTCGCCACGCTCGCGGCGCTCCATAAAGGGACGAAGTCCAAGCAAGCGTAATCCTTCCTCTTAACAAGGACGAACCACACCAAACGGCACTCTCGTCTCAGAACGGTGGACTCGCTAAAGACGATCACGATCACGCACCAATGTAGGCGCCCAAAAAGGACCGGCGAACTCCAGGGTAGGCCGCACATAGTTGTTATAGAGAAGCCTTGCCCTACGCACCGAACATCTGATTAAATAAATCATTCGCCTAGCCTTTGCTACAACCCTATCTATGTGGGCCGACCAAGATAGGTCCGACGACACATTCACTCCGAGGTCACTATGTTGTTCGACGACTAGAAGTGGAGCAACATCGATCTAGTAGAATCGACGTGGATTGTTTGTACCCAAGTAAAGCACTTTGCACTTCCCAACATTCAGAGGATGAAACTACGCACGACACCACTCAGATATACGATCTAAATCCCTCTAGATTGTAGAAGAGCACGCTTCGGCAAATATTTTGATGTCATATGCATAAGAGGAACACGAAGACGAAATCATCTGCGGGAGATCAGCCACGTATACTAAAAAAAGATGTGGCCCAAGGACGGAACCTTGTGGGACACCACGCATTACAGGCTCGCACCGGGATAGCGATGTACCGACTCTAACCGAAAACTGACGTTCACTCAGAAATGATTCTATCCATCGATGCAGTCCCGCCCTGATGCCGAAATGACTCAGTTTGCAAAGAAGTCTTCTCAAGGGGACGCGATCGAACGCTCTCGAGAAATCTAAGTATACCACGTCAACACGGTGACTTGAATCGAGAGATTTAGTCCATGCATCCATACATCTCGGAGGAGGAATTTCAAGTTTAATTAGCAATCACTAAGAACTCAAATTATAGTTTATATTATATAATAATAGTTCATTTGATGAATAAACAGATTACATCACTGAGGTCATTATAGAGAATTATTACCTGTATAAGTACACATTTTAAATTTCATATTAAGATCTTTGGACTTGGTTTACTAGAGCACTGAACTTTTTGTGTATCAATTTTTTCAACAAATATCTTTATTATAACTAGTATCATTGTTATATTAATATCTTCAGTTTAAGTTTTAAATGAATATGACCTTGATTTGTAGGTTATAAATCTTTATTTTACACAAACACAATTTCATTCCCACTTACTGAACCGAACCATCTACTATTTTCTGTACATCCTGATTACTAACGTGAGACCTAGTAGTTTAAAGGTTCCGGTAGTAATCATGGTGTAATGGTTAAATAAATAAATTTCAGTAGACCAAGCATATCATTCTTTTTGTCTCCTGTTATTATCTTTCTACTCTTGTGGACTAGGTCCAATAGGATATTAGCCAATGACTGTAACAGATTTCCCGTCCTCTTCTTCATTACGTTAACCCAGTCCTCTGACCTATAAATCTATTGAGTTTTCTCTGCAGCTTTTCTATTAAAGCGAAGTCAGCATCATCAGACAGAAACGAATGACCAGATACCACATATTGTGGTCCGAAAATTTTTACCCTAATTTGTGGATCTTCTACAAGTCTTTGAATGTCCATTTAGATGTTTATTTTTTTTTCATGTGTCTGCATCAGAATATGTATGATGGGGTTGTGATTTATAGTATATTTATTTAAGCGAGTAGTAACGTAACTTCCTACTTCTTGAGATCCTCTGGCTACTTCAGTTTCATCCCATAAATACATACAAGCTAGTAATTGATTGAAAGAAGGAATTCCAAGATTGTGAACATATATATATTTCTTTTATACTATGCTGTGAATGTTGGTATATTAGGGAATGGTAAAGCCTTCTGTAAATTAAATGTAGCCAATATAATTCAGTAGATGCATTTTCTTCATCAGACGCCATACTATCTCTACATTGCCGAGCTCTAGCCAAATGCAAATTTTTTCATAGTTGAAGTACTGCTTTCTTTGCTTCATCACTTTCATTTGAGATCTGCAGCTGTAATTCATCACACGTTCGACAAGTATGAGTGTAATGTATTTACTCCCACAATAAACTCAAAAACAAGGACATAAAACAAGCTGTTATTTCTCCATTCCTCCAATTTGTTGTAATGAATGTATCCAATAAAGAGCTGAGTATGAATAATATTAAAATATTTTGACTCTCAAATTTTATTTGCTTCTATAATAGGCTTATAATTTTTTAATGCATCGTTGTAATTATAGGAAACTGTAATCACATATTCTAAGAACTGCCTGTGAGCAACCATAAGAAGTTGTCTGTGAAGCACACGTTCGGGGGTTGTTTGAAAATGTTATAAGTCATAAGTGCGCATGAATTTCGTATGAGGTCATAAGGTAGGAAGTCTATTCTATCGAATATTTATTCAACAGAACTATCAATTTGTTGAACTTGCTGCGAGCAGTTAAATATGAAATTTACACCACTAGAACAACACGATCGGAATTGGTTCTTCGAATTCCGATGCGTTTGAACCGATAACAACGTGATAAATCAAAGAAAGGATCGTTTCACATCATACGAAACGTAGAGGCACGGCTCGTGTCGACAGCGTGCAATTATCTAAAATACCCGACGACCCTCTTCGATGTATTCAAAAACAATGAATTGTTTCCCACAGTATTCAATACAAGCCTTTTATCAGCAAATATCGATATCGAACTATGCGAGAAACGACCTTATCTTGTTGCTGGAAAGAATATAAACATAAAGCGACGATAATCCTTGAAAGATTGGTGCGAATCGAGTCTTCGAAATAAGTGAGATAATAAAGAAATAATTCATAGCAATTGTGAGCAATTACAATAAGAACGACGTGAGAAAAATTCTTTGCAAAAAATAATCGGGATACCATCCGATAACCTTCACGAGTATCGCGTTGTTGAAATAAGGTTAGTCTAATAGAATATTAAACTTTCTTTTCAAACAGTGCTTTTTATAATACATGAAACCTGTAGCTACGTTAATATATGAGTAGTGAACAATTCTTAGTCTCCTAAAGAAGCAAAGAAAATTTGAATAAACATATTTTATCACTCAGCATCCTCTTGATTGGATACATTTATTACAACCAACCTGCAACGCCTCTAGACGTTTTAAAAATAATTTTATCTTGCTAAGAAAACCAGGCTTTTATCACCTCTTCGTTGGAAGAAAATATACAGAAAGAAAGTTTTCAGTTGATAACAGAGATGATGGTCGAACGAAGGCAGCTCATGAGTTTTTCGAACCCTCTATATTAAGAAACTATGGGTGCAAAAACAAAATATCTTTGGATAACTTTTCGCGCCTTCTATCCATAATTATTCCTCGTTGAGTGGTCAGTAACATCGAATAGTCTTCTTCTTCTCCCCCTCTCATTTTAGATCTGCAGCACTCTATATTATATCTGCTACATTTGTTCTTTGTCGCATTTCTTCGTTTCTTATCTCATCTCTTAGACTTAAACCAAGCATCGCACTTTTCATTGCCTTATGTATTACCCTTAGTTAGTGGATTTTTTGTTAGTGCCATTGTTTCAAGGCAATATGTCACCACTGGCATTATGCAGGTGTCAGAAACTCTTCTTTTCCGGTTTATGGGAATATCGAATAGTAATTTCTTGTTATTGTTCTACGCTTATCCTGATAACCAATCATGATTACTCCATGGTAATTCAACAAACCTGAAGCAAGCTCTATTCCATCAACTGCTGCTTTGTTTCTGGATGGCAGAAATGTGTCCAAATTTCATCCATAGTAACAATATTAAGTGTCTCAGATATTCGTTTTAGCTCAATGAGAAGGTCTGACAAAACCAGGCCATAAACTGCATCAATATTTACGGAACCAACACAGGAACTGTCCTCAATGAAGAATTTATTCTCTTGAATCTTTTAGTGTGATTTTTCACGGTTAAATACAAAACAAACTGATCGCCAAGAGTGTTTTGCTTATCTTAATGAATCTACTTACCTTCAATTCCTTTAAATATTGGTACTTGATGAACCAATTCCTTTGTTTTCACAATTTCATATTTTGGTTTGACGTTTCGACATGAAACCTTACACTTATAATAGTGTTCGTTGCTATGGTATCGCCTTATTTTCATTATCCACGAAACTGGTCTAGGCTAACTAGAACTAGTTGTCGTACTAAATGAATTATTTCAGTAATAATAAACTTACTGACAGTTTTGGTTACATAAGTAGATTATTTATGGAAATTAAGGTCTTCAGTAGCTCATAAATGGTAATCAATGATATATAATAAACTAGCTATGGATGGCTAGTTAAGAACGTCTTGAGATCTAATATAATCTATATGGATGGGACCTATAAAAAATAAATTTTTATTTAATTTAACATTTCTGATCTATCAATCGAAGCTTTGATTCAGATTAAATCTTTAAGAATTTGTTTAAAGGAAGAGTCAACTACCTTACGGAAAAAGGATAATGAAGGTAATTAAATTATCTGATGTATGCGAGCAAACAACAGACAAGTGTCGATGGGAAAGCTCGTTGAAAGGCTCTTCTCGACCTAGATTCACCACTTAATTATTATACAACAAATCATAACAACTCGGTAACAGATGTTCAGTCATAAGATGTTATAATTATACAGTTCCTCGCCGTTTCCTGAGTTTTTCGCAAACGAAAGACCTTGAGACTGTTAACAATAGACCAATTCTCATCTGACCTTTCCTCTTTTATTCTGCCGGCGGGTCAGTAAAGCAGTAAAGAAAGACGTTGAGAAATCGCTCGTTGAAAAAGGAATTATTGTTCAACATCGGCTATGCTTCCCTTCTTTCTAATGTGGGAAAATCTAAGCGGACGTGCCGAATATAACGTGGCCAAGGTTATCTTCAGAGTTGGCATCTTGATGGCATATTCATTGTATCGAGTTCTTATGCAAGATTCTTTTTTCTCAGGGGAAATTGCATCCGCTGAGAAACTTATGAGAATTAGTAACTCTAGTTTATCTAAACACAAAATAGAGTATTTTTCGTATTGTTGGATTGCAAGCTTCAAAAAAGGTGAATTTTGCATTGAAAGATAAGACAATTGAGAAAAGCCAGTTTCGGTGTTCGCCTCCGAAATTATCGATGCAGTTCGTGACATAATTCTGTCAGACCATCGAATTGGGCTAAAACGAATATCTGAGACACTTAAGCTAGGTTACACTGGGTCAACAGATACTCTTGTCAGTTTTGACAAACCGATCAGCGAATTTGGGTTTTACAAAATAAGTTCAGGTAATTGATCACGTGGATCAGTTGATCCAAGAGAAAAATATAACAATGTCGCACTCTCTAAAATTTGACCAGTACACCATAGAAATAGATAGAAGGAAAATTAGAATGTATATTATATTTCTGTGGCAACGCTGTTAATGTAGAGTTAGAATTTAGAAACGGATTTTTACTACTACGAAATAAGTTATTAATATTACTTGTGTGTACAAAATAGAAGGCGAAAAGAAATTTAACTTATTTTATGAAAACCTTGAGCTACTTCTAATTTTTCTAGCCTGGTCGAAGCATAGTGAGGTTTCACCACTTCAACTGAGACCCTTCTAATTATTCTAGATACCGATGATTTTGTAATATTGATAGGATCTATCAACATTTGGAAACCACCAGTTGCATACAATCGCAGACAAACTAATAATTGTATCAATTTATTCCTTTTACTGTGTGGTTCAATTTCTGTTCCAATTTTATAAAATAATTCCATCACGACATTCTTGTTGAAATGAAAACATATTTTGAAATCAAGATCATCATATTTTGGTAAAGGATCACTCCTGTCTCTATTAATCGGGTTCTTCGAATTTCACTTAAATCTTCTTCTGATGATGACGACGAACTGATTTCGAAAAGCATATCACTTTTGAAAAGTAAACAATAAACAAGACACTTCACTTCAACAATTCAATGAAGAATACGAAGATCTTGATTTACCAAAATCGACAAATAAACTTGATCTGTGATTTAGCAGCGATTCTAGGTTAGATCAGAGCCCAATATGTTTTCTGGATCCCAATTTGTACTTGATCGATGATCAATAAATGTTAATCTGTCATAGTTTGACATAGTAACTAAATCTGTGATCAGCACTTTGGGAACATAGAACTACATAAATTGTAGAAGGACTCTGTGATCAACAGGCTTGAGCCGATGATTAAAGTTTTGTGAAACCTACTGTTAATATTTTATATGAACGCGTCCATCATATAGTTCATTTTGAGTTGGACATAAAAAATTTCTGCAAAATGAATCCGCACATATCTGTTGACCAGAAAAGACAAGGTTAGAAGCATCAGGTTCTGATTAATCGAACACCATCCTTATTATCCTTATCTGGCTTCCTTCGATTATTATGTCCTTTTTCAACTGAAAACAGATTGAATGGACGTAAATTTCCTTTCAACGGATAGGTAATAGAAGGTGTAGAAAATTGGTTTGCAGATCAAGATGAAAATTTATTTTTTGTTGATCTTGAGACATTGTAGATTCATTGTTATAAATGGGCTGGGAATCGAAAGTTTCTGGATTCAAGTCCAGTTTAAGTAGAAGACACATTTTCTAGTTCGGTGTCGTCGAAAATTAACAGTGTTCTGTGACCTAAAGTGGCGTAAGGACGCGGTAACAAAGCCTACCCAGAACACAACTGAACTCCTAACTAGCACAAGCTGAAAAAGTTTTTGAGGGATCTCCTCAGAAGTCTAGGAGTAAAAGGATAAAATATCAATGTAATAAACTTATCTGATTATAAGAAGAGAAAGTTAAATAAATAGGTAATATTTTGATTTGAAGTTTTCATTATTTTTTCAAGAACTTTTCAATACATCCTGTTAATTCATTCTATAAAAGGGCTAAAAGGGCTTTTGACGCAAGCGGACGAAGTATGATCGTTTGTACTACGTTTTAATCCTGGGATAAACATGGGTGTCACCCATACTGAAGATTGAACGCTCATTCGTGCGTTCTTGGATCATAGTAACCATCTCGAGAGAATATTCTATTGATAGAATGCTCATGTGCTAGTTTTTTGTCGTCCACCAATCGCAAGTTGCCGAAAAAGCATATTCACGATAACACTGCCGTTCTCCTGAGTGCAACGCTGCCACGTATCAAGATGATTCTTAAACTTAAGTTCAGTTGAAATATAACTTCATATCGATTCTTTCACAAATTAAACAGGGAGAGCAAATATGGGAGTTTTCTATAAACTTAAGGACAAACTCTGGTAGATTATAGCTGTGTAATTCTAAATATTTTTTTCCTATTAACATAAGTCCGATTCGATACTGGTGAGCAGCGTTTGAAGTATATATTTTTTTGTTTAAGGCAGAACACGATTAAAAATCTGAAGGAGTAAGATTCGGTAAACGAGGTGGTCATGCTATAGTTCTCCCTCGACTTATCCATCTATTCAGAAAATATTCATTTAACCAAGCAACTACTTGTCTCTCTCTTTGTGGTAATACACTATCGTATTGATACCATATATTTCCAACAATGTTGAGCTGCCCTACGTCATCAATGAACTCAAAAAGGTTGTGATACAGCAAATTTCTACACAAGCCTGCATTCAAACGGTAATTTATAACATGTACTGCCATCACTTCATTGTTGAATATCCCACCCCAAACGTTGCTGACATCGTCTTGGTCTAATGGCATGTGAATTTTGCAATGTCCACGCATGTTCGTTATAATTGTTGTTCACACGTCCTCAGTAAAACAGGCCTCGTCTGATCACACGATAAGCGAAATAAAGCTATTATTTTGTGCATGTTGTTGAATTAACCATCAACAAAATTCTAATCATTGTGGCATCTCCAGCTTGTAAAGCTTGTATATTTTGTCGATGAAATGGATGCAGCATTACTCTGTTTAAAAACGCCGTACAAAATTCGGCGATAAATGAAGACTAGTAGCTGCACGCTAAATTAGAGTTGCCAAGAACGGCTTCTTATATCGGGTGTTTTTTTTAGAGTGATCGAACTTTAAATTGAAATAAAACACATTTAAATTAAGATTGAAGCCAATTTTTTTTTATTTGAAAGATAATTTTATGATTTTATGTTTTGAAAATCCTTTTCCGGCATTTGTTCACCAGGACTAGCTCTGGGGAACCGCATTCGACCAGACCAATTTTGGACCACTTTTTCAAGTAATTCAGGCCTTATTTCATCAATAACACGAGTTATGTTGGCTTCCAAAGCGTTTTTTGTTTCTGGTTTATCAGCATAAACCAATGACTTGACATAACCCCAAAGAAAATAATCCATTGGAGGTATGTCGCATGATCTTGGGGGCCAATTAATTGGATCATTTCTCGAAATAATGTTATCTCCAAATCTTTCTTTCAATAAAACAATTGTTACGGTAACAGCATGAGGTGTAGCACCATCTTGTTGGAATCAAAACAAATTTTGAAACAAATAATGATTGATCATCGATCTGTAACGAGCACCATTCACTGTAACATTAGCTCCAGCATCGTTTTTAAAGCAATATAGACCGATAATGCCTCCAACGTTTAAAGCACACCATACATGCATTTTTCGGGATGCAATGGAACCTTCAAAACTTCCTGAGGATTGTTTTCACTCCATAGACGGCAATTTTGCTTGTTCAACCGAAAATGAGCTTCATTACTAAACACAAAATAAAAAAGTCGATCAACTTCAATCTGTTCTAGGGCCCAATCAGCGAACAAACGACACTTATTATGGTCAAGTGGCTTTAGTTCTTGAACCAGTTGAATCTTGTATGGGTGTAGACCAAGACACAAAATTTTTCATGTGGTGGATGCACAGAGTCCAACTTGTTGTGAACGTCGACGAATAGACAAATCTGGATCATAATTAACACTGTGACTTACAGCAGCGATATTTTCTTCTGTACGTTCAGTTCTTTGTCTTGTTTTTGTTGTTGCATCGAGTAGAGAAAATGTTGTCTGAAATCTATCGATATTTCGACGAATAAACTGCTCTGATGGATGATTATGTAAACCATGAATTTCACGAACAAACTATAAGTTTGGCGTATAGAACACTGATTTTGAAAATAAATTTCAACAATTTGTAAACGTTCTTGCGGCATGAGTCTTTCCATGATAATTTGTCAATGCTTACTGAATAGAAATGTCATAACAAGATGGCCTTAATATACCTTCTGTCAAATCACAGTTATCCCTATTGAAAGTTCTATCACTCTTAAAAAACACCCGATACATATACTTGAAGAGCTCTGTTGATTCCAAGATGTCCAGTTTTTTTTTCAAATAATTAATAATCTCTTATCTAAAATTATCTTATGGTTTAGAAAAGGTTTTTTCATTTGATGACGCTTTTTTCGATATCTTCAATATTAAATAGAGTAAGTCTGCTAACCTTGCTACAAATTTTAATTTTATAATTGTTTTTCGATTAAACAGCATCAAAAAAAAAGAATCCAAAGAAAATGAAGAATATTGATTGAACTTAAATAAACACTTGGTGGAAACAACTTTATTTCATAACGGTATTATGAAAAACAAATTCCAATCCAAAAATGCCCAACCTTACCCCAACAGTCCCTTGGAAACCAATTCTCTTTGAAAAGCTCCTTCAAAAATTTGTAGCACATCATCAAGAAGGAGATTTGAAACTCTAACCGATCGTCTTTATTCCACCTTCATGCCCACAAAATAAAAACAATCAATAAAAATATATCATTCTCAACGTCCTCGTGGTTTTTTCAAAACTAAGATAAATCCCAAATTGTTTCTTAAACAGTTACCATTCGCAATCTATGTTCGTCCAAAGAAAATACACAGAGGTAGTAAAGGGTTTTTCATTAACAACAGCGCTCATTTTGTTTCGAAAATAAAACACATTATTTATTTGAAAATTATTGAAATTTTAATTTCTTTATAAAGTACAGTGGATACCATTAGTTATGAAATGAAACATCCACGGAAACTTTCGCAGCAATGAAGTCGTTGAACCCAATTTTCCATTACTCTCTCACACAAATCATTTAGCAATTACTCGTTTAATATTGATCTGTAAATCGTCTAAATTTGCTGGATGATTGCTATGAACCAAGACTTAATGTAACTCCAGAAAAAAAAGTCTGTTTAACCAGAAATGGGCCTCATCGCTGAGAATGATTTTCTTATAGAAATCTCCATCATTTCCGATTTTGTATAAGCACAATTACTGAATACACGACGCTTTAATTGATCAGGTGGTTTTTGGGTTAAAACAATTTTGTTTGGATGTAAACCAAGGTTGTTTTGTAAAATTCGTCACAAAGACGTCTGAGAGATGCCTAAGTTCTTGTGAACGGCAGCAAAATTCTCTTCACTTCTTGCATTTCTTTGTTTCACTGGCACTGTAACATCGTGAAGTGTAAAATTTGTTTCAAACTTCTTCACTAAACGTTCAACTGTTCTTTTATCCGGACCATTATAACGACCAACAATTGGGGTTGAAGCACGTAAAGTTAGAGTGACACATCGCGATTTTTAATAATAAATTTGGATTATTCTTAAACGTTCTTGGAGTGTGTAGCTTTCCATGATTAAATGGTAGACATTGACAATACAACTGTCAACGTCACAAGCTGCCATGCGTGAGTAATGTCAATTTAAAAATGGGACGTTGCCATTGAAAGACCCTTTATAAAGTAGTTTTAAAACTGACTCAGTTTTTCTGTGAACGAACATGGAATGCGAATGGTAAGCGTTTAAGAAGCCATTTGAGTTTTATCTTAGTTTTGAGAAGACCACGAGGTCTTCGAGTATGATATAGTTTTATTGATTGTTTTTATTTTATGGACATAAAGGTGAACTGAAGGTTAGCCGTTAGAATTTCAAATCGGCTTTTTGAAGATGAGCTACATATTTTCGAAGAGTCTCTTGAAGGAGTTTCTAAAAGAGAGTTGGTTTCGAAGAAATTCTTGAGGTTATGTTGGGCATTTTTGGAGTGGAATTTGGTTTTTATAATACCGTTTTAATTCTATATGTCTACTAAATTGAAACATTGTTTTCTGAGGCATTTATTTTAATTTAATTTTGAAAAGTTTTTGAGATTTTTTTTTAATTAATAGAGTTAGAGGCAGAATTAATCTGTTTTAAGATTTGATATTTCAGATACTCTCTCATATTGTAACTTTGGGAAACTCTATATTTGGATGAGTACTACCTGATGTTCAAAAGAAAGACTCATCTTTGCCGACACCCTGTATTTATGATCGAAACCGATTCCAGTTTCACCTTTAAAAAACATTATAAAAAACTTAATGAAATCGTGAAACACAATACAAGGAACTCGTTGTAACGATCAGAAAAAAATCAGTGGGATTGTTCGCGAATGCATATTTTTTTGCATGAGTCGAATTCACGTGGGAAAGTTCGAGTCAAGGACCTGCAAACTTTTCGGTAACCTACACTTTATTTTAATGACCCCAGACTAGACGCAATAAATTAAACAATCGTACTTTCATCTGATGGTCTCAATGATACTAACGCTGTGAATTTACCTATAAAGAGGCTTGATGAAATGTTGAAATTCTCGATGGGTAGAATAGGAAGACGTTGATTGTGCTTGTAGGCGTTACATACAGATTTGTATTCAGATTCGTGGTCAGAAAGAAATGTCTTCCGATTTTGGGTTAGGTTCGGAATACTTATGAGGATATTATTGATTTTTTCGAAATGCAGAAGCTAACAGCTCCGTAAGAAGAATATAATCTATTTTTATCCCACAAAAATGTGAAATCCTACTTCTTAATTCAATATTTCTTCAACAGGTTCTAGGTCCAGGGTTATAGTAACACCAACTTTTAAAGAAAAAGGTCAATTAGTTTCGATTTTATTACAAAATCTTCATCAGGGCTCTGAAATGAAAAACATGAACTACAGCTACAAAATTCCATTTTTTGAGTTGCCTGAAGTTACGATATTACAATACAATTTTAAAAAATAACAAAATAAAACAAATATAAAATTTTTTTTAATATAAGTGAGGAAAATTTTTTGTTTTTTTGTTGTGTCCGCTAGTCGTAGTTCGTAGGCACAAAATTCACACAATGCTTTAAGGTTATAGAAAGCGATATCGGTTTATGGAACTTGGGTTGTTATATAATGGAAATCTTCATCAGCTGATGGAGGAAGATGATGGCGCTGCAGAAGCAGTCTTACTTTTCCTGAACTGAAACCATTTAATTTTTCCTTTTTCGATAAAAAATGTAATGAATCAGTTTTCATTTTGCTATTTGAACCTTGCTGATAAAAATATTCTTTTTCGGTTTATTAATTTCAATGCCATTGAGTATGTGACTAAATTAATTCGTCGAATGGTTTGCTAGTATTTCTTCATTTGGAACCAAGCACTTTACGAGATACTGACCATCTATTTTCACCGATACCCTGCATTCGCGAGAAAAAATCGAAAGAGCAATTTAACGTCATCTGATCATAACGGAATGTACGTGTATTTCATTCTGATGGGCCATAACCTCGACAATATAATCCAAGTATTTTGGAGTTCTTGGAGATTATCCAATATTCGAGGAGGTTTATGAAGTTTGGAATGATGCAATGGGGATATTGGATACTCCACACGAAGTCAAGTAGGCCAAGTGAATCAACGTGCATCGAAATTATTTTGGTTTGTTTGAAGAAAGATACGTTCATGCCAAAGCTAATTCATACTATACATAACTGGCCATTTTGTAAATATATTTTATATACCTTAGTATATTGAAAAACTGTGAACAGAATTTAATTTTAGTTCGTGATCTCCAATGGAGCACTTTTGTTAGAATAGTACAACTATTGTTGACGTATGGTAAAGATTAAGAAAGTGTACTATAGGAAAAAATATAGAAAAGTTTGAATAGATTGAATGTTAAATATCTTGAAGCCTTTCAATCTTCGAAACGCACGCCCTTCGAAAATGAGGAACCTACATAATTTTCAACTCTTGTGAAGGACATTTGAATGATTTTGTATTATATTCATAAGCACCAGATTCTTTTATTGGAATAAAAATTTGATCCAAATCTTTATCTTATTTAAATTTACTTTTTTACTGTTTGAGACTTTATTTTCTATCTTTGTTTAACTAGTGTTCATTTGTACCTAAAATTCGTTTTATCATGTTGTACTTGGTTAATTTTTTCTCCAGCTTAAATCGTTATTTCTGCAGCAACCTTTTTCACAACAAGAATCTGCAAAGTCGAAATCTTATTTCTAAAAATAAAATTCGATATTGATCGTGGGAAAAATCAAGGAGTAAATGCAGAATGTTGAATTGATCAAGTTCCTGAATTTGAATTCGTAATTATCGAATTCTTTATTGTTATTGGATCTCGTATAGGCGTACAGACGAGATCTTCTCGAATCTAATTTGCATATCGAAACAAAGTTATAAGTCAAGGTTGAACGATTCGCGATATGGTTCTTTGAGAATCCTTTGTTTCCTTCTCAAAATATGCGAGCAAATATGTTTCCTGGTATTTTTATATGTAATTATGGGATTGTGATCTGTGTTAGGAAACTGTTGCAATTTTTGCACTAAATTCTTCTAATTTAGTGCAATTTCTCATTCATTTTTCTGTATATGGATTTACCGTATACCACTTATAACAAAATCTATTACTTTGCAAAACAGGTGAAAGTACGTTTGATAGAAACTTAGTTTATTCATTCATACGCTTTTAGATTTTCATTTGCATGCATGTTCATATCTGATTCCTCTAATTCAAGTTATTATACATGAATTATTCAATCACACAAAATGGGTGGAACTTCAACTATTATTAAATGAAATTATTAAGGAAGAACGCATTTCAGCTCTAAGAACATTTTTATAATGATTATGTAATATTCTTTTGTTAATTTTAATCACGTGGACTTTCGTTTATGTATAAACTGATTTTTTCAGGATAAATTGATCGAGTCTATAATAATTATTATATCGAACTAAAAGACTAATAAATGAATATTCAAAAAACGATCGATATAGTCGATTACTTTTCTCAAGACAATTTTTTTCTGTCTACAACCATTCTTAATTTATCAGTTTATTATTTCCAAATATATATTATTTAGTAATTTGACAGAAAACAATTAATGCACTAAAATTTTCACAACTATTGAGTCTTTAAAATCTCGGTGATCTCCATTAAGGAGGAATCAATGCGATTTGGTATACAATTATAAAACCATTGACTTGGTATCAGTTAAATAAATTTCTGTTATTTGTTAATTAGTTGAAGCTCATTCAAATATTGATAAAATTTGTCTCTCGATTAACTTGAATATATTTATTTGAGTTAAAACCTTGCAACAAACTTTCTCCATGTTGAAAGTCTACAGATGTTTAATATGATATTGTGGCTTCAACAAAGTAATTTTTTCAATGGTTATTCTTCAGAATCTAACACATATACATAGATACTTGAAATTTACATCAAAGAATAATTGTTCATTGGGATACCTACTGAAATCCATCGATTCGAGTAATTTACAGAAAAATATCACAAATATACGAATGTTTAGCTGAATTTAAGAAATTATTCTCAAGATATTCAAAATTAATACAATTTTTTAATGATTTTAGTACCGTGATTCTTGTGAAAAGTTCGTCTAAAAATTTGGATCATTGTTTTGCACGATCCAATTTTAACTTTTTTGTGTGTATAATAAAAATTATGAATTTAGAGTCAAGTTTTTCAATTAGGCTCAAATATTAATATCGTAAATTATATTAAATTTTTCTATATCATGTAATTCTTTGAGTTAAAAGTTTTTCCTATAATTATCAAATGGTGCATATATTTTTGTTCACATATATGACTATATATGTATATTTTTCTTGTTATTTATGATAAGTATATATATATATATATATATATATATATATATATATATATATAATAAACATTTTTATTCTATAGTGGGGAGGTCTCAGAAGTTTCTGACTTTAATATTTAATGATGAAAGTTTTCTATATCATGTAATTCTTTGAGTTGAAAGTTTTTCCTATAATTATCAAATGGTGCATATATTTTTGTTCACATATATGACTATATATGTATATTTTTCCTGTCATTTATGATAAGTGTATATATATATATATATATATATATATATATATATATATATATATATATATAATAAACATTATTATTTTATATTGTGGAGGTCTCAGAAGTTTCTGGCTTTAATATTTAATGGAATCAGTCTTTACTTAATGAAAATCCATATTAAATAATATTGAATAAGGTTATTCTGACTTTTACAAATTTTTATTGTTATTCAATAAAACAATTGTATTTAATAACAATAAAAATTTGTGAAAATCAGAATAACCTTATTCTGACTTTTACAAATTTTTATTGTTATTCAATAAAACAATTGTATTTAATAACAATAAAAATTTGTGAAAATCAGAATAACCTTATTTATTATTATTTCTGACTTCAATTTTTAATTAGTTGTATGTGTAGGTTTCAGGATATTAATACAGTTAAATTGCAAATGAATATTTCTAAACCAATTGGGCACATTTTGTCTTTACACGAAGTTGATTTCCGTATTTAAACAAATCTGAGCAATCACCCTTTTCATTCCAAAGTTATTATCTTATTTACAAACAAGTCAGAAGGAAGATCAATATTGTAATAGCGTTTGTAGGTTCTTTTGATAAAACTCTACTAAAAATTCTTAATAATAATGAAGACTAAAAGGAAAGTTCAAAAACTGAAACTCATGACATATACAAATTTTATTCTTTTATCGAAATGTGATTTACGATGATTTTTGACAAGAAAAAAGTGAGAATTTTTCAACTGTTCCATTCTTATTTTTGAAACAATGAATTCAATAAAGAAGTTCTGACAGTTTGTTTTTGAATTTCCTCCAATAATATACGTTCGAAAGCGAGCAGAGTCTCTCCTTGAACTCATTCCAATTAACTGAAGGTAGAGTATTTTCTATTAGACGATTATTTTCGAAATATTAAAGGAATCGTTGAAGGGAAGATGACAACCATTTCCTCGGCAATTAGGTGAAGGCACTTCAGAGCACGTAGCCTCATTCATCAAAACGATGATGCGTGCCAAAAAAACAATGTTCGAAAACAATTTCGAAACTTTCACCTTTGCATCTTGCGACATGAGAATACGGCGTTCTCTGGGCCCTTGGCAAATCGCCACGCTTTTGATTCTTGCGATGCTCGAAAAATTACCTTTCTATTGAGGAATATACGCCTCATGTTGAGGTTCGGCAGACTGGGCTGAGCTGGCATGGTAACTTTGTTCACAACCATTATTATCAACCACGGATTGCACTCAACCACAAAAACAACAATTTATCCAGTCGAACCGTCGTTCACTTCTTAACGCAAGTTTGACATACCGCGGAAGATCCGGATAGTGTCCGAAATTTTAACCGACTTAGCATTCACCAGACTGGTTGGTCCGTCGATTGGTGATTCAAAGATCAACGATCGTGCGGGGCCGAATGAAACTGTTGAGTGAAGTAAGTTTGACTGAGTATATACGTTCCCCTCCACGTCTTTATAGACGGTGCGGCTAACTTTAGCCGCCTTGTGTTCTAGGAAGGCGATGAGACTGAAGCGTGAGTTTGTGGTTCTCGGTTTTTCGGATCCGAATTTTTAGACTTTCCGGAAGATCCATCTTACCGAGGTGTTAATTAAGGCGCGTTACCTCAACTTTTGCTTGAATTTTTTAAATAAACCTTACGAAATTGTACTGCGAAAAGTTTATGTTCTAAATTAGAAATATATTTCATCCATAAAATAGAAATAAAAAAAGGCTTTTTACTTGATAGAAGAAATATAACAACATTTGAATATCAAAACAGATTTAATCTGTCAGTCTTCTACAATTTTAATTTCGAAAAAATTTTTATTCAAAAACTTTCAGAATTAAATTAATGTCTAAATAAGCACCGCCCATATTTAATAGACGTATATAATCAAAACTCAATATATAATGTCAAATGGAATAAATAAACCAACAAATATAAATAGTCGTTTAAAATTAATAAAGAAATATTTGAAGGAGACATTTTGTTTCTGATCTTACCATTATGAACACCAATTCTTTTTCAAAAACATAAAACACAACTTAAGGACTTCTCAAAAAATATAATTTATTTGAAATATTCAAATAAGTTAATTAAAAAATCTCTCAAAACATGCACTATATCTTCAAAAAACAATTAGAATTCCGATAATCTCTTCATCGGCCCTAAATAATATTCAAAATATCAAAATCAAATGACAATCACACTAAATATAATTATATATTATGTATAAAATTCTATTTTGTTTCATACATAATATATAATTATATTTAGGCTTGAAGAAATTTCATTATGGAATGTCAATGGTTTAAAGAAAACCTTATAATACCTTACAGTTTTCTGTGATTTTGTGATGAACATAGACAGACTATCTTGATTTTTAAAGTTAGTCTGTTTAAAGCAGGTTTCCACTGTGAGGTAAGATATAGTGATTGTTAGTTGATTTGGATATTTTGAATATTTTTTAGGGTCGATGAAGAGATTATCGGAATTCTAATTGTTTTTTGAAAATATAGTGCATGTTTTGAGAGATTTTTGAATTAACTTATTTGAATATTTAAATATTTCGAATAAATTATATTTTTTGAGAAGTCTTTAAGTTGTGTTTTATGTTTTTGAAAAGGAATTGGTATTCATGTTGGTAAGATCAGAAACAAAATTTTGTCTCCTTCAAATATTTATTCATTAATTTTAAGCGACTATTTATATTTGTTGGTTTAGTTATTCCATTTGACATTGTATATTGAGTTTTGATTATATACGTCTATTAAATATGAGCGGTGCTTATTTGGACATTAATTTAATTTTAAAAGTTTTTTGAATAAAAATTGTAGAAGACTGACAGATTAAATCTGTTTTGATATTCAAAAATTTCAAAAAATATTTCATCCAGTTTCGTTACTTCAGTAAATTATTATATATAAAATAAAAAATAAAAGGGGGTTTTTTTATTCATGATAGAAGGCTTTTTCAATGTTTTAAATATTAAACAGAAAAATTCTGTACTAACTTACAAATTTGAATTTTATAAAATTTCTTAAAAAGTTTAAAATTAAATTGAATAAATGCCTCAGAGAACACTGTTTACATTTTAATAGTCATATAGAATTAACACTAATCACGCAGTATCAAAAAGAGATAAAAGAGTCCAAAGAAAATACAGAATATTGACCGAACTTACTCAACAAAAATTTTTGTGGAGACAGCGCTGTTTCATATCGCTATTAGAAAAAAAATAATTTCATTATAAAAATGTCCAACCTAAAATTGAGAAATTTCTTCAAAACTACCTTCATCATCTTCCAAAAGACATTCGAAAAAACTTACCGGTCCATTTTCATATCCGCAAACTAACAACAATCAATAAAAATACCTTCTATACTTATATGCCACGTGTATTTAGAACAGCAAGACCGCAAATTGTCAAGTTAGTGGCTAAACTAAACAACCATTTACATTCTATGCTTGTCCACAGAATATACATTCTGTCAAGAAAGTACAGGGAATTATCGATTTAAATCTGGCGGGGCAATGAGGCAGGTAAAATTTTTTTTTCCTAGGTTGGTACCACTGACCTTAATTACTATGCCAAGCTTGAGCGGGATCTGTCAACTAGTGTGTTTGCAACAGCTGATTGAGTCAGTCGATGTCAGAGTGCGTGCCGATTTTTACTATGGGTGATTACGTTGAGCAAAGAATTTGTTTAAAGTTTTGTGTTGCAAATGAATTTTCGTGTGCCGATGCGTTGAAAATGTTGCAAAAGGCCTTTGGTGATAATGCTCTATCGAAAACTCGTGCATATCAGTGGTACAGAGCCTTCAAGGACGGTAGTGAAGTGGTCGCCCATCGACGGCTTCGATCGAAGATAACGTCGATAAAATTAAGGAAAGGGTGCTGGAAAACCGTCGTACCAGCTTGAGAGAGATAGCAGATGATCTTAAGATATCCCACGAGTCCGCACGTACGATTTTGATTGATATTTTGGGCATGAGAAAGGTGGCCGCACGACTCGTACCGAAAGACCTGAATTTTCTTCAAAAACGTCATCGCGAACAGGTTGCTTCAGACATGCTGGATCGCTGTAATTCCGATTCTTCATTCATGGAACGCATTATAACTGGTGATGAGACCTGGGTCTACGAGTACGATATGCAAACAAGCCAGCAATCATCGGAATGGGTGGCAAAAAATGAGCCGAAACCGAAAAAACCACGCCAAAGCCGCTGAAGGTGATGCTCGTTGTTTTCTTCGATATCCGTGGCGTGGTGCACTACGAATTCGTTCCACAGGGTCAGACGGTAAACAAGGAGTATTACCTAGGCGTTATGAAACGTTTGCGTGAGCGTATCCGTAAGAAGCGGCCAAATTTGTGGGCGAACAACTCATGGACTTTGCATGATTATAACGCGCCTTCTCACCGAGCTACGATTGTGACTGACTTTCTCGCCAAAAACTCAACAAACGTGCTTCAGCAACCACCGTATTCGCCGGATTTGGTTCCCTGCGACTTTTTCCTCTTCCCAAAACTAAAATTGCCCCTTCGTGGCACCCGTCTTGAGACGATTAAAGCCATAAAACAAAATTCGGCGCGAGAGCTAAAGTCCATCCCGGAAAGCGCCTATAAAAAATGTTTCGATAATTGGAAGTGCCGTTGGCATAGATGTATTGGAGCAAATGGAGCCTATTTTGAAGGCGACCCAATAAATTTTGACGATTAAATGTAAAAATGTTGTTTTAATTGACAATTCCCGGTACTTTCTTGACAGAGTAGTATACAGAGGTTATATAAAATATTTTCCAAACAATTGTGTGCATAATTGAGAAAAAAACAAATTGTTATTATTATATATAAAATAAATAATGAAAAGGAAGGTTTTTTATACTTGATAGGAGTTTTTTCAATATCTCAAATATTAAACAGGGAAATTCTGTACGACTACAAATTTTAATTTTATAAAATTTCTTGAAAAGTTTTTAAAATTAAATTAATAATTTAGAATTAACACTAATCTGATTTAACAGTGTTCTCTAAGACATTTAATTTAATTTTAATTTTTTTTCAAGAAATTTCATGAAATTAAAATTTGTATTAAAGTAGTGCAGAATTTCACTGTTTGATATTTAGTAAATTAATTCATGTCTGTCCCAGAGATGCTGCAAAATTTCCAATAATATTTATAATTTTATTATTTAAATATTTCAATATTTACAAATATATTCTGTTAGCCTTCTACATATTCAATTTCAAAAAATTATATTTAATAGCTTCAGGAATTAAATTAATTAATATACTCATATAAAATAAAAATTTATTATAAGCCATCCAAATGATATAACAAAATCCAATAAATATAAATTGTTAATAAAAATCCTATAAATTAAATATTTTGAGTAGACAAAATTTTGTTTCTGCTCATCCCTCTAATGAAAACAGATAGCTTTAAAAAATGTTTAACATAATCTTAAGAATTACAATTCATTGAGATTCTTAGAACTGAACATTTTCCACAAACACCAAAATCAGCACCCAATTTTTCATATTGTTTGTTACTGAACCCATAAAAGCCATTATTTCAGCCTACTCTTTTTCCGCTCGAAATTACAATTTCAATTTGAGTCACCCCAATTCGTTTTTTCCTTTTTTGGAACCGCCTTCCGTCGATTCTAGTTACTGAATTTTTACGACTCTCTTATCTGGAAAATACCAAATATGTGCACAAACCTCTATTTGGCCAGTTTAAACGTCGATAAGTTATCAATATTTCAGTCCTACATGAATTCGTAATATATGGTTAGAAATAATATGGGATGCACATACAGCGAGAAACAATTTAATTGCTGGAAATATAATTACTTAGTCACAGGGCAAACACGTGCAATGATGATTGGAAACAGTTTTATTGCCTTATTTGATTAGAGAATTGTTGAAGTTACTTTCTTTCCTAATTTAATGAGGAGCTTCAAGATTGATTCATTTTGTTCTCCGAAAATGAAATGAATAGAATCATGAAATGATCCAACGAATGAGAGTTAGAATTCAAGTTAAGCTTCAACCCAATGAGACATCCTTAGGTAGAATTATACATATAGTTTATAATATTTCTAGGAAAAATTTTTATTAGAAATAATCTACTATAATAGTAGGTTGGGAAAAAATCATTATTTTTGCATTAAATTCAAGACTTTGTTTAACACGTTTCGGAGTGTCAGATTTAGATCAAATATGCACCGTTTTGTTCTATAATTTGTTGTCATTTTAAAGGCCTCTTTATAATGCCTCTTTCATAGAAGTTGTTCCGTCTCATAAGAGACGGCCCTGTCGTTCTACATTATTTTGTCATCGGTACTTATGTCTTTCCACTCCAACAATTTCGATATAGCAGTTTTGAGATTTGTCATTCGAACTTTTTAGTATTATTCGACACTTCAGATTATTTGTTTTCTGATAATTATATATGGCCTCAGAAAACGTGGAAAGTCTTTTAGAGTTTTTGATATATGTATTTATACCTGTTTATTTCACAAGACACAGCATTCGAAATTATAAACTTTTTCTGTCCTTATTCTACCAGCATTGATCTCATTGTTTTTCAATAACCAATAAGAAGGTTCATTTCATTAATTCGGTCCACCCAGAAACAGTTTTTCTAATCAATTTCGTTAATTTTCCTCTTTTGTCAGAAAAGATGCATCGAGCACCTCTTAAGTTCAGTCTTCGAAAAGACTGTAAAATCATTATCGTTCGGGTAGTCAAACTTGTCATATGTAGCTTTTGCTACATATTATTTATTTATTATGCATTATCGTGCGGGTAGTCAAAATTGTCGTAGGTAGCTTCTACTACATAACGCATTATTATTCGGGTAATCAAACTTGTCGCATGTAGCCTTTGCTATATTAAGCATAATTTTCGTAATAGTCAAATTGGTCGTTTGTATATTGTACAAGATTATCGCGATTGCTGTAAACGTAGCAATCCACCTTACTTGTTCTTAGTTTAATTGTCATTACTTTAGCTTGGTATCATATACAGTGATACCAAAATATAATCGTTTTTTGTTATGAGTGGTTTACTTCAATTCCTCATCGTCGCTGTGGTTTATCATTATTAGATAAAGGAAGTTGGAAACCTCTGCACAAAGAGTGTTCTTTGAAGTTAAAATCACCCCTACTCAACAAAGATACAGTCCACAAACTTATCGTAATTAATCATTACAACGCGCTGGAGGATTTGGAAGTTGAGTGGTCTACTCACAAATTTCTTTCTTAATTATTGAAGTCTCTTCAGAATCGGGTCTATTCTCGTTTTTCATAGAGAAGCTAATTTTGTAAGTTATAGAATCGTTCTGATACTTCGACATTATTAAGCGTGGGTCTTCTACACCATGTACATACATGCACATGTACATATTCTTATATCAGTCTCCATATAGTCAGATAGATTCTTGAAGTTGTTGTGTGGTTTTTTTTGGTGAGGGATCGAAAGTGTGAATTTTTCAATAATTTATGGCAGAATGTTGTTAATTTAGATTTTTCAGGGTAGATTTCCCAATTTTTTCATACATGTCATAATTTTGTTACATAGATTTTAGAGTTTTTCCATTGTATCTTTCAAATTTTTGCTGTGTATCATGAACGCTGTGTCATGAGCGTATTAGAGGATATAACTTTTCAGTTTTCCTCTCATTTTGTAGATATCGTGTACGTAAATATTGTATCTACATAAGTGGTGACAATGGAGAGCCCTGTGGTACACCTTGTTGAGGAGAATACTATGCGAAGAAATGTTTATTGCTATTATTCCTCATGATTCTGCCCCTTAAGGAGTTTCCTAACATATTCTGTAGGTAAACTGGGCTGCTGAAGTTTGTGCAGAAGCCATACACTATTAAATGCTTTCTTGATGTTTATGAATATGCCTGCTGACATGTGATCTTTTTTTAATGTGGTTTGTACATTCGATATAAAAGCTACTAATGGGTGGTTGGTTGAATAATTTGTCTTGAATCCAACTGTAAAAGGGGAATGTTTTGTTCAATTGAAATTTCGAGTCAAATTTTCACGATTTTTTTAGTTACATACATTTCCATATATTTGATTCTCATGCAGCTCGTGAACTATTTTTGATTTTTCCTTGAATTAGTAAAATTATTGAAAACGCTTGATTGTCTCGATCTTCATTTGACGGAAATTCATCTCGAGTTAAAGAATGAGGGACAATTTAGTTTGATATCCGCAATTTTCTTATATCACAATAATTGTTTCTTCATACCATAACTATATCAAGTTAGTATTGTTACTAATTATACGATGCAAAAATTATTCTTAAATACCTAATTCTGTGTACAAAAAATTGAGGTCTGAGGGATAATTCGACAATTATTTGGAAATATCTAAAACAGATTGACTGAAAGGGATATATTTAATTATTTTAGTGAACCTTGAAATGTAACACTCTTATAAGTATTGAAACTTTGAATATCAAAACAGATTTAATCTGTTAGTCTCCTACAATTTTAATTTCAAAAAACTTTTTTTTTTAACTTTTAGAATTAAATGAATGTCTTATAAGCAATGCTTATATTCAATAGACATATAAAATCAAAATTCATTATACAATATCAAATTGAATAAAAAAATCCAAAATATATATTGTTAATTAAAATTAAAAAATAAATAATATTGAATGTTTCCTTCCAAGTATATTATTCATTTTTTAGTTTTAATTAACAATTTATTTTTCGTTAGGTTTTTTTATTCCATTAGATATTATATAATAAATGTTGATTTTATATGTCTACTAAATTGAAGCAGTGCTTATAAGATATTAATTTAATTCTAAAAGTTAAAAAAAAAATTTTTTTAAATTAAAATTGTAGGAGACTAACAGATTAAATTTGTTTTGATATTCAAAGTTTGTAATAATGCTCCTATCAAGTAAAAAACCCGCTTCTCATTATATTAATAAAGAATTGAAACGTTCTCTATAAAAACAAACTGACCTTAAGTTCAAATTTGATGAAATATCCTCAAAAATATGCAATGCACGAAGTCATAAAAATTGCTCCGATTACTGGCTGATACTAAAACAAAAATACCAAAATATGAAATGAATGTCGTAAAATGTTATGCGATATTTTTCATACTATAGATAAATTATCTTCTGATTTATTCCTTTTTTTACGCAGCTTAAGTCTGGCCAAGAACTATAAAATTTTTATTTCAAGGTTTGGGCGAGAAGTACCTTTCGATATTTATTTTTATTAGCTACCTTCGAAAAGAGTGTATAGCTTCGACATTTATTTCTTACCTCAACATAGATAGACTTAATTTACTCATCTGTCTTAACGTTCCAATAGGCCCAATGTATGAATACATTTTTTTTTCTGGAATTGAAAAAGTCCTCCGATAGCAGTTAAAATAATTACTCAAATAAGCAAACAAATAATATGAATACAAAATAATAGTTTGAGTTTATACTTGATAAAGGTTAATATTTTCGTCTAATATCGATACTTTCCACATTGTCGAAGATGTTCGAGAAGCTTCTCTATTCTCAAATTTCCAGTTATTTGGACAATCATTGTCTTTATAACTTTCATTCAATCAGGTTTCAGCCAAGGATTTAGCACTATCACTGCATTCGCTAATATCACAAATGATAGAAGCCAAGCTATTGATACTAAAATGCTCTCAATATTGGTACTTTTGGATTTTAACAAAGCTTCACAACGCTGTATAATGAGGGTATATTGAACAAAAATGATGGGGTCATAATATACATCAGAAATGAAATACAATTTACACATGCGGTGAAACACTTGGGCGAAATTAAGTTGCTGGAGGTTTCGGCGGAGATTGGATCACAACATGTGATCCTCTCAGCTATCTACAGATCACCAAATGCATGTCCGAAAAAATTCAACATCAACCTAGAACAATATATTCAGACAATAAAAGGAAAAATTATGCATATAATAACAGGAGATATGAATATTAATTTATTATCGCATTCGGATTACTGCGAGGAGTATAAGAACATCTTGAGCGCATTTGGTTATGAATCGTATATCAATGAATGCACTCGTCCCCAAAGCCAGACTTGCGTTGACCATTTTTTCGTGAGATCGAGAATTCGTAGAAGGATTCAGTCTTATATTTTTCAATATTCCATTACAGACCACTATCCCATAGCATTATCAGTGGATTTCAATGGAATGCCATCTGTTGTGTCAGAGGTGGATGACGGATGTAGAAAATATATTGATTATCCAGCACTTAAAGCCGCCTTAAAATTGGAGAAATGGGAAGAAATTTATAGTTCACAAAATATAGATCATATTACTGATAACTTTATTGAAAAGGTTAATAAATATATCAATGAAAATACAAAAAGTATCATACTGAAAAAGAAAAATACTAGAAAAAAAAAAATGGATTACTGGCGCACTTTTGACATCTATTGACAAAAAACAACTTCTGTACAAAGCCGTGCAAAGAGATCCCGGCAACTCGCTTTTGGTTATGGAATATCTAGGATATACGAATAAACTAACAAAATTAATAAAAGCTGCTAAAAAAACATATTTTCAACGTTTGATCAGAAACAATGTGTGCAAGTCAAAGGCCCTCTGGGAGTGCGTGGACCATATTTGTAATCGGTCCAAACCTAGAACAAACATTGATAAAATTAGGTCTGTCGGCGGCACATTATTGGAATGTAGGAAGGACATTGCGGATCATTTCAACGAATATTATGTTTCACTCGGACGGGAATACGCAGAAAAGATTAAAACTCCCGAAAACTATAAAGACAGCGATAAAAATGTGCAAAACTCCATGTGTCTCTTTCCTGTAAATATCGAAGAAGTGCATACAATAATAATGCAGCTAGGACAAAAGAAGGCTCCCGGGGTTGACAATATAAGGGCGGAAACTTTGAAAAAACTAGTCGATGAAATAAAGTTCCCTTTGACACACTTGATTAATCGCTGTTTTGAAGAGGGATACTTTCCGAGCAGATTGAAAATTGGAATTGTGAGGCCTATGTTTAAGAAGGGAAATAAACTGGAGATGATTAACTATAGACCCATATCTCTGATATCCAATATCGCCAAGATTATAGAGAAAATATTGAAAAAGAGAATTACAGATTTTTGCCTCAAAAATGAGCTCATTTCACCACGGCAATATGGATTCATAGAAGGAAGATCAACAGAGGATGCACTCTATCAGTTGACATCTCATATCTATCGCTCGCTCGACAAATGTAGACCATCCTTGTGCATTTTTGTGGATCTCTCTAAGGCCTTCGATACTGTGTCACACGAGAAACTACTCAGTAAATTGAATAATTATGGGTTTAGGGGAAGAGTGTATAACTTACTTGCGAGTTATTTAACTCACCGAGAGCAGAGAGTCGAAATCGATGGTGAACTAAGCAGACCCGCATATACAACCTACGGGGTGCCACAAGGTACTGTCCTGGGGCCACTGTTGTTTACCCTGTATATCAACAACTTATTAAATCTAAGAATTAGTGGTCAAATCCTAAGCTTTGCAGACGATATTGCACTATTTTGTGAATCTGATTCGTGGGAGACCTTAAAATCTGCGTCCGAGGCTGATTTCGGAGTATTGCAGGACTGGTTGAAGTATAATACGCTAACCCTCAACCTGGAGAAGACAAGATACTTGCCCTTTTGTTCATATTCCAATGGACTGCCGTGTATGGGGCCTCTGACAATTGCTGCTGATTCCATGATCCTGGAGGCAGAGTCGATCAGATATTTGGGGATAATAGTTGACCGACATCTTAGATGGGATCTTCAAGTAAAAAACTTGGTTGACAAGCTTAGGGGTGTTTTATTTAAGCTAAGATATTTGAGGGATTACCTTGATTTGGAACATCTCAAGCTGTTGTATTGTGCTTTAGTCCAGTCTCAGCTTACATACGGAATTGTAGGTTGGGGGGGTGTTAGTGATACTCACCTGGAGAAACTTAGTGTTCTTCAAAGATGGATCTTACGAACAATATATGGTAGACCACTTAAGTATTCGAACAGTAGATTGCATGGTGAGTGCGAGATACTCGATGTGAGGCAACTGTTCTGTTTGAATATGCTAGTAAACCTCAAGAAGTCGAAAATATCTTCCGAGCCTATTGGACACTCATATAATACTAGAAGTAGAATAAACTCCCTTAGCGTACCTAGATGTACAAAAGCCATAGGCCAGCGACATTGTGACTTTCTTGCGCCGAAACTGTTCAGTCGGCTTCCTACTAACATCTTGAGGATGAACAGTATCAACTTATTTAAAAGAGAGTGCAAGAAATGGATACTCTTATACGGGAGGGAGAGACTGCACAGCTTTCTGAACCATGGGTGAAGTCTTAAGGGAGTTAAGGAATTGAGATATGTGTTTGTTTTCTGTGCGGGTTGGGTATTACATTGTTTTGTTCATTCATCAGCTGGGACATTTTTGTTTAATATCATCACGTACAAGCAATAGCTTCCCGGAGCTAGAGCTTCTGTGATTATTTATTTATTCATGTAAACATATTAAGGATATATGTATATATATATATATATATATATATATATATATATATATATATATATATCTATCTGAGTAAAATTGTGAATGCAGTCTTTAGTGAATAAATATTATTATTATTATTATTATTATTCCAATTCGATTGATTTCGACGAACTTTTGGGATTTTCACATTCCGTTGGTTTTTTCGACTCGTACCTCATAGGACGCAAAGTATCGGGGGGTGTGAATGAAAACTGCTCTGAGTGGGTATAGACGGTGGTGGGTATTCCGCGGGGCAGGTTTTGGGGCCTTTTCTCTTCCCTCTCCCTACTTCTGTTCTTTGGCCGATTATCCGATATCTTTTGCTGACGATCTACAGATCTATACTCATACTCGGGTTGTGGAGTTTCCCGTCCCTTCATCAGCTTCGACTTCTGAAGAATTTTTTAACTTTCCAGACTAGAAAAACTCTTTCATTCACATTAGGCTCCCAATTTTGGACCATGCTGATGTTGCTTTTATGGGTGAACCAATTAAATAAACCGCTTGCAGAGTGCAGATTCATCTACAGTTCGAGGAAATACGACCACGTTAGTCAGTTTGGAGATGCAATCTTTTACTTATCAGGCAGCATCGTATTTGGCGTACGCTAATTTTGGGCTATAAGGTCTTAAAATGTAACATGCATAGAAAGGCAAAAATCATCTATAAAGGATAAATTTTATTCCTTGTTCCAATAAATATCTGTCGCTAAACCTGGTTGCCAGTAATTCAGAAGCTTCTTTTGACAAGTTGAGATCTATGCTGAGGTCCTCCTTAAACGTTAGTGTCATCGTTGTAAGTATCAGAAGGATGATCAGATGGACAATATTCATCGTCAGAAAGCTCTGGTATTTGATGAAATGTCTTGCAGATATTAAATCAGTATAAATCTACTTGCTACGATTGTTCCGGTTGATTCCTTCAATATTTACCAGTCAAAGATAACTATCATCGAAGTTTTTTTAGGGTTCTCTCCAAACCATCGGTACGTACAAACTAAGACATTTTCTCTTTTCGGTAGTAGACTACCGTGAATGATCTTTACAAGTTTTATAGACCACACGTGGAGACCAGGTTTTATCCCGATCACCAAGTTTAACACTAAAATATCCGTGATAGGCTCCCCTTTTAGAGTCATTTACAGATTTTCTGTTTTCCTTTAACGATTATTCTGCACATATGTAACAAATGCATTAGACCTATTCACAAAACTTTTTCTACTTGAACAAGGACTTGTATATTTAAAGGCAGAACTCTTTCAAAAACACAAATATCGAACTGAATATTGATCTACTCTGTGCGTCGATATCTCAGTAACTCACTTTTCGCGTGGTCTGCGAGGAGTAAACATGATTCTATTCCGTACGTAAGTAACCGTTAGGTCGAGCGGCAGCTTTGCTTATTTATTAAGGGGCGCTGAAATTACCCTAAGAACTACCTAACTTATCGGCAGACTCACAATAAATTGATGCAGGGTCGGCTGAAAATATACCTCAATGTTGAATGTATACCTTCATTTTATTTCAGCTCAGATTATTACTTTGGGGCGTTTTATGGTAAGAGAGATGGATTTCAGTCCCAAGGTCAACCATACTTGAATAAACATTTATCGAAAAAGCTAAATAAGTTGATATATCTAAAAAAGTAGAACTGTTGGGGAATAACTGTTTTCATATTTGGATTTAAGTTCTCAAGTATAAGGGTTTATTAATTCTAAAATCCTCGGTACCAAGAAAAGAAATAAGTAAGCCTGTAACAATATCTCACATTTATCCCTAGTATAAAAAAATTGCAGTTCTTCAGATTTATGTCTTTCTGTTCATATAAAACATCCTTTACGATTTCTCCTTTTCGAAACTATTTTCGTTTTTCTGTGAATCAAGATTTCCAATCATCTAGTTCCATATTCTATGAATTATCCCCTTCAAATTATGACAACCTTTCCATGCCTACGTCTTCCAAATGAGTTATTTTACTACTGTGTCAAGAAAGTACCGGGAATTTTCAATTAAAACAACATTTTTACATTTAATCGTCAAAATTTATTGGGTCGCCTTCAAAATAGGCTCCATTTGCCCCAATACATCTATGCCAACGGCACTTCCAATTATCGAAACATTTTTTATAGGCGCTTTCCGGGATGGACTTTAGCTCTCGCGCCGAATTTTGTTTTATGGCTTCAATCGACTCAAAACGGGTGCCACGAAGGGACAATTTTAGTTTTGGGAAGAGGAAAAAGTCGCAGGGAGCCAAATCCGGCGAATACGGTGGTTGCTGAAGCACGTTTGTTGAGTTTTTGGCGAGAAAGTCAGTCACAATCGTAGCTCGGTGAGAAGGCGCGTTATCGTCATGCAAAATCCATGAGTTGTTCGCCCACAAATTTGGCCGTTTCTTACGGATACGCTCACGCAAACGTTTCATAACACCTAGGTAATACTCCTTGTTTACCGTCTGACCCTCTGG
This sequence comes from Megalocaria dilatata, assembly GCA_034642435.1. Lineage (NCBI taxonomy): Eukaryota > Metazoa > Arthropoda > Insecta > Coleoptera > Coccinellidae > Megalocaria > Megalocaria dilatata. The sequence continues at coordinate 34,023,437 of CM067857.1, read as the reverse complement.
AACGAATTCGTAGTGCACCACGCCACGGATATCGAAGAAAACAATGAGCATCACCTTCATTTTCGAGTGGCTTTGGCGTGGTTTTTTCGGTTTCGGCTCATTTTTTGCTACCCATTCCGATGATTGCTGGCTTGTTTGCATATCGTACTCGTAGACCCAGGTCTCATCACCAGTTAGAATGCGTTTCATGAATGTAGAATCGAAATTACAGCGATCTAGCATGTCTGAAGCAACCTGTTCGCGATGACGTTTTTGAAGAAAATTCAGGTCTTTCGGTACGAGTCGTGCGGCCACCTTTCTCATGCCCAAAATATCAATCAAAATCGTACGTGCGGACTCGTGGGATATCTTAAGATCATGTGCTATCTCTCTCAAGCTGGTACGACGGTTTTCCAGCACCCTTTCCTTAATTTTATCGACGTTATCTTCGATCGAAGCCGTCGATGGGCGACCACTTCACGACCGTCCTTGAAGGCTCTGTACCACTGATATGCACGAGTTTTCGATAGAGCATTATCACCAAAGGCCTTTTGCAACATTTTCAATGCATCGGCACACGAAAATTCATTTGCAACACAAAACTTTAAACAAACTCTTAGCTCAACGTAATCACCCATAGTAAAAATCGGCACGCACTCTGACATCGACTGACTTAATCAGCTGTTGCAAACACACTAGTTGACAGATCCCGCTCAAGCTTGGCATAGTAATTAAGGACAGTGGTACCAACCTAGGAAAAAAAAATTTACCTGCCTCATTGCCCCACCAGATTTAAATCGATAATTCCCGGTACTTTCTTGACAGAATGTATATCTGATTGAGTAACTTCATTAAAACATATTATAAACTTACTGTGTAGCGAAACAATTTTTTCAAATAACTATATGAAAATTTGACTTATGTTATCCAATGTATCGTTAAAAATTAGTTTCCATCAAATGAAAGCTGATTCAATCAAATGTATGAAAAAGGCAAGATAAGATATTTCTAAATTTTGTTTATATACCTATAAACCTCCTCGTACGATTGTGGAATTTCACGATTTTCACGTATTCTAATTATTGCCATGAATTGTATCTTAACAAATATTTGGATATACCTATATCGTTCAAAATCCACCGGTTAGTCATCAAGCAAACATGTTGCCTTTTATGAATAACCAGGATATATTGCAGCAAAATTTATCTGACAAAGTCAGATTCTCCAAATACGAAGGTAGGAGTATTATTATCGAAAATCCTCATTTTTTACTGAGTTATGCGTTGTGGAGCATAAATGACCATAATTAGATGATAGGGAATAAATGATCAGGTAAATAATATATTACTGCTTGATGTATTGTGCAAACAATATGAAAGGAAGTGGGTACGCTTAAGAAGAATTTAACACTTCTAATGATATAAATTGAACAAAAATTGATGCAAGGCGACATACATACAAATATATTTAACGATACTTAAGCGACCTTAAAAAGAGTTTCCTCTTACAAGTCTGTATAAGCGTGATTTTTTTTCATGTTTCTGTAATTCTCCACTTGAAATTGCATTTGCTTGAAGAAAAATTTTAGTGTTTTGGGATTATGTAAATATTATCTTGATTTCGGTTGTCCATTGCCTAAATTTTTCTATAGAGTATACCTTGATGTAGACAAATTCTAAAAAAAAACTTCAAAGGAAATGAAGGATTAGGATGAAAATTAGAAAAATGTTAGAATATATTCTGAAACAGAATCATTTATTATAGATGGAAACGGACACAGAAGATATAAGTTTATATGGAAAATTTTTACACAAATGAAAATTGAATGAAAATATTTCTTGAAATAGAAACAATAATTTTTATGGATTGAATCTGAAACCAGAAAAATCTTAAAAATAATTAAGATATTATTAAGGTAATTTGTGTGTTGAAAATTGTCAAAAACACATTATACTGTGTGTTTTACGTCGTTTCCATTAGTAAGATTTATCTCTGAGCATTTTCAAGTGGATACTGAACGCTCAGAAATACCTTACTGCTGCAACTGATAATTCAATAAAAAAGAGGGTAAATTTCAAATGATTTTCCTTTTGAATTTATGAATAAATATAAGGAAAAAGATTTATAAGAAGTTATATATTCCTCATCGCAAAAAAATTCTATGGAAAGAGAATATTAAAATTCAAAATTATTTCACGATTATTATTTTAGCTTATTTTTATTGTTGCTTTCATATTTCTAAGTTTTTGTTAATCCGAAAATTATGTGATTAAAACATACAATACAAATAAATTTGAATCGGAACGATCATAAAATATTTTGGCAAATGAAAATACTGATTTTTGCCGGTGAATAATCAAGTATTTCGCTGGTTTCCCTCTGTTTTGTTGTTATGAATTAATCAACCTTAACGAATATTAAAAACTGTTAACAATTTCTGAAATTTTCACCCTTTAATTTTGAAGTGCGTATTTATTAATAAACAAACAAAAAATTGATACGCCTGCAATCAATTTAAGCCCAAAATATTGAAGAGATAAAACAACAAATTTTAATTAATTCTTAACAGTTTTATTTAAAATAATTCACACAGTTTTTATGTTTCACAATTTATTCAGAATCCTGACATGTGTATAGAAAACAATAATTTTTTGAAAGAGAAAAATGTCATTTTACTGTATAATGTTAATAAGGGTAAATTGATGGACTATTTGGAGATTCTTTCAATCAAAAACGCCATTGAGAAACAAGGGAATTTAACAAATTCCCAAATACTATTCGGCAACACCCCTATATTGCATGCTGTTATTTCCCTATATTGGATGCTGTTATTTCAATGCGCCATAAAAATACACAGATGTCCGAAGTGTAATAAATATAACATTTTTCAATTTTAAGTTTAGTTCCTTTTTGTACTCCTTTGAAGATAGTCGAAAGATCAAAACACGTGTCAGTATTCTGAATCAATTGTCAAACGTAAAAACTGTGTGAATTATTTTAAATAAAATTGTTATAATGTTTCACCTAGTGCCAACCGCATACTCCATTCATGTTATTAATTTTTAATTTAAATTAAGACATCAAAGATTTCAAAACTGAAAATAACATTAAGAAATACTTAAGTCTTTCGGATTGTGAAAATTATTCAACTTATTTCTCCAGAACCCCTTTTTCTAGTTTATAATTTATGGCATATTAACCAAATGTGCATAGGACCTCTTTTGGAAAGTGTCAACATGTTTGTTTGGGAGCACTTAGCCTGAGAGGAGACAAATAAAACAACGTCCATTGTCTTTTTATCTATTAGCATACTTCCTCATCGTAGTCTTAGACTTTTTTCCTTTTCAATCCATAACATCAGTTTTTGTGAATCACTCTTCACAAAAAGACGCGCGTTCGAAAGGTAATTGAATGAAAAACAAACTTTCAAAAGTGTAGCGTCATATCTCATATCTGTCAAAAGTGACAACGTAGTGAACATTGAAACAAATTCCATGCCTCACCCCGTATATTTAAAGAAAATTTGTGTAAAATTCAATTATAGTTTTATCGTCATCAAAAGGCATTCGGTGTTCAATTTGTTCATTAGGATCATTTTTAATTTTCAGATTGATAAATCCACTGGAATAATAATTATTATTGCCGAACAAAAGCTTCTGGTAAACCACCTCCGGCTTTTGACCTAATTCAACAACTGCATGAGAGTGAGAGGAACTTCTACCAACAGTAAGTTTTACGCCATTAACTAAATTATTGTAATAATTTTCGATTACCGCTATTAGCCAACATTATCCAGAATTGCTATTCATTATGTGCTTTTTATTCCTTTGGTTATATATACCTTTAAAGAGTTTCAAGGCATAGCCGGAAGGCGAACATATCATCAAAGTTGAATAATTTAGGATTGCTGTTTTCTTATATGAAGTTATCAAGAGAAACGGAATGTCGGAATTATTGCAAAATCATACCTTTTGTTTGTAATTCGACTGCGGGGGTAGAAATATTCTGTATTACGGAAAATAATCGCTGCCGTACATAATTTTCGATTACATGGGATTATTTCATTTCTTGAGTGAATAAGCGCCTATTCAGTCATATGCACATTCTAAATTTCAAGGATTCAGTGGAACTTAATGGTTAATGGTGCAGTGATTTTGCTTTATACAAAATATTGAACTCTTTTGGTAGTGAATAATTGAAACATGTTTTTAAAAATTAATCTGCATTGCGAGTGCAATTAATTCGTTTTTTTTTATCTTAAAAATCGCCTTTATTTCAAATGATAACACTGGTCAACAAGATTTTTGTAACACAAAACAGATCTTTATTTTTTTGGTGGAAATATCCTTCTAATAATAGGAAAAATATTTCTAAAGCCCTTACACGTACGACTTTTCAATAGCTCAATGAGATTTTACATTAGCAAGTAGTCGGGAGGAGATTTACCAGTGCCGATCGCACCTTTAGATCCGCAAAGTGTTGATTTGGAAGATATTGGAGACAACGCATCATCAGGCAGCTCTATAAAACAATGCACCGATCCTAATTTTACTCCAGGTCCTAGTTCCGGCGAGCCATATTTAATTGTACAAAGTGATTAAATGATTTAATACGTGATTTGGGGTATCAAAGCAACAGTCAGAACTTGTTGGTTCCCGTCTTAAGGAATGGAACTTATTAGGCAACGAAACGAAAATTACGAATTTCAGAAAAAAATTCTACTTTTCGAGCTCTAAGATATTATTAGATTTAAATAATTTTTCGATTTTTTCCGAATGATCTTATTTATTTAAAATTGTTACCGTGTTGCCTTCATCCGTTTTGAAATTATCAGTTGATTATCCGAAATTTTTCTTTTAATTTGATTAATAATTTTTTGTTCGTTCTTATTATTTATTAGAGTAGACATTAAAATGAACTTTGCAATAGTATAAGTTCATTTAAATGTACTCTAAATCTTCAAGAAAATTGAAAATCCGAAACATATATGTCAACAGATATATGAAATAATCATTGAAAAGCCAAGTGTTTTTATTTCCTTCCATTTGATTCACCGTGCAGGATTTTTTAATTGTCTATAGTAGGAAAGGCATAACTATTTTTCAGGCAAAATTCAGGTAAAATTCGTTTTATGTTCATTGCATCTAGTTTTGACCGGATGTTCGTTCAAAACTGAAAGATTTTTGATTTTTAGTCAAATTCGTTTTGTGTTCATTGTATCTAGTTTTGACCGGACGTTCGTCCACAACTCGATACAATGAACATAAAACGATGTTAACGAAAAATAAACAAACTACCACATGTGCAACTCATTGCCTAGAAAATGGATTTTCATACAATAGACAATTTTAAAAGCTTGAACGTAGAATCAAACCATGGGTAACTAAACTATATAAAATATGTTGAAATATTAAAATTAGTACATACTGAAACTAATTTAGATATAATAATAACAGTATGGATGACCATTACCATGGTAATCTAAAATTTTCAATATATTTAAGGAACAACTGTTCAGAACTTCTTTGAACCGTGCTGACATTTGATAACACTTGCATTCTTGTTATCATTCCCTGCTACCTTGAGCTTGCCTAATTTAAATACTCTGTACCTTTTGTTCAATTTTCAGTTGGGCTGAAGATGAGGTTGAAACTGCAGGTACGAAAAATGTATAAATGTTTGAATTTTTTTGTAGAAAATCAAAGTAATTTAAAAAACTTCTTTTAATATACAGAATGTAAATACAAAGCTGCATTGATATTTGGTTATCCTATGCCTCTTCCATGATTAAAGAAAATATTGCAATACCATAAAAATAAACAATAACATATCATGAGCATATGGTAAAATTTTGCCTCCAAAAATCAAAAAAGAAATGAACTTGTTAAGATCGAAAAATTGGAGCATCCAACCATCATCGAAGGGGTAATGGTAAGCTGATTGATGAAGATTTGCCCACAGTCTTGCTGATTAAAATCCTTCGTATGCCACCGTGAAAAATTTAATTGCAATCTTCAAAAGAAGTCAGTTTGTCATTGAATATGAAGACTAACTTCTGTGTGTGCCCTCAAAAATAGCGATGCAGTTCATAACAAGATTTCACCAGACAGAATTGGTTTAAAACGAATATCTGAGGCACTTATTAATGTGTCATATGAAGGTATCGAGCGAAATATAGTTCACGTCGATTTAGACTTGAGAAAAATTTCTGTAAAATGGATCCTCGAATGTCTGAAGAGAGGTAGAAGCATCGCGTTCGATCTGTGCTTGGTTTGAAAAATATGTTTATTTTACCATTTCTGTGGACGAAATAGAGGATAGAGCAGACAAAAACTTCTTGGAGATGCCGGGTTCGAACCCTTTCACATGCAAAGCGAACAAGTTGAAGAGTTTATTCCTTCTGACAATAAGAAAAGGAAACAACCCTCAGTGAAACGATACTTACATTTATCAGTCTTCTGGTACATTTACTTCACTTCAATAATTCTCAAGGTCACATCGTGATCCTAATAACACCCCGAGTATAAATTACTATCTTATTTATAAATATTGGTAGGTCGGTAAATATCTCATGAAGGATATCGTCCTTACACAGTGGAGGGAATGTTTCAGCCAGTGCTAAATCTCCAATAGTAGTTTTTTTTAGTAAGTGCTGAACCTTCAGCTAAAAGGACGCACAGAAGGGAGTCTGGATGGACAAGACACAAAGAGAGAATCTTACAGCCAGTGCAAAACCTTCAACAGTACCTTCATTTAGCCAGAGCTGAACATTCAGCTAAAAGGACGCACAGGAAAGGGGTTAGATGGACAGAAAGGGCGATGTTGTAGTTTGTATGGACCAGAAAAGTAGAAGCATCGCGTTCCATCTGTGCTTGGTTTGAAAAAGATGTTTATTTTACCATCGCGTTTCTATGTAAAAAATAAGAGAATACAGCAAACAAAATCTTTTTGGAGATGCCGGGGATCGAACCCGGGGCCTTTCACATGCAAAGCGAACGCTCTACCACTGAGCTACATCCCCACGACTGATGAAGAGAAAGTCACAACAGTAAACAAATCAAGACTAGAGATATGTATACACCTACATATTACAAAGTAATAAAATATCTCAACCGAGATTCAATTTTTATTCTTCATTTTATTTCACAGAAACTTTGTACTATACCTCAAGTAACAAGGGGAATATGGAAAACTATGCGTTACAACCAAAAATCTTAACCTTCGGCCCTTACTTTTAAGGAAAAGAAATTATATTCAATTTTAGAAGCAGCCTTTAATAGAAAACTCAAATGAAATTTACAGGAAGTTTTCAAATTATAACCTTCTTTTAAGAAGGTAAACTCGCAGTAAATTCCTCTCTTTTATTTCTTGAATCCATGAAGCAGAAAACTTGAGACCTTTTTTCTGTGTAAAAATGTCAATATAGATATACTTTTCATCAATTCGTATTGAAATATGCTTTGTGTTGGAATTACACACTTCAGAACCCGCTAATGGGATTCACATCTGGTTCTACTTCAAAAGGTTCAATGGTTCCATTTTGATAAGCAAAGAAAATTTATAACATAATTGTTTAGATACTTCATAATATTCCTGCCTTAGTTTCATGAATTAATTTCTCTTATAAAAACACCTCCTTCTTCTGTCCTACTTTTTGTGTTTCAACCCCATGAATTTGTTATCTTGGTCCTACTTCCAAAGCGAAAATGAATGAATCAATTAATATTTTCAATAGCTGTGAAACAAATTATAAAACCCACTGCTAACCATTAACTGCTAACAGTTTTATCATTGTTATAGGACAGTACTAATATGACTCTTACTTTGATGTGTATCGTAAAGACTTAAGAATTTTGAATGAAACATTAAGTTTACCTCACCTTTGATATTACAGATAATAGCTAGAATTAATTCTCCGGAACTTCTGCAGATTTAAATCTAAATAAATCATTATCATTGATCATTATTTTGTTTCTTTTGATTCTTTATTAGTTAGTTTCCACCAGATGTGATAATAATATACAGGTATGGAAAAGACAGTCGGAAACATAGAAATGTTAAAAAATTAGTGCAATTGACTGATCTGGGAAAAAAAGCTGTATATGAGACAATAAAGAGGATAAAACATGTCATGTATATGAGACCAGTTTCAGGAAGAAAGCGTAAGATTAAAGAAAACAATTTAAACCCTTTATTAGCCTAAGAACGACACATTCCGCGCCTGGGGTTTTGCACATTGGCTAACAGAAAACTAAAATCAACGAAATATAAAAGTATGTTCAGAAACCGTCCATATGTCTCTGAAAAAACAAGGCTACATATTAAGGAAACCGAAAAAATCTCTATAATGACACCTTCACAAAATGAACGAAGGATATAATTTTGTCAACGTTTTCAAGAAGATAATTTCGATAATGTCTTTATATCTGATGAAAGTTGTTTCCAACGTGGTGGAAATCACTTAAAAATCCTATCAAAATAACCTGTTACCGTCCAAATTTCCTACCAAAATAAAGGTTTGGGGAGCAATATCTCTCAGCGTAGTGCTACGCCTCTTTGTATAGTTGATGGTACCATTAATAGTGGAAAGTACTGTGGCATTCTAAACGATTTTCTCCCTGAAACGGCGCATGCTTTGTATCCAGAGAGGTGGCGTTTTCAGCAGGATAATGCAAGATGCCATAATTCGGCTTATACTCAAGCTTGGATGCAAGAACACCAAGTGGAAGCCATTTTATGACCAGCAGCTTCACTAGATCTTAGTACCATTGAAAACCAATGGGGACTAATGAAAACTGAAGTTGAACGAGTAGCGCCACGAAATAAAGATGATTTAATTCAGTCAGTTTTACAGTCCTGGACTACCATCAATGAAAATTATGGAGATGATCTAGTTTCGGGTGTACCTCGACGTTTAGTCAAGTGTTTACAGTTGAATGAAGGTTGTATAAGTAAATAAAATGAATATTTTGTTATGATTTTTCAATTCATGAATTAAAAATATATACTAAATAATTACAATTTGTTCTTTCCAAGTCAAAGAGCTGATTCTTTCTGATAATAAGAAAAGGAAACAAACCTCAGTGAAACGAAACTTACATTCAGTCTTCTGGTACATTTACTTTACTTCAATAATTCGCAAGGACACAGCGTGATCCTTATAACACCCCGAGTATAAATGACTATCTTATTTATACATATTGGTAGGTCGGTAAATGTCTCATGAAGGATATCGTTCTTACACAGTGGAGGGAATATTGTAGCCAGTGCTAAACCTCCAACGGAACCTTTTTTTAGCAAGGGCTGAACCTTCAGCTAAGAGGACACGCGGGGGGGGGGAGGTCTGGATGAACTGGGCACAAAATGAGAATCTTACAGCCAGTATTAAACCTACAACAGTAGCTTCGTTTAACCAGTGTTGAACCTCCAGCTAAAAGGACGCGTAGGAGAGGGTTTAGATGGGAAGAAAGGAAGATGTTGTATTTCCAGGTCACCCTGAAGGGATGACAAAACATAACTTGAGTCGATCGAGGGTTAAACTATCAAGAAGACTGTATCTGACTTCACCAAGTTGGCCAGAGCTCATTAAGGCTCAGATAACACTCTAACAAAACTCGCTTGCTACTTGATGGGTCGCGCTTTAAATAGTCCATCGGCCTAAGTTTTTGCGTACTTTTGTCAATATCTAGCTTTACGCCGGAATCTCGGGCACATTCTACCTCACGGCATCAGTGTTTCTGCTTGAAAAACATGTGCTTACTTCTTGATATATATGACAGACCAGGTTTCGTGGAACTTCTTCACAATTTTTCCAATAATACTCTCGATTGGTCAATTATGCGGGGCGAAAAATCATGAAATGGTCTTTTCTTTAAACGCACATTTTCATGGTAGGCTATGTATTATATTAACATGTTTTTCAATGCTCAACTTTTCATTATTCAATTTGTAAGTAACTGAAGATGTGAAAACAAATTGGATAGAACAAAGCAAAATACTAACATCAAGAAACAATTGACGTTCACATTTAACATATGTCTAAACTGCTGTAACGCCAGTGCAGACACAAAAACGAAACATCCGAATATTTCGGAACAAAAAAAAAATCAACAACCACCTCATCATATCCCTCCAGAAAAAGCGTAACCCGGTAAGTAGCTGTCTTAAATATGGGAATTAAGTGCCTTTGGCGTCCGTAATCGCGAACATATGGGGAAGATTTAAGTTCGAGCCATTACCTCGTCTGATCCGTGAAATTTATTAACGTTCTCGCAGGAGAAAGAGGTGGCCCGACCAGAATGAGAATTCGGTGTGTTCGTTTGGCGAGAAAGGCGGATTCTCGGAAATGGATTTCGAAAATATCGTTGAGAAATATCCGAGTTCGATTACCCATTGACCACCGTATGACTCAGTTCAGGTGTGTTCCACACCGGTTTCGTTCCGTTGGAACGGTAGACCTAGGCGATCAATGTTTGATTAATTTTATGAGATAGACGTGCGAGGACTGTTTGCTGAATTTTAAGTTAACGGAAAGATTGGTTCCAGTGAGTAATATGGAGTTTAACAAATACAGGACGGAATAATAGCTGGAATTTATTCTCCAGAACATCTACAGATTTTAATCTACATAAATCTCATGAAAACATTTAGAATTTAATTTCAAAACATGTCCTAACTACACTGTATCATATCGGGTGTTTTTTTCAGAGTCATAGAACTTTAAATTTAAATAAAACACATTTAAATTAAGATTGAAGCCAATTTTTTTTATTTGAAATATAATTTTATGACATTTATGTTTTAAAAATATTTTCCAGCATATGTCCATCACAACTAGCTCTGAGGAACAATTTTGGACCACTTTTTCGAGTATTTCAGGCCTTTTTCATCAATAACAAGAGTTATGTTGTCTTCCAAAGCGTCTATTGTTTCTGGTTTATCAGCATACACCAATGACTTGACATAACCCCAAAGATAACAATCCAGTGGAGTTATGTCGCATGATCCTGGAGGCCAATTAATTGGACCATTTCTTAAATAATGTTATCGCCAAATCTTTAATTCAATAAATCAATTGTTACGGTAGCAGAATGAGGTCTAGCACCATCTTGTTGGAACCAAAACGCTTCTGGGCCTATACTATTCAAATTTTGAAACAAATAATCATTGATCATCGATCTGTAACGAGCACCATTCACTGTAACATTAGCTCCAGCATCGTTTTTAAAGAAATATGGACCGATGATGCCTCCAGCGTGTAAAGCACACCATACAGTGCATTTTCAGGATGCAATGGAACCTGCAAAACTTCTTGAGGATTGTGTTCACTCCATATACGGCAATTTTGCTTGTTTACATAGCCGTTCAACCAGAAATGAGCTCCATCACTAAACACAATTTTACGATAAAAAAGTGGATCAACTTCAAGCTGTTCTAGGGCCCAATCAGCAAACAAACGACGCTTATTATGGACAAACAGCTTCAGTTCTAGAACTAGTTGGATCTAGTATGGGTGTAGACCAAGATCTTTAGAGTCCAACTTGTTGTGAACGTCGACGAACAGACAAATCTGCATCATTATTAACACTATGGCTTACAGCAGCGATATTTTCTTCTGTACGTACAGTTCTTTGTCTTGTTGTTGTTATTGCATCGAGTAGAGAAAATGTTGTCCGAAATATATCGATAGTTCGACGAATAACCTGCTCTGATTGGCGATTATGTGAAACATAAATTTCATAAAGTGCTCTATGAGTTTGGCGAATAGAACACTGATTTCGAAAATAAATTTCAACAATTTGTAAATGTTATTGCGGCGTGAGTCATTCCATGATAATTTGTCAATGCTTACTGAACAGAAATGTCAAAACAATATACGGAAATTTTACATAGCCGTTCAACCAGAAATGAGCTTCATCACTAAACACAATTTTACGATAAAAAGTGGATCAACTTCAAGCTGATCTTGCCCAATCAGCAAACAAACGACGCTTATTATGGTCAAGTAGCTTTAGTTTTAGAACCAGTTGGATCTAGTATGGGTGTAGACCAAGATCTTTAGGCAAATTTTTCCATGTGGGGGATGCACAGAGTCCAACTTGTTGTGAACGTCGACGAACAGACAAATCTGCATCATTATTGACACTATGACTTACAGCAGCGATATTTTCTTCTGTACGTACAGTTCTTTGTCTTGTTGTTGTTGTTGCATCGAGTAGAGAAAATTTTGTCCGAAATATATCGATAGCTCAACGAATAACCTGCTCTGATGGGCGATTATGTAAACTATAAATTTCACAAAGTGCTCTATAAGTTTGGCGAATAGAACACTGATTTCGAAAATAAACAATTTGTAAACGTTGTTGCGGCGTGAGTCTTTCCATGATAATTTGTCAATGCTTACTGAACAGAAATGTGAAAACAATAGGGTTTCTTCCTTCTGTCAAATCACAATTATCCCTATCAAAAGTTCTATCACTCCAAAAAAAAAACCCCATATATATTATCATCACATGTGGTGGAAATTAACTAATAAAGAATCAAAGAACTATAAAATAATGACCAAATTATTTAGACATCACCTTATACATAAATGTTTCGATTGGATATTAAAGAATCACAAGTTCCATAACCAAAAAATGTTCAACATATAATTCAAAAAGGCCTTTTTTAAATTTTTCCTTTTTTGAAAAATATTCAGCACATTCTCCAGAGAAAGAACCTGCTAAATTAGGACCCAAAATCTCTTCAGAAAGAAGTTATTTGAGTAAATGAAATAATCATTTAAAAATATATAAAAATACGTTTTTATCACTAGACATTTCTGCAAATTAACCAATTTTGGGATGAGCCTATACAAAAATTAAGTTATATCACAGAAATATACAATGAAAGAAGTTACGACTTAGACTCTGCATTAGAAAACCGTCACGTGCACATTTAATTCTAAATGTTTTCATGAGATTTATTTAGATTAAAATCTGTTGAGGTTCTGGATAATTAATTCCAGCTATGATTCTGTAATATGCCAATACTTCTTCATAGTAATTTTCAATTTATATATGTTTATAAATACAGGATGCTTTTAGAGATTAGTTTCTGTGCGCTTATTCTGGTAAACAATGCTACCGATTATGTTGGACGTACTGATGAAGAATCGGAGGTCGAAAATGATTCTGTCCGACCGGTCCAACGGTAAATACGCTAATTTTCGAACGGACATAGCTAGAGACTAGAAACTTCCAGGCTGCGTTTGGAGTCTGAATATCCCGATGGAGTTCGTTAATGAGCAAAATTGGTTTAATGGTTTTGCAGTTAATCACATTTAAAGTTTTCTCTTATTTTCCTCAATATTTTCCAAGCTACGAATCCGCTCGATATGAAATTAGTTATTTAGAAGAAAAACAATAACGCACATGTTGGTGCAAAATTTCGTAAGTATCGTATGATTATGAGAATCAAAAGGAAAAATATATATTTTGGGAGAACAGCGTTGAGCGCTACCGAAACTAAAGCAACAGTCAAAATTCCTTTTTTAAAATTCTAATAATTGACGACTGACTTACTCCTGCTGCCAGTTGACCTGAACTCACTCCAGGATTTTCATCTACTCGAACCAAAATTTCATCTTCTGCATTAGGTGTCATTTCTTTGGGTCGACCACCCAGATTTTTACTACGGAATAAGCCGCTTTCACCAAAATGATTAAATAAATTTGCAAATGTCCCTAATTTCTTTCTTCGTAAAATGATTATGAAGAGGCATTTCAATCGAAAAAGCTTTAAAAAACGCAACAATAAACTATTATCTAACAAAATAATTCAAAAATAATTCACTGGGAAGAAATAACCTTTATCAGCAACATTTTCATAACAGTCCAAAGCATACTTTTCATAAATGAAATAATATTTGAAATCCCCTTCTGAGACAATGTGTTTGGTAGGATCAGAAGGTTGTAATCTATTATTTCCTGATGATACTTGTTGAAACCGTTAACACTCATCGCTACAACAGTAAATTATTGATTGAAATCCATCAGAATATGGAAAAAGATATCATAAAGTTATTTTACTCCATGATAATGGCCCATCATACAGCCAAATAGGTCAGCGAAAACGATCGTGTTGTTCAGTTGGGAAATAGTAGCATGCAGCTTATTCTCCATACTACTTGGCATCGTCATATTTAGTCTCGCAAGGGTAGAAACGCAAAAGTTGCGACCAAAATCATTTGCGATGTTTATTCAAGTACATTAGACGTTCGTAAATGCCAAAAATGAACCTTGGAAACAACTAATGAATTGTGGTGCAGGTACTGCCTCACCCAGCATACTCGCCCGATATCACACCCTCGGATTTGCATTTATTCCGATCGCTACAACATTTTCTTAGTGGCAAAAAATTTGAAAATTTGGATGATGTCCAAAATACAATCTCGAGATATTTTACTCAAAAACAAATTCGGCCCGGCATGGCACGCTAGATGGCAAAAGGTTTTTAATGAAGGTGATTACATTATTGATTAAAAATAAAAGCTTATCAATAATTTATTCGATTGAATTTAAGTTAAGAAAGCGATATTTCTTTTCGTTCTACCTAAATTTCGAATAAATAACCTTTCATTCCACGGATCTAAACCAAAAATATTCAACCATAAGGAGAACTAGCCAGAAAATGAAAATATTGCCTAGAGCTGGTTTTATGCAGTTTCTTGCCACTGGTTAATTCGAAATTAGGACATGAAATGCAGTTTGTTACGCTTCGCCCTTGAAAATCTACATACTAATCGCAAGACTCAATTAGAGCGGACTTTCCTTGAATAGAATTTTCTTCAAGGTACTATACGAGTTTCCTTTCTATTATTCTAAATACAAGATAATTGTTAAAATTATAATTGAAAATTAGTTTAGGAATGAAATTTGAAGAACACTGTAGTGAAGTCAGGAGCGTTTGCGTCCTTTTTCATATAATGACAATAATCTTCCACGTTCCTGACAAATTTTGCATTAGCTTTATCGTTGTTATTTTATATCTGAATTTAAACTAAATCATAAAACTCTTTCTATTGATTCGGTAGCGCAAAAGGCTGCTCTATACGCTTTTTTGAATCTTTTAATAATAATTCTCTCTCTCTCTCTCTCTCTCTCTCTATTCGTTATCTATTCGTTACTGTTATTATAATTGGCTGAAAACTTCATATATTAATGATCATACTTCGGGGAGAAAAATTTATTATTTAGACATTTCACACTAAAAAAATTCATTTGCTGTTTTTTGTTTGGTCCATTCAATATAAGAAAAACAAATGTTAACTTCCGCTATTTTATTGATTTACACGACAATTGTTTCGTCATACCATGACTTCATCAGGTGAGTATTTAAACTGAGGTATACAATGCAAAACATGACCTTAAATACACAGCTCTGGTACAAAAAAAAAGAGGGGTGGAAAGAGATGGTATACAATTAATGAAAAATATTAAGTAGGGGGGATCTGTTTAAATCTATTTGATCATTCAATAAAATTTGTGTTTTATTATATCTATTGATCTCTAAAGTTTCTAACAGATTTAGTTTCTGACTTTTGTTTTCGATATGTAATATTTCATAGTTCATATTAAAATTATGTCCAGTCTCTAACAAATGGTTGGCATAAGATGAATTCGGTTTATTATTAATGCAACATTTTTCATGTTCTCGTATCCTTGTTTGGAATGAACGCCTTGTCTGTCCCACATATACACATGGGCAATCACTACATGTTAACTTGTAAACTTCTGATTTTTTGTTTTTAGGAATGACGTCTTTATTATTTTTCATTAAGCTGCCTAAAGAATTAATAGTTTTAAAAGAGATGTTATATTTTTCTTTTTTCTTTAAATATCTAGCAATCTTTTCAGATTTTTGGCCTATGTAAGTTAATGAAATAAATTTGGTTTCGTTTGAATTTTGAAATTTTGGATATACAAGTGATATTGCTTTCTTGTAATTTATTTCATCAAGTAAATTGTCTAGAATTAACGGATTAAAATCATTATTGAAAGCTATTTGTTTAATGGTTTTATACTCTTTGTCAAAATTTTCTTTCGTCATGGGTATGTTAACCAATCTATAAAGCATACTATTATAAGCTGACAATTTTTGTGAAAATGGATTGTTTGAAGTATAATGAATCGTAGGTTTTCAATATATGGAAAAGTCATGTCTATTATTAATTTTGGTGATTTTTGAAATCTAAGAAATGGATGCTATTATTTACTTCATCTTCCTGTGTGAATTCAATTGTTGGATATAGTTTATTGATAGATTCCAAAAATGAACCAAGTTGTCTATTTGTGCCATTAAATAAACAAATTATGTCATCTACATAGCGGTACCAATAAACGAAATCTTTAAAATATGGGAGTTTTTGGATATTAGTTTCTACGTGATCCATGAATATATCTGATAACAAGGGATAATGGGTTCCCCATTGTTAGATTTTCTTCGTCTAGATAAAACGTGCCGTTGAACATAAAATAATTTTGATCTAGGCAAACGTTTGAGGTGTCAAATATTTCTGTTTTTACAACAAGATTAGTTCGTTTTCGGAGTAATAAATCATCATTTAATTTTATGGTTTCACTGACCGGTATACTAGGAAATAAGTTTTTTACATCAAAGGAAACAAATTTGGCATTGTTTGGAATATGTATATGCTTAATTTTTTGTATAAGTTGATAAGAGTTTTTTATTGCAAATTTGGCTTCAAAGTTAGTTTCTGTTAGTATAATTTTAATTAATGATTTTGAAAGGGGCTGTGACAAATGAAACAACGGGACTGATGGGGTTATTCTCTTTGTGCAACTTAATTAAGGAATACAAAATGGGCGTTGATAGGTCCATTTAAGTTAATTTATAATTTGGAATATCTTCAAAAAGTGCTTTTGATTGAAGGATATAACTGATTTGATTTGTTTTTGATATTTTTCTGTTGGGTATTTTTTGATAGTTTTATATTTATTTTGGTCTAAAAATGAACTTGTACATACAGAAAACAACAAAAACTTAAAGATTTCGTTTTTTGGTACCGCTATGTAGATGACATAATTTATTTATTTAATGGCAGAAATAGACAACTTGGTTCATTTTTGGAATCTATCAATAAATTATATCCAACAACTGAATTCACACAGGAAGATGAAGTAAATAATACCATCAATTTCTTAGATTTAAAAATCACCAAAATTAATAATAGACATGACTTTTCCATATACAGAAAACCTACACATACAGATGGTACGATTCATTATACTTCAAACCATCCATTTTCACAAAAATTCTTAGCTTATAATAGTATGCTTTATAGATTGGTTAACATACCCATGACGAAAGAAAATTTTGACAAAGAGTATAAAACCATTAAACAAATAGCTTTCAATAATGATTTTAGTCCGTTAATTCTAGACAATTTACTTGATAAAATAAATTACAAGAAAGCAATATCACTTGTATATCCAAAATTTCAAAATTCAAACGAAACCAAATTTATTTCATTAACTTACATAGGCCAAAAATCTGAAAAGATTGCTAGATATTTAAAGGAAAAAGAAAAATATAACATCTCTTTTAAAACTATTAATTCTTTAGGCAGCTTAATAAAAATAATAAAGACGTCATTCCTAAAAACAAAAAATCAGGAGTTTACAAGTTAACATGTACTAATTGCCCATGTGTATACGTGGGACAGACAGGCCGTTCATTCTAAACAAGGATACGAGAACATGAAAAATGTTACATTAATAATAAACCGAATTTAACTTATGACAACCATTTGTTAGAGACTGGCCATAATTTTAATATGAACTATGAAATATTACATATCGAAAACAAAAGTCAGAAACTAAATCTGTTAGAAACTTTAGAGATCAATAGATATAATAAAAGACAAATTTTATTGAATGATCAAATAGTTTCAAACAGATCCCCTACTTAATATTTTTCATTAATTGTATACCATCTCTTTCCACCCCTCTATTTTTTGTACCAGAGCTGTGTATTTAAGGTCATGTTTTGCATTGTATACCTCAGTTTAAATACTCACCTGATGAAATCATGGTATGACGAAACAATTGTCGTGTAAATCAATAAAATAGCGGAAGTTAACATTTGTTTTTCTTATATTGAAGATGAATTTCCGTCAAGTAAAGACCGAGACAATCAAAAATTTGGTCCATTCAATTGTGATTTACAGGTTGTTAAAAATGGAAGTCAACAAAGAGAAAATTCAGTACATTTTACGTTTCTTTTTTGATAAAGGCGAAAATGCAAGCCAGGCGGCTGAAATCGTGAATGGTGTTCATACTGTTTATGGTCCCAATACTGTAACAGCTAATTACGTAGAATATTGATTTCGTCGATTTCATTCAGGTATTTTTGATGTTAAAGATGTATCTCGAACAGGTAGGCCCGTCGTCGAAAATGTCGATAAAATCATAGAAATAATCGAAGTTGATCGGCATGTTAGTAGTCTCAGCATCGCCCAGGAGCTAAAAATCAACCATAAAACAGTTTTGAACCATTTTCGCTTAATTTAGCTGGATTCAAAAAGAAGCTCGATGTTTGGGTGGCACACCAAAAAACATAATGGATCAGATTTCCAACTGCGAAGCCTTGGCTAAACGGAATTGAATCGATCCATTTCTTAAATGGATGGTGTGCACTAAAGCAGCTCAAAGGTTAAAGAAGCATTGGGTGTGCATTTGGAGGAACTGGAAAGGAATCATTTATTATGAGTTGCCTCAATACAGCTGGCCAAACACTAAATTCGTATCTCTACTGTAAACAACTGGGCCGTTTGAAGCTAGAAATTGGCCAGAAACGGCCCGAATTGACCAACAGATGAGGTGTTGTGTTCCACCAACGCCAACCCATACAGGTAGATAGTGACTCGCCAGAAACTCCGGCAACTTGGTTGGGAAGTTTGAATGCATCCACCATATAGTCTGCACCTTGGACCAAGCAATTACTATCTTTTTCTCGCATTGTAAAACTTCTTGAGTGATAAGAAATTGGCATCGATTACTAGAGTTTTTCGCCAATAAGGATCAAGACTTCTATGAGAAAGGCCTTATGAGGGTACCATTGAAATGGCAACAAATTATAGAACAACACGGTGCATATCTGACCCCAGTTGGACAGTCCGGAACATGTTGAATAAAGTAGTTCAGCAAAAATAATGGATTTTTCCCCAACTTATCAATATTGAAATATGGTGAGTACAAAGACAACGATACCGGGCGATCGTCACCACCTTGAACTGATAACTGCGACCAAACTGAGTCACGTATTACAGTATTTACCTTACACTAATTTATAGTTCCACTTTTCTCTCACATTTTTCCTATCCCACTTGCTTCAATGTATCAATACGCGAAACCAGTAAATTTTTTTCGTGAGTAAAGCAACTCGGGTCGCCCACGCGCCATTTTGCAACCCGAAACGAGGTAAACATTTCCGCTGCCCACGTGACCAGAACCCGCGAAACGATCCGAGAGTATATTGTCCACTTCCACGGACGGAATACAATAAATGCGTCCTCCTACGAAGGACCGTTGAAGACGACGTCCGTCCGGGCGTATAACTCGAGATGATGGATCGTTGTTTTAGAGATAAAGGGGGCCCTGTTATCGCGATGGCACACTCGATGGTTCGCTTCAGCCTTGGAATTCGGCAAATCACTACACGGTATCATTAATTTAATTCATATTCCGTAGGTTGTTCATTATGGGTAATGATATGTTTGTTTCAGAAACAAAGTGGAATTGTTGGCAATTGATGCCACTTCTGCGAGGTTTGAAGAGTGAAAATTGACGAGGAATATTTGGGAATACCCTTGAACATATCAACTGTCTTAATTAGGAATTTTGCGTCTTACTTGATGAAGGTTGTTGGTAAACTGAATTTTCCGCAAACCTTTACAATATTCAGCTTGGGCTGAAGGAGTTCAGGGGTAGATCTGACTATGGGACCTTTTGATCGATAATTTTTAAGTCTTAAGATTAAGTACAAAAAATTCGTTCAAAACATACAACACTGAAAATTTCAGTGAAGCCGAAGTTAGTCTAAATAACCTACTAAAAGAATAGTCTCCATAGCAACCGCAAAGATAAAAAAGAGCAATTTGATTTCGGTAAATGCTTTTTCCTAGCAATGTAAGAGTGATGAATTTGGTAGAAGCGGCTAGTGGAAAGTCGATATTGTGCCCCATTTAAAAGATTTTTTAAATTTCAAAAGAAAGCTATCTTACAAGAATAAGAGAAAAGTCCTTGATATTCGGCTAAATCTTCTGTGAATTTGGACCAATCAGGAAATTCCGCAATTACGTGAAACGTCAAATGTCGACGGTGGGTGAAAGTCTATCGTACCTGATCGTTAATAGTTTTCTGCTGATTTCATACGTGAATATCTTGAAAATGCTGGATAAAACGTTCTGTTCCTCAGAAAATTCCTTCGAATTTCCAAGCAATAGGAGAACTTCGAAAAACGACAATCATTTAGTAGGCGTTTTTAATGCATTTGACCTAGCACCTTTAACAGGGAGTACTTGCATTTCTCTTCAAATCGTTAAAATTGCAAAGTATTCGTTCTCTGTCTGTTATATTATCCCAAAGGGTTATAAGTATATTAAAATAGCTGGAATCAATTCACCAAGACCTATACAGATTTAATCTAAATAAATCTCATGGAAACATTTTGAATTAAATTTTAAAACATGTCCATAATACACTGTATCACTTTATAGACATATATATTATCATCACATGTATATACATTCTGTCAAGAAAGTACCGGGAATTATCGATTTAAATCTGGCGGGGCAATGAGGCAGGTAAACATTTTTTTCCTAGGTTGGTACCACTGTCTTTAATTACTATGCCAAGCTTGAGCGGGATCTGTCAACTAGTGTGTTTGCAACAGCTGATTAAGTCAGTCGATGTCAGAGTGCGTGCCGATTTTTACTATGGGTGATTACGTTGAGCAAAGAATTTGTTTAAAGTTTTGTGTTGCAAATGAATTTTCGTGTGCCGATGCATTGAAAATGTTGCAAAAGGCCTTTGGTGATAATGCTCTATCGAAAACTCGTGCATATCAGTGGTACAGAGCCTTCAAGGACGGTCGTGAAGTGGTCTCCTATCGACGGCTTCGATCGAAGATAACGTCGATAAAATTAAGGAAAGGGTGCTGGAAAACCGTCGTACCAGCTTGAGAGAGATAGCACATGATCTTAAGATATCCCACGAGTCCGCACGTACGATTTTGATTGATATTTTGGGCATGAGAAAGGTGGCCGCACGACTCGTACCGAAAGACCTGAATTTTCTTCAAAAACGTCATCGCGAACAGGTTGCTTCAGACATGCTGGATCGCTGTAATTCCGATTCTACATTCATGGAACGCATTATAACTGCTGATGAGACCTGGGTCTACGAGTACGATATGCAAACAAGCCAGCAATCATCGGAATGGGTGGCAAAAAATGAGCCGAAACCGAAAAAACCACGCCAAAGCCGCTCGAAAATGAAGGTGATGCTCATTGTTTTCTTCGATATCCGTGGCGTGGTGCAGTACGAATTCGTTCCAGAGGGTCAGACGGTAAACAAGGAGTATTACCTAGGCGTTATGAAACGTTTGCGTGAGCGTATCCGTAAGAAGCGGCCAAATTTGTGGGCGAACAACTCATGGATTTTGCATGACGATAACGCGCCTTCTCACCGAGCTACGATTGTGACTGACTTTCTCGCCAAAAACTCAACAAACGTGCTTCAGCAACTACCGTATTCGCAGGATTAGGCTCCTTGCGACTTTTTTCTCTTCCCAAAACTAAAATTGCCCCTTCGTGGCACCCGTTTTGAGTCGATTGAAGCCATAAAACAAAATTCGGCGCGAGAGCTAAAGTCCATCCCGGAAAGCGCCTATAAAAAATGTTTCGATAATTGGAAGTGCCGTTGGCATAGATGTATTGGAGCAAATGGAGCCTATTTTGAAGGCGACCCAATAATTTTTGACGATTAAATGTAAAAATGTTGTTTTAATTGAAAATTTCCGGTGCTTTCTTGACAGAGTAGTATGTCTATAAAGTGATACAGTGTATTTAGGACATGTTTTAAAATTGAATTCTAAATGTTTTCATGAGATTTATTCAGATTAAAATCTGTAGAGATTCTGGTAAATTAATTCCAGCTATTATTCTGTAATATGCAAATACTTCTTCATAGTAATTTTCAATTTATATACTTTAATAATTGTGTTATAAGTACATATTTCCAGTGTTCTCTCTCTTTGGAACATTTTCGATGGATTCGAGATATCATAAAAGATTATTATTAATTGCACAGCATTGTGAAAAACGTTAGATGAAGTAGATGTTAACCTATGATTATTTCCAATGGGATATTAGTATTTTGTATTTATAAAACATAAATGTCATAAAATTATCTTTCAAATAAAAAAAAATTGGCTTTAATCTCAATTTAAATGTGTTTTGTTTCAATTTGAAGTTGTATCAGCCTAAAAAAACACCCGATATAAAGACCATGATATATTTTCCTGTAAATTGGTTAATTCAAGAGAAAAATTAACCTGTTAAATTAAGATTTTGTTAAGTTTTTTACGTTGGTGGGATGTGTAGATTTGGGGTTGATCTTTTACATATTGTAAAAGTTTTTGTACTTTACCGTGGGTGTCATTTTGGTTGATATCCTATTTGACCAATAAATAAATAAATAAACCGATTGGGCTGGACAGAATTACTTTTGAGTAATTAGTAATCATAGTCTATCCTAGTCGTTTGATATTATTTTCGGCTCAAAATTCCAAAACCACAAATATTTGGTCAAAATTATATTATAGCACACTGTTCCTTAAAGAAAGCGCACAAAAATGGTATTATGATGTTATGGATTCTAATGAACCCACTGATAAAGTAACTTTTACTAAATTATAATAATTGAGATGAAGAGTCAGTGGTTCTGTTAGAATGCGTCACATCATGAAAACTTTTTGTTTCTCGAGAATGGTACTTCGTAACGCTTTCAACCAAGTACACCTTTTTTCTTCGAAAATGTTGGAAAAATCTAATTTTCTGATCGAAAATTCAGTCAGGTCACCAGCTCAGGAGTTATTTTATGAAAGTCTCCCCCTTCGATTTTCTCATTAGAAATTAGTTTGTTTTTGTTTAAAAAAAAATTGGCTTATCTAAAAAACGAAGAATACAACTTCAAACATATTTGAGAAATGTTGACAAAAATACATGAAGAAGAGTATCTAACTCCACAGGGTTTTCTACCTCTAGAAATATTTAAACGTGAAATCAGGACAGTCTATATACACCTCACAACAAACTTATCAGACACTGTGCTCCAACTTTAACGACAAATTTCAGCTGTATACTAGTTTCACTCAAAGAACAATATTTCACTAATAAAAAGATTTACAGAATATTCTGTGGTTTCTTAATTGAAATATATCACGAGTTTTCTTCTGTCAAATAAATATACGGGTCAATAAAAATGAAACTCCCAAGTCCCACGGAGTATAAAGAGACGATAGATAAAGTAATATTCCATCGAAGAGTCAAAACAGAAATTCCATATAAATTATTCAAATTATCCGCCATATTATCCCAAAGTCGCCATGGCTGGTAAATATTATGAATACGTTCGAAGTGTTTTCACGTTAGAACCCAACAGAAAGCTCTTTGTTTCAGTCAGCGTGGGCATTGTTCAATGCGATGTGATTTATCACGCAATACTAAGGATGATTGATTTCATTCATTTAGCGCCATGTAGGGAGGGTTTCGTAATTTGAGGAGCACTCAGATCGAGTTGTCGCGACACTAGTGTGTTGCAAGTATCCAACGAGCTTATTTTCGATTCTGGAAAACACGCCTTTGTTTCAAAATATGGGTATGCTTTTACGGAATAGATTGAATGTTTTGTAAGAAGTACTACATAATAGGCTACTCATTTCAATATTCTAAATTTTTTTCGAATTCAAGTGAATACACTTCATCCTAAATGATGGTGACTAATTTTAATATATTAAGATATATTCTGTTAGTCTTCTACATATTTAATTTCAAAAAATTATATTTAATATTATAAGTTCAGGAATTAAATTAATGTCATATAAGCACCGCTTATATCAAATGACATATAAAATAAACATTCATTATAAGACACCCAAATGAGATAACAAAATCCAATAAATATAAATTGTTAACAAAAA
Organism: Megalocaria dilatata; assembly: GCA_034642435.1. Taxonomy (NCBI): domain Eukaryota; kingdom Metazoa; phylum Arthropoda; class Insecta; order Coleoptera; family Coccinellidae; genus Megalocaria; species Megalocaria dilatata. The sequence goes on along the minus strand of CM067857.1, from coordinate 33,999,192 downwards.
TCCTATAAATTAAATATTTTGAGTAGACAAAATTTTGTTTCTGCTCATCCCTCTTATGAAAACAGCTATTTTTCAAAAATGTTTAACAAAATCCTAAGAATTTCATCATAAAACTATCTTACTTAGAATATTCAATATTATTGAATATCAATGTTACTTTTTAGAAAATCTCAAGATTACAAAAACATTACTTAAAAACACGTTTTAAGAGAGACTCTGCTCGTCAGTACCCAATCTCATTTAAAATAATATAACATCAACCAACAAAAAATTTTTACTCACCTTAACAATCCAGAAAACATCTTGGAAATTAATACTGAACATTTAAATGGTGTCCCATATGATCTCAAATAAATAGTTCTGTGCTTTACCATAGATCTTAAAGATTGACCGGCAATTTAACGGCCTCTGTTATAGCGCAAGGACATCTGTATAAAGAATGTTAAGGAAAGCAAATAATTATATATTATGAATAAAATAAAATAAATGGAGGTTTATACTTGATGGAAATTATAATATTAAATATATTTTTTTGAAATTAAATATGTAGAAGGCTAACAGAATATATCTGTAAGTATTAAAATATTAAAATTTTATATACCTTCTATCAAGTATAAACCTCTATTTATTTTATGATGGTAACTAATATCGACGAGTTCTTGAACTCCTTAATACCACCTGCTGACATGTAAAAAAACCCTTTTTATTATTTTATTTTATAATAATTATATTTGGTTTTCTCAATCATTCACATTGTTACATTTGAATATAACTGAGTCCTTAAAAATAACTTACACGAACAAAGAATACGTGTAGGGTTTTCATACTTAAAAATTCACTATATTCTAAATTTGTTGAAAGGAAGACATGTGGTTTTAGTCGGGTAAGATATATACACATCGTCAAAAGTCTTGCCCCCCCCCCTATCAACTCTCAACTTATTGAATGTAACATGACAATTTTTTGTGTGTGGAATCTTCACTATCTTATCACTTAAATGAAATTAATAAACCAGCAAAAAAGTTTTCTGTTCGGCAGAATACAGATGTATTCGAAGTTTTCAGCGAATGACGAGAGTTGAAATATTGAGAATATTTCGTTGAAAATGCCGGGACATCCAATTTCTCAGTTTGACCGGGCAAGAATGGTAGCCCTACATCAAGAAGCTTTGTCGAACCACCAGATTGCGCAACGTTTGAATATTCCACGGACTTAAGTAAGGCGCATAGTAGCCCTTTTCCTGGAAACCGGCAGTGTTGCCCGGAGACCGGTGCCTGGTCGACCCAGAGTAACATCTGCTAGGGAAGACCATTATATCGAAAATTTTACTCGAAGGAATCGAACGGTATCTGTACAGCCCTTCAAAGTCATTTTTCGAGTACCTATAGACGGGTAGTCTCAATCAGTACCAAAAGGAGACGGTTGCATTCCTCCAATTTAAGGGCAAGAAGATCTTTAAGAGTACCCCGGCTATCACCTGGACATAGAACTATCCATCGGCAATGGGCAGAACACCTCCAAGACTGGCTTTGACCACAATGGCGCAAAGTACTTTTTTCGGACGCGTCACGATTCGGTTTACAAAGTGATAAAAATTTAAATATCAAAACAGATTTAATCTGCCAGTCTTCTACAATTTTAAATTCAAAAAAATTTTTATTCAAAAACTTTTAGAATTAAATTAATGTCTTATAAGCACAGCTTATATTTAATAGACATATAAAATCAAAACTCAATATACAATATCAAATGGAATAAATAAACCAACAAATATCAATTGTCAATTAAAATAAATAAATAAATATTTGAAACAGACAAAATTTTGTTTCTGATCTTACCATTATGAAAACCAATTACTTTTTGAAAATACAAACATAATTTAAGGACTTTTCAGAAAATTCAATTTATTTGAAATATTCAATATATTTAAATAAATTTATTCAAAAATCTATCAAAACATGCATTATATCTTCAAAAAACAATTCGAATTCCGATAATCTCTATTTCTAAATTTTTTTTAATATATAATGCATGTTTTGAGAGATTTTTGAATCAACCTATTTAAATATATTAAATATTTCAAATAAATTATATTTTCTGAGAGGTCCTTAAATTATGTTTGTATTTTTGAAAATGAAACAAAATTTTGTCTCCTTCAAATATTTATTTATGAATTTTAATTGAAAATTTATATTTGTTGGTTTATTTATTCCATTTGATATTGTATATTGAGTTTTGATTTTTTTATGTATATTGAATATAAGCCGTGCTTATAAAACATTAATTTAATTCTAAAAGTTTCTGAATAAAAATTTTCTTGAAATTAAAATTGTAGAAGACTGACAGATTGAATCTGTTTTGATATTCAAAATTTGTTATATTCCTTCTATAAAGTAAAAAGCCTTTTCCTATTTTATTTTATACAAAGTGCTAGTCGACAAGAAAGGATTTGGAGAGGTCCAAATAATAGATAAATTTAGATTTTGTCTCATTTTTCCTATTTTGTCTCATCTTGCATAAAGCAAAGAGTAACAAATATCTTCTATCAAATATATTGCAGTTGTAATAGAGGAAAATATTCATCGGATCTCCAGAACATAGATTGTTTATTTCTTGAGAAACCTAGGTTGGCGTATTTCTATCAATTACTTTAAATTTGTGGATACGAAGTTGGACTGCGAGCAATTGATGTGGTAATTGCAAGTGGCCTCTTTGAAGATGTGCTGCATGTTTTAGAATTTTTTTGAAGGAATTTATTTAAAGAGAATTATTTTTGAAGAAATTCTTGAGGTTATGCTCTGCATTTTTGGAAAGGAATTTGGTTTTCATAATACATTAATACGAAACAAAATTTTGTATCCTTCAAATATTTATTTAATATTTTCAATTAATAATTTATATTTTCTTTTTATTTTTTGATTTCTTTTGGTGCTGTGTAATGAGTTTTAATTCTATATGTTTACTTGAAACTGTGTTTTCTAAGACATTTACTTAATTCAATTTCGAGAAGTTTTTGAGGAAAAATTTCTATAAATCAAAATTGAAATTTGTAGTGAGATTAGTAGAATAAATCTGTTTGATATTTTAAAATATTTTAATAAGCCTTCTATCAAAGGAAAAAACTCCTTTTTATTAAAAATGTTTTTAATTATTTGACGAATATGAATATAAGTTAATTGATAGATTAATCCTAAATGGTAATGACCACAGCTTAAACCTAAAAATCGTTGAATAATGTGCGTATTCTTCAGTAATATCTCGAAAGAAAAGAATTTTCTCCGATAATTTTTTCGCAGATGAATCTTCGAAAGAAATTCCTACACAGAGATTAGTCCAAAGGTTTGCTCGAAGAAAAATAACAACTGCAACAAATTGACCTACTTAATGGGCGAAATAAGCTGTATATGCAACATTTTGCAACTGGCTTGCGAAATTCATTCATAAAATATTAAGAATAAATTCTACAATATTTATTCAACTGGTATTAATAGTGGCTGTCCTGCATCGTTTTGAATTTACGTTAATAACATAAACTTCGGGCGATTATCATTGAGAAATATCATCATAAGCGGTCAATTCAATCCAAACTGGTATTGATTTACATTTATAATAAGATCAATATCGCATTGAGTGAAATGCCGTTCCTGCTAGATGCACTGCAGCTGCCATATCAATCAATCTTGATTAAATGTTTTTCTTGAAAAAGTGATCGTTAGACTGGTTCATGAGCTGAAAAACGTGTTAATTCATGCTACTGCGAGTTGAAATTAATAATATACCTTTTTGAATTTTCAATAACATCTAGAGAATTGTGCGAACATTTCAAACCCGCATATATACCATCATTAATAGGGTTATCAAAAATTAAATATTTCACAAATGAGACCTACTTTTATGCAAATAACTGAAATTAACAGAGGAATTCTTATGAAATATCGTTATGAAAAATTGAGAAAAATGATGAATTATAGACCAATATCCTGTAAGAGATACAATTTCTCACAATTTTTCATAGAATGAGTCGTAAATTATTGAATTTGAAATTCGAAGTTGGATAATTGTTAAACGGAGCTCCTAAAATTATATCGCTTCCCGAAGATTGTTATCTTCTTCGACTAAATTATCAACTTGAGGTAGTTCAAATAGTTATAATATCGGGTGTTTGTTTTAGAGTGATAGAACTTTAAATTTTAATAAAACACATTTAAATTAAGATTGAAGCCAATTTTTTTTTATTTGAAAGATAATTTTATGACATTTATGTTTTAAAAATAATTTCCGGCATATGTTCGACTAGCTCTGAGGAACCTCATTCGACCAGACCAATTTTTGACCACATTTTCGAGTAATGCAGGCATTATTTCATCAATAACACGAGTTATGTTGGCTTCCAAAGCGTCTATTGTTTCTGGTTTATCAGCATAAACGAATAACTTGACAGAACCTCAAAGAAAATAATCCAGTGGAGCTATGTTGCATGATCTTGGAAGCCAATTAATTGGACCATTTCTCGAAATAATGTGATCGCCAAATCTTTCTTTCAATCAAACAATTGTTACGGTAGGAGCCTGGCGTGTAGCACCATCTTGTTGGAAACAAAACACTTCTGGGTCGATACCGTTCAAATTTTGAAACAAATAATCATTGATCATCGATCTGTAACGAGCACCATTTACTGTAACATTAGCTTCAGCATCGTTTTTAAAAAAATATGAACAGATGATGCCTCCAGCGTGTAAAGCACACAATACCTGCAGAACTTCTTTAGGATTGATTTCACTCCATATACATGTTAACTTGCTTGTTTGCATAGCCGTTCAACCAGAAATGAGCTTCATCACTAAACACAATTTTACGACAAAAAAGTGGATCAACTTCCAGCTGTTCTAGGCTCCAGTCAGCAAACAAACGATGCTTATTATGGTCAAGTGGATTTAGTTCTTGAACCAGTTGGATCTTGTATGGCTGTAGACCAAGATCTTTACGCAAAATTTTCCATGTGGGGGATGCACAGAGTCCAACTTGTTGTGAACGTCGACGAATAGACAAATCTGCATCATCATTAACACTATGACTTACAGTAGCAATATTTTCTTCTGTACGTACAGTTCTTTGTCTTGTTATTGTTGTTGCATCGAGTAGAGAAAATGTTGCCCGAAATCTACCGATAGTTCGACGAATAAGCTGCTCTGATGGACGATTATGTGAACCATAAATTTCACGAAGTGCTCTATAAGTTTGGCGAATAGAACACTGATTTTGAAAATAAATTTCAGCAATTTGTAAACGTTGTTGCGGCGTGAGTCTTTCCATGATAATTTCTCAATGCTTACTGAACAGAAATGTCAAAACAACATGCCTTCTACCTTCTGTCACATCACAGTTATCCCTATCGAAAGTTCTATCACCCTAAAAAAAACACCCGATATTTCATAAACAAGACCTACTTTTATGCAAATAACTAAAATTAACAGAGGAAAATTGAGAAAAATGATGAACTATAGACCAATATCCTGTAAGAGATATAATTTCTCACAATTTTTCATAAAATAGGTCGTAAATTAATTGAATTTGATGTTGATATTCGAAGTTGAATAATTGTTAAACGGAGCTCTTGAAATTATTTCGCTTCCTAACGATTGTTATCTTCATTTGACTAAATTATCAACTTGAGGATGTTTAATTAGTTATAATATATGAATTTTGATTCATTCAATTACCAGAGAAAATCTAAAAAAAGTTCACATTTTTATCCAGAATTATTTATTCTTTAAAATCATTCTTGATATGAAAGATGAACTCTATAAGATTTAAACTTTTTGTTAACAAAGGAGCAAAATAATTTTTTTTCAATTTTTTTGTGATAATAGAATTTTTGCAAATGTCGGGTGTTTTTTTAGAGTGATAAAACTTTCGATAGGGATAACTATGATTTGACAAAAGGTAGAAGCCATGTTGTTTTGACATTTCTGTTCAGTAAGCATTGACAAATTATCATGGAAAGACTCACGCCGCAACAACGGCAATTGTTGAAATTTATTTTCAAATTTAGTTTTCTATTCGTCAAACTTATAGAGCACTTAGTGAAATTTATGATTCACATAACCGTCGAATATCGAATTAGCGATAGATTTCAGACAACATGTTCTCTACTCGATGCAACACGAACAACAAGACAATATACTTTACGTACAGAAGAAAATATCGCTGCTGTAAGTCACAGTGTTAATGATGATCCAGATTTGTCTATTCGTCGACGTTCACAGTAAGTTAGACTCCGTGCATAAATGTGCGTAAAGATCTTGGTCTACACCCATACAAGATCCAACTGGTTCAAGAACTAAAGCCACTTGACCATAATAAGCGCCGTTTGTTTGCTGATTGGGCCCTAGTACAGCTTGAAGTTGATCCACTTTTTTATCGTAAAATTGTGTTTAGTGATTAACCTCATTTCTGGTTGAACGACTATGTAAACAAGCAAAATGGCCGTATATGGAGTGGAGACAATCCTCAAAAAGTTCTGCAGGTTCCATTGCATCCTGAAAATGCACTGTATGGTGTGCTTTACACGCTAGAGGCATCATCGGTCCATATTTCTTTAAAAACGATGCTGGAGCTAATGTTACAATGAATGTCAAAATTTGAATGGTATCGACCCAGAAGTGTTTTGGTTCCAACAAGATGGTGCTACACCTCGTGCTGCTACCGTAACAATTGCTTTATTGAAAGAAAGATTTGGCGATAACATCATTTCGAGAAATGGTCCAATTAATTGGCCTCCAAGATCATGTGACATAACTCCACTGGATTATTTTCTTTGGGGTTATATCAAGTTATTGGTTTATGCTGATAAGCCAGAAACAATAGACGCTTTGAAAGCCAACATAACTCGTATTATTGATGAAATAAGGCCTGAATTACTCGAAAAAGTGGTCCAAAATTGGTCTGGTCGAATGCAGTTCCTCAGTTGTGGTGGACATATGCCGGAAATTATTTTTAAAACATAAACGTCATAAAATTATCTTTAAAATACAAAAAAAATTGGCTTCAATCTTAATTTAAATGTGTTTTATTTTAATTTGAAAGTTTATCACTCTAATAAAAACACCCTAAAATATAATAGAAATAGGCTTTTTATTTGATAGAAGAAATATAATAAAATTTGAATATCAAAACAGATTTAGTCTGTTAGTCTTCTACAATTTTAATTTAAAAAAAAATTTTTATTCAAAAAATTTTTAGAATTAAATTAATGTCTACAATAAGCACCGCTTATATTCAATAGACGTATATAATCATGTTTTGATATTCAAATTTTAAAAACACCCTATATAACCCTTAAATGCTTCTTGACCTTGTCATTAATAATTTACGATTTTCTAATTCCTTATAAGATACCAGAAAGAATTTTGTCAACCTTATTCATTTAATTTATGAAATGAAAAATTATCCAATATGTTCATAATATTTTATATGAAAAAAATATCGAAAATAAGTATTGGAATATTCCTTACAAATTTTTGCATTATTTAGAAACGTTCAAATTTTTTTCCTCATTTTAGTGAAAAATGCTTAATTTTTATTTTTACTTTTTTCCTGTTGTTGTTTTATTCATAAGTTCCTTCCCTTTAATTTTTTTCTTATATCAATAGGATATTCAGAATTGAATATGTATTTGCTATACCTATTATTATTGTTTATTATTTTATTTCTGTTAGGCTTCGTTACTATGCTAGCTTGTCAAGTAACTTTAAAAGATGCCGAATTTTATAAGTTTGATTGTATCGGTCTCTACTTGTAAGAAATACATCTCGATGATTAAAGTAGAATTAGCGGAAATTAAGTTGTTCTACTTTAATCATCGAATTTTATAAGGATTTCAAAATGTTATAATACATGCTAGTTATTCAGCAAGTTTCTTAGATATTTTTTGTGAAGAAACCCAGTTTTGAACAATTAATCTAGGCACAGGAATAAAAGTACAGCCCACCAAATCTTGAAGAAAAAACGAGTTACACCCGTATCACATTCAGCGAATACAAACTTTAATACCCCATGATTATCTTCGAAAAGTTGCGTTTTGTCAAACCATAACATGAAGACACCAGGAAAATCCGCGATTCTTAGAGAAAATTCTATGGTCTTCATTCAAAAAACATAAATTTCAACAGTTTACACTCGTGTAAACTGCCATCCTCCATTTGATAAGACAAAATATATCAGAGTCTCGTCTCATAGTAAACAAATGGACCGGAATTTGTAATGAAAAAATCATTGGATCTTTTGAGCTGCTACAGCTGTTGAATTAAGATTTTTTTTGCCTTGTGTAGTTGTCATGTGAATTTTTATATTTCACTCTCTTATATGGTAAATGAATATGGAATCATTAGAGATGGTGATTGACGCATGTTCACCATCGAATTATTAGAAAATAGTAGTATTGTTGAGAATCTCATTCGTTTTGAAATTATCACTTTAAGAATCCATCTTGAAAAAATGTTAAAATCAAGATTTTTACCCTTTACTTGTATTATTTGTAAAAATCTGAAATCTCTCTTTTTTTGAGAATCTTGATCTTTTATGATTTGTTGTGTGTGGTTATACAATTATCAAACAGATGCACCAAAATTGTTTGAGTATTCAATATTTGCTTGAAAAGGTATCGAAGTAATTCATATTTTGCATCTTATTTATTTTATATTATGTAATTAAATAATGGTGTATGTTAACCACATCTTCCCTGAGACCAAAAAGTGGATTTCCTGGGACAACCTTTCACTTTCAGTATAATGTGAATATGTGGATTATTTTGAATGTATCCTCTAATTTTCCCTCGCAAATTAGCTTCCCTCAGATTTATTTAAAGGGTCATCTTTCCCGGATAAACTTACATCAAACATGACTAATATTTTTTTTTTATTTTCATATTATAAATATAATGTACTTTAAATCGTATAACTGAAAAAATTTCGAGGTGAACCCTGTTTCACTGCTCTATCCCAAATATCAAACAAAAATTAAATAAAATATTTCAGCATAAGAACAAGCAAATATTTTCTATTTATTATTCAAGTATTTTCAATTTATCTGGAAATTCCACATATTTAACTGGCAGACTTATGTGCTCGGCGAACCTTTGTGCTTTGAGGATCTGATTTATTATATTATATTTATGAGAATTATTCATCAACTTCCTTTCTAATTAGCCGAATAATTTGAATAAGTTTTTGTTTATGTAAGGATTAATCAACTCATAAATCAACGAATGTTACATCTATTGGAAGGATTTTGGTTAAGTTCTAACCTTTGAAATCGAACAGTAATCAAATTTTTGTTTACTGAAATCTTTCAAATACTCGTCTCGGAGTAGATCGTTTTGAAAACACTGACTTTGATCAAGAGCAAGAGAGTCTGTACAATATACTACTCTGTCAAGAATGTACCGGGAATTTTCAATTAAAACAACATTTTTACATTTAATCGTCAAAATTTATTGGGTCGCCTTCAAAATAGGCTCCATTTGCTCCAATACATCTATGCCAACGGCACTTCCAATTATCGAAACATTTTTTATAGGCGCTTTCCGGGATGGACTTTAGCTCTCGCGCCGAATGTTGTTTTATGGCTTCAATCGACTCAAAACGGGTGCCACGAAGGGGCAATTTTAGTTTTGGGAAGAGGAAAAAGTCGCAGGGAGCCAAATCCGGCGAATACGGTGGTTGCTGAAGCACGTTTGTTGAGTTTTTTGCGAGAAAGTCAGTCACAATCGTAGCTCGGTGAGAAGGCGCGTTATCGTCATGCAAAATCCATGAGTTGTTCGCCCACAAATTTGGCCCCTTCTTACGGATACGCTCACGCAAACGTTTCATAACGCCTAGGTAATACTCCTTGTTTACCGTCTGACCCTCTGGAACGAATTCGTAGTGCACCACGCCACGGATATCGAAGAAAATAATGAGCATCACCTTCATTTTCGAGCGGCTTTGGCGTGGTTTTTTCGGTTTCGGCTCATTTTTTGCCACCCATTCCGATGATTGCTGGCTTGTTTGCACATCGTACTCGTAGACCCAGGTCTCATCACCAGTTATAATGCGTTCCATGAATGTAGAATCGGAATTACAGCGATCCAGCATGTCTGAAGCAACCTGTTCGCGATGACGTTTTTGAAGAAAATTCAGGTCTTTCGGTACGAGTCGTGCGGCCACCTTTCTCATGCCCAAAATATCAATCAAAATCGTACGTGCGGACTCGTGGGATATCTTAAGATCATGAGCTATCTCTCTCAAGCTGGTACGACGGTTTTCCGTCGTAATTTTATCGACGTTATCTTCGATCGAATCCGTCGATGGGCGACCACTTCACGACCGTCCTTGAAGGCTCTGTACCACTGATATGCACGAGTTTTCGATAGAGCATTATCACCAAAGGCCTTTTGCAACATTTTCAATGCATCGGCACACGAAAATTCATTTGCAACACAAAACTTTAAACAAATTCTTTGCTCAACGTATCACCCATAGTAAAAATCGGCACGCACTCTGACATCGACTGACTTAATCAGCTGTTGCAAACACACTAGTTGACAGATCCCGCTCAAGCTTGGCATAGTAATTAAGGACAGTGGTACCAACCTAGGAAAAAAAATTTTACCTGCCTCATTGCCCCGCCAGATTTAAATCGATAATTCCCGGTACTTTCTTGACAGAATGTATATTAAATCACAGATGTTAAACGGAGTTTAAATGTTAATTTACTGAGATTAATTCTTGTTCTGTAATATTCAGTTATTTATATATTGAATCGTGGAAAAATTAAGCATTGAGCAATATGATAAAATAACTGAAGTCTTTTACGAAAATGGGCGTTCAAACAAATGTGCACTTTATGATCACAAATCTATGATACGAATTGATTCGTAAGACTGAAATTTCAGCGGCTATTCGCCTCAGACTTAAACGACGATTTTCAGTCATCAGTTCCTTCACTTCAGCGATGTTAAGTTCAGTTGAAAATGTTGATGTCTGGTGGATAATCTTTGATAATTTTTTTAATAAAAATTTATTCCTCATAAATAATCCTCCTGTAATATTTTCAGTTCTTCCGCATAAGGAATTTCATTTGCAATGCGAAATTCAAACCATATGCTTTGTTCGATATTTCAATCCATTGTACAAAGCGCAAAACCTACTTGAAATGAAAGGATAAAATGGAACACTTTGAAACTAAATGATAGATGAAACTCAAACTCCCTATAAGAATAATGGACAGTTGTACCAACATAACGACAAAAGGAATTTCCACAATCCACCTAAGCAAACTTTTCAGATTAACAATTCTCGGTAGTGCTTTGAAATAAGATATAAAGGGTCTTTCAATGGGAACGCCCCGTTTTTAAATTGACAATACTCACGCATGGCAGCCATTGTTTATTTATGACATTGACAGTTGTATTTGTTAATGTCTACCATATAATCATGGAAAGTTACACACTCCAACAACGTTTATAAATAATCCAAATTTATTATGAAAAATCGTGATCTGTTTCTCTAACGTTACGTGCTTTAACTTCAATTTTTGGTCGTTATAATCTCCCGGATAAAAGAAGAGTTGAAAGTTTAGTGAAGAAGTTGAAAAAAATTTCACACTTCATGATGTTACAGTGCCAGTGAGACAAAGAAATGCAAGAAATGAAGAGAATATTGCTGCCGTACGTGAAAGTGTTCATGAAGACCAAAATTTATCGATTTCTTGACGTCCAGAAGAACTAGGCATCTCCCAGGCGAATTATACGAAAATACCTTGGTTTACATCCATACAAAATTGTTTTAACTCAAGAACTCAAACCAACAGGTCATTTAAAGTGCTTAGAAAAAATCGAAAGAAATGGACCGATAAATTATCCGCTTCGTTCCTGCGATTTAACTCAACTGCATTGGAATTCTTTTTTTGAGGTTACATTAAGTCATTGGTTCACAGCAATCATCCAGCAAATTTAGACTATTTACCGATCAATCTTGAACGAGTAATTGCTAACAGACGACCTGATTTGTGTGAGAGAGTCATGCAAAATTGGGTTCAACGACTTCATTTCTGACAGCGTTTCCGTGGTAGACTTTAAATGTTGTTTTGTTTCATAACTAATAGTATCCATTTTACTTTATAATGAAATAAAAAATTCAATCATTTTCAAATAAACAATGTGTTTTATTCAGAAAACAAAATGGGGCGCTGTTAATGAAAGACCCTATATATCAATAACATAATATGTCTTGTGAATCTCAATCAAATAATGCTTTTCCTAATTAAAAAGGACTAAGAGAATTTCATTACGAATCATACATAATTAGGTACTCAACTAGAACTGTCTTATCTATGAAATTACGTCTTGCAGCTTCTTCAGTTCTGTTTTCAAATATATCACGTTCACTTCTCGGGAAATGGAAAAATCAGCTGACGGATAGCTTAGGATTTGAGCGCGTGAAAAGGCCAACGACTTGATCCACGTGCAATATTATTGAAATCTTTCAAATGTATGAACTTTAATGAGGTGAATTACATAACTCGAAAAACGAGAATCTAGGACTTGAGGTAGCCACTAATATCACACATGACTATAGTCTCGTTTTCAAACGTGACCATTCATACTGTATATACTCGAAATTAAGCAATGCGCTCTATAAATATATCTTGTATATGCCAAAGGAGACAATGAAAATATCATCACATAGTGAATTTTTTTAATATTATACAAAATTCAAAATGAAGGAATTGATAGAACAAAAATAAAACGTATTTTTCAGTTGAATAATTATGCGCAATTTACAGAATGTTCTGTTTTTATTCTTGATATTCTGGATTCAAGTATTGTGGAGATAAAAGCAGAAAATCTCAATTTTCCGCTATTTTTGTTCTTGTTTTTTACAGTCGAACCCTCATTACAACTTGCTTAATGAAACAAATAACTATTATTTTTCAGGGGTATACTATTATTTTACAGAGTATACAAATTTCATTGTGTATCAAATTCATTTCAGAATATTTGCAACAATTCACGAAACTGGAATGAAATTCCTTAAATAATACCATAGTGAAAGTTTATTCAGTTTTATAAAAACAATGTTATAAATAATTGGGAATTGTAAGTAGGAGGTAATCTTTTTGTGATTTTTAATTATAATTTGTGGTGTTCATTGAGCCCTCAAAAGTAGTTATTTGTAATCCTTATAAGTATTTCTTCGAAGAATAGCAATCAGAAAGGAACAATTCAAATAATTTGACATTTTGCACAATATGGAGAGGTGACGTCATATTGAAGTAATCAATCAACTGTCATACCAAGGTCATACACAAGTTAAGTTAGCGTTTGTTTTTGTTATTAATCACTATACCGAGTATCCGAGAAATAAAATGTCCAAATGGTGTTTAACGCCAGGTTGCACGAATATAGCTATGGACCACTACTATTTTTGTTGGAATGAAATAAGAAATTACTTTGTTTTCTATCACTTTTTATTATTACTGATATACATTGACTCGAGTTTCGTAGTGTTTACTACATTTTCAAACTGAATAAACAAATTAGATCTCAACTATTATATATGCTGATTGTAGGCTTCGGCAGAGCTTCGAAGAGAGGGGTTTTCCAAAGTTCCATCTGTTCGTTTAGTACGTGGCTCTCATATTTTTCAATTTCTATGGATTCCAGGATGTCAAGTTTTTTCCCTTTCGCTTCCACGTGCAAGATAACAAGGTTGTTCAATTCTGGGAACGTGTGATCTGTATTGAAGAAATGGTTCGCAAAATTGGAATTATTCTTCCGGTTCCTAAAAGCAGATTGATGCTCTTTGTACCTTTTATGGAAAGGTCGGCCCATTTGTCCTATATACACACTATTACACTGTTGACAACTTAATTTATAGACTCCAGAATTATTCAGTCGGTTCTCTTTGTCTTTCGGATTAAAAAAGAGATTAGAAATTTTATGGGAGGTTGTGAAAGCTGTTACTATGTTAATTTTTGACAAAATTTGAGCTATTTTTTGTGAAATTGGTCCAAAATATGTTAGTTTTATGAATTTATTGTTATTATGATCTGATTTGGAAATGGGGTAAATTTGTTTACGAATTAATTGCTTTTGTTTTTTGTTTATGATGGAATTTATAGTTTTTGTTTCGAACTGAGTTTTTGTGGCTATTTGTCTGATTGTATTCAATTCCCTCTTTAACGTAATATTATCTAAATGAATTGAAAATGCTCTATGTACCATTGATCTATATGCAGCTAGTTTATGATTGATCGGATGGTTTGAAAAATTTGGTATTGTTGTATATGTGGGTTTTCTATATATATCAAAGGAAATTTCATTATTACTCTTAATTAAAGTTATATCCAAAAAATTTATTTTATCAGATTGTGTTTCCATGGTGAATTTGACCTTATTGTGCAAACTATTAAGATATTCTGATGTTTCATTTAATTCTGAATGTGTTCCGCAGAAGCAAACCAATATATCGTCCACATACCTGTACCAAAAAGTCATATGCTTTGCGTGTGTGGATTTTGAAATTTTTCTTTCGAAACAGGACATAAAGATTTCAGCGAGTAATGGGCTGAGAGGCGAACCCATGGCAAGTCCATCTTTCTGTTTGTAAAATTTACTATTGTATTGAAAGTAATTTTCTTCCACGCAAATTTCGAAAAGGGTTTTTTATCTCAGGATTGATGTTATTTTTTGTTAGGATATTTTCGATTATAGTCATGCATTCTGTATTTGGTATATTCGGGAACATATTAACTACATCAAACGACACTAGAATACTGTTAATTGGAAGGGTAACATTTTAATTTTTTTTGTGAGCTCGATTGAATTTTTTATTGAATAGGGTGAGTTGAATTGTGTTGTTTCTTTAAAAAATTGATTTAATTTAGAGGCTAGTTTCTCAAGGGGGCTATTAATATATGATACCACAGGGCGTATTGGAGAATTATCTTCATGGATTTTAATAAGGCCATATAGTTTGGGAGGTGTAGGATTCATATTAATAAGTTTGAATTTATCATAGTCTGATAAAATAATTTGAACATCTTTGAGCGTTGTTTTTAGTTTTAGTTGAATTTTTGCGGTGGGATCTCTTTTGAGTTGTATGGGCGATTCTTTCTCTAAAAAATTGTTTATTTTATGGACATAATCTTCTTTGGATAGAGTAACAATAGAGTTTCCTTTGTCGGCTTTAGTCATCATCAAATTATCATTTCAAATTTTGTTTTGAATTGATTTTACTATTGATTTTTCTTTTTTATTCTGTGATTCTGTATGGGTTAGTAGAAGTTTTTTATTTTTTCTTTGATGAAGTTTGTGTTCGGTGTTGTAATTAGCGCTAATTCGATTTCGGAAGTTAGTGTTTCAATGATATTTTTTGAGGTTATGTGGGGATTATTCTTTGGACCTTTCTCAAGAAGCCTAATTTCATCTGTAGAAAAAGTGGTATTCGAGAAATTTATGAGTCTATTATATGGTGTAGTGTTAGGAATTGAATTTTTTTTTCACTGTTATTTTGTTTAAATGTTAGGTTCTTTAGGTTTTTTGATTGATTCATATATTTTTTGTGTTTTATGATAGATGTAGTATGTCTAGTTTTATCATCTAGTGAGTCAAATTTAACCGGGTTGAGTCTATAAGTAAGTTCAGAGTGCAGTACCTTAATATGTAGAGACAAATTGTTCCTGATGCTGAACCATTTTTTACTTTCTTCTTTAAGCCATTTGGTTTGTCCTGATGTTATTGCTCTTCTGGATTGGGTAGTGTTCGTCTTGCTTCTTAATTGAATGAAAGTTGGGAAGACTTTGTTCTGAAGACATTTTTGGGTAAATCAGGCATTCTGGATAGCTGTTTGGCGTTTGAGATGCAATTTGAAGTATAGTGTGGACTGTTTTTCTGTACTTGCTTGTTTCAAATATTGGATGGAGTAGTCCGTTACTTTGTGATAGTTCATTTTAATGTGATAGAAAACAAAGTAATTTCCTATTTCATTCCATTAAAATGAACTATCACAAAGTAACGGACTACTCCATCCACTATTTTTGTTGTTTATAATTGATTTGCTCACATATTTAACTGGCTTTTTGCTTATATTATTCGCTGAAAACACTTATGTGGTTGTTTCAGCGCACTGTTGTGAGGGGCTCTAGCAAGACTTGTTGCTGTTTCTCTAGAGTTTTTGTGGCTCAGAAAAGTGTAATTGTTCTTATTTTTTGTTCGAGCTTTCGATCGTCAGGCCCTCAATATTTATTGCTAATAGAATATTATCACTTCCGTGCATGCATATTCTCAAATGTCTTTTATATGTTAAAGAGAGTGAAACTAAGTGGAAAACACGTATTTACATGATCATGAAACAAGAAATCCACACGTACTCCTGGTTCCTAAGCGCTGAACTTGTAGATTCGAATATTCTCCATTTATTATATAATAATAATAATAAATAATATCAAAGCACTAAGCTATTCAAAAGTCTTTCATCTTATGAGAAATCTATGAAGGAACACATTTCGGTTCTTGAAGATTCTGAGGTTCAGAGCCTCGAGGCTCTGCAGTGCTCGTTACGATCGAAACTTCAATTGAGAGAGAACAGTCGGAAACACAGGAAATTCAATGTTAATCTAAAGAAGCAGGAATGTTCAGTGGAGCAGTGGAAGAATCAAAACCTCAGCGCGATACGATGACGAACAAACGACTATTCTCTCTCATTTGAAGTGGTGGGGATGTTTCGAGCAGTGCAGAGCCTCGAGGCTTGGATCGTTACGATCGAAGCGTCCCCACCACTTCAATTGAGAGAGAACAGTCGTTTGACCGTCATCGCATCATGCTGAGGTTTTGATTCTTCAACTGCTCCACTGGACATTCCTGCTTCACTAGATTAACATTGAATTTCCTGCGAAATTTGAATTCATTACATTAATTCAAAGCAGCTTAACATACATATTGGATGAAATGCCCCTGGCTAACAGACAAAATGTCTGGTTTCAAAAAAAATGGCTGCCCAGCTAATAATAGCCGGAATGTACGGGACTTAATGAATGAATACTTTGGGGTTCAATGGATTGGAAGGTACTGTACGGTAAGATAGCCACCAAGGAGCCCCGACCTTACTCCTTTGGATTTATATGTCTGGAACGCCTTGAAAAAAAAGTATATCAAATTCGCGTACAGACTCAAGAGGATGTGATCGAAAGAATGAAATTGTGTTGTGCAGAAATGTGTCAGAAACGTTGTGAACTTCGCAGTGTTGTAGATTAAGTGCGAAAACGATGTGTGAAATATATTGAACAAGGCGGTGGACATTTCTAACAATTGTTATAAGTAGTAGTAGTCTGTTTTCTCTACATTTTTTCATAAAATCTGTAGCATTGAAATTTAGTTTATTCGTTTGATTTATTTGGATTCGACAGATAAATTCATGATTTCCATGAGAATTACTTTAATATTCAATCATAAAGAGCTTCAAGATAGAGCAAATTTAGGTTTGAAATGTTTCAACTTTTCGTTGTTATCTTCTTAACCATGATATTATGGCAGAGGACAAGCAGCTAGCACAAAGGTTGATATGTCATTCGAAGGTACTTTTTGCTAAAAAGAAAACATGTCCATAATCAATAATTTTTCATCGATTAAATTATTGGAGGAATATGACTGATTTTGTTCATTTCAGAATAGTGATATTCATCTCCTTACTACGCCCGCAATAAGAATTTTTTGGCACACAGAACTTATCTTGTAGCAAATTGAATGCCGTTTCTAGATATGTGGTCAAGTTTGATGAGGTTACAAGTATAACTGAAGTATAATTGATTTTATGGAAAAACTTGAAATAATTTCGTGAAATCAAGAAATATTAAATTTAAGAATATCCATCAACATTTCGACCATGTGTTATATGACATTTTTTGTTGCAGATAACTTATAATATCTCCCCTTCAAGTTTGGCCCTTTTAAAAGTACCCTGTATATATCGGGTTTTTTTTAAGAGTGATAGAACTTTAAATTGAAATAAAACATATTTAAATTAAGATTGAAACCAATTTTTTTTTTATTTGAAAGATAAATTTAAGACATTTATATTTTAAAAATAATTACGACAAAAAAGTGGATCAACTTCAAGCTGATCTAGGGCCCAATCAGCAAACAAACGATGCTTATTATGGTCTAGTGGCTTTAGTTCTTGAACCAGTTGGATCTTGTATGGGTGTAGATCAAGATCTTTACGCAAAATTTTCCATGTGGTGGATGCACAGAGTCCAACTTGTTGTGAACGTCAACGAATAGACAAATCTGGATCACCATTAACACTATGACTTTCAGCAGCGATATTCTCTCCTGTACGTACAGTTCTTTATCTTGTTGTTGTTGTTGCATCGAGTAGAGAAAATTTTGTCCGAAATCTATCGATAGTTCGACGAATAAGCTGCTCTGATGGACGATTATTTATACCATAAATTTCACGAAGTGCTCCATAAGTTTGGCGAATAGAACACTGATTTTGAAAATAAATTTCAACAATTTGTAAAAGTTGTTGCGGCGTGAGTCTTCCCATGATAATTTGTCAATGCTTACTGAGCAGAAATGTCAAAACAACATGGCTTCTCCCTTTTGTCAAATCACAGTTATCCCTATCGAAAGTTCTATCACCCAAAAAAAACACCCCAGACATACATATAGTTGTAGCTAAAGAAGTATTACTTTAGTCGTATGGTCTACAGCACACTCGTTTTTTTAATATTTTCCAGTTTTGTTCAATCGTAACTCAGACCATTTCGTTAATGTCAAATATTAAACTTACTTTCTGTCAAAACACGAATAATTGGATGTTGCCAGACACGAAATGACCGCTGCTTCAAATGCAAACTCTAGATGACCCATCCTTTATCATAGTACGAGTATTTGGCACTTCTCTTATATAGCTCTTATCGTGGGAGTAGACTCTTTGTATCTCATAAAAATAATATTCCACGCATTGAATGTTAAATTTCACATTTAGCAAAATAAAAATGTGAGAATATCTTAATCCAGTATAATGCATAATGATAGCTGACCAAATCTCTATACAACGAATAACAATTTAATGTCTTATCTTTATTATTAAACTTCCTTTTTGGTCATTGGCTTAAAACGTAAGTGGTAACTAAGTAATAAATGTATAAGCAGTGATCACCCACATTCGTATATTCACTTTGTCCAGTCCATTTACAAGATCACAAAACGATATTTCGGTATGAAAATAATGAAGCAAGTTCGAGTTTCTGGATTTGCCATTTCGTCGGATAAAATAGACTATGATATTTCGAATTTGATGAAACAATGAAATCAGTATTTCTACAGCTATAGTTCA
Source organism: Megalocaria dilatata (assembly GCA_034642435.1). Classification (NCBI taxonomy): domain Eukaryota; kingdom Metazoa; phylum Arthropoda; class Insecta; order Coleoptera; family Coccinellidae; genus Megalocaria; species Megalocaria dilatata. The sequence goes on along the minus strand of CM067857.1, from coordinate 33,979,807 downwards.
TTGGGACGTTTTCAAAGCTGAGTCTTGTTTTTTAATAGGAGGTAAAATCCATAAAAATGCACCATGGGTATGTTCGATAAGATAATTAAAACACAATCGATTTTTATCATTCAGAAACAATATATTCCGAAGCTGAAGTCGCAAAGCTTATAATTATTTTTGTTGTTAAAATTTGTAACTTGGAAAGTAACTTCATGAAATCATGTTAGAAACGAGGAAGGTTTGAACTGTTCCAGCGGTCACTAATTGTTTATTGATGGTTTTTGAAATTACTGTTTTGTTTCCAAACAGTGTTTATATCTTCATGTTGAAATGAATAAGTAACAACTCTTTTATAAATGATAAGTGAGTTATGTACGATTTTAAAATCACTAAATTCATCCTAAAATAAAATTCAACTTAGAAAAGGAATCAAATGAGAGCATGAAATATTCAGACTCAATATCTTATTCAGGCGATAGAATTAAGTTCAACGTATTCAGAAAACTTTCCCCCACTAAATTTCAACATATCGATCGATGATCTTTCTCATTTCCGTCATCAAAAAATAACTGAAATTGAAACTTTAAAATCAATAGCTACATAAGACGGTTTTAACGGTAATATAAAATCAATTTGAATGTGCATCAATACTTGATAGAAGAAATTTTGAATAACTTTAAATTGAGATTTATATATTCTAACTACTACAATATACATAGTATATATACAAAAACTATCAAAATGATATCCTTATATATAATCAATATAAAATATTTTTCGATGTCTCGGAAAAAACCTTTCTATATCCCGTCATGAAACGGATTAATACAAATGTATTAACAAAAACTATATGAGTATGTATATAATAATAAGATATAAATACAAGAAAATCCACTATTCGAAAATTATCTAAAATTCTCAAAATAAAGGAGCAAATAAAAATAATTGAACGAGAACTCCAACATTTGATAGCTATTTTTATTTTATTTGATGAGTTAAATTTCGATCTTGTTATATATTTGAATCTGAATTCAATACATTTCTGAAGAGGTCTTGAGACCGAAATAGCTATCAAATGTTGGAGTTCTCGTTCAATTATTTTTATTTGCTCCTTTATTATGAGAATTTTAGATAATTTTGGAATAGTGGATTTTCTTCTATTTGTATGTTAATATACATACTTATAACATATTCCTTCTATCAATTAAAAAACCTTTTCCTATTTTATTTTATACCTACATAGTTTTTGTTAATACATTTGTATTAATACGTTTTATGTCGGGATGTAAGAATAGTTGCGAAAAAACTTAGGGGATAATTCCTTGTCAAAAAATAGGGCGGGTCTTTCATATAAACTTTATTTTTCTGAGGCCCCCCTGCTTAGTTGTAGCCCCCTAAAGATGTCGCCGAAAAACAGATTTTTTTCTTAAAAACCAAAAAATTGACAATAGTTGTAACTGAATCAAAGTTAATCAAAACTAGTCAGTTGTCATAACAAAATGACATCTGCTGAATTCTAGTTCAGAAATAATTCCAGCTTCTACGACTCACGCTTTCATGTTGATAAATTATTTTTCTCTCAAAGACCTTTAATTTAAGTAAGAAATTACAAAAGACCTTTTCTGTTAAGAATGGATCGGGCTTTCTCGAAAAAACGAAAAAATACTTTTCCATCATTCTTTTCGGTATTTATTACTTATAGACTGAAAAGAATAACGGAATCCTTAGTTTGCGATGCAATTGCTTTCGAACAATTTCGTTTTCTTCAGTCTCCCAAAGAAATAATCGCATGATGGTCGTATTACTTCTAGTGGAGTTTTAGCCCATTCTCGCTTAAGATCAGTCTTCAATCAATTCACTGTATCGTATATTTTTGCTCCCATCTTGCTTTTCAAATACTCCCAAATGCAGAAATCCAGGAGGTTCAAGTCTGAAGAATATGGGGGCCATTGTCTAGGTGAAATGAAGCCTGGAACATCTTTTTGTGCCATTGGACGGTGTGCTGCTCTCTGCTAGCTGGTGCAGAGTGCTGCGTTCTGATTTGAATTATGCCTTGCCTAAGGCTTCAAGGAATTTTCCAACACTCACTGTCTATTGATTGGAGGATTAACTTTCACTTCTTTTGCTATGAAAAGTAGTGCAGAATATCCATTTCGTGTGATTGATGCCCAAACCATCACCGAAGCCGGCTTTTGTTTTTGATATGCTCGCAAATGGTCTCGATTGACAGAAGGACGAACACTCAAGTGGATCGTTTTGTTTCTTCACAATTCGCTGAACTATTGAAATTTTCTCATCCGAGAACACTAAATTATCGTGTTGAGTATATCTTTTTTCTGTTTATCTTTCAAGTCCTGAACTTTTTGTTTTGTTTTTTGTAGGCCTTTGCTTGAAGTATGTTCCTCAATATGCGGCGAATGGAACGTTGCGTTATTCCCATATCTTTAGTCAATTGATTGCCACTTCGATGTGGATTTCGTTCCAATCGTTTCTTCACTTTACGAATGTTCTCGGCAGTAAAAGCAGTCGTTGGTCCACCACTTGCACGCTTACGTTCGCTAGAGCCAGTTTTGTTATAATGTTTGATATATCCTACCAACAAATGCAACAACAGAAGAAGAAATAAAGTGCATACTGGGACAAACAATATCATGTATAAGACAACTCCGTAGTGTAATCTGGAGTAAGAACCTCCGAGAAAAGATGAAAAAAATTATATATCAAACGATAATACGGAGTATAATGACATATGCGGCAGAGATATGGATAATAAACAAAAAAAACAAAGAAGCATTCTGGGGACCGAGATGGAATACTGGAGAAGATGATGTGGCTTTACAAGTAGAGACAGAATAACAAATGAAGAGATTAGAATTAGAATGAGAGTAAAAAAAAGGCGTACTTCAATATATAGAGGAGAGAAGACTGATATGGTATGGACACGTGCGTAGAGCACAAAGCAATAAACAGAGTAAAAGAATGGAGTCCTGAAGGAACAAGAAGGAGAGGAAGGCCGAGAAGATCCTGGAAGACAAAGAAGGCGCTGGAAGACGGAAGCTGGCAAGATCGTGAGAGATGGAAGATCTGGCTGACGGAAGAGAGACGGCACTAGATGTAGACAACCTTTTATATATAGGAATTTCGTTTATATTGTCTATCATATATACGAACCTTGCTTATAAGCAAGGTTCCGTAGTGTAGCGGTTATCACGTCTGCTTTACACGCAGAAGGTCCCCGGTTCGATCCCGGGCGGAACCAACTTTTGTCATTTCACAAAACTTTCTTTTTATAAGTATAAAGAAATAGTATTCACCCACGCACCAGAAAATATTCAACTTTCGTTTTATACACCGTCAAATCCTGTCCCGCCTCAAATCCATTCATATGCTTACATGGAATATAAGTTTGAAATTATAGATCTACCTTGAACGATATCAGATATGAATTTAAATTCCCGACTCGAATCGAATATCAAAGGAATTCGCCGGCTGATATTTCAAATGGTTTGATGTTTAATGCATGAAAGTATAATATTGCGCAAAGATAAACAAACACCCACTAATACACACTCGTAAGTTAGAGCGAAAAATGTAATAAATCAGTATATTGTTTCACAACACGCCTAACCTACCTGTTGAATGGAATTAGAATCTATAATTTTCGGATGTTCCATTTCTTGATAGGTATAACCACTGTCGGATGCACTTTACATTATTTTTACGTGAAAAATAGGTTTCACCTGAGGGAGCTCGAGCCGAAGGTGGAAGGTATAAATAACTTTTACGATTCAAGGCGAACTTGGTTCCGTACGGTGATTAATGAAATTACCCAAACAAAGTTCGAATACTGAACGGAAGATGTGTCTGTTTATTTCAGTAATTTATTGAATTCTAATAAATCGATTCACACAAATAGACCCGCTCAATAGATTTCCCAGGCTCAGAAGGTCACCTAAGAGAACGTTCATTTGCTAGACTTCCTTTGGAAAGCGATGGGCAGAGGCACCTATAATCCTACTGTTGTATTAATGATAACATCGACGTGTAGGATTCTGTAGTATACGACTTGCACAGATCAAAATAATCTAGGGAACAAGAGTGAAATATGCAGTAATTTTATTGAGGCCCCAGGTGCTACGTTGAAAGTTTCTGTTGATATTCATGGTGTTCATTCCTTCATAAAGTAGACTCTTGTAATCGTTAGCAAATAATGGAATTTCGGTAAAAATTTTTCTTTATTATGGTTAAAAAAAAAACTATATCCATATGTATACTTGTACAAGTCTTAAGAAGATTTGTCGATTAATGACAAGACGCCGTGAGACTGGAGAAGTTAGAAAGCGAAATACTGAGATGGTAATAAGAAATCAACTGCCCCTTTACAGGATCCAACAGTAGAAACAACAGGCCCTGTACAGCAGGGGAACGAATCTGATGAGACCCAATATTTACTGACGAAACCCTATGCGTTCTACCAATTACATAATTGTAGTAATTTCAAATGAAACAGTATAAAAATTTTAATTTAAATTAAACATTTCAGAGCGGGTCGATTCTGTATAGATCATATATACAATTTGACCCAGCTGAATGAAAAAAGGGTAGCTCGTGGAAGGGGGGTTCATCTGGTGTTTGTCGAATTGACTAAAGCCTATGACAATGTGTCCTTAAAAGAACTCTGGAATGTGTTAAAGCAAACATCCATCAACAACATACTTATGAAAGCCGTGTAACAAACCCATAAGAACTTAACTTCAAAAATTAAGGTGTGGAATGAGTTCTCTGAAAGTTTTCCGGTAACAAAGGTATGACGACAGGTTGATCCCCATTGCTTTTCAAAATATACCTTGATCGAGCACTTAAAGATTGGCACAAAGTGCAAAAGTATGGATATTTCGATAGGCAATGAAAACACGCTCTCTATTCTGCATTTCGCAGATGACCAGGTTTTACTTGCGCAAGATAAAGATGACATCGAATTTATGGCCCGAAGACTTATAGACCACTACAAAAAGTGGGAGTTGTCGGTTAACATGGACAAAACCAAGTACATGTGCATTGGTGGAACAAATGATGATCTGGTATTAGAGAATGGAATAACCATCAAATCCTGTGATCAATACATCTATCTCGGAACTCTCATAGCAGTAATGGTAGAAAAAAGATTATTAGCGCATTGAATTATGTACTATGTTCAAATGAAATCTCAAAACAACATAAGAGAGATATTTACACTGCCACCTTAAAGAGTATAGTACTGTATGGATGCGAAACTTGTCAGTTGAATGAAGTCCAACAAAAACGTCTTCTAGCGGTGGAGATGGATTTTTGGATGAGATCAGCAGGTATCTCTAGACTCTAAAAAGTAAGAAACGGACGAATTAGGGAAATCATGGACGCCGAAACCACAGGAAGTGGCACTGTCAATACGCCTAGCAATCGCAACATCGTCAAGAAGCGAGTCAATCAAAATCCGAGGGACTCCATGAGGAAAATAGGCAGCGAGACCCGTATCAACCGTGAATCCGTTCGTAAAATATCCGAAAAGGTGCTCAACCTCAAGCCATACAAGCTCCAAAAAGTTCAACTCCTCACGGATGGAAACAAATGCGATTCCAAAGGTGCCGGCAACTCCTTCGTCTCGCCGCCAGCCAGCAATAGGAATGCATTCTCTTCACATAACAGAAGCTTTTCATCGTAGAACAATCCCACAACCACAAAAGCGACTGAGTCTGGTCCGCAGAGGCTCCCGGTACGTCGGCCATCGTCGAACATCGTCAAAATCCGCAATCCTTCATGGTCTGGGGCGGAATTTGTGCCAGCGGCAGAACACCCTTGGTTTTCGTGGATCAAGGAGTCAAAATCAATCAAGAAGTCTACCGCTGCGACATTCTCGAGGCCGTAGTACTTCCGTGGGTCCAGCAGCACTTTGGCGACCTGCATTGGACCTTTCAACAGGACTCCGCTCCGGCTCACAAAGCGAAAATGACGCAAGAATGGTGAAGACTCATTTTCCGGGTTTCATAACATCTGCAGAATGGCCGCCCTACTCGCCGAATCTCAACCCAATGGACTACAGCGTGTGGTCGATTTTGGAGCTCAGGGCGTGTGCTAAACACCACAAAAGTTTGGAGTTGCTGAAGCAATCCCTGCGCCAGGAATGGGACCGATTAACGCCCGAAGAGGTCCATTGCCGAAAATTTCAAGAAGGGTCTGAAGCTATGTATCGTCGCCAAAGGAATCCACTTCGAAACCGATTAAATATATTATTACCATATGTTTATGTTATCATTATTCGTTGTTGTTTTGTTTAGTTTCTTTTGTTTGATAAAGTTAAATGAAAAAAATTTTGTCCGAGGTTTTTCTTGTCACCCTGTACATACATATATGTATATTATTGATGAATAAAAACATAATTATATAAATTCATTATTCACTTAAATTCTACCATGAACCATGGCTCTAGTATACTTTCTCAACATTTGGAATTAGAATTTCCTTCAATAAAGCCGGGAGCAATAAAATCTCAAATGTTGTCTTCCTAAGGATGTTCAAATATTACGATTTAATTGAAAAATGACCTCGCGCGCGTGCTGAAGAAATTCGTCAAGTCGAAATTAGAGAACCAGACATCCACGTCCGGTGCACGAACGCCCACAGCCCATTTAGACGATTCAAGAGGATTGTTCGGGGAGAAAATAGGTCGAGTAGAAAGATATCTATCTGACACACCGAGCACGGAGATTTATGTTCGGTCTAATTAGGTAATTGAATTGTTATGCCAAAACAATGGATCGATCAACGAGAATCATGACAGGAGTTTAGAGGTGAATATTTCAAGGGTAAGATGTCTAAAACCTTGATGTGTGCACTTATTTATGCCTCTGACAAGGGTTAAGAGAGATTACTAGAACTTTAGATGGCGTTTATCTGAGAATCCAAACTCCTGGAAACAAAGGTAAAATATCAAAATTAAAATACTTTACAAAGGTTTTCCATTTTGATGTTAAAATAAAAACAGAATATAATTCAAAAGAAATCCATGTATGTTTATTTCATTAAAAAGAAGATAACATGCCATTAATGATGGGAAACAATATTAGTCAAATGACCGCCACGGCTACGGCTGCAGCACCATATCTTTTTCATGGAGTTTTCCATGACCAATTCGCACATTTGTGGCTATATGTCCTCGATAACTTCACGAATTCCGTCTTGAAAGTCTTGACGCGATTGTGAAGCATTGACATAGACCTTTTTTTTCACGTGACCCCAAAGAAAAAAGTCTAAGTGTTAAATTACAAGATCTCGGTAGCCAGTTGTGATAACCTCTTCGAAAAATAACATGACCAGGAAACTTTTCTTGTGAAATAGCGATTATTTCGTTGGTTGTGTGGCATGTAGCGCCGTATTGTTGAAAATAAACGTCGTCCACATCAATATCTTCCAATTCCGTTCATAAAAAATCATAAATCATAGTTCGGTACCGCGATACATTTACCGTAACAGTTGCACCAGCCTAATTTTCGAATGAGTAAGGTCCAATCACACCGCCAGCCCAAAAACCACACCAAACAGTGACACGTTGAGGATAGAGAGGCTTTTCAACAATCATTCTTGGATTTTCCGAGCCTCAACTTATTAACGTAACCTCCGAAGTTAAAATGGGCCTCATCATTGAAGATAATTTATCGATGAAAATCCGGATCATTTTGACGCATTTCAAGGCTTTAGTATTTGTTTTAACTGAACTTTAAAAGACTTAAGACCTTAAACTTTATGCAACATACGGTGTTATATCGTTTGTGGAGTGCCTAATTCTAAAGATCGACGAGAAATCAACAAACCTGGATTTTCGTCATTACTACGGGTTACAGCAGCAATATTTTCAGGCGTTCTTGAGCGACCCACACGGTTGCAATTCTTCACATCGCTAACTTGTCCCAACAGCTCACCACCAGTTTCACTATTGTTGACTATGACCCAAAAGTGCTTTAGTTTTGCGAACCATTTTTGTAGTAAATTTTAACAATTTTAATGCCTTGTTGGAGTCGCCAAATAAGATCAAATCTGCAACGACTAAAATCGAAGTAAGCTTCAAGATATCCAAAATAAAACAGAAATGATCAATGTGTTGTTACCTATAACCTATAACTATTTGTACTCGGAACACAGAAAAACATAACAAAACTTATTCACCCCAAATAATGTTCCATGATGAGAAAAATAACCAGAATTTCAAAAATAATAAATAATTAAGGAACATATTGAGGACATTTGAACTCGTATATGAAGTTATTTCATAATTTAAGAATCAATTTGAATGTGAGTCAATACTTGATAGAACTAAAATTTAAATGACTTTAAATTCAGAATTTCTACAATATATATTTCAACTATATACAAAAACTATCAAATTGATATCCTCATACTGTGTGGTTTTCCGGCTTTAAAATGAAAAATCGCTCGGACCTGTCAATTTCTGATTCAAGGGGGAACAACTTTTCCGCTCTTCGCATCCCCGTAACTGCAACCTTATAACGGGGGTGAATACAACCCCCAGATTTTAAATAGGGATGAGGGCTGTTGCGATACCTCATTTTGAAGATCCTATGGAGTACTATCTGATCCTGAAATTTCGCTTCAAAATTTCCATCGATAACGAAATGACAGGTAAAATAGTGGAAGAGTACTTACTTTTGTGATTAGTTTATTAAATGCTGGAAATAGGCACCATTCACTTCCATGCAGTAATGTAAGTTTTGCTGAAAATGTTCACGTACGTTACTCAAGATTTCTGATGTAATTTGACGGCATTCATTAATGATCCAAGTTCGCAAATCATCCAGTGACTCGGGCTGGATAGCGTAAAACTGCTTCAAGAGTGAAACAACCCATTCATTTAGAGGCCCTAATTGCCCCTATCCATCATTCCGAGAAAGCCTTTCCTTTCGTTCAGCAGATCCCCGCTGGAGATGGCACCCCGACCAGATCAGCGGCGGACTGTCTCCTTGCCTGATCCCAACGCCCTATTCCGTGACCTTTATCGACGCTCACTGGAGGGGGAGTGTGAAGCGAACAACTTCTTCGCTCCTCGTCCAGAAACCTGCCTTGCTCTGTCGCAGCTTGACCGGCGTATCAATAGAGGACTCGACCAGTCTAAAGATTCATGACAAACCGTCCCCGCCGAGTTCGAATAGAGCAAGGCACACAGCGTTTGACGACCCCGTTCCAATCGAAAGACATAGTCACTGGCGTCACAGGCAGAGCTGCGCATCACGCCTGTCTGATGAGTTTCAGATGCGCAGACTCCGAACGAAACGCCGTCTCTCAAATAAAGAGGTGGAAGCTCCCTCACAACACCACATTTCTTTCGAGAGCTTCAGTACTGACGTCATAACCTTTTGCGCACTTGTCTATTTTCCCTGAAACGACCTGAAACATTAATCCATGTCCCCTGAAAATTTTAAATGTGTGAATTACTTCTTAAAGAAGCTACATGTGATGGAAAGAGAAACTTTATGTTATGTCATCCGAAAGTCAACTAAACATAATTTTCTGCAATTTTAGAACCGTTCTAAAGAAACAGAAAATTTGAACCGAGTATAAACAGATATTTATGAATGAAGGAATAAAGTACACATACTTAAAAGGCTTTTTTTTACTTGATAGAAGGCTTTTTCAATATCTTAAATAGCAAACAGAGTAATTCTGTTATACATCGCTACAAATTTTAATTTTATTAAATTTCTTAAAAACTTTTAAAAACAATGTTAAATTAATGCCTAAATTTCACTACAAAAAATCCAACATAAACTTGAAAAATTTTTGGAAACAACCTCTCTTTAAAAAGCTTCTCTTCAAAAATATGTTAGCACATCTTTAAAAAGGCGATTTGAGATTCTTACCGATAATCTTTTTTGTTGCCATAAAAGTGGACTAAAGATTATCAGTAAGAATCTCAAATCACCTTTTTGAAGATACATACTACATATTTTTAAAGAGTTTTTCAAAGAGAGGTTGTTTTGAAGAATTTCTTCAACTTATGTCAGGCATTTTCCGACTGGAATTTGGTTTTGTAATACCGTTATGAAACAGTGCTGTTTACACTAAATGTCTGTTGAATAAGTTCTATCAATACTCTTATTATTTTCTTTGGGATCTTTTATCTCCTTTTGATATGTAATGAGTGTTAATTCTTTATGTCTACTAAAAATAAAACAGTATTTTTAATGCATTTATTTGATTTAATTTAAAATTTTTTTAAAGAAATTTCATAAAACCAAAATTGGTAGCAGAATTACTGTTTAATATTTAAAATATTGAAATTTTCTATCAAGTTAAAAACCCCCCTTTTTATTATTTTATTTTATATATAATAATTACAATTTGTTTTTTAATTCATTGCGACGGTATTTTTTGGATATAACTGGGTATTGAAAATTACCTTATACGATCTCTGTGTATTTTTTGTGGACGAACATTTCTTACTTTTCTTACCGTTATGAAACAGTGATGTTTCAACTAAATGTTTGTTGAGTCATTTCGATCAATATTCGATATTTTCTTTGGATTCCTTCATCTCTTTTTGATACTGAGTGTTGATTCTATATGTCTACTAAAAATGAAACAGTGTTTCCTAAGGCATTTATTTTATTTAATTTTAAAAAGATTTCAAGAAATTTTATAAAATTAAAATTTGTAACAGAATAACTCTATTGGATATTAAAGTACACATACTTTTGTTATACCAAATGTTCGAGATATCTTCAACATTATACTACTTGACATTATAAGAACTATATATTTCAATTCTGAACAGAATATCCACTTGTACCTAAACTGAACAATTCTTAAATATGGGGGTCAAGTACTATCACATTGAGGCCACACAATCTTCCATTCAGATGTCAAAAAAATTAACAATTCTTAAGAATTTCACCATTTAGATGAATATTCAAATTATTACCAATATGTCCCCCCGATTGATTTATTATTTTATTGACAAGGGCGCTGCCAATACATTAGGAATTTAATTGTACGTTAGGAGGTTGCGTTATTTCAAGCGGAAAATCCTCCGATTATTTCGGCCAAGGTTTGTTTTGGTACTTGATGAATAATATTTACTCCTATCTTGTTGCTTCCTAGGAAAAATATTATTGTTTGATTAATCACCTTAAATTGCATGTCTTCAACTATTTATTTGCATACAGTCGTATCGTAAATGCAGTTTTCAGAAAAAGTTTAAAAGTCTTCAAATATAATCACCCATAATAGTAGGGGAGCCCGGCCCGCTAAATTTTCAGTTACTAAAGCGTCATGGGGACCGATTAGATTGTGAAGATTTAGGCCTAAAACGAAAAATTATTTATGTTCATTTTGCCATTTTAGTGAGGAGGAGAGCGTGTGCTAATTTTCAAAAATGTTAAAAAAATCATTCACATAAAAATACTCGAGCGCGTCAGGCATTCACGGTGTTTACCCGCTTTGTTTTTCTAACAACCGAGAGATATTATTCTGACGAGTATTTAGGGGAGGATGGCTGTAGAAAAGGGTAGAAAAAAAAAAAAAAAAAAAGTTATTCGAGCGTGTCAGATATTTGAAGGGAATATTTAGAAAACTCAAAAAAGTGTCTTATTAAAATATCTGACGATTTGGATGTGATCAAAAGTTATGGTAGATTTTTGAAAATGTAAAAAAAAAAAGTGACCTTGAAATACTCGAGCGCGTCAGATTTTTACACAAACGGTTCAACTTGATGTTCTAGTCGTCCCAAATGATAATCTGACAAATATATGAAGGAATATTCTTAATCTGAAAATTTGAAAGAAAAAAATTTTTTTTCCAATTTCTGAATGGAATAAATTATTACGCATATATGTAGGTGTAATTTTATCATTATTTATTAATACAAAAATAGATAAAAACGTATAAAAAAATTTTTTTAATCTTCATCCTCACTGGATTGATCTTCAAAATTGATTCCTCCTTGGTCGATTTCTTCTTCATTTTCTGTTTCTGTAAGAAGGAAGGGTTATAAACTTTAAAATTTTCTATTTCTTTTGTATTATAGTATTAAAAAAAACGTACCTGAATCTACAGTATCTCCTGATATGTCAGGTGTTATGACAATATCTTCGTATACTGCAGGAAGTTGGCTACCAAGAAACCAAGTCGGCTCTAATTTTCCATCAACATTTGTCCATCCACAGTTAATTGGTTGCATCTCAGTTACGATTCGATAATGAGCATTCCTCCACAAGCATGCGATGTATTTAGATCTTAATAAATGTTGCCGTAGCTCTGATTGGCAAGGTGGCAAGTTACAACCGTCGTAGTTACGCACATTTAGCGAGAAGGGCTGAGACGTGTCTGATACTTTATATGTCTTATTGAATATTTCCATCCTAGCATAATTGACATCATTTAGTTTTTTTAAACCATATAGATGGCAGATAAAAGATTCCATCGTAAGAAATAATTCTTCAATATCAAAAGCTTCAGTTCCCAAATTAGCAAAAGCTTTTTGAAAAGTTACAGATTCCATTAAAATTTTCAAAGGTCTTTTTTTGCCTCGTCTGTAAAAAGCTGGGTTATAATCACATCCCGTTAGCGCATGTAAAGCTGGCAGTGCTTGCGAAACAAGTAGGCCTAATTTAGCAAAAAGAGCGGACATGTCGATATATCGGCGTGCATTACCGACTCCAAAATCAATCCAAATTTTTACCGATGTTTGTATGTGTTCCATATTTGCCAACATAATTATAACGATATCTGTATCAGAAGCTCTGATGGTAACTGTGGATTTTTCTTCCATTTGACACGCAAAAAATACAACCTTTGTATCTGCTTCTTCATGATCGGGGCATGACAGGTCATGATCAATAATTCGTGAAACTCTATTATCGATAACACGATATACGTAACACGAATCATGGTTCAGAAATATAGTTTTGTTACCAATTATCGGTTTCATTTCCTGATCAGCCCAATGTTCAATGAGAAATTTAACCAAAGCTTCTTTAAACTTAATGTTTTTTAAATCCTTGCTAAAGTCAGAAGTTCTAATTTGCTGAGGACCAGCAATATGAAAATCTTTATCATCCACATTGCCTCGAAGAGTATGTTCACAATCTTTAATTGAAGGTGTGAAGTAACGATCAAATATAATTGCTACACTATCAGCTGAAGTATTTACAAGAGATTGCAAAATCTTTTTCGATAAATCTCCAAAACTGCGCGGCATTTGTTTAAAAGTATGCAGAAAGAAGAAACCATCTACAATAAGACAATCTAACTTCTCTGGCGGTTGTTCAATTTTTTCAACTTTTTTTTCTAGTTCTTCAATTAGTATCGATTTTGTAGTTTTATTTAAGGACCCATCTATATGGCATAGTGATAGCGGAACTGGCGTTATGGGGAAACACAGTACTTTTTCCAAATTTAGATTAGTATCCTGAGATAAAGCTAATAATCTACCAAATAAATCTCGCTGCAGTTTTACTTCATGTACTTTTTGTCCAATCTTCATCGACTTTTTCTTCTTTAGGCTTGCAAAAGACAAAATCGGATTTTTCTTTAATGATTTGTGAAATCTATCCGAATCCATATTACACTCAGTTATGAACTGATCGCGAAGAAACATCCCAGACGAAACCGTTTTTAACAAGCAATTAGCTACTTCTGGGGTTGCAGCCTGCCCAGTAGAGATATTATAGAGTTGATCTTTATCTATAGAAGAAGAAAACGGATTAGTGGTCTGTTCAATGCTACACATGAAAGCTTTAATTTGCTTCTGATGCTTTTCGATTCTATCTGGGTGTAGGTCTGCTGCGACGTCTTCATTACTGTTACTCATACCTGCACGATTCAAAACATGTGAAATTATTCGAGTTCGAGCTCCGTGATTTCGCGCCCAACGTTGTCTGGCAGAAATAGAGGACGTTAGATTTACGATTCCTGTGAGCCGACGTGCTGCTTCACCATTAATGGTTTGCTCCAATGTTAAGTCAACCGGGATCCGCGAGAATGGTTTATTGGTTCTCCTGATACCAAACGATCCTTTTGAAATTTCTGCTTGGAGGCCTGGATGTGTCTCATTAATGTGCTGTAGTTGATTTAAGTAAAACACTAGCCACCGACTGTAATTTTGCTGATTAAAGTAAAAGAATAAACTCACAATTTTTCCGAGGGAGTAATAGTACAGATCAAAATCTCCAACTCTTATACTTCGAATAAATAGATGGTATAGATTTATAAAATCAATATACATGGCATAAAATTGTGGCGTTTTACCGTGTTTACCTTCTAAAGTCTCTGCTGTATAGTTCTCATATAATTGGAGTAGATTTTGTGTTTCTGAATGTCGTACTTGAGGCGAGTGATCTCGAAGTTGCGAGAATGCGGTGAGATAATCAATCACAGATTCTTCAACTGATAAACTTTCCTTTTCCAAAAAAGAATGAAAGTGGAATTGTTGTAATGATAACGCCATAATAGAATGTAATCTTTTACACCTATTATAATTTTTTCCACTAATGATACCCGAAACTGAGCCTTCAGCAATCAGATCAGAATCAACCATAATATTGGTGAGTCCGCATTCTTCTATAAAGCTACCAACTGCTTTAAAAAAAGCCATTTCGACATGGAAGGCCCCCATGTGAATGAAAATGTTATCAAATTTTGGTGATTCTTGGGTTTGAATGCAATAACTTGTTCGAGCTATAGCTAAATCATATGTAATTTGAATGTATGGAGCATTACATTCTTTTGCAATTTCTTGGCTTAATTCTAAAGTTTTTAACACTGTAGAATGATTAGTAGGAGATTCATTGATGGGAGTTAGATACGAAATTTTCTGAACTGATGAATTATCAATTATAATTTTACTGTGATATCCAACCCTCATTGGAGTGTCATGTATACTGAATTTATGCGATAACATCCACATAGCATCTAATTGTTTAGTTATAGTCAAATTTGTAGGTTCTTTGTTGAGTGCGGAAATATCAAGCTGATTCCAAGTGGCTATTTTTAATTTTTTAGTGAATGGGCGCATTTCAAAAGTTATTTCTTGGAAGGCTCGACGTTTTCGGTTTCTCGATGTCGAAGGCGTAGATTCAGAAATATTACTTGGTACAGTTTCACTAGAAATTTCACTGGAGGTTAAGGGTATGATAGGCAATGGATCTTCATTTTGAATAATATTTTGAAAAATTATTCCCACCGTGTCATGGAGAGTGTCTTTGCCGTTTAGCGTTTCAACAAAGCGATCGAAGTTGTCAAAGGCAACGGCTGTATTTAAATCTGGACGACGTAAAATATCTTCAGGACATGTGTAAGCGCTGTTTGCTGTAGAAAAAGTTAATTCAGTCTCCAATTCTTCTAAAACAGTATATGAACAGCAATGTCCATATTTAGACAGCAAGTTGATTATTTTCTTGCTGTTACATAAGCTTTTCACGGCCAGACCAAGTGTAATATGTTTGGAAGTTTTAATTTTATGGCTGGAAACAGCATATACCAAGTCTTGCCCAATAGAATAAATTGTTAGATCGTTTTTGCTTTCTTTTACTTGACGTCTTTTTCGTGATAAATGTGAAACATCCCCCGAAATAAATGTTTCCAAAAAACACGTTAAAAGTTCTGGCACATAATCACATTCACCTTTAATTAAGTCTTCAGCAGTGCAATCATCAGGCAACTTCGTTGTCGTAGAATCTAAAATTTCGTTTCGAAGTTGTATTGCAACTGAACGAATTTGTTCCTTCATTGACATGACTTCAAAAATATTATTATAATCAACAATATTGGCTGAGATCGGAGCAAGAAATTTTTTTCTATTAGCATAAATAATTTTTATCTTCTTTGCAAAAGTCTCCATTATCTTAGTTTCTAAATGACGGTCTGAAAATGAGGTGCTGTTTATGGTTTCCGATAATAATTTGTACTGTTCAATTAACAATCTATGGTATTCCTTTTTTACATGATCAAAAAACAGGCATTCATTTTTTTTGACAACGTATTCCTCCAAAATTTCACATAATAAATCATAAGCTGTACTAAAAGCCTTTCGCTTTTTGACAAAATTACTTTCTTCTGTTTTACTGATTTCACGCAAGTATTGGTCTTTACAGCATTTATGATAGGGAATGGACGAGCTATCAGTAAAGGAACTAATTTTTTCCAACATTTCAACATCATTGTGTTCGGTAGCTGCACTTTTTAACGATTCTATTGTTCGCGATTTATTGATTGCTAATGGCACTACACGGCCATGACGTCTTTTCCTGGACTTTTTGCAAATAAAACATTCCAAATCTTCATTAATAACCGGCTTATCAGCACCCACCTGCTCATCATCAACATCCAATGCATCATCACTATCGTTCAAGTTTGATTCAGGATTGTTTGATGGACCCGCTCTGAAATTATTGGACCCATAATTAGAATCAGTATTTTTTCCCTATTTTCAAAATAAAAATAATTCATTATGTAAAAAAAATATTTGATATTGTGGTGAAGCTATTAGCCAAAAAAAAATATAATAAAAGCTTATCAAAATTTGATTTAAAAAAATGAATGCTATGATTTTTACTTAGGATATAATCACACAATGAATAATATATTACATTAAAACTTACTCATCTGCTGTTTTTCCAGTAGTTTGCGTTGTGCTAGAAATAGATAATTCTGAACTCTCTCCAGCAATTTCTGGAGTATCATCACGTTCCTGAGCACTTTCTGGTGTTATTTCATCATTTTTTTGAAAATCGTACGGTATTTTTATAGCTGTAAAAAGTTTGTAGCACTGTATATGATATCCATCGTTTAAAGATGTTTCATTAGAAATTTTAACCGTAGCATAAGCATTACTAGATTTTCTTCGAACTGGTTTTACTTTACGATACTCCAAAATATAATAGTTATACATTTTCTTAAAGTATCGGGTGTGAACTTTTTAATTTTTTCACATGTTTCTTTCTCACAAAGTACACATTTCACTGTTACATTGCTCATTATTGCAATGCATATAAAATTGATTGCATTGAATTAATAAAATTATTGTAAAACACAACAAATAAATCAAAACACCATACATCGACGAAACACAAACAAGTTATTATGATCAGCTGTTAAATCAATATGGCGGCAGATAGTAGTGTGGGGATGGTGCGAGAGAGTGAAATATAAAGAAAGAGTGAGAAGGAAACAGAGGCGCGGAGTTTCAATCCAGTTCTCAGCAGCTGTACGCACCACACTTTATTTATGGTTTAAGCTACATAGCCCCATGAAAATCGTCAGATTATTTTTATTCTGTAATTCTTACAGGATTTCCTTCAAAATAAAAAAAAATTTAATCGCGCTCGAGTATTTCACAGTGACGTTTTTTTTTTACAATTTTGCCACTTACCCATTTCCTTATGCCACGCAAAAATTATCAGATTATTGAAATATAGTCTGTTCTGTATGTATTTAACTTACCTGGCCTTAATCTGACACGCTCGAGTTTTTCTAAGGATTGTTTTTTTTTTACAAATCTGACGGGCTGTCCTCGGAGCACGCCCTTATATAAAGGGTTTATATATGGTAGGAGTACATTACAAGGAATAAGGTTTCTCCTCATATAGTTTTCTGACGCGCTCGAGTAACTCTTCAAATCCCCTCTTGGGCTCCCCTACTATAATATCAAACTTTTTTTGATGTACCTTTACCGATTTGGATTTGGAGGATTATACCTGAGGTCGTGTAAAGGTATCCCTGAAGATATAAATAGTTGATTATTCGTGAATAACCTCAAAACAAATTGCTTCAATGATTTGAAAAACTTAAATTAAATCTTTTTTACGCCTTCGAACCTAATGCCTATGATTATCTCTCATACGATAATAAAGGGTGTTGCAGATCGATGTTACACGTTAATTAAGTGTTAATGATGAATAAAAATGAGGATTTCTCTAAAGAAACATGTTATTCGATATATTACAATCGAGTATGACAGATAATGCCTGCCAAATGTTCACTACGGTTCAGGCAACACACGTCGATCCGCTTATTAAATTTTTTTATAACACCTAGACAATAAATGCTTGGCACATAGATTTTACTCTCCAGATGTCGCCTAAAAGAAAGAAATCCATCTTGGTGGCCAAGTGACTTCCCTGTTTCAAGAGATTATGCGCCCAGGAATCTTCTCCTTCAGGAGAGCGATTATCAGGTTGGCTGTATCTCATGTGATGCAATTTTAACATTTCATTTGTCGACGGTTAAGTAGCAAATACCTTAGTTTACAGGATAGGTCAACTTTTTGTTTAATTATGGTGAGAAAATATTTTTTTTTGGTTTAGGGTTTTTGTTTTGATTCATTTAAATTCCTTGCTTATTTTAATCTCAATACACGATATCCCAAATTTTTGCTGTACATAGGAGTATTCACTATTGCTTGAACATATAAAATCGATAGTTACCTGATGTAAATAACATATCTGAAGTAACAGAAGTAATATTGAGGACAGTTTGATTCGGAGTATAATTTATTACTATAGCTAAAGCCTTGAAACAAGGAAGGCTAAGGGTTTAAATATCTCGGCTAAGTTAAGGTTAATGTTGATGAGCAAAATCGATTCGATAGTTTCACAATAATTCTCTTTTGAGAATTTTTCATATTTTTCTCGATATTTTCGAAACTACATAATCCATCAATCTCTAATTCCGCATTCAGTAGTAGGATAATAATACACATGTTAGTGCAAAATATTTTGTGAGCCGATAAGTGTTTAGCACTACCTTAAATACTATAACTTTCGGAAAGGGAAAATTTGTGAGAGGAGCAGCGTTGAGCGGTAAAGAAACCATAGCAGTCCTACAATCGAGTGTAAATTTAGCATTTAGATGTTAAATAATGACACAAAGGTTGGGGCAAAATTTCGTGAGGCTCGTATAATTAGAAAATTTAAAGTTTAAAATAAAGAAAACTTTACAGAAAGCAAATGTTATTAGCAGTTAAGTCTGCTTTCGTTTCACTGAACCAGTAACAACAACACTGGTGCATAACATAAAAAATGGTGAATTTATGATAAATTAGCTTTGTCTTATAATATAATGCTGACGCATTTAATAAGGGACAAACTTTGACAGCTAGAACATCTTGAGTCAAGCTTGGCCTTGCTCTCCCAATAAGTCATCTTTATTCTTTTCTTGTCTAGCAGACTCTTTCTTAACTATGTGACACTGATAATTATCCTTCTTAGGTTTCACTCAGAAACGTTCCTGTCTACATTATAAAATATTTTCCTTGTCTTGTACGTCTGAACCAGCGACATTGAAATATATCCGTTTATAAGAATTTCACACTTTTCAACTTCTGTCTATCGACCTTTTGTTCATATTTTGATAAGTTATTGCCTTGGATACTAAGCGTATCTACAACCATATGTGCATAGAAACCTTTAAGGTAACGTGTGAATGACTTATATTGCCAAAGCGCTAAACTCAAGAGAAAAAATATATTAATTTTCCTTGTCTCTTAATCTGGATTATGGATCCCAAAATTCTCTCTTTAGCATTAGGTTCACCCAAACATAGTATTCCAATCAATATCGTTCTTTTTCTTTTTGTTAGAGGGAATGCATTGAGACAAACCTACCCTTTAGTTTCTGTAATACATGTAAAATCAATATTACTCGCGTAGTAGTCGACTTTTTCGCTTGTGGCTTCGACCAAAATTATCGCATTAATTATTTCCATAGTAGTCAACTTTATCGCATGTGACTTCGGCCACAGTTATCGCATTCAATACTCAAGTAGTACCAAAATCCTATAAATTGAATATTTTGAGTAGACAAAATTTTGTTTCTGCTGATCAATCTTATGAAAACAAATATCTTTTAAAAATGTTTAACATAATCTTAAGAATTTCATCATAAAACTATCTTACTTAGAATATTCAATATTATTGGATATCTAACTAAGTTACTGTCTATAAAATCTCAAGATCTCAAATAATGTAAAAACATTACTGAAAAACAAGTTTCAAGAGAGACTTTGCTTCGTCAGTACTCAAATAATTCATAGTCAATAAAATATAACATCAATCAACAACAAATATTTACTCATCCTTCAACAATTTAGAAAACTTCTGGTAAATGGATACTGAAAAATTTAAATGGAGTGTAATGTTAACTACAAATAAATAATTCTGTGGTTTACCCTTGATCTAAAAGATTGAACTCAAATTATTCAATTTATAGGATTTTGGTTAACAATTGTTATTTATTGGATTTTGTTATATCATTTGGATGTCTTATAATGAATGTTTATTTCATATGTCGTTTGATATAAGTGGTACTTATATGACTTTAATTTAATTCCTGAAGTTATAATTATTAAATATACAAGGTTTTGTAGATCACAGAGGCAAATTGCAGACATGCGCACGTTTCAAACTGTTTGGTTTTCGTCAGGGCAATGTATGCCCAAATGTGACTCCAAATTTGACAAGTATCTATATTCGCTATAACAGAGACTCCAAGATATTAATAATACACTATCGCCATCTAGAGTATGCAAAATACATACACAGAGACTCTAAGATTTTAATAATACACTAAAACCATCTAGAGTATGCAAAATGCCTACAAGACATATCATAGAGTCTCTCTGTATAGCGAACTTTTTGAAAAAGACTATGTTTTATGATCTAAGAAAAGTTTACATTTTATGTTACTGCAGTTTCGAACTTTCGGTCATCTTCATACAACTGTTACCGTAATGAATTATATCAGAAATTATTCTATACTCTTAAATCTGTTTTGAAAACGTTAAAAATTAGATAGTTTTACCATTTGGATCATAAATAAAAGAAATAATAAAGGGACAACCTAATAAATTATTAAGTTATTATAAATTACTTTAGCTCGGATTCAGTCATGAGTAATCATCCCAAAATAAACCTATAGATTTATTCAAAATCCAAGATGACTTGAGCATGTTCATTTACATAATGAACGGTACCCAGCAAAAAGAGTTAGATCCTTGAAGTGCGTTTATGAATCTCTCGTTTTCACGCCAATTTCCAAGCAAACTGTTAACGATCTTACCTTGATCGATTTCGTCTCTTTTCGGTTCATAAAGCACTGTTGAACGTTCCCCATAATCCAGGATTCCAATTCACATCGTATTTTTGGGCTCACGCAACAAGCGGCATCGAATTATTCAAACATGATATATCGGCACAAATCGAAACGGGTTGAACTTTCATGCGTCGCCGTCTAAGTTGAAAATACGCGGAATTCTTGGCGTCGCCCGTTCGCGAACGGCGTTACCGATGGGGGGCTTGTAATATTCAAAATTTTCGTGTGTCGACCGATGGCGCCCGCCTAAATGGTTATTTTTTGCGGTGATTGCTAGAGCGAATTGAGCGGTTTTATTCGGACGTGCGGAGTAGGTGCACCGTACAGGACTTTCGCGTGTCTAGACGTACGACGTTGCCGATTCAATTCAAAAAGAAGATCCTCAGGAACCGAGTTTTTCGTGTGAAGCTGATCAAAATATCTATCCATAAAGCTGGCAGGACAAATTTGACTTCCTAAAAGAATCATTCATCCTTATTAAGCCTAAGGGTACCTGAGTCTTTCTTTCAGACTTTGAATCGTGTTGGCCTTTACTGATAGAAATCCATTTTACACTTTAATTAACAGATCATTTTCCAGTCATTCTTACTTTGGACATAATTGATGAATTAAAAGTAGGTAAAGATGAAAAGGGAAAAATAAAAAATATATAAATTATACAACCTTGAGGAAGGATTTGAGTAATGAATCATGGTCGCAAATGTATGAACATAATGATGCTGATGATATGGCTTATTCTTTCACTGAAACCATATAAAAAATAACGCACATTTTGTAAAAATAAAAAAACAAGAAATTTCACGCAAAAAATGGATTACTCCAGCTCTATTAAAGGCAATAAACAAAACAAAAAATCTCTATAGACACTTGAGAAAAAATCCAAATGATACTACCCTAAAGTCTGAATATATTCATCATAAAACTGAAGTTCAAATATTGATAAATAAATAAAAAAATATATATTTACAAAAAATAATAGATTCAAATCAGTCTGAATCCAAAGCTGTTTGGGAATGTATGAAGGAAATTTGCGGATAACCAAGACAACGACTAAAAAATTTAACATACCGAGTACAACGGCATTGAAATTTACGATAGGGCAGCTTAAATCAGGCGAAGCTTCAGGTCATGATTCAATTAAATCTGAAACGCTAAAAGAGATTCAAACAGAAATATCGACACCCTTGGCATATCTAATGAACAGCTGTTTCGAAAAAGGTTGTTTTCCTGACACCTTCAGAATAGGCATAATTAAGCAAGTTTAAAAAAGTGGTGATCGTTCACGTGTAAATAACTTTAGGCCTGTCTCTTTAATATCCAATTTGGCAAAAATAATTGAGAACGCTCTGAAAAAGCGTATTGTCAACTATCTTAAAAAAAACAACATTATTGATGACAAGCAATACGGATTTATTGAAGGTAAATCCACAGAAGACGCAATAAGAGTATTGACAGGTAGACTATATGAATGTATCGATAAAACTCCTTCTTTGTGTATATTTATTGATTCGTGCAAAGCATTCGACACTGTGTGTCATACTCGATTGCTTGAAAAACTTGAGAGATATGGATTTAGAGGACCTATTTATAACGTACTGAAGGGCTATTTATCGAACAGGAAACAATTTGTAGAAATAGAACAGACCAAAAGTTCATCGGAGATCGTAACATACGGAGTTCCACAGGGGGGCGTATTAGGGCCAATCCTTTTTCTCATTTCCATAAATGATCTGCTGAAAATGAAGGAGTCTGAGGAGGCACTTTGTTTTGCCGACGATGCAGTCGACCAGTATCAAGCTAATACATGGGAGGAATTGAAGGAAAAGGCGCAAACAAAATTCTTAGAAATAAATAAATGGTTCGGGAGCAATAAACTTACCCTCAATGTTGAAAAGACAAAATACTTGGTCTTCAGCTCTTACACTCCAAATCTGCCGAAGATGGGAAATCTGGAAATTGATTGTGAGACATCGATTGAAGGAACGGACAATATAAAATATTTGGGAATCTCTATTGATCAACAGCTAAGATGGGATAAGCACATAAAAAACCTTGATAAGATAAGAGGTCTACTTTTCAAATTTGAACAAACATTAGTGACATGAAACATTTGAAGGTATTTTACTAAGCCTTAGTTGAATCCAAAATTAGCTTTGGAATAGTTGGATGTGGTGGTGCCCATAAAACCTCTAGAAATCATACAAAAATGGATTTTGAAAATCATCCACAAGAAAAAGCGTACCTTCCCCAGTCAACAGTTATTCGATATAGCAGAAGTCCAGGATGTGAGACAGTTATATGCTCTTAAACTCCTTACTGACATCATCTCAGGAAAAAAATTGTAAATACATTACAACATCAATATACAACGAGAGGAAGAGATCATACTTACCAACCACCCAGATGCAATAAGAGTATAGGTCAAAGAAGCCACACTTCCCGATCAACTGAAGAAATTAAAAAATCTGAGATCATTCAAAAAGCGTTTAAAAGCTTGGTTGGATGGTCAAAACAGAAAGATGATCACCGACTCAATAAACAATAATTGAAAAATATTAAACTGGCCATAATTTTGAAAACGAATAAGGACATTTACTTACCAATTTATGACATAAGATACACAACAAGGACGACTGTAAACTTACCTGATTGAGACTACAAACACCGAATGTGAAATAAATTTGAGATGATACAAGGACACTACTTATGAATGATAATTTTTTCCTGACATTGTATTTATTTTTTTTTTAATTGTTTTTCATGGAGCATTTTTTCAGAATCTATGTTAATATCACATACAGGTTATATATATTTTATATATATATATATATATATATATATTTATATATATGTATATATATTTACATATATATATATATATATATATATATATATATATATATATATATATATATATATATGTACCTCCGTGATTATTATATATAATATACATATACAGGCTATCTACTTTTGAAATGAAAGAGCCAAACTTCAAGGGGAGATCATAAAAGTTTTTTTTTGCAACAAAAAATGTCATATAACACATGGTCAAAATGTTGATGGTTATTATTCAATTTAACATTTCTTGATTTCACGAAATATTTCAAGTTTTTCTATAAAATCGATCACACTTCAGTTATCCTTGTAGCCTCATCAAATTTGACCACATATCTGGAAACGGCATTAAATTTGCTACAAGATAAGAAGTTCTGTGTGCCAAAAAATTCTTATTGCGTGGTAAGGAGATGAATATCACGATTCTGAAGTGAACAATGGTTTTATCGATGAAAAATTATTAATTATGGACATGTTTTTTTTTCAGCAGAAAATATCTCATTAAGTGTGCTTTCGAATGATATATCAACTTCTGTGCTAGCTGCTTGTCTTCTGCCATAATATCATGACTAAGAAGATACCAACAAAAAATTTAAGTAATCCAAACCTAAATTTGCTCTATCTTGGAGCTCGTTATGATTGAATATCAAAGTAAACATTGAATTGAAAATCTGACCTAAACAGACATATTGGATGAAATGCCCCTGATTAACAGACATATTGGATGAAATGCCCTTGGCTAACAGACATATTGGATGAAATGCCCCTGGCTAAGAGACAAAATGTCTGGTTTCAAATGGATGGCGACCCAGCTCATAATAGCCCGAGCGTACGGAACTTAATAAATGAATATTTTGGAGTGCGTTGAATTTGAAGGTGCGGTCTGGTAAGATGGCCACCAAGGCGTCCCGATCTTACGCCTTTGGATTTTTATCTCTGGGACACTTTGAAATAAAAAGTATATCAAATTCGCGTTCAGACTAGAGGATTTTATCGAAAGAATAAAATTGTGTTGTGCAGAAATGCGTCAGAAACGTTGTGAACTTCGCAGTAATGTAGATTCAGTGCGAAAACGATGTGTGAAATGTATTGAATAAGGCGGTGGACATTTAGAACAATTGTTATAAGTAGTAGTCTGTGTTCTTTACATTTTATCATAAAATCTGTATAATTATAATTTAGTTCATTCGTTTCGATTATTTTGATTCTACAGATAAATTCATGATTTCCATGAGAATTACTTTGATATTCAATCAAAAAGATCTTCAAGGTAAAGCAAATTTAGATTTGGAATATTTCAACTTTTCGTTGTTATCTTCTTAGTCATGATATTATGGCAGAGGACAAGCAGCTAGCACAAAACTTGGTATGTCATTCGAAAGCACACTAAATGAGGTAATTTTTCCTGAAAAGAAAATATGCCCAAAAATAACAATTTTTTATCGATAAACCCATTGGCAAAATATGACTGATTTTGTTCCCTTCAGAATCGTGATATTCATCTCCTCACCACGCTCGCAATAATAATAATATATATAATAAGAAAAACACATAAAATTTTAGTTACAGGTTGTTGAAAATGGAAGTGAACAAAGAGAAAATTCGGTACACTTTACAGTTTTTCTTTGATAAAGGCGAAAATGCAAGTAAGGCGGCTGAAATTGTGTATGATGTTTATGGTCCCGTTCCTAGAACAGCTACTTACGTGCAATTTTGATTTCGTCGATTCCGTTCAGGTTTTTTTGATGTTAAAGATACGCCTCGTATAGGCAAGCTCGTCGTCGAAAATGTCGATAAAATCAGAAATAATTAAACTTAACCACCATGTTAACGTGAGATAACACAAACCGGTCTCCACTTCCAATTTTCAAACCGTCTTGTCAAGATTGACAATTAGTCCGATCAGCGTAAATACCACTGACCGATCAATTAATCGCTGTCAGCTCCTCAAGGCTCCGCGCTGCGACCATTATTGAAGTACCATCAGTAAAAATTGCAATTAACACTGCTGTCAAATTATCAGGTAACTCATTAATTAATAATAAGAACAGGAGTGGTCCCAGAACCTAACCTTGAGGAACCTCTAGGTCCACCCCATACTCATTAGAGAGAGATACATCGAATCTGACAGATATAGTGCGATTTGATATATATATAAACCAAACGAAAAATATACCCCTAAATCCCAAATTATAAAATTTACTTAACATAAAAGAAAAACTCAACGAATCAAACGATCTGGAGAGATCTAAAAACAATCCAGCCAAGCACATACCCTCATACATTATATCTTCAACAAATGAAAATGCCCTGAAACCTTGATGATATTGAATTTATTTCAATAATGAAGCATTCTAAAAGTATCCTATCAAATATCATACCTTCGAGAAACTACTCAGAATTGATACAGGGCGATAGTTTGAGATCTCTTGTGAATCACTTTTCTTGTTTACTGGTGTAAGTGTGCCTTTCTTCAGAATTTCCGAAAATTGTTCACTAGATACCCACATGTTTATCAAACAAATAAGATAAATGCTCGGAAATGTATTCATTAACCAATTTCTCTTGAAATAGAATCTAATCCTGTAGTCTTTTTGGTATTGGACATTAAAATTTTTTTTTCTATAGCTAATGTTAAAATGTTGTTATAGCACCTCTTTTGGGTAAATAAAGTATCACTTTAACCGCAAGGGTAGATAAAGTAACACTTTAACAGCAAAGGTAGATAAAATGTTTTAACTTTTTTCATTCAATTAAATTAATAAGTGTAATTTTACAATCAACCTTATTAGAAACATCTACTTTTGGAACACCACAACTTGTACAGGAGGCATTGTTTTCGTCGTTCTTCAGCTACTATGTGATATTCTTGGTGCTTTCTACTTTTTAAAGGACTGGTATTCCTCCTCATACATCATCCTAGATTTTTTGAGCAACAATAAACTTTCTGCTTCCAATGCTGCATCTTCTACATCTGATGGCAGGTTTTTTTTTCTTGGGTTAATTCTTTTCCGTACATTTCGTATTCGCTTCGTGCACAAAAAGCAAAAATCCTGAACACTCATCACGAGTATCCGAAGACGTTTCTAAGCTGTAATCAGAGCTGGGAGAGGTCACACGTCATACTGATACTGAAATTTTCCAAGTTACTATACCCTTTTCAATTTCGAAGTTTTTGATTTCTTCAAACAAAGTTTATTATTTTTATATAAATCGAATAAAAAGTTTCATTTTTTTTGGGGCAATTCTCTTTTCCCTAACATTTAAGAAATTTCATGATTCTCGTTCTAAGAAAGGTATTTGAACAGTAATGATCAAGTGACCCTTTTTTCTGCTCACCAGTATATTATCACATAGTCGCGTGATGGTTTTCTAATGCTGAGTATGTCGTATATTCTTTCACTATATATTTCTGTGGAATAACCTTATATTAGAATATGCCATGCATATTCAAAAGATCGGTCTTTTTCGTTGAGTATCCAATAGAACGTGGTATATATTTTTTACTGATTATACTATTTATTCAAATAACTCCTAACTGAAGAAAGTTGGGTAGAGTTTTCAATTTTTTCTTCTGGAGAATGCACTATCTATTTTTTTTTTAAAGGGAAATAAAAAAAGACCTTTTTGAATTCTATGTGGAACATATTTTGGAAAGTGAACTTATAATTCCTTAATATCCAATCGAAACAAATTTGTGTTAGGTGATGAATTTAAATAATTTGGTCAATCTATATATATATATATATATATATATATATAAAAATCAATTGCTGTTCGTTAGTTTCGCTAAAACTCGAGAACGGCGCAACGGATTTTTCTTATCCTGGTCTTGAAATGATCGTGGAGGTCTAGGGAAGGTTTAAAAGGTGAGAATAATTGCTGGGAAAACCCCAAAAACAGTCCTTTTCTGTTTCCCATACAAACGTTTTCTAACGTAACTAAAGTAATTGAGATACCATTATACCCCACTTAAGATATGAGCAAAATCCCGAATTTTAAATTCCCAGTATTGTACTAATCTATCTATCTATCTATCTATCTATATAAAAATCAATTGCTGTTCGTTAGTCTCGCGAAAACTCGAGAACGGCTAAACGGATTTTTCTGATCTTGGTCTTGAAATGATCGTGGAGGTCTAGGGAAGGTTTAAAAGGTGAGAAAAATTCGAATAATTGCCGGGAAAACCCTAAAAACAGCCCTTTTCTGTTTCCCATACAATCGTTTTCTAATGTAACTAAAGTAATCAAAAAACCATTATACCCCACTTAAGATATGAGCACATATTGGAATTCCCAGTATTATTTTATTGAGCATTAGTATAATACTGGGAATTTCAACATTCGGGATTTTGCTCATATCTTAAGTGGGGTATAATGGTATCTTAATTACTTAAATTAGTTGGTAATTGATGAGATAAGAAACATCTTATAATAAGTTATCAATTACATTTAAATGATAAAGTACTAGTTTTGTAATTTCAAAAATGCAGTACGAAGTCTGCCGGATCAGCTAATATTATTATATTATATTAATATATAGTTAACAATTATTATATTATATAATTATTATATTATACAAAAGTTTAGGTCTTTTATTTACCGATTGATGCAGTACGAAGTCTGCCGGGTCAGCTGTCGAAAATAATAATAAAACTTCATGCTTCATTCAAAAAATGCTTTTTTATTAAATACGGATTCGTTTGTTTGTTCTAAGATTATATGATAAAAAAATTTAGGTCTTTTATTTATCGATTGATGCAGTACAAAGTCTGCCGGGTCAGCTATTATTATTATTATATTATACAAAAGTTTAGGTCTTTTATTTATCGATTGATGCAGTACGAAATCTGCCGGGTCAACAAAAGTTTAGGTCTTTCATTTATAGATTGATGCAGTACGAAATCTGCCGGGTCAACAAAAGTTTAGGTCTTTTATTTATCGATTGATGCAGTAAGAAGTCTGCCGGGTCAGCTATTATTATTATATTATACAATTATTAAATTTTACAAAAGTTTAGGTCTTTCATTTATCGATTGATGCAGTAAGAAGTCTGCCGGGTAGGCTAGTACTTTATATTTCCTTTGATTCTTTATTTGTTAATTACCACCACATGTGATGATGACAATATATCTATAAAATGATACAATGTTACATAGGGCACGTTTAAATTTTAATTCTTAATGTTTTCAATACATTCAGATTAAATCTGTAAAGGTTTCGGAGAATTAATTCAGCTATTATTTGTAATAGTTATAAGGATATAGCAAAGATTGCTGCAAGTTCCGCCAAAAAACTTGATATAATAATAATATTTATTTAGCAACTTGCTATTATACAAAAAAAATGAAATTATGTGATATTACATGTGAAAAATAACTGAAAACACATTAAACTTACGCAAACTATAAACGAAAATATTCTTTTCCTAACCTAGATTTAAACTGTCTTACACTATTAGAATCTTTAATTGTTGATGGAAGGTTATTGTACCACCTAACACCCATTACCCCAATCGATTTATTTAAAATGGTGGTATTGAAACGTTCAATAAACAAATGATCTCCCTGCCTCAAGTTATAATTTATCATATCTCCCCTTCTGATAAAGAAATCCGAAAAACATTTAGGTGCCAGACCATTTAAAATCTTGAAAACAAAAATTAAATTCGCTTCTTCTACCATTTGATTAACATTCAAAAACTTTAATCTCTTCAACATAACATTTACACCAGTATATATGCTACAGCCTAACAGAACTCTCATAGCCTTATTCTGCAAAATTTGGAGTTTATTTATATCCTTGTTATTACAAAAAATCAATATGGACATGCAATATGTGAACTGGGGATAAATTATTGTATTATATATTATTCTTCTTGTCCAATAGGACATTTTTTTTGATATTCTTCTAAAGTACCCGATTTTTTTCCCCAGTTTCTTACACATGAACCTTACATGCTCCTGCAAATTCAATTGAGAATCCAACTGAACTCCCAGATAACTAACTACATTTACTTGGTCAATGGGTTCCGAATCCATCTCCACTTTCAAATCTGCTTGTTTAAAGAGGCTACATTTATATCTAGTTCCAAATATCATACACTTAGTTTTCGCAGAATTAAGCTTAAGCCCTTTGAACTTTAACCATTCATTCAAAACACACAATTCTTCATTCATACATTGGACAAGTTCTTCCATATTGTCGCCAGACAATGATATTAGTGTGTCATCTGCATATAGACTTACAGTACATTTTTTTATGTATCTACAAATATCATTAATATAGAGAATGAATAACAATGGGCCAAGCACACTACCTTGTGGCACACCAAATTCTACCTCCTTTCTGTCTGACACTTTATCTCTTATTTTCGTAACCTGGTATCTACCACTTAAAAAACTTTCAATCCATTTTAGCACAGTTCCCTTTAGTCCATAATTAGAGCAAACTTTGATCAGACTTTGCCTGTTAACTGTTTCAAACGCCCTTTTTAAATCAATAAAAACGCACAGGACTACTTTACCCTCGTCTATTTCACTTTTCCACCGGGAAAACACAAATTGACACGCACTTTCACACGAGTGTTTACCGCGGAAGCCAGACTGACCCTCATAAAAAATGTTCTCTTCCTCCAAGTATCCATTCAGTTGTTCATGCACTACTATTTCCAGAATTTTGCTCACAACTGGCAGCAAATTAATTGGTCTCAGTTCTTCAGCTTTCCGAGGATGGTTTACTTTTGGGACTGGTATTACAGTGCTACATTTAAGGTCATATGGCACAACACCACTCTCCAGAGACGTATCAACTATATTGAGCAATGGATATCCTACTACAGAAAACGTCTCCTTTAGAATTTTATAAGTAATCAGAGAATCACCAGAAGACTTGGTTTTAAGAGAGCCAATAATCCGCTGCAATCTGCTCATTGTAATCCTTCGAAACTCCCCCAGACAACTTCTTGCACCAAACTTAATCTCCACAAAATTATTATTTGGTGAAGGTATTGATGTCACAATATCTTGTATGCTATTTAGAAAAAAATCGTTCACTTTTTGCTGTATATCATATGAATCTTTACAGATATCTATATCCAAAAAATTTATCGTTTTATTTTTACCGCAGACTAATGATTTAAGTGTTTTCCACATCTTCTTACTATTGAAACGGTTTTCATCTATCAGTTTCTCATAATATCGTTTTTCTTTTTGTCGAATCAACCCTACTACCTTATTACGTTGGAGTTTATAGTTATCAAAATCAGTTTCTGCATTTGTATATTTGAATCTCCTATAAAGTACATTCCTAACTTTCTGTTCATGTATTATTTCTTTATCAATCCATTTATGAGAATGTTTTGTAGCTATCTGCTTAGAAGGTGATATGGATTCAATTGCGCCATTTATGTTTGCAATAAAGTTTTCATATAATCTATCAACATTGGTCGATGTGTTGTCCCAGTCTGACTCAATCAATTTCAAGTTTATTTTTTCCAATTTTTCTGCGCTCAAGTCTCGAAAGAATCTTATGTACTCTTCCGATGGAGATTCTAAATTTATTTTCACTTTAATTGTTTCATGGTCACTGAACATAGGATAGTCCCTTTCAGACTCTCGCACTCCTGCTATATTTGTATAAATATGATCAATTAACGTTCTACTATCCTTTGTACATCTAGTAGGTTGTTCAACAATTTGCCTGAAACCAGCTGATTCCGCAATATCCAAAATACGTCTTGAATGGTTATGTTTCCTTGACAAGTCAACATTTATATCACCAGCCAGAAAGGTTTTATTTTCATCTACCTCCTCAATATCAAAAAGTGACTCAAAAAACCTAAAGAACTCACCAGTGTTTCCATTTGGGGATCTATATATTCCACCCACTGTCACAGATTCACTGAACAGACGCATCTTGATGAGAATACACCAGTATTCTTTATCAGAATTGAATTGACAAATTTCTTCACACTCTACAAAGTCTCTGACATATATTGATACTCCACCAGTATGCCTACTCTCAGAGAAAACCAAAAAGCATCTATATCCTTCAATATTGTATTCGGAGTTCCCTATTTCCTCTGTGATGTGTGTTTCTGTAGCTATGAAAACCAGTGGTTGAAAATAAGTTATTGCCTGCCATAGTTCGCAATAATTGCTGGTTAGCCCCTGTACATTCCCCACCACGATATCTAGTTCTGAAACTTTCATTAGTGGCTATATTTGGTATCTAATTTTTTCTTTCGAGTTATTTAGTTGCCTTAAATAACTGGGACACTTCACATCAAACACATGATGGTTGCAATCAATTCCAGGGATTTTTAAAACTTCCATAGCGTATTTACAATTTGTACATTCCAGGCGGTCCTTAGCACAGTTCTCCCGTTTATGTTTTCCATTACAATCTGGACATACTTGATCCAAAGTACATTTATCAGCACGGTGTCCATATCTCCAACATCGAAAACACCTTAGGACACTCACAAACTCGAAAAACCTGTAGCTTTTCCACCCCACACATAATTTTTCACGCTTTTCCGAAATATGCTCAAACTGTTCAACAGACAATTCTAAAATTACATTACAGGTGCCATTTCTGCTGTTTGGACTTTGGTATTTACGGATTAATTTGAGCTCATCTGATATTTTCTCCGGGAAATTTTGAACTCTAATTGCTCCTAAGAACTCTTCAATATTTTCAACCTCTTTCAGATTGATATTAACCAGTTTGATTTTTGGATTTATCATTTTTCCTGTGGATATTTCATACTCCTTTCCTAGTTCATTCTGTGTTTTGACTTTCAAGTTTTCCAAAGAATGTTTATCCTCGCAATGCACAACAACACATCCGTTCGCAGTCTGTCTGATCTTGGATACCGATACCGCAATATCAGCTGGACTAATTTTATCTTCTAACACATTTCTTGTGATGTTACTGTTCTGTTTCGAATTTTTCGGTTTTATAATCAATGGTTCAATTTTATTTGAAATCTTAGATGGATTCTTCAATATTTCAGCAAATGATGGTTGTTGGGAGCGCCGCATAATATTTATCAACTGTTCGGTTTTATGCAATATTTCTTCGGTCCGATCGTTCAAATTAGTTGTTATCGAACTTTTCAATTTAGATTCCGCAGTTCGCAGACATATATCACAAAACCATTTGATATTACTGCATTCCTGCTTCAACCTAATAAATTGATCTTTCAGTTTTACACATCCAAGATGAAATTGATTTTCACAGTAATCACATTTTATGTATTTTGAATTAACTATGAAATTATCCGAGCACAGCGGACACACATGTGTACCGGGTGCCATCTCGGCCGGGAAGATGACTTGTATTTGAAGTAGCACTAATTCATCTTTTACTATTCCTGGATGTTAATATTTTTCATAGAAATAGATCCAGTTTCTGAAAGACGCCTATGAATATGAGAGAACATTCGATGACCAGGCATCACTCTATTGGGATAGCGTTCCATGTAAAGACGCTTAGCTTCTCTTGAATTTCCATTTGCAAGACCATTCATGAAATGCATGGCAGCTATTTCGGAATTCGAGAAATTCGGCATGTTTTGATATTAAATTGAAACCACCTTTACTTTTCAAAACCCAGAAGTTTTATTCGATGTGTTAAAACTTGAATTTATTCAGCACAACTTACTAACTGAATTTTTATGACAATTTGGATTTTTCTGAGGATTTCGAGAGAATCGATCAAAATTTTTTTTCCAAATCGGTAGCAGATACGACTAAACTACAAGATACCATAAAGTTTAGTATAACAACAAAGCTTCTTTCTACAATTTTTCAAACTAACACTGGCTTACCAGAAAAAAGTTCTGGAGTAAAACAGGAGACATTGTTCCAGAAAAATAACACCCTGCAAATTTTCAATCAAAATTGGCATGTCAAATTGTGTAATCTCTAAATTGTAATACCCATGCCAAATTTTAGTTGAATATCTTGTGAAATGCAGATAGCATAAGAAAAAAATTTTAAAACAATTCAAACTTTAACACCCTTTATCTCAAAAACGAAACGTTTATAGGACTTCTTTTCTTAAAATTATTCAAGGAATCTCCCCTCTTTGTTCGTACCTCCAATTTAGGAATATCCATTTTTCATCGCCTGTAACGATTCGATGGAAAAATGATTTTCCTTTTTATCCGTCAAGCAGCATTTCAAAAGTGGCTTTTTATTTTCTTTCTGCCCTTCATACAGTTCTTATTGAATCCATTTTAACACTATAATTCTTTCTCATAGCTTTCAAATGAATACAGATCGCTTTCTACGTCACATTCAATTGATCCGCGAGTTCTTGTTGAATTTGAGTATTATCTTCA
Source organism: Megalocaria dilatata (assembly GCA_034642435.1). Taxonomy (NCBI): domain Eukaryota; kingdom Metazoa; phylum Arthropoda; class Insecta; order Coleoptera; family Coccinellidae; genus Megalocaria; species Megalocaria dilatata. The sequence continues at coordinate 33,945,506 of CM067857.1, read as the reverse complement.
TCCAATAAGACTTTTAATTCGATCTTTATCATTTGTTTCTCACTCTCTTCACTTCTCACGTTAAAATCACCACTACTGAATTTTTTTAACCAATCGAAATTGTGTTTTTCCAAGAATATGTTCACTGTAAGCTTCGACAAGCATTCGATGCGATTTTGCAGAACAGAAAACCAATGCTGTCCGAAAATTATAGTTTGTAGGCACAAAACACGACATCTTTAGGGTTAAAGAAAAATATATTATACTAGTACATAGAACTTGGGCTGTTATTTGTTGAAAATCTTCTTCAGCTGTTAGAGTGATGATGGCGCTGCAGAAGCGGTCTTACGGTCCCTGAACTTATGGCTACCACCATCTATACAGAAATTCCGATTTCATACTTTTACAGTTGACGAATATATAGTCCAACTAGAAAGTATCCGGAATTTATTATTTTTCCTAATTTTAATATACTTCTTTTTTGTAACATTCTAAGACAAAAGTACTGTATAAAATACACACATCGTCAAAAGTCTTGCCCCCCAGGTTTCTTAAGAAATAAACAATCTATGTTCTGGAAATGAGATGGATATTTTTTTCTATTTCAACGGCAATATATTTGATAGAAAATCTTTGTTTGTTACTCTTTGCTTTGTGCAGGATGAGCTAAAATAGGAAAAATGAGACAAAATCTAAATTTATCTATTATTTATTTTTGATTAATTATAGTTATTCCTCAACTGAATCCAAATTCAATAGTCCGTATTACCACCTCTTCTTTCAATCAACTGCCCAATACGCCTAGGCATCCCACGAATCAAGTTATTAATGAAATTTTCAAGCATATCGTTCAATTCTTCCTGAAGGCCGAAACTCAATTCCTGTAAAGTTGAAAGTGGGTTTTGGCGATTGGATATTGCTCTCCCTACGTAATCCCATACGTGCTCAATTGGATTCATGTCTGGTGAGTTTGCTGGCCAGTTCATTCTCTGGAAATTGTTCTCTTGAAGAATGGGGATTATCATCCTGATAAATGAAATTATCCCCAAATTCGTCGTGTAGAAGGACGATGATTGGTTCAATGATGTCTTCTACGTGGAAGGCACTAGTCATTGTTCGTTCAACGATAATACGAGGGGTACGGCGACCAAACATTATACCCTCCCACCACATAATTGATCTGCCTTGAAAGGGCACAACTTCCCGGGCGAAATTGAGTCGCTCTAGTCTGCCTGGACCTCTTCAAACCCTTTCTCGTCGATTATCACTTTGTAAACCGAATCGTGACTCGTCCGAAAAAAGTAGATTGCGCCATTGTGGTAAAAGCCAATCTTGGTGGTGTTCTGCCCATTTCCAACGGGTAGCTCTATATCCAGGTGATTGCCAAGGTACTCTTAAAGGTATTCTTGCCCTTAAATTTGTGGAATGCAACCGTCTTCTTTTGGTAGTGGTTGAGAATACTCGTCTATAGGTCCTCAAAGAAATTATTCGCAACTTCGAAGGGCTGTTACAGATACCGTTCGATTCCTTCGAGTAAAATTTGCGATAATTATATCGCAAAAGGAAGAGCATTAGCTCTTCCTTTGCAGATGTTACTCTGGGTCGACCAGGCACCGGTCTCCGGGCAACGCTGTCGGTTTCCAGGGAAAGGGCCACTATGCGCCTTACTGAAGTCCGTGAAATATTCAAACGTTGCGCAATCTGGTGGTTCGACAAAGCTTCTTCATGTAGGGCTACTATTCTTGAGAAAATGGATGTCCCGGCATTTTCCACGGAATATTCTCAACATTACCACTCTCGTTATTCGCTGAAAACTGATTAACTTCGAATAAACCTGTATTCTCCCGAACAAGAAACATTTTTTGCTGGTTTATTGTTTTCATTTAAGTGATAAGATAGTGAAGCTTCCACACACAAAAAATTGTCATGTTACATTCAACAAGTTGAGAGTTGATAGGGGTGGGCCAAGACTTTTGGCGACTGTGTAGGTTGTGCAGATAGTCGGCTATGGCCAAAGTTGCATGGCAACACCATTTCTCAAATATTGTGGATTGTTAACAATTTATGAAATAATGTCGCAACTAGAAAAAAAACAGGTAGAATCTTTGAATAGAAAAGGTTTTCGAAACGTCAAAAAATTAGTGCAATGGACTGAACTGGGAAAAACTGCTGTATATGAGCCAATAAAGAGGATAAAAATGGCATGGATATGAGGTATAGACCATTTCCAGAAAGACTTCGTAAATTTGAAACAAACGCTTTATTGGCCTTATAACCACACAATCCGCGCCTGGGTCTTCGCAAATTGGTTAACAGATTTGGAAATCAACGAAATATAAGTATGTATGAGTGCGGACAGCTCAGTGGTAGAGCATTGGGCTCGTGACCGGATGCGTCCGAGTTCGAATCCTGTTCAGGTGGAAAAAAAATTTTCCAGTTGGACGGATGTCGGCCACCATTTCACTGTTGGATCAAAAATTAACAGTGCCTTGACCTAAAGTGGCGCAATATCGCAGTAATAAAGCCTACCCATAACACAACTGAACTCCTAACTCGCACAAGCTGAAAAAGCTTCCGAGGAATCTTCACAGAATATTTAGGACTATCGGGATAATAATAATAATAATGTCCAGAAACCGTCCGTATGTCTCTGAAAAGACAAGGCTACATATCAAGAAAACCAAAAAAATCCATATAATGACACCTTTCAAAAGGAACAAAAGATAGAATTTTGTCAACGTTTTCAAAGAAGATAATTTTAATAATGTCTTTATATCTGATGAAAGTTGTTTTCAACTTGGTGGAAATCACTTCAAAATCCTATCAAAACAACCTGTTACCGTTTAAATTTCCCACCAAAATGATGGTTTGGGGAGCAATATCTTAGCCTGGTGCTACGCCTGTCTGTATAACTGATGGTACCATTAATAGTAAAAAGTATTGTGGCATTCTAATCGATTTTCTCCTTAAAACGGCGCATGCTTTATATCCGGGGTGGCGTTTCCAGCAGGATAATGCAAGATGCCATACTTCAGCCTATACTTGGATGCAGGAACACCAAGTGACAACCATTTCATGGCCAGCAGCTTCACCAGATCTTAGTCCCATTGAAAACATATGGGGACTAATGAAGATTGAAGTTGAACGAGTAGCGCCACGAAATAGAGATGACTTAATTCAGTCAGTTTTACAGTCTTGGATTACCATCACCTAAAATTATGGAGGTGATCTAGTTTAGACATTTAGTCAAGTGTTTACAGGTAAATGGAGGTAGTATAAATATAAAATGAATATTTTGTTATAATTTTCTAATAAAAGAATTAAAAATATATACTAAATAATTACAAATATATTGAATACTTGTTAGTCTTTGTCTTAACACAGGGGTTAGCTTACGTATTGTCCCTACCCACGGAAATTAACATAAGAAATAAATTTTTTTTGCATGATCTTTTATGAAGAACTTTTGATTGAGTAGTAAACTGGCAGAATTCGTTTTACTGGTCCACCTCGCCAATAAAATATTTGGCATCGTTAAACCACAATTAACAATTTCACCCTACATGAACACCTAATATCGTTTTTCAATTCTGAGTATGTGAAATGTAATCTAATAGAACAGGGTGCGAAAACGTTCAAACCATGAAGAAGATAAGGCAACATCGTGAATCTGAAAATGTTGATGCAATCAGCTTCGACAGGTTCGTTAGGAGATTGTTTTCACTTTTCTGCAACACCGATTAGTAAATCAAGTTTTATCTCCACCTTATTTGAGTACTTCTATTGCTCATGGACGTAATTAGCGGTCTGAAAGACAGGAGGGGGTACTTGTTAAAATAGGTATTGGCTATCCAATCCTAGAATATAATATAATGAGTCTCATTAAATTATTACCATTAAATCCTTGTTTGTTTTGAGTTTTCTTTGTCGTATAATTAGCGACAAAATCTATGAGGTTCACCACAATATGAATAAAATGAGGAAGAAATTCTTAAATTATTTTGGGTTCTTCATAAGAAATTGACAAAAATTTGATTGACTGGAACTCGTAAGTAAATAATATTTTGAATTTGAACAGAAAAATTCAATAGAAACCAAATGTCCTCACGGCAATTTATGGATCAATTTGTTCGTGACAACTGGATCGTTATTCTCAACAACTGATCATTTCTCGCATTTCTCTGAGGAGACATTTGCATAAAGACCTCCGTATGAAGGTTTACAAAGTTCAACTAGGGCAAGAAGTGAAGTCTCGTAACCATCCGATACGTTTCCACTTTGCTCAATGGGCTAATGATGGCATGGCTGAAGACGAGCATTTTCCCAGAAAAATCATCTTTAGGGATGAAGCTAATTTTCAGCTCGGAGGACTATTTTTGTTGGGATCGGTTAAGGATAAGCGTTACGCTAACCACCCAGAAACAATTGATGCCTTGAAACACGAAATCGAAGTAGCTATTCATGAGACAGATGCAAACAATTGACAATATACTGAAAAATTGGGTTGATTGGATGGGGTACTGTAGCCAGTCATGGCGGTCATTTGAAAGATATCGCTTTTCATTCGTAAATGTCAAGATTCAACCTTTCTAATAAATTCAAACTTTGAAAATATATTCATTAGTTTTTTAGTTATAGCCGATCAAAAATGCAAATTTTAAATGGCCCACCCCTTAGTAAAAAATAATAATTTCTAAAAACCTGTTTTAATTATAATCATCTATCAAACAATAGCAGCTAGAACAGTTCAACATTTAAAATATATCATACTGATTATAAAACCCGTTACTTCATTTTATTTTTATTTTTCTAAATAATGTGAAAACAATATTTCAAATAGACATATTTTTACCTCAAATGGGAAATGATTGAATATGCTTTGTAAATATCATGTATTTAATATTTAAGTCGCTCTTCATTTGATAAAATTTAAAAAAAAATGTTTAAAAGCACTGACGTGAAGTCGATATCTTTTGCACGCTTGTTCTTCACTCCATTTTCCCTGAAAATTTCAAATCTTTGAATTATTTCTTGAAAAGTGCTACATAAGATAATAGAAATTAAGAACAAAGAATTCTGTATTGAATTGAATCAGTCCTTACTTGGTGAAAATCCATATTAAATAATATTTAAATAAGGTAATTCTGATTTTCACAAATTTTTTATTGTTATGTTTACAACAATCGTTTCGCTATCACAGTAGCATCATCAGGCAGGTTTACATTTTGAATAACTAAGCTTGTTTCCGAAATCCGTTGCTATTTATATTACAGTAATAAATTTTTATTGAGCACTAAAACCCAAAAAAGGGTTTCTGCAAATTCCAGCCTATCTGAATATATTAACAGAGGTGAGTTATTTAAATATATTTGTTCGTTAAGTAATATTCCAATTTTATTGTGTTTATTTATCTCTAGGGATTCTAATAGATTTAAGGCATAACTTTTACTTTCTATATGTAGAATTTCAAAATTATGGTTGAAAATATGTCATGTTTCTAACAAAGGGTTAGAATATGTATAATTATTTTTATTACTGAGGAAACTCTTCAAATGTTCACACATTCTATGTCGGAAAGTTCTTCCAGTCTGTCCCATAAACTTTAGGGCAATCACCGCAGGTTACACTAAAGGGGTCTAACAAATCTTTTTCGTCAATTCTCTTTCTAAAAAGTCAGGCAACTAGTTGAAATATATTTCTTTGCTTCGATATTACAAAGTCATATCTACTAATTTTGAAGTGACAGTATATTTTCAAATATATAACATATAGTCCAGTAATAAATCCAATTAGAAAGGTATATTATAAGTTTTAATATTGTTAGGTGTTTACTTGTATACTGGTGATTTTTGTTGTTGAAATCTTGCACTACGTCCTACTGGGATAAATAGCCTACGTGAAGAAGTGCTATCCCACCTTTGTTAATTTTTGGCCATATTACTAGATGTACTGAATAAAAATTGCGGTATGCTTGTCGAAGAGGATCGCTTCAAACCATGGTAAATTGATTACGGGTAGTTAAAACTATAATTTGAATCACGTTTATTCAACCCATAACTTCTCAAATGTTCTTCGAATCTCTAAAAGAAACTGCGGCCGGTTTGTCCTATATCTATAAGGCATCACACTTAAGTTTGTAAACTCAGGAACTTTTGAATTTGTCCCGTACGGACTTTGAGTTTTTTATGAATTAAGCTAAGCAGCGAAATATTTTGTTTGTTCGGTACCCTTGATATATTACACGGGGTCAGGCCTTTCTTTTATATGAGGGTACATTAAATTTAAGGTCTTTCTGTTTAGTTTGTTTAAGTATATTGTCTATGAAAGATGTTTCATAAACATTACTGATAGCAATTTTTTTAATTCTAATTGAAAAATTGATTTATTCTGAAGTATATTCATAGAATGACATGCTGTTAATTTCTGTGTGGGTGCATTGATTGTTTGTGTATTGAGGTGTATATATCAGTCTATGTATCATAGAATGATAACCTACTAATTTTTGTGAGTGTGGATACATTGATTGTGCCTTGTAGTGTCTGTTTGTGTAGGTTTATGATATAAGGAGAAAACAGGTGTGTTATTCTCGTGGGAGATTGTTACATCCAAGGAGTTTGGTGAATTACTACCGTTTTCTATTTCTGATATGAATTCGATGTTATGGTTTAAGCTGTTTAAATAATTGAGGAAACCATTCAAATGACGCATCGTTTCCACTCAACAAAAGAAAATATCAATACCAAAATTTGATGATTGCTAGTGTACCATGTAGAATTGACTGGTCTATATTGCTCTAACGGAACTGTTGTCCAATTATTCCGAAAAAACTGGCAACCATTTGCTTGGAAGTGTTTTGTTTTGTTTGCGCGAACACTTTTGTTGAACTTTATTAAAAGTTTTATAAAACTACCCTTAAAAACTTTATGATGACTGTCAGATTTGACATAGTCTCATCAGTGTTGCCATATCTCAAAACTTAAGTAGCAATCCGCGTATTAATTGCTCCTCCTGAGACACTGAAAACTACTGATCTGGCGATTATAGATAATATATTCAAGAAATTATAAGGCATTTTATTTATGAAAATAACAAAACTTGTATACTTTTGGGAATTTATTTACGTCCAAATCAAGATATCTACATTTAAATCATTCTAACTTTCAATATACATTAATATTTGGGATTGATACTTTTAGGACACTTGTTAACATTACATCAAATAAAAAACACAAATTGCAATAATCAATGACCAAGAAAGAATATATATATTGCACCATTGAACCATTCTAAAAGTACCGATTTCATTAGATAAAACATTAGTCGATGACATTATGAAAAAAATAACAAAAATTAAAATATAAAATGAAAACAAATAAAACAAAAAATTTGGTTTCTCTTTTTCAAGTGGACGACTCAAGTGTTTCTTCTACTAGAACTCCCTGAACTTGACGGAACATTCAAAGAACTCAAATCTCCAGTGTTACAAGGAATGCTGGGGATTTGCAACCCTTGTTTTGAGAAACCAGAATAAGAAGTGTTTGTCGGTTTCATAGGAGATGGCAAGTTTTGTGAACTCGACTGATCTTCATCCAGCAAAGTAGTTTTAGAATGGTCGCTATTTTCATCTTTGAAAGGTAAGACAAAGTCATCCTTGGTTTTTTGTGCTTTACTGCCTGAAGAAGATGCATTAGATGGAATAAGCGGTTGTTGTGTAATTGGACAAGATAATTCGATGGGGCTGAACGGATCAGGTGTTATATTTAATGATTTTCTATCGGGTGTTACGTCATCACCCAGACTATTTTCACCACTCAGATCGGAAAAATCGATATCATAATTTATCTTTGAAAGACCAAAGGAGTTTTGACTGTGATCATCAGGCGTTTCATCTACGATTGGAATGTCGTCTGCTTCAATTTTTACACAAGGTGTAATATCCAACTGCAGAGTGGCTTTATTATAGGTATTAAGTTGTCCGATCTCCAAATTTTGATGATAAAAATTAGAAGCCAGAGATCCTTCAGAAGTCTCTACGTCTTTAAGAAGTGCTTCTGGGTCAACAGTGGAAATGGATGTTGGTTGAGAATCCAGAGAAATTGTAATTTTTCTTGGTTTAATTACTAATGGCGTTCTGTCCAAGACTTCAGCTATAGTGCCATCTAATTCTATCTGTAATAATAAAAACTTATATTCAGTTTCAATCTATAAAATTACAAGGGTAGTCACAGAAGATCTAGACCGCAAGTATTATTTGGTTATTGGTTTCAAATGCAGATGAATGGACTGGTAGAAAATACCAACTTTATTAAATTTAAGATCAAAGTCAAGTAGTTATTTGTTTCGTGGCCATGAATAGTGAATGTTGTCGAAGAATTGAACTATGAAAATATTGTTTATTGTCATTTTATTAACTTTCCTTTAAGATTAAATGCAATTTTCAGTGAGAACCTGGGCAAGTCTTTCAATCGAATTAAAATCAAAAGAAACAGAAATTCTGTATGCCTTAACATTATGATATTTAAAATATCCTTATTTTTTACAGTTTCAACATACTATGCTTCAAACTGAAGGATAAATTAATTATTAAAATTCAACCAATCATGATACACTTTCAAAACCGAAATATTCAAGGAATAGCTTAAAATCACAAATAAATTACGTATATTTCATTCTGAAATTGTAAATATGCAGTTATATCTATCATTGATACCATTATTATTGTAAACAAACTGAACATCACAATAACTGCAATTTTGTAGAATGCAATGAAACAAACGTATTATATTGTTTTTTAAAATATTCCTTGAATTTTTGAAGGTGTATAATTGGTTGAATTTTAAATAATTAATTTTTGAAGCATAGTATATTGAAACTGTATAAACATTTTTCAATTATCATAATCTAAAGGTATATAGGTATATATACTATATTGACTATAAATGACTGAGTTTTGATAAGTTTTGCTCAATATCTTTCAGTCATTTGACTATCATGATCATAATTTGGGTAACAGTTCTTTAAAGCGGTATGAGTTAAAAAATCCTGATATAAAACACATAGTAGTCAAAATGGTAGAAAACTAGGATATTCAATAAGAACCTTTCCTGAAGCCTTAAAAACTTGTAATTTTCATTTATTGATGGTAAATTATTGGTTGTTAAGAGAATGAATTGTATAAACATAAGATTGAGATAATGCAGATAAAATTTTTGAGGCATTTTGATTACAAAATTACAATAGCTGGCATGACTTTTCTCAGGGAAATACTTGAATTTAGAACACTGGAGAAAGTGGAGAATAGTAAAGATATGTTTTTGTAGAAGCTATTGAATATTTACATATTTTTTTCATTTTGGAGGTTGCCTTTTATGAAAAAAATTCAAGATATCACTCTTCAGTTTATTTGTGGAACATAAACATGATTATATAAGTTCACATTATTTTTATTCTGGGTTTCTATGCTTTTAAATTTTGTTAAAAGTAAATATATGTAGATTAAGTTCAATTGTCATTTCACATAATTGCAAAATTTATAATTTTTTTTTGGATTTGGGCCTGATGACAGCTTATTTGGTTAGTAAGTAATAAATAAATAAAAATTTTAAAAAAATCAAACTATAGTTTATGGCTATTTTGAGTTTGATTCTCATTATAAATGAAAAGAAGCCACTGAACCTTGCTTGGAAAAGTAAATAAGCTGAAAATACAACTGTAGATATGTCTCATATTTCTGTGATTACCCTCATAACCTGTTGCATAAGAAAAGTACACATTTTTTTAACAGTAGGATACTTACAGCATATGAACTTGTTTTCAACACTCATTTACCTTGAATTTTTCAATCTCATCATGTAGAATCTTGGTGCTATCTTTAACTTCTGATGTCCTTACTGAAAGATCCTTTATTATATTGAGGTGTTCACGAAGCTGATGCATGCCTTCACATGCAACTAGAGCAGATTCCCATGCACTAATGCAAGTTATTTTCCCAGACATATAACTATCAAACTCTTGTTCTGGCATGTTCAAGGATTGTGCTGTTAGATTCTCTATGAATGATACAGCGCAACACTGTAAATAAAAAGATAAATATAAACATTATTATTCTAAGTTGAAGATTTTTATATTTTTATATTTAATATTGAGATTCATACATATATTACGGATCAAACAAGTAGGTGGCCTGCTCATGATGGTATTGAAGGAAATTAAAAGCCATTTATCCCAAAAAAGAGGTAAGATATAATATACTGAATCAGAAGGTAAATGGAAAACAAAACCAAAAGAATGTTTACTAGATTAATACTTCAGAACAAAGACAATATAAAAGAAATTTATTATACCTTCTTAAATAAAATCCAATTGAATTGAAGAATTGCATCTTACTGATTGCTAATATCACTTATTAAATCTTGATGTTATGTGAATCAAAAACTGAATATACAGAATATTCAATTGACTAATGGAAACCATTAGCAGAAATGAGATTAGTGACAATGACATCTCTAGTTTTAAGGAAGAAATTATTACACTTTGGAAAGGGATAATTGTTTAAGTTAAATAATATTAGCAAGGTAATAAACAGAAGTCATTATTGACATAAGAAGGACTTTTTTGAGGATTCCTCCAGTTTTATAGAACAGTAAAGACTTTAATTAATATTCTCTGGACGAAATCAAGAAGTACTACAGCGTCAAAAAAGTACCCAGAATCAGTCAATGAAAAGAAATATATATTATTTATCCACATTTATTGTATCAATGTAAGCTCCTTCCAAAATATTACACTTAAGTAAGCCAACTAATAATCCAATCATCAAAACATTTTCAAAAATTTTTTTAGGAATGGACTTCGGTATTCAGTGCAAATTCTCTTTCATGTCTTCTATTAACTGTAAACGCCTAGAAAGTGGTAATACAAGATTTGGAAAGAGTCAGTCAGAGATATGTTAGGGAAATACAGAGGTTGTTCAATAAGATTTATTCAAATTTTGGACAAAAATTTGTTCTCAATGATAGTCTTGTAAGATGATGGATCGAACATTAAGGCTTTTTTTTTCATGTCCGCTCAATCCTTTGAAATGGTAAGAACGAGACACAAACTATAATTTTCAGTCACTATTCCCTTTACTTTAGAGATGTTAAGTTGAAGTTGAAGAGTGAGACGAATCTTCCACCTCATTTCGACAGCTTCTGAAAGCACTGTACAACTTATGTACTTTTTATGATAACATCGATTCCCTAAAAGCCTTATGTAACATTTTCAACTCTTTCACATACGAATTTCATTTTAAATGCAAAATTTATGACGGTTCCTCTACTCAATATTTTATCTATTGTGAAAATAGCAAAACATACTTGACTGACAAAATGCATTGTAAAGAAACTAAATGGTAGATGACGATCAAACTCTGCATACTACGTAGCTGGAAGGAACCCACGTTGAACAAGTGAGGCAGGGGAGTATTCCACTGTTTGTCACATTTATTGGAACGAATTGGGATTTTTTGCTGATTAGTAGATATTTTATGAATTCAGTTTTCTGTCAGTTTATTTCTGAATTTTTGTGTGATTCATAAGAAAGCATAATTCTTATCAACTTGCCAAATTTGTGAAGTAGTAACCAGCTTCACCCTTCATGAGTCTAGCATCGTTAGAAAACCTCGTAACATATAGGATGTTACTCTTCAGTCTGGCAGGATTGGCCTTCAAAACCACGAAGATTAAAGCAGGTAAGAAATCATCAGCGCCAACGGGCCCACCTCGACAGTGTCGCAACACTTCTACGACGCTCCTGCAGCATTTCACCACCGAAGTCAGCTTTTCTAACGGAGATTTCGTCGAGTCCATTCCCAAGAGGTCTGTGATGGCCGTGTAGACAAGATCACGAACCTCGATGCTTGTCTCATTGATGCAACTGTCCAAATGATATGCGTTCACCCAGCTCAGTTGACGGATACGTTCTTGGATAGCCAAGTCCTTTTCTTCATCATTGGTTGTTTGAGGGCAAAACAGAACACTATGAAAAAAAGGATTATTATGATTGTTATTAATACCGAAATGAAGGGGGTTTCTTTCTATAATTCGGTCTACTCAAACATTCTTATGATATAGAAACGTTAATTTTATTAAGTAAGCAAAACTAAGATATTGAGAAGGTGCAGTAAACATCAGCAAGATATTAAAGATGAGGTAGCCGGTTCACATCTGTTTCCCATGAAAGTAGGTTAAAACGATAGTGAGGGTTACAGGGTTACCACTTTAAAACAGTGAAGTTCAAGGAGGTGAGATCGTATGGCAATAAATTAGAAGAATAGCAACAAAATAATAAACATCATTTAAGACTTCAATACAGATGGTTCTAAATAATTTAGAGGTGCTTCCACCTTTGACACATTTAGATAAAATATTTAGAGAAAAGCACCAACATAAAATTCTCACGAAATTTTCCATTAGCCTTCTTGTCATTATTTTACTAAACGCTAAATTTAAACTCAGATTTGTGATTTCGAAAGTTAAAAAGAGCCATTTTTGAACATAGCTGATATATGTGGACTCTAACCTACCCTTGGAAATACAAGTCTCGAAAACAATGTTACTAATTTCAAATTCTCTGCCTCTAAAAAATCAAAAATCACCCTTCATTGAATGGATACCCACCCACATTAAAAAATATTCAACTGATTTAAAAATATTACCCTAATTCATAAAGACGATGTACTCACCTGTTTAGTAATGTCATAACATATTTCTCAAAGAAATTCAACAACTGTTCCTTGTCTTCTGGCTGCAATTCTCTATATACCTTACCGCAATTCAAATGTTCATTGAAGGAACTATAGAATTTTTGCACAACATCTGAAATATCATCAATAGGCTTGTTCATATCCACATCTGCTCGTATCCTCTTGACGAAGCCCTGAGCAAATTTGAAGAAATCATTTCTTAAAGATTCCCCATGTTGGATGAATTTGACCATGAATTCTGCTGTAAGTTTTTCTGCATCTGGATTCTGGTGTTTCATTTCGGAAGAACGATGTCTATCAGCATCTACGAAAAGAGAATACATATATGATTATGGAAATTTTCAGAAAATTTGCATTATTTATTTAAGGGTTATAAAATGAAAATTAAATTCAATAGAAATGAAAAGCCCCCACAGCAATTTGCGACTTTGTGATACTAGATCGTTATTTGATAAAACAACCCGTTCACGTTCTGGTCCAAAGCACACCTGAAAACATTGTTGCTGTAGCCCTGAATGTTGCTGAATATACATCAAGTCATCATCATTGCTAGACATCAGTTAAGGGAAAGTAAGACCGCTTCTGCAGCGGCTTCATCTCCCTCTAATGGTTGACGAATATTTTCAACACTCAACAACCCGAGTTCCATACACCAGTGTACCCTAAACCTGTCGACTTTTGTGCCTGCAAACTACGATTTGTGGGCAGCATTCGTTTTCTGTTATCATTTGAAGAAAACTGCTAGAGAATCGCATCAAATGCTTAGTAAAGCTTACAGTGGATATGCTCTTGCATTGCACACAGTGTTTGGGATAGTTCAAAAAATTAAAAAGTGGTGATTTTGACGCGAGAAACGTAAGAACTCGCAGATTAATTGAATGTGACATGCAGAAAACCGTCTCCATTCGTTTGAAAACTATGGGAAAGATTCAGAAATAGAAAAATGGATTCTGCATGAACCATTGAAAGGCTGCAAAACCACTTGGGAAAAGCTGCTCGACAGACACAAAAGAAAGTCATTTCTCCATCGAATCTTGACAGGTGATGAAAAATTCATATATTTCGAGATCCTAAGTTAAATGTTCAATTGAATCAGTCTTTACTGGATGAAAATCCATATCAAATAAGGTTATTCTGATTTTCACAAATTTTTATTGTTATTAGAATACAATTGTTTAGCAATCACAGTGGCATCTTCAGTTATTCAAAAATGTAAGATACCGCCCAAATATTTTTTATCATTTTCAAACAACAAAAGTGTAACTTTCACAAAAAAATTCCAGCTTCATACTTCGACACCTTATGAATACAGAAAATTTTAAATCATAATTATATTCACTTAATGCGTAGTTGGTTATATTAAAAAAAAAAACAAACTACCTACCTACAAATAGCACTTCGCAAAAATTTAAACATTTAACTAGCGAGCCATATTGTTTGGAAAAGTTAGGGGCAATTTCAAAAATATCAAATCTTTTTTTCTAATTGTTGAATTATTGAAAATAGACTGTAGGGTTTTTTTCTTTATTATAACATTACCTTTAATATTGCTGGGTTTCCGAAACAAGGGCAAAAATTTGGACTTTTTATCTGATTGTTGCCTCTTTTTTTCTTCGAACTTGGTGAAAACAATTGGCTTCTGCTTGCTGGATTGTCCCTCTTTTTTTTGGTCCATGTGATTCCTGAAGCATTTCGAGCAATAACCTAAAATATTAAAGTAACAGTACTTCATTATTATTATAATACTTTTTATATTAATGCAAAGTTAACTTGTCCACTTTATTGACAAACCTTTTGATGCATGGAGAAATTGAGAATCTTTATGAAACAACTGGTATAATAATTCATAAAAAATAATAACAATGATATAAAACTCTTCAGTGTCCAATTAGGATCACACATAAATAGTCAAATTAAGGAAACAAACAAAATTGCATTCAGAAACACATACTTGATTTAACTGAATTTGATCAACATTGAAAGTCTCAAAAATCAGATTTCAAGTGTAAAAATCACTCACTCATTTTTTAATCAAATTGTTAATTGCTCAAAAAACACTGATATGATGAAAGCCAGGATTTATAGTTATTTATAATTAATTTACATGGTAACAAAATTATCTTTATTTCATTAAAATCTCATAAATAAGTTAATATTTATATCCAAATTCAATCTTCAATGAAAACAATAATTATTTCTCAACTTGCAAAGTGTAATTTTTATTGGATGGAGTAGTCCGTTACTTTGTGATAGTTCATTTTAATGGAATGAAATAAGGAATTACTTTGTTTTCTATCACTTTTTATTATAACTGATATACAGTGACTCGAGTTTCGTAGTGTTTACTACATTTTCAAACTGAACGAACAAATTAGATCTCAACTATTATATATGGGGATTGTAGGCTTCGGCAGAGCTTCGAAGAGAGGGGTTTTCCAAAGTTCCGTCTGTTCGTTAAGTAGTTTTATTATTGGTACGTGCTTTTTATATTTTTCAATTTCTATGGATTCCAGGATGTCAAGTTTTTTCCCTTTCGCTTCCACGTGCAAGATAACAAGGTTGTTCAATTCTGGGAAGGTGTGATCTGTAGTGAAGAAATGGTTCGCAAAATTGGAATTATTCTTCCGGTTCCTAAAAGCAGATTCATGCTCTTTGTACCTTTTATGGAACGGTCGGCCCGTTTGACCTATATACACACTATTACACTCTTGACAACTTAATTTATAGACTCCAGAATTATTCAGTCGGTTCTCTTTGTCTTTCGGATTAAAAAAGAGATTAGAAATTTTATGGGAGGGTGTAAAAGCTGTTACTATGTTAATTTTTGATAAAATTCGAGCTATTTTTTGTGAAATTGGTCCAAAATATGTTAGTTTTATTTTATTGTTATTATGATCTGATTTGGAGATGGGGTAAATTTGTTTACGAATTAGTTGCTTCTGTTTTATGTTTATGATGGAATTTATAGTTTTAGTTTCGAACCGATTTTTTGTGGCTATTTGTCTGATTGTATTCAATTCCTTTAGATAATATTACGTTAAAGAGGGAATTGAATACAATCAGACAAATAGCCACAAAAAATCAGTTCAAAACCAAAACTATAAATTCCATCATAAACATAAAACAGAAGCAACTAATTCGTAAACAAATTTACCCCATCTCCAAATCAGATCACAATAACAATAAATTTATAAAACTAACATATTTTGGACCAATTTCACAAAAAATAGCTCGAATTTTATCAAAAATTAACATAGTAACAGCTTTTACACCCTCCCATAAAATTTCTAATCTCTTTTTTAATCCGAAAGACAAAGAGAACCGACTGAATAATTCTGGAGTCTATAAATTAAGTTGTCAAGAGTGTAAAAGTGTGTATATATGGGTCAAACGGGCCGACCGTTCCATAAAAGGTACAAAGAGCATGAATCTGCTTTTAGGAACCGGAAGAATAATTCCAATTTTGCGAACCATTTCTTCACTACAGATCACACCTTCCCAGAATTGAACAACCTTGTTATCTTGCACGTGGAAGCGAAAGGGAAAAAACTTGACATCCTGGAATCCATAGAAATTGAAAAATATAAAAAGCATGTACCAATAATAAAACTACTTAACGAACAGACGGAACTTTGGAAAACCCCTCTCTTCGAAGCTCTGCCGAAGCCTACAATCCCCATATATAATAGTTGAGATCTAATTTGTTCGTTCAGTTTGAAAATGTAGTAAACACTACGAAACTCGAGTCACTGTATATCAGTTATAATAAAAAGTGATAGAAAACAAAGTAATTCCTTATTTCATTCCGTGTAATTTTTATTTTGACTCATGCGACAAAATTTTCAAAAATTGTTCTTTCCAATCTCTCCATTCTAGTTTTTAACTTAAAATTAAAAAAGAGGTATATTATCTTAGTTTTCCCACGGTATATATATATATATTTTTTGAAAATTTATGGCCTCAAATAATCTATGAATAATAATTGAAAATCAGTATAACATTATAACTCTATCCAAAAATTAATATATTTTGAATGATTATTGAAAAACTGATTTAAAATTTTAAAAATATCAATAATTTGTTTCGAATCTCTACTTTGTACTGATAAAAGTACAAGAATTATTTTTAAACACCCATCTTGTGACGCAAACACGTGCACCTTTTTGAACAAAGGTGTGAAACAATTATGATTGTTTACATAAATAATAAAAGGCATTAGCCTTTAGGTAAGCCTGTGTTGAAGATTTATCACTTTGGATTTTTATGAAAAACTTGACAAGATAAAACTGTTTATAAAGAATTAACATGAACAATACAATTAGGTAGTTCGCTTTATTTTTTAATCACCTGATTAATCATGAGTTATAAAAAGGAATATTTATTGATAAATATAAATTCTCAAAAAAATTTAAATCATTGAAATGAAGAGAGATAAAGAAACTATCACAGTTTAAAGTGCAACCTCTAATCATACGAATGGAACCTTGATGTTGAAGTTGATTATTAACAAAGCAAATACATAATTAGGGCGTATTTAATGCAAATCAAATAGGCTCAAGTACTAATTCATATCAAAAAAATCGAGAAAAGCTCTTGAAAATGTACTTTTCACTGATCATACGATGAACACTGGGAGATAAATATTTTGATATGTCATTTATGAACTTGTACTCAAATGATGGGGAAATAAAAAAAAGCATAATTGATAAACCAGGAGATACATCCTAATTACATTCTCATAATATTATTTTTTATTAGTACGAAAATGCTTTCTAATTTTTAGAGGTCTATAAAAATAAATATTTGAGAAAAGCACTGACGTAAGTTTAGCCCTTTTGTCATAATTTTACATCGAAATGTTTAATTTAAACTCGATCGGATTTGTAATTTCGGAAATATTCGAAAAATAAAATTTCAAATGACAAATTATTTGGCTGATTTCGCCCATTAACGAACTCAACAGAGATAATTAGGCCTCAAATCCATCCTGAATGTTTCAAGTCTGTATCTTTTTTCATTCGAAAGTTAGAAAAGGTAGGACTGCTGCTGTGGTTCTCACAACATTTTTTTCAATCTTCTAATTATACAATCATCATGATGTTTCGCTCGTTATTTTCTACGTCTAAATACAGATCGATTGAATCTGTAGTTTCCGAAATTTCGAGAGTAAAATAAGAAAACATTTCAAATGAGAATTATTCAGGAACTGTTGATAAACGGTTAATTCATTTAATAATGATGTTAATTAACCCATTAATGAACTTAACAGAGATATTCAGGACTAAAACCTATCCTGAAAAATTCAAAACTAACTAGCTCTCTCTATTCAAAAAATTGAATGTTTACAACCCAGTCGTTTGAGACTATTTTCGGCTCAAAATTCCAAAATTACAGACATTTGGGCAAAACGAATAAGCGCCCAATATTTATTTAAAATATTGAATCTCCAAAAGTTTTTCTGCAATTACCTTGAAATGTTGACACACCGTTGCACTAGAAAATGTGTATTTTTATAAAGCTAGATGTAAATATTTGTTTACTCAAAATCTTAAATCTCTTCACAGATTGCTTTCAAATCTTTTCTTGACAGCTGTCGTCATCTGTTTCCTATTGTATTGTTGAATAGTCTTCGACTTATTCTGAATTTATTTAAATTGTTGTGGAGTTAAGCTATGTTATTTACTTGAGTTCACGGCTACAATTCATTTCTTTCTTTTCTTTCCATTGTTTTTATTTCGCTTTTTAACTGTTTCTTAACTTCAGTGCGACATCCATTACTTTGAAATTTAAGTGATAAATATTAAACTGCCCCACTTAGCTAGCTGATAAAAATTTTACTTGAATATATATTCCGATCAAAGCAGCCCTTATTATGTTATTAGAAAATACAATTAATGTTTCCAGGATGGACCAAGCTAGAAGTCAATCTTCAGATACTTAAATTGTTTAAATTAGTTTTTGAATTAATAATTGTATTATATTAATAATTAATAATTTATGAATCTCTAAGTTACTTCGTTCGAAAGTGGACAAATGCTGTTTTTCTGAGGCGAAAAGCTGAAATTATGTAGTAATTTCTATGCACATGTGTACTTAGAATATTTCCTGGATATCAATGAAGACAAATCGGGCCATAACGAATATTTGTCAAACTGATAGTCATTAAAATATCCTTCAATCATGCAAAATGTAATTACCGCTGTAATTTTTCAAAAAATTATATTCTTCTTATAAGAAATTTTATAATATATTACATTAGAGAAATAATTGTTGTCATCATGAGAGAGATGTAGAAGATCGAAAAATTAACAGAAATATTTTAATTTCTATTAAAATAGTGAGTATAATTATATATTTAGAAGAAAATTAAAACTGTTCGCTAAACTTGTACTGGGACTTCAGTCGGAAGGTAAAAAATAATAGAGTATTGGAATTGGACATGAAGAAACTAATGATTATATGGATTATTCTATTATATTAAGCAAATTTTTTTCAAGCTAAGGGTGTTCTGATTTGAATACCTAATTTCTACCACCATTGAAATAATGGTCTAGGAGAATCATGTATAAGAATATAAACCAAATATTGTAAAGCTGCATTCTAAAGTATGTCAACAAATCTTCTAGATCGACAACTTTAACTGACAAAACTCAAAGCATTGCAATAAAATATTTTAAGCCTACATTCCTAGTCTAACATCAAAATATCAAATAGTTTTCATATCAATCTAATAAAACATATTTCAATCTCAGAATCTCAAACCAAAACATTTAAAATTTTATATTCAGCAATAGTTCTTCTGAATAACAAAATAAATTCTGTTGTTGCTTACCTTCCCAATCGGCATTACCAAAATATCCACATCCGTTCTTGCATTGTAGATCGGCTTGGTTGATCTTCAACGATGGCTGTTTTGTCGCGTACATCATGTACTTATACGACCTCTGCAAATTTAAAACACAGATAGACATTTTGATCTCTTAAAACTACACTTAAAATTGGAAAAGTCTCTAACTGTCTCTTTTGTTGTCAAGCTAACAACTTCACTTGACAAGTGTCGTTAACTTTATCCCATATCTTGCACGATGAAGTTCAGTAGGAGCTAAGCCTAAGAACAAGTAAATTTGACAATAGATTGGACCACGAGTGCAGTGATGGTGCTTTACCATGGGGGTACAAAGCTGTGGTCATGTGCACAAAGGTTAAGTTCTTTCATCAATTCGTGCGCCAAGTTCAATTGGGGATATTTCAAGAAGTCGTGTTGGGGGTCCAAACTTTTGAACTTTGCAGCATATATATCACACATATGACAATTTAAACATTCCCCGGGATCTGCCATTGATTGAACACTTTAAATTAAACTTTAAATGAACACAGTCCCAAAAATTACAACTGTTACAAGAATTTCTTCTGCAATAAAGAAGCACGAAATTTCCACAAGAAAAATGAAGAGGAAAAACCCAAACAAGTGAATCAGCAGTCAACTTATCTTCAAAACTAAAGTGAAACTGATGAGATCCCGTAATTTATCCTTTTTTGCTATCAGCTTATAGTCATCAAGTATTTGAATTATCTATGATAAGTAAATGACAGGACAAAGGGAACGTCGAGTTTACTTTGGAGATTAAAGTGAGATAAAAATTTTCAACAGACTTCTTTTGGTAAATACCATTTTTAGGGTTTTTATAGAAGTTCCGAAAATATTTGCTTCGAAGAAATTGATACCTGATATCAGACAGAATTAAATTTTAAATGAAATAAATTAATCTTCAAATCTCAACAAGTTATTCATGATTTTCTGGTATATGTACATCAAATAAAAACCTTTCAATTGAACAAAAATTTATAACGTTTCAGCCCTTGCTATTCAGTGGCTGATCATAACTGAGACAAATTTTTGGAAATTGCTTGCTTTTACTATCAAGAAATTGAGATGATTATGCATTCTTCTGATTGTAGTTTGAAAGTACTACTTTGTTCAGGACTGTTCTAGGTAAGGAAGAAATTTTTTTGTTGAACGGGTCATTTTACTATTAAGTCGAAAATTAACGGTGCTGTATCTAAAGCAGAGTAAGGACGCACTACCAAAGGCTAACCAGAACACAACTGAACTCCTAACTTGCAGGAGCCAAAAATCTTCTGAGAGATCTCCACAGAATATCTAGAAGTATCAGGATAATATATCACTCATCATATCTTCAGATAAGTGAAAACTTGAAGGTATAGAGTATTTATGCAGGTTACGAATATTTATGCAGATTCAGATACGAAATGAAGATATCAAACATAAAAGTATAAAATGTCGGTACACAAGAGAAAACTGGTTAATAAATGTTATTTGTAGTTATTGAATATTTTGGATTTACATAGATCCATATGGTCATTCATAATTTTCAAATTATTATTATGAGCTAATTTGAGCTTTCTGCCCTTTTGATTCTACATCTAAAATTTTTAGTTTATCTGCTGTAGTAAAAGGCTGATTTAATTTGCTTATTTTAATTTAATTTTCACCAATAGCCATAATTAACATGCTATTCTACTATCAGTAAATTATAAATGCAGAATTTGAAATATATTTTAAATCTTTTCCAAATCAGCATAAGAAAAAGTGCTATCAATAAGTCATATGGAAAAATTCAGTATTTATTATTTCTTAATAATAAAGCTTTGCAATCAATCAGCTTAGACATAACAAATTAAATAAAAATATATCTCTGTCTGCTCTACATTTAGGATTTTTTTCTAAACTAATGTTAAAGAAATTTAGTGTCAGCCCCAAATGACGACTTTTCATTCAGTTCATTCACCACCAAGAAGTTGAAAAAGGATTAAAATTGAAAAATTGCGTTCTCATAAATCTATGAATATACTCGGACAAATTTTATAATTTTTCAGTATACATTGAATTCAAAAACCAAATAAAAAAGGCCCACCATATTTTGTTCGAAGCTCTTTCAAGAACTATGGTAGAGATTAAAATAAATTAATTCATTCATCTGATAATATTTTTTCCACATATGATTAATAAGGATTAATAAGTTATGGTAACAGATATGATCATTAAAATTTTTATCAAACATCAACGCCACCTAGTGCACACAAATATACATACACGAAATACTCTAGCAAGCTAATTCAAGAAAAGAACTGTCTTCCCGATGTTTTCTAACATTACCAACGCAGAAAACCTTCCTCATGCTCAAGTCATATCCAATTAAGCCCATATCAGCATTTTTATTCAAATGAATTGATTCAGTTGATTATCTTTTTCCAGATATGATTAATAAGGAGTATGAATTATGGTAACAGAAAGATTATCAGCAGAATTTATTTAAATAAAAATGCTTATATAGGCATCACGGCTTAATTGGATATGACTTGAGCATGTGGATGGTTTTCTGCATTTGTAATATTAGAAAAAATCGGGAATACAGTTCTTTGCTTGAATTAGCTCAATAGGATATGTCGTGTATGTATATTTGCGTGCACTAGGTGATGCTGGTGTTCGATAAAAACTTTTATGCAGAGGAAAGATAGATACGTGACTGACTTGTATTCATTGGACATTACAGCGGACTGATAATTGAAGCCAATAAGCTTTGAAACATGTAAATGTAGATTTATTCAACACTACTGTGTTGAAATCTCTGATATTCTAGCTCAGATACCTATGTCCAATGCATGTGTAATTGCTTTTAAGGGTGTATATGTGTAATTAAATATGGACAAATCAATATATACATGCATTCATATAAAATGACTACACAAATTATTGTTCCTTCGGCTTGTGTTCATTAGACAATTTAAGATTTCAAGGACTGTTTGAATGTTCAAAGAAAAGTGTTTTAAATAACCTCTTTCTTTTAAACAAATGCTTCATCCAAACAGGTCATCTATAATTATTCAGAATCATATCTTATCTTTTATCTTGAAGGTTATTAAAAAAAAAGTGGCTCAAATACAGTTTTCAGTTTGGAATTCCCTTGAGATAAGACATTATGAACGAAAACTAAAAAAGGATTAAAACACACAACTGGGAGCATCAAGAAATGAGAAGTAGCGGAAAAGCAGTTAAGATTAAATCTTTAAATTGAATAGACTATTCTGAATCTTCATTTTCTTATTCTACTCAACGGAAAAATATTAAGATTGTCAAATAATGAAGTAATTGTCATATAGTTATATAATTCTGAGCAGATTTATCATTTAAATGGTTGCACATTTTCACATTATAAAAACAAAAATTGTTATGCACCCTCAATGATCATTTTATTGTTGCATGGTTTCTATCTATTTGTCACCACCTGGATGATATTAGCAAGGCAATTTCCAAAAAGAAATCACAAAAATCCATAAATCTGTTTGAACCAAAAGTACTTACTTCTGATCAAATTGTGAGAAAACACTTCATACATCCAATATAATTTTTCATGGAATTTAACGAGCCAAATTAATCTCCATCGTAGTAAAGAATGAATAATCTATTTTCGAATATCAATAATTTCACTTTACCTAGAATAAAGTCGATTTATTGGGCAATATTAGACATATGTGCTGATACTGCTGATATACAAAGTTTGTAAACATTCATAATCGATTTTGAGGTTAAGGCAAATGTCATTGAAAATATGTATAAGTGTGATTTATGGTTTTCTTGTTCTTATTTATACACATGAAGTAAGCATGATCAGTCATTTTGAAAAAACTTCTATAATCTATTATTTCCAAGAAATATATTATTTTATAACACAAAGGTATGATGCTATTTTCGCTGAAACATTTGAAAGTCTGTTCGTAACGTCACGTCAGTATTTGTAAGCGTAGGTGCTAATATTATAATTTAATTGTTTTATGTATTAGATATAAATGCTTGTGTGTAAGAAATTGTGGTCTTCTTATACAATAACTTTTGACTCATTATCCACATATTACGAAATTAATCAATTAATTAATAGTCTTCAGTAATCTGTGCTCATTATCGTAATATATTTCTAATAATATCGTATGGAAAAATCTCTTAGTGAATTTTTTTTACTTTTCACAAACTTATTTTTTTGTTATTTTACTATATAAATGCTTATTTTTTGTGATTCTTAATTATTGTCGTCAAGCATATTCCAGGTGCAAATATTAGGATAAAAAATAAGTTAATTCCCTAACAGTGTTACTTGTTACAATGAATGAACATAAGATGCGTTATTTAGATCGAGAATATGATACAATATGGTGCGCTTGTTCGTATCATCCACGATCCCCACGAAATTTTGCATTTGTCTTCTTGTCATTATTTTACATCTAAATGCGGTAGCGATCAATGCTGCTCTACTCACACTATATATATTTTTAAATCTTCCTATCATACGAAATTATTTGGAAAAAATAAGAAAAAATTTCAAATGTCAATAACTGCGAAACTATTGTGCCCATTAATGAACTTAACCAACTTACCTGAAAGTTTTAAGTTTCGAAAATTACAGTATTTATGGACGGACCGACCGAGGAGAATTATTTTTAATCTTCGATTATTCATCAATGAGTCTAACCTAGTCGTTTGAGTTCATTTTCAGCTTAGAATTCGCAAATTACAAAGATTTGGACAAAACGATAGCACGCTGTTCCCCAGAACAAGCGCTCAAAAATTATTAATCAAAAGAGCTAATAATGTGTGAAAAAAGTGTTCAAGGCATCGGAAGCCCTATATTCCACATCTACAGATTTAATTATACAAAAAAGTAAAATATTTCAAACATAATTAAAGAATTACTTACCGAGTTTCGAAATGGTACTATAAAACAGAGAAGAGCTTCCTGTAGACAAAAAAGAACAATTAATATTCAAATTAGGTATTTTTTAAAATTATTATTATTTTAGATTAGACAAATTGTACTGAAGTTATGAAGAAGTATATAAGACTAATAAATTATTATGAATTTAATAGGAATAATGTATTCTTTTTGATTGAATCAATGTTTACTCGTTGAAAATTCATTTTAATTAGATAAATGATAAAGAACATTTTGAACTGCAAAATGTAAACCTGATAAAGCCACAGAGTTGACGAAGAAATTGTAGTAAATTTAATATATAGTGAAAATTCTTGATTATTTTATCTAAATAAAAATTTATCCAACGAAAACAAGAAGAAGTTAAGAAAATTTCAAAAATGTATGATATGCAATATTTTCAATGGGTTGAACTAAACAGCATGAAAACTCAAAAAATATGAAGGAAATAATATTTATATAGAAAAAAGATTCTTAATTCCAAAGTAAGTGTTAATGGCGAATTAATGGAATTTTAATCTGGGTTTTAAAGCCTAAATGAAATATATTTGGATATATTTACCTGAAAAACCAATAATATTTAATATTTTAAATGAACGGATAGATCTACTCATCCGTAGATCAATGCATCGATAGATCAATGGAACCGTTAGAACAATTTAATTGGTGACACTCCTAGCAGGTAGATCCATCTTGCTGATAAAGATAAGAAGTAAAATCCATAGACAAATTATTAGTGTTTACTAAACACTAATAATTTGTACACTAATAACTAAACACTGTTTAGTTTATCTAAAGTAAAATCAGATTAGAAAATTTTTCTCAGGTGACCATAACATATATTATTTCAAGTGGATAAAAAAAGTTAAATTCTTCATAATCGTATTAGGTATCTAGTGTTTTGTAAAGAAAACACTTCTAAGAAAATTTTTAAACCTGTATTATATGGTAATGACTTTTATTTCACTCGTTTATTCACTATTTATAATGATAGGTCAACATGAACTACATCTGACGTTTCTACGAATGTTCCTATTGATTGGAAATTGGAAAAGATTTAATCGAAAATTTACCGTATTTTAGAGATTTTCTAGATATTTCTGTGTAGAATTTTTCGAAATCGATAAAATGGGGCGTATTATCGACTTTATTTTACCTGTTCATCCTACATTCATTACTTTAAATTCTTTAGGAAAAAATATTTAATTGAATCAGTCTTTACTTGATGAAAATCCATATTAAATAAGGTTATTGTGATTTTCACAATTCTTTATTGTTATTTAATACAACAATTGTTATTGTTATTCAAAATGTAAACCTACCTGAAGATGCTACTGTTATAGCGAAACAATTGTATTAGATAACAATAAAAATTTTTGAAAATTGGAATATCCTTATTTAATATTATTTAGGAAAAAAATGTCACATTTTCAAAACTGACAATTTTCAAACTTGCTATTTCCACGGTCACTATTCTTTTAGTGAAGTATATAGACGAATCAGTACTGCTTAGTGTCTATTTAGCATTCTTTTGATGTGTGGGATAATGTATAATTCAACAAATGTTCTGCTATTGTTGTAGTGAGCCAAGTAAAAATTTGTGATAGTTTGAAAATGGATGTGTTAGCAAATTGAATTTAGGTGTAATAATAATAAAATTGGTTTTGCCTTTTAGATTAATTTAATACCTATTATAAATTCTATACTTACTGAACATCCTTTAATTGAACCTACCCGTATTAACCTATTTTTGAAGGATTTTCTGTGGGCTGTATGTTATCTCTATGAATTAAATTAACGTATTTATTTCATATACCAAAAAATTCATATTAGTAATGTTAAAAAGGTACGCTTAAAATTAAAAATGAGTATTCTTCGTGAAGTTATTAGGTCCGTTGAAGAAGTAGAATGGAGCATTTTAAAAGAAAGGCTTCCTATTATCAAAACAAATGTACATTTATGTAGATTAGAGATTTTCAATATGCTAGATGATGTATATATAGAATTCCTTCAAAAGCCTGTGAAAATAGCGCATTATTCAAGTAACCTATTAGAATTTCAGAAGGAATTGGAAGCTCTTAGTTTCAATTGTGAACAAGGACTAAAAAGGGAGGATCAAAATTCTCAGAAGTTCAACGATTATAAAACACTTTTGAAACAAGTGCGAAATACAATTGAAATTGCTGCAGAAGTCAAAAATTGTTACCACATTCATGAAAAGTTTGTTGACTTGCATTTATATAAATCTGACTGTGAGAAGTCTTTGCAGATTTTGAAAGATATTAAAGACATAATGGATAACACAAACTCTGCCACAGTATTAAAATATTATAGAAAATATAAATTAACCGAATCTGCTCTTCATCTCCATTTTGGTGAAGTATTGAAAAGAAAGTTCATTTTTGAGGTGGAAGATCAAAAAACCATGATTTATTTTAAAGTGAAAAAGAATATTGATATTGGCAATTCGATACATTTACTTTTACAGTACAATGTTCATATTAAACAGTTGGAAGAATTGATGAATTTTTTATGGGAATTTATTTTTGTACCAATTGTGGTTTGTCGTTTAACAATCACAATAAGTGATACGGATATTAAACTAAAAATAAAGACAGGCGAACCACAATTTGAGGAAGTACTTAAAAGGCTGCATGATGTACTTGATTTTCTGAAGAACAATTGCAATATATATTTTGATAGCTTGAAAACGATGTCACTTCTAGACTATATTGGAAATGAATTTGTAGATAGAATATCTTTACTTTTAATATCACGTTGCTTCAAAAATTTGAATAAAGCTGTAAGTGATGGTAAAATTTTGGATTATAAAAGTATCAAGAAACAAGTAGAGAACCTTCAGATAGATTTAAGTAGTTGTAAATTAGTAACCGATGAATCTCTACTGGAGTATGCTACAAATCTACAAGAACTGCATTTTGGTAAAACGAAAGATAAACTTTTCGAACATATGAGGCTCATTATGTCCAAAAAGAATTACAACATAGTCAAAGTTGGTTCATTATTTCCTACCTCATTAGATTTACCATCCATGTCAATTTCAAGTGATGCTCAGGAACTTCATCAACTGACTGAAAAAATTTTGCTTGAAGCAAAAAATAATAGAACGCTCATTGATACAGTATTAAATATATTCAAGCTTTATAGGAGGTATACTACAAAGGATGTTGAAAAAATGAGTTCTGTAGAAGTTGCACTATTATATAATAATTATACTTTCATTGGCTATGAATTAAGAGAATGGAATAGTTTTTATAGTGACCTTGCATCCGAAGGTAATACTGTTCCATTATTTAAGGAAGAATTGTTAATTTTTCATATTGAATCTGAAGAAATTTTAGAAAACTTTTTAATTAAAGAAGTAAATATGTTGAAAAGTCATTTACATAAAATACTGATTGATAAAGACATTTCCTCCGAGTCCATACAAACTGTTACCAACAAATGTCTGAAGCAAATAGAGTTTTTGAAAGAGTCATGGCTTGACTTATTATCACAAATGGTTTTCAATAGGTGTATTGGTATTTGTTTCAATGTACTATGTGATTCTTTGATCAAATTTATCTTGGAGTTTAATGTTATGGAGATAAATGTGATTGAGAATATTTCGAAAATATTCAACTCTATTCTGAAACGCATTGAAGAATATTTTGTCAAAGTAAGTGACTTGAAGAAATTCATCAAGTGTTGGGATCAGTTTCAAGCTTTGTCATATATTTTGAAGTCTGATATAGTTCAAATTGAAATAAACAAGTACCATGAGCTTTTAAAATCAAATTTTAAGCCATTCGAAGTAACTAAAATTATTAAAGCAATATTTCACCAGAATGAACAAAGGGATGCTATTTTATCTCAGTTATATAAGTAAATTACATATTTATGATGGTATTTATATTGAAAAAATATATATTGAGTTTACAATTGATAGACAGAACATTCTGCAACCTAATCATTTAATTAAAAAAAAATTAAATTGTTAGTCTTACAAAAACTGAGTTTCTATTCTGGTAGACATTTATTGTTGTGCAATATTTGAAAATTCCATATGTTTTTCTAAAACAATTGAACTTAATTCCTTCAAATTAAATAAATTATGTAAAGGTTTACAGAATATTCTGTTTTTTTTTTTATTTAAAAAAATTTAGTTTTTATATTGTTTGTACATAAGTGTGAATGGATAAATGATTTGTAAATATTTTTTTTGTATAATTTCAAAAACTTTTATATTTTTAATTTTAGTAGAAAATAGTGTATTATTATTCAGGAAAATCAAGACTATCAAATTTTTTCAAGATTTTTGTTTTGAATATTCTCATGAATGTTTCTAGTATGTACATATTTGTAACAATAACAAAAGATGAATAAATTTGATTATGAATCCATATTTCTTGATTATCGACTTATTCTTTCCATGCTGATTTCAGGGTGAAATATTTTTAATGTTGAATATTAAAAATGGTGAAGAGTAATACCGTGAAGTCAGAAGCGCGCTTGTTCTGTAGTGCATTCCCCGCGAATTTCGCATTTGTGTTCTACATATGATGAATGAAAAGATAGAATTCTTTGTTCTGTCACCTGAAAGTGAAATAAACGTAAATTTTTTCAGTTTTAGAACTGCCCTCCAAAAAAAAATGGAAAATCTCATGAAAATGAAGAAAAACGTGATTAAGAGGCTCCATTCTTCTTACTTCCATCTGCATCGTTACATACTGGAAATATAGAGTGGAAAAACAGTATATTGGACAAAATTTCATATACTTTTCATACTGCCAAAATCAGAGACGGAATTTTTTTTTAGAATTCTTATATTTCACCTTCACTTAATAACACATGAGCTTGTTCGGCCATTAACAAGTGTTTTCTTTCTCACTTATAAGGAATTTTCATAAAAAATAAAAATCATCTATATCGGTTAAAAGTGTTCCTTATTTGTACATACATTCTGTCAAGAAAGTACCGGGAATTATCGATTTAAATCTGGCGGGGCAATGAGGCAGGTAAAATTTTTTTTCCTAGGTTGGTACCACTGTCCTTAATTACTATGCCAAGCTTGAGCGGGATCTGTCAACTAGTGTGTTTGCAACAGCTGATTAAGTCAGTCGATGTCAGAGTGCGTGCCGATATTTACTATGGGTGATTACGTTGAGCAAAGAATTTGTTTAAATTTTTGTGTTGCAAATGAATTTTCGTGTGCCGATGCATTGAAAAAATGTTGCAAAAGGCCTTTGGTGATAATGCTCTATCGAAAACTCGTGCATATCAGAGGTACAGAGCCTTCAAGGACGGTCGTGAAGTGGACGCCCATCGACGGCTTCGATCGAAGATAACGTCGATAAAATTAAGGAAAGGGTGCTGGAAAACCGTCGTACCAGCTTGAGAGAGATAGCACATGATCTTAAGATATCCCACGAGTCCGCACGTACGATTTTGATTGATATTTTGGGCATGAGAAAGGTGGCCGCACGACTCGTACCGAAAGACCTGAATTTTCTTCAAAAACGTCATCGCGAACAGGTTGCTTCAGACATGCTGGATCGCTGTAATTCCGATTCTACATTCATGGAACGCATTATAACTGGTGATGAGACCTGGGTCTACGAGTACGATATGCAAACAAGCCAGCAATCATCGGAATGGGTGGCAAAAAATGAGCCGAAACCGAAAAAACCACGCCAAAGCCGCTCGAAAATGAAGGTGATGCTCATTGTTTTCTTCGATATCCGTGGCGTGGTGCACTACGAATTCGTTCCAGAGGGTCAGACGGTAAACAAGGAGTATTACCTAGGCGTTATGAAACGTTTGCGTGAGCGTATCCGTAAGAAGCGGCCAAATTTGTGGGCGAACAACTCATGGATTTTGCATGACGATAACGCGCCTTCTCACCGAGCTACGATTGTGACTGACTTTCTCGCCAAAAACTCAACAAACGTGCTTCAGCAACCACCGTATTCGCAGGATTTGGCTCCCTGCGACTTTTTCCTCTTCCCAAAACTAAAATTGCCCCTTCGTGGCACCCGTTTTGAGTCGATTGAAGCCATAAAACAAAATTCGGCGCGAGAGCTAAAGTCCATCCCGGAAAGCGCCTATAAAAAATGTTTCGATAATTGGAAGTGCCGTTGGCATAGATGTATTGGAGCAAATGGAGCCTATTTTGAAGGCGACCCAATAAATTTTGACGATTAAATGTAAAAATGTTGTTTTAATTGAAAATTTCCGGTACTTTCTTGACAGAGTAGTATTGTCTTTATTTTATTTTAACCTGTTGAAAATTTCATCAGTAGTTTGGGGAAAATAAATAATATTTTGATATTTCTCAATTTATTTTCATATTTGTTTCTATGCCCTCATACACAAGGTTAACTATTTTGTCTTAATTTTGCGGATTTTGAGCCAAAAATGGTCTAGGACGCCTCTGTTACACGTACTGATAAAGATTTCGCAATTATTTTAAATTATATTCCAAGATCCAGTTCGTGAATGAGTAAAATCCACAAATGGATTTTTTATATATTTTATTTTAGTATAAAATGAGCATCGGCAGCGTAATTAGTTCAAACTGCCGACTCGTAAGGGGAGATTCCTCTTCGGTGCGGCTTCGCATCTTAACGTGAAGAGAATTTTCGTTTGGATGGCTGGACACCATTTTCCTATTGGGTCAAAAATTAACACAGCACTGCCTAATGTGGCGTACAGATACAATAACAAAACCTAACCAGAACACAATGGACCTCCTAAATTGCACACTAAAACTTCTGAGTTATTTTCACATAAGATATAGTACTATCAGTATAATATCAATAATAAATCATTTTATTATTATTTTAAAAGATTATGTAAACTGCTTAGCTCTTTGAAACTGATAAGTAAGAAATGAGATCCCATTTTCCTTCAAGATTTTACTTCGAATATTTTTTTTGAATCTACCATAATTTTTAACAATAAGGTGTTCTAAAAGAGCAATAAATTTATTATATATCTCCTGTAGCGACAGCTCAAAACGTAGGGCTTCACTCCAATAAAGACTTTAATTTCTTCGACACTGGTTTCCCTCAAATCACAGTGTTAATAATTTTTGAAGAAAAAGTAAAATGTTCATAGGATAATATGTTTTCGAATCTATAGATTCGAAAACATATTATATATTATATTATTTCATCTTTTACTGATATATCAGTAAAAGATAAACCTTAATCACCAATGTTGTAAATAAATCTAAATTCAATTGATTATTCACTATTTGTTTGTGTTTTCAAAAAGTTCTAAAGACCCGATATTCTTGCTTTTATTATATTTGTGTTTTATGTTGATGAAATCTCCATCTGATTCAGGTATAATGTAATGCACCCATTAAAATATAATTTGTTCAAACCTCTCTTAACTAATATTTATTATTTAGGAGTGGACCTAGATGTTTATTATTTGTATACAACGTCTTCACATATATTATTATCTATTATTTTGTTTTCGACTATTACAAATTTCATCAGTAACTAAGGCTTTGACATTTCTCATTTTATTATTATTATTATCACATTATTTCTTACACCTCCGTGCACAACATCACTTATTTCTGCATTTGTAACCTGCAGAGTTGAGCCAGAAAGACGTCAGTGTTGATGATCACAGATTACAGAAGATTGAAAAGAAAGGATGGGATAGAGTTTGCATTTGGAAGTAGTGGTTATTTCGAGTTTGGTAACACTTCGTGTTTTGACAGAAAGTTAGTTTAATAGCGCTAACCTTTTTATCGTGATCATCTAGTGACGGGCGAATAGGACGTTAGGACACCTAATAGTCCAGGAGGAATCGGCGCATGAGTACCGAAAACTATTCCACCTCAATTTTTTTATGCGATGCCCTTCAAATTACCCTACTAATTATATAAATGCATGTTGCCACGGGGCAACCCCGTGCCATATTGTTTAAACCGAAATTGTTTAAACAATTACAAGGAATTGTTATTTTTCAACCGGACAAATTTTTTTTGTATTCTTTGTTGAAATACAATTAAAAAAAGTCCTATGGCTTATTACGATAAAGTTATTATTTTTCGAGATATGAATTTTTAAAGGTCGATGAAATCTCAAATTTGGATACTTTTGACCCATGAAAAATATGATAAAAAAAAAATAAAATATAAATTATATTTTTTTTTATTCTTTATATGATAGTTAACAATATCCTTAATTACGATTTCAAGAAATTTAATTGTTTACAACTGTTTTTTAATCGTTAATTCCGCGCGATTTCTTTCCTGTCACAAAGCAGCTGATTCTCTGACGTATCCAGTTTGTGAAATCTTACCTGCTTTACACGCATTTACGGGTTGTGATACGACTAGTAAGATTGGCGCAAAAAAAAAGCTTTAGAATTAATAAAAATTAAAGAAAATCGCGATGCTCTAGTCCCTCTTGGCAATGGCTTAGAATTAAGTACTAATCAATTAAAAGATCTAGAAGCTGTATATTTAAATATTTTGGGTAAAAAAGGTAATACCGCGGATGAAGCCAGACAAATAATTTTTACACGTAGTTTTGGCAGTAATATTAATTTATCAAAAATCCCTTGTACCTCAGATTCCTTGCATTTGCATGCACTTAGGGCTTCAGCTCAAACATACGTTTGGAAACGAGCTTTAAATCCCCAATATGAATTATTAGATTTTACTCAGTTCGGTTACAAAAAAGAAAATGATACTTTGCTACCTCTATTTATGAACAAAAGCTCGTTTCCAACTGATCTTAAGAAACCGTGTAATTGTAAGAAAGCTTGTAAAACCAAAGCATGTTATTGTAAAAAAAATAATATTAGTTGTATACTTTTATGTGGTTGTGATTCAGTAGAATGTGAAAATATAATATAGAAAATAAATAAATACTTGTTTTTAAATCTTCTTACATTATTTTATACTTCTGCATGTATAACCTTTGTTTGAAGAAGTTATAGAAGGTAAGTACTTTCTATTTTAATGACAAAAAGCAATATAAACCCATAAAAAGAAATTTTAATTATCTGCTCCCCTTCATCCTTAAATAACTTTTTAAAATCTGAATTTAGAAAAAAATTTATTAATAACAAATTGTAGAGCATTTAATTATTGATAATATTGCTCTCTTAAAATATTCTTATAAAATTGATAGTTTAAAAGATAAATGATAAATAATAATTCAGGACACCGAGAGGCCGACGCAGCGTATGAGTCAGAGAGAGACGGCGATACTTATAGGTAAGCGAGTAAACTTTTGAGCGCGCGGAATTAACGATTAAAAAACAGTTGTAAACAATTAAATTTCTTGAAATCGTAATAAAGGATATTGTTAACTATCATATAAAGAATTAAAAAAAAAATATAATTTATATTTTATTTTTTTTTTAATATATTTTTCATGGGTCAAAAGTATCCAAATTTGAGATTTCATCGACCTTTAAAAATTCATATCTCGAAAAATAATAACTTTATCG
This sequence comes from Megalocaria dilatata, assembly GCA_034642435.1. Taxonomy (NCBI): domain Eukaryota; kingdom Metazoa; phylum Arthropoda; class Insecta; order Coleoptera; family Coccinellidae; genus Megalocaria; species Megalocaria dilatata. The sequence goes on along the minus strand of CM067857.1, from coordinate 33,911,513 downwards.
TAATAAGCCATAGGACTTTTTTTAATTGTATTTCAACAAAGAATACAAAAAAAATTTGTCCGGTTGAAAAATAACAATTCCTTGTAATTGTTTAAACAATTTCGGTTTAAACAATATGGCACGGGGTTGCCCCGTGGCAACATGCATTTATATAATTAGTAGGGTAATTTGAAGGGCATCGCATAAAAAAATTGAGGTGGAATAGTTTTCGGTACTCATGCGCCGATTCCTCCTGGACTATAACGAGAGCGAGGAAACAGTGACGGGAGGTTCAAATATTAGAAACACAGTAATACCAGAATAATATATTTCTATTAATAACGTTCAAAAGCAACAACCCTCAATAAATGGAAACACATTTATCAGCCTGTGGTTAAATCTACTCTACGCAGTGGTTCGCAAAGCGCCCCAGTGAACCCAATAGCGCCCCGAGTCTGAATGACTTATTACTACATATCGTTAGGTCGATAACTCGCTCAAATCAGAAAAGGGTTAAAGTTATGCAGGAAAAGGGGATAAAGTCAGCGTGCACCTTCAACTGCACTTCCGGTAACCAGTGCAGAACCTTCCGTTACAAGGTGTAAGTTTAAACGGACAGTAAGGTAAGGGTAACTGTGGTATGCCCAAGAGATCTTCTTGAAAAGGGGATCCAACAGAATTCGAGTCGACCGGAAAAGTTACTATCAAAATGGACTGCATCTAGCCACCTCGAGGTGACAAAGGCCCAGGATGACTTAACTATTACTGAAGAACGAACCGAACACTACCTGAAGGGTCACGCAACCTAATCCCTGGGGATATCACAATACCTCGGAACAGTTTTCTAGCATTCACTCACACATTCTCACAATAGTGTTGGATATCCGGAGCTATTTACTATCTCTATACGATATGTCGTCCTCTACCAGGAATACTCAGCGATTTACCCTAAAGAACGCCACTGGTTCACAAGGAGTACAATCTCTCAAAGTAAGCAGGCACGTGCATATGACATAATATGTAACACAAACTGACTAGGACATTATAAAATAGATACAGTTCCCCATCACCTTGGCGTTAATGAAGATTACAATAAGAACAAACCAAGAAATAGGTAACCGGGGATCACACAAGAGTACGTGCAAATCAGTTACATATCAAGCACCGCAACTATTAAGAAAGATAATATAAAATCTATTTACAAATACAGCAAAATAAAGAACCAGACACCAAGAGAAAGTATACAATACAAACAGATAACTCGTGAGGGTCGCTTTAGTTATATACAAAGGCAATACATTTTAGTTAAAACATTTCGGTCGAATTAAATAACAGTGAAGCAAAAATACAAGAATGAAAAGCGCTGAATGGAAGTACAGTGAACAAGCGTGCAATCATTAATTTTACATTAACAATAAGGTGGTATTCAAAAACGTAAAGCATGCAATTAATCAGAAGCATTTAAAAGAAGTTGACTTACTAAGAGTTACCAGGGGGGCTGTTATAAGTACTATTATCTCGAGTATGTTAATAAGTTGCTCAGGAGGTTTATTTCCAAGAACCTTCCTCTTGAATGCTTTCAAATAGAATGGGAATGCTGTAAGGACATTGTTCTCCTTTGTTATTGTCACTAATCACATACGTATCCAGTTACAGTGCCACAGAGTATTTTGACACAGAAATAACGCGGGTAAATACAATGACATAATGGTGGAACTTATATAATCTATGAGGGACTCTGTGACTCGTATCATCCTTAGAGGATCCGGATCTCTTCAGTATGAAGGCTAACAAAGTTCAACCAGAGCAAGAAATGAAACCTCGTGACCATCCGATGCATTTCCACTTCGCTCAGTGGGCTAATGGCTGAAGATGAGTATTTTCCCAGAAAAATCATTTTTGGCGATAAAGCTCATTTTCACCTCGGAGGATCTTTGGTAGGGCTCCGTTAAGGATAAGTGTTACGCTAACCATCCAGAAACGATGATGTCTTGAGACACTGTCTCAAGTTCCTTGTCGTGGTGGGGGAGCTTGTCATAACGAGTGTCCTAGTTTCATTTATGAAATGGAGGATATGGTTATGATGCCTAAAGCAGATGACTCGCAATCCAAACTTCCTTACTTTCTTTCTTTCTTGCATAATACCATTCCATCATGTTGTCCCACTCCATCCTTTTCCTACCGCAAGGCTTGAAATCGTACGGGGAAGCTGCCTCTGATTGACGCTCAGAATCTGCGACCCTGCGATCGATTAGAGTTTTGTTATCCTTTCATTGGCGAAGACGATACCCTGCTGAATCTCAGCGTGGGTTTTCCAACCTTCGTTCTCATATCCGCTGAAGGATCTTAAACGGTTGCTGAAGGAAAAAGGAAGACTACGACGTTTCGAATAAGTTGGGGGACTTGGGAGATTCGCTCTGCTCGCCACCAAATTTGTTTCCATTTCTAGATCCTGAAGTTCCCGCTGTGGGGTCCTGATTGGTCCGTTAGTGGACAAAGGGAGACTACGACGTTTTGAACAAGTTGCTCTGCTCGCCCCTAATTTCGGCCCCATTCGTGGATCCTTAAGCTTATCTTATCCGCTGCGGGGTCGGAAGTGGTCCGTTAGAGGGAAAGGGAGACTACGACGTTTCGACCGGGAATAGAGACCCGGAAGAGTCGCTCTGCTCGCCCCCAACTCTGGCCCCATTTTTGATCCTAAAGCACATCCTGTTTTGATTCTTGATCGCTTTTAGCAGTAAACAGCAACAGCGATCCTTTGAGCCGGGGGATCCATGCTGGCAAGCTGTTATTTGTGTTGATTGGTTGTTTCAATCTTTCATAACCATAGAGACACTCTGCTCAAATGACTGAGTGTTGGGATCGGCAGGCGATCCTTCTCTTGGGAGAGCGGAGGTGACTTGTGGGGATCCTTCACCTAGTTATGCTGGCGCAAAGTTCTCTATAAAGCTTCCTTCAAAATTTCTATCTTTCTCTTTCAGCTTATCGGGGGTCCGCTGGAGTGTCAAAACTTGAGCACAAACCCGGGACAACGGTGATGACAATGGTACTTTAATGTTATTCGAGAGCTCTGCTTACAAACTAACCTGTACAATTCTGAGTATGATGCCTTGAGACACGCCCCCATGGCCTTATAGCTTGTCGCGCTGGGGGCGCTTGACTTGACTAGGACCCTAGTTTCATTCCGGTGAAATGGAGGATCGAGTCTCGATGCCTAAAGTAATGCCATTCGCGCCAGTCACTGGACCTGCGTGGTGGAAAATCTTCCGAATGGGGTCCTAGTTTCGCCTTATGGTAGAATGGAGGGCTGAGCCGGTTGATTAATTCGGTGACAAGATGTCCGTCGCAGCAAAGAGCCTCTCCCTTAAAACTAGCGTACTCTACCCTATTGCAGTAAATCTCCGGATTTTCTGTCCAATGGCCGAGTGAATTATGTACCATACTGCATTATCTCGGGAGGGTGGATACCCACAGGTGGTACTTAGTTCATGCGATTGCGTTCGTGTGGATGGATAAGAAGCCCTTCCGGAGTGTGAGTTGCGTCCCAAACAACTCTGGTACTGTATGCATAGCTAGTAGAGGTTGGATAGTGCTTCGCTGCTACCAGTCAGACGATTGTAGGTTTTCTAACTGAAGCCCAAACTGGAAGCTGGTGGTTTCATCTCTTCGATGTAGTTCTCGCTTTGCGCGATTATATGGCGTAATCCTTATCACACTTTCTGCCTCAGGGGGCAGACTTTGGAGACTGCTGAGTAGTCACTTGGTGAAAGAGCTACGCTCACATGCCGAATCAACTATAATGGTAGTACTCACGTGATGCCTTGAGACAACTTCGATTATACAGCGAACAGCAACAGCTGCCCCACCTACATCCACCAGGTCGAAGTCTTCAAGTGAAGATAGAGACTCAAATCCTTCCCGAATTCTCAAGCTCCAATGACCCTTGTACAGATGAATGCTTGTAGGTTCGCCGCAGTAGCGGCTGAGATCTCGCATTTAGCAAGTACAGAGAAAATCGATATCTTCTGCATCCAAGGACTTGGACTTAGAATTTCTTCACGTATCATACGTGCTTCCTTACCTTCCATGTAATGCATTGCTGTTTATAATCCTGATATCAACCTCATCCAACTTCGTCATCTTTCCGACACTCACATCACGATAGTCTACGTCACGAAAAGTGGAGAATCCTTATATCTCATCAACGTCTATTGCCAATTCAGTCATTCGCTTAACCCATACTTTTCTCGCTTAGATCAGATCATGTCTGATCTGAAACGCTCCGGCAACAGAATCATCATCACGATGGACTCTAATGCCAAATTCCCACTTTGGTTTTCCTTTACCCGCGACCCTCGCGGATCTCTTCTCGAGGATTTTATAGCCCGTCAGGGCCTTATTGTCCTTAACGAAGTTGATAATCCCTCCATCTTTTCCTCTTCCAATGGTGAATCTAATATTGGTTTGACGCTCGCCAGTTCTGCGGTCTCTGACTGTATCACTGGCTGGAGCGTTAAGGAAAATTGGAGCACCAACGACCACCGTCCTACACTCTTCCAAGTTTCCTCCACCCCCAAAACCGTCTTTTCATCGACTAATTCATGTGGCCCCAGATATGTTCCCTAGAACGCAGACTGGAACCTCTTTGAACTTGAGAAGGAAAGTCGGCTTCTTAACTGCACCTACGAGCGTGAAGTTAATAGAGGATGCCTTCAAGGATCGGTTCTAGGACGGTTCCTATGGGTCCTACTCTTCGACGAGCTTCTCACTCTTCTTTCTCCTGCCTTCCGAGGTCAGCATAAGCGCCGCTTATGCTGGCGACCTCAAATCTCAGTCCTGGAGGATTGGCTGAAAGAAAACAAGCTTCAGGTTTCGTACAAAAAGACCCACGCAGTTCTCCTTAAAGGAAAACTGTACCCGAAACGACCACCAAACGTTCGTCTCTCCCAAGGTCCACTACGGTGGTCCACCCAATCTGCCTATCTACCTTTCTTTCAATTTTTTCATTTTCTTATAATTCTAAAATTCTAATACTAATCATATCTTCTCTTACAGCTTTCTGGGAGTCTGCTGGGGCTGAACAAGTCTGAGCGGAAACCCGGGACTACTATGATGATATACATATACATTTAAAATTGGCGAGTAGCTTTGCTCATATGGTAAAAGTACTACTCTGAGTATGATGCCTTGAGACACGGCCTCAACTGTCTCTGTACCTTGTCGTTGTGGGAGTGCTTGTCATGATTGAAATCCTAGTTTCATTATGATGAAATGGAGGATAGAGTTATGATGCCTAAAGCAGAGACTTTCATTCCAACTTTCTTTCTTTGTTTCTTTCTTGCATACCTTGCCATCACAACCGTCCCTATCCTATCAACAAAGCTTGGAATCGTACGGTGTACTTGTGGCTCTGGAGGTTGACGGAGTCATGCTATCCTGCGACCGATTAGAGTCTTTTAATCCATACACGGGCAAAGACGAAACCCTGCTGAATCTCAGCGCGGGCTTTTCAACCTTCGTCACTTATCCGCTGCGGGATCTGAAATGGTCCGCTGGAAGAAAAAGGGGGACAACGACGTTTCAACCTGGGTTGGACCTGGGAAAACTCGCTCTGGTCGCCCCCAAATTCGGCCTTATCTTTGAATCCTTAAGCTCCCGCTGCGGGGTCTTGAATAGTCCGCTGGAGGAAAAAGGGAGACTACGACGTTTCGACCGGGGTGCGATCTTGGAAGACTCGCTCTGTTCGCCCCCAACTTTGTCCCCATTCGTGGATCCTTATGTTATTTATCCACTGCGGGGTCTGAAATGGTCCGCTGGAGGAAGAAGGGACGTTTAGACTTGGTTGGGATCTGGGAAGATTCGCCCTCTGCTCGCCCCCAACTTTGGTCCCATTTTTGGATCTTTAAGCCGTTCTTCTACGATGCTTCGGAGCCTAGATGTTAGCGGTCGAACAGCAACAGCGGTCCTTTTGACGAGGGGGATCCCTGCTGGAAAGCTGTTATTTATGTTGTTTCTCTGCTTCGGTCTTTCACAACCACCAAATAGCACTCTGCTCATGCAGCTGAGTGCTGGGGTCGACACGGCGATCCGTTTGAGAGAAGGGGGAACCGTGCTGGTTCCTCCTAGGTTTTACTGACGCAGATTCTCTATTATTTCCTTCAAACATCTTTTATTTCTCTTTTAGCTAATCGGGGGTCTGTTGGAGTGTCAAAATTTGAGCAGAAACCCGGTATAGCAATGATGACAACGGTACTTCAATGTCGGTTAAGAGACTATCGCGCCGTGTCACCGGACCCGTGTGATGGAAAGTTCACCCGACTGGGGCCCTTGTTTCACCGCAAAGGTGAAATGGAGGGTTAAGTTGCGTTTTCCTACCCTATTTCAGTAAATCTCTGGATTTTTCTGTCCAATGGCCGAGTACGTTATGTAGCATGCTGCGTTACCTCGGGAGGGTGGATCGGCCCTCGGGACGTTATGTATTGGCCTGCATATCTGGAACATCTAGACAACTTGGACAATTTCTAAATTTGATAAATAACATTCACCCAAAAATAAAATTTAAGTTAGAAAAATAATTTACCATATAACATTTTTAGACCTATTAATATCACATTCAAACCGAAAAATTGAATTTAACGTGTTCAGAAAACTCACATCACACACATATATATAGATATATATCTCCCCATAGACTCAAACCCCCATGCTAATAAAAAATTTCAGTCTCCCGATCGATGATCTATAGAGCCTTTACTTTTCCCCTGTCCAAGAACATCCATAAAGTTGAAATTGATACTATCAAAGCAATAACCGCAAACAATGGTTTCAGTCATAAGATAATAGATGAAATAATTAAACACAAAATGTACCAAATAGTCATGAAGCAAATTTACCCTTCTATTAAAACAGAAAAAACCAAAAAGTTCATTTCTCCTTCGTACATCGGTGACATAAGTGAATAAATAGCCAATATTATATCAAAACTGGATATCAAAATAGCTTTCAAACCAGAAATTAAATTGCGAAGGATCCAACCACAAATTTACTAAAATCAGGAGTTCATGAGTTAACATGTTCAACTTGCAATGAAAAATATATAGGTCAGACAGGACGTTCATTTTATACAAGGTATAATGACATCGAATGGATTTCTCCAAAAATAAAGAAGCTCCATCGTCGCAACACATTGCATCGAGAATGGCCACATTCTACCTAAAATATTACGTGTGGAATCAAAAGGAACGAAGCTCAACTATTTGGACTCCATTGAAGTTTATAAATTGGCGCAGAAAAATATTATTGAGATAATGAATGATCAAACTGATCCATGTAATTCCTAAACTTTCAATGCATTCAAATAACATCCTACCCTCATAATTACCCAAAAATTTTCATTTTTTCTGACATCTGGCCGAGACAAAATTCCTGTCACTTTTTTATTATCACTACGTTGTACCTACATCTACATAAAATACCCTCTACTATATGCTCAGGGGTCAGTTGCCTGAAGATGAACGAAAGTTCGAAACTAGTTGCAAAAATGTAAACCTTACATATTGTAAAACATCTAAAAATTGTTGGTAGTAAAACATAGTAATAAAAAATTTGTTTTTATTGTTTGAATATATTGTGTTTAAAATGATTTCTTAACAACACTTTTTAGATTCATTTAAATTTCAATTATCCAAATAAAAAATAATGAATGACTAGTAGTAACCTTACGAATTATTGAAATTTGTTCAACTATTAACGTCAAGAGAATACTTTTATAATTTTCTCATGTTGCTTAAGAACAGAAACCTTTTTTTATCCTTAAAATCAGTAGTTTTTGTTATAAACGATCATTTAGTAGAAAAGAATTATTTATTTCTATATTACCTTATTTCTTTGATAGTTGTGTAGATACAGAATTTTCACAATGGATTAAAATGAGTGAATAAGTTTTTATAAGTTTTTTATTGATAAAATTAATAATATAATTGACTCATAAACTAGAATAGGTAAAAATAGCATATTTATAGTCAGTTTATACAATAATGTGGGAATGTTTTCATAAAAAATAGAAAAGAGTTCTTAATACATTTCAGATCTCTTGATTAACAAGAGCTTCAGGTTCAGGTTGTTGTTCCAGAGATATGTAGTGAATTTCTTCAGAATCTACATTAACAGGAACTGATACTTCTGTTATGAAGGTTTTCTTCTTTAAACTCAAATTAGTTTTGAACGATTCCTCCCATCGATATGGTTGATAAAGATCCTGAAATTTAGTGTAAAATTTTTATATAATAATACAACAAAGGTTAGTTCATTAAATCAATTAAATAATTTAAAAAAATGAAGGACCCCTTTATTCTTCATAATTGGATCGTTGTTTCTATCGAATTTATTCACACTAAGAGGTAAAGTGTCCTAAATGTGACTAAGGTTAAACAAATATCGTACTTTTTTGATTGCAAACGATAATAATAATAATAATAAAATTTCCCAATGTAAGTCAGATCACTTTATAAAAAGGATAAAAATTATTTCAATTAAATTCCCAATTTGGATAAAAAATTTGAACATAAATATAATGATAAACAATATAAAAATATTGTATAACACAACAATTGTTGCACCACACTGTATCTCCGTAGATAACATTTTGAATTGATTAAAATTGAGACGATATCTTAAATATTATGGTTGAAAGAAGAGAAAAAAAAAGAGCGTAATATAATGATAAGGTAAACTGGCTGCCAGTCGCTGGCACCGTGCCCCAACGTGAGGAAGTCACATTGTGGCGAAATGAGAATGAATGTTGTTATTATACGATAAAATTTTGTTTAGAAATTGGTTTATTCATTATTTTCAGTTTTAAAATGAATTTCCATCAAGTATATCCGAATCAATTGAAAATCTGATTATTTAAATATTTCATTTGTTAATTAACCCATTTTATTTTTATGGATAAAAAAATTATCAGAACACTATACATCTACATATAATCATGGAGCATTAAAAGAGTAAATTGAAACTAATGATAAAATAATACAAAAATATATAGGGCTAAGCCAGTAGAATGTAGATACCTGAAGAAGCCACATCGTTGTGAAACAATTGTTGTATTACAGACATTTTTGATGAAATAAAATACTGTCTCCTATATATATTTTAATTATTTTTAATTAAAATGAGCTTCGACCAAGTAAAGACCGAATCAATCAATGATAAAATACAAAATACATATATACGTATATGAAAATATGAATAAAAACAATATTCTAATTTCCGCTAATATTTAGAAATTAGAATATTGTTTTTATTCATATTTTCAAGATGAATTTCCGTCAAGTAAAGACCGAAACAATCATAGATATACATATATACCTTCTGATGTTGCAACAAAAACATCATTAATCTCATTTTAGCCGTTATAATTCAACTGGCTTTAATGAGTATAAATAAGATATTAGTTTTGAAAATTTCTGCAGTTAATAACATTTGATAATTTTAAATAAGGTTATTCTGATTTTCACTAATTTTTATTGTTATTTAATACAACAATTGTTTCTCTATCACAGTATCTTCAGATAGGCTTACATTCTGAATAACTAAATTTGTTTCCGAAATCGGTTACTATTTATATTACAGTAGGTACAAAATTTTTTTAATGAGTACTAAAACCCAGAAAAGGTCTCTGTAAATTCAAGCTTATCTGAATATATTCAACAGGGGTGAGTTATTTAAAATGTAAACCTACCTGAAGATGCTACTGTGATAGCTAAACAATTGTTGTATTAAATAACAATAACAATTTGTGAAAATCAGAATAACCTTATTTAATATGGATTTTCATCAAGTAAAGACTGATTCAATTAAATAAATAATAACATTTAATAAATATTTCATACCCTATCATGACAATTAAAACGAAAATTAAGAAATTAGGAATATTAACATGTTTCTTTTTCAATGTTAAAAACATCTTCAAATCCTAGATGACTAACTGAAATTTTTTAATGAAGTTATTGCTATACTCTACTTACATCATAATAGACCTTAACGTCTGTTTTCTTAGTTTTTTCTTCTAAATCGAGCAGGAGTGATTCCGTATACCAAACAGGTGTAGGAACTTTGTTGAGAAAACAAGAAGTAATGTATCTGCAAACAAAAACGATCAGTGAGTATTTTCGTTACTTGATTCAGTGTTCTCTGACGTCAAAATAACATGTGTGTTATTAGTAGTTGTTTAAATTTTCAGCAGTTAAAAGTTTGGGTGAAGATTCCCAAAAATCCATTATTTTTAATTTTGGATGGAGTTGTCCGTTACTTTGTTATAGTTCATTTTAAAAATGGAATAAATAAGAAATTACTTAGTTTTTCATCTGATTTCGTAGTATTTTTCATACTGGTGTAAAACACCAAAAAACCTTTAAAATTAAATTAATGTCTTATCAGCGCTGCTTCAATTTAGTAGACATATCAAATCAACACTCATTATACAATATCAAATGGAATAAAAAACCCAAATTTTCAAATTAATTGATAATTTATATTTCGTTGGGTTTTTTTTATTCCATAATATATATAATGAGTGTTGATTTTATATGTCTACTTAATTGAAGCAGTGCTTATAAGACATTAATTTAATGCTAAAAGTTTTGTAGAAATTAAAATACTGTATCTCACATATTTTTCAATTAAAAAGTGAAGTAATACGTAAAATAATATTGCTCGTCCAAAGTTATGCCTCTGCAGGTTTTGATAACAAATGAGAAATAAACAGTAAAATTGTTAGCAAAACACGAAAAAAATTTAACTTAAACGCCTTGTATCTTTTTTCACAGCAATATTTTATCCTTAACCTATGTCTCAATAGTTTAAGATTCACATATATTAACAACATCAAATGATACTAGAATACTTGAATGTTATGAGAAGGACTAAATTTCTTTTTATTTTTTCGTTTTTTGTGAACTCAATTGAGTTTTTTATCGAATAAGGTGAGTTGAAATTTGTTTATTTTTTTAAAATTTGGTTTAATTTAGAGGCTAATTTTGCAAAACTATTGATATATGATACATCAGGGCGTATTGGTGACTGATCTTAATGTATCTTAATAACGCCATATAATTTAGAAGAGGTAGGGTTCATATTGACAATTTTGAATTTATCATGGATTTTGAGAATAATTTGAATGTATTTTAGTTGTCTTCAGTTAGTTGGATACCATTTTTTCTCTAATTCATAGGTAATAAATCAATGGGAACGGACATTGGAAAATGCAGTTATCAAAAGTAGAACAAGCAAAAAATAATGTATGTACTTACTTTTGTTCGCCATTATTTCCTCGTTCTACCCTTGTCTCTGTCACAATTTTAGTTGGTCCTTCTTCCATCTCTCCGAATGTTCTCCTGCAAAAAATAAATTTCAACTTTTCTCTTCAATTTATATCATAATCTACCTTACACTTTCACGGGTTTATCGAAAACTTTTATCTTATAACTGTTTTCTTCGGGAATTGGTTGAATTGCTGCCGGAATCAATTTCATCCGACTTTCTATAACCCTTTTTGTTTTGAAATTATCAGTCATTTTGTAGACGTTGAAAGATTTTTCAGGAAATAAATCGCAGTGATACTGTCGAAGTATTTTATGCACGTGTTGAAATACTAATTTTACCTGTGCTTGTTGGAGTTCACTTCTTTACAGAATGAAAGGGGACGTTATTTATATTTCGGGGGTAAGTAATCTGTGAGTGATTTTTTTCAATTCATTTAATTGTATTTATGACGAGATTATGTGCAATGTATTTGAAAGTGTTGTTGTTATTGTCATTTTATCGCTCAGTTTAAGATAAAAGCGTTCATCAGCATATGTTTCAATATATCGAGAGCTCCATTCATTTGTCTTTATTATTTCTAGTTACCATATTTATACAATGTATTTTATAATGGTTCAATATTTCCTAAAAGCCACCAAGAACATATAGCGAAGAAATGTTTGGTATCATTTGAAACTTCCACCTAATTTATGTACAATTTAAAGAGGCTGAACATTTTCTTAAAACGTTTAATAATTCCTCGTTAAAAATATATGCCATCAGTTTTCCATTTCAAATAACCAGACTGATTCATATATTTTATTTGAATGAAAAATCTATTTTTAGAGAACGTATCAAACATTTTAATATAAGTACATAAATTGCCTCTTGTTTGTTTTATATTAAAAAAATCATCTCTCTTTCCAACAAAATGTTCAACTTTGGAAATCGGGATAACTATTTAACAATTTTTTAATTCAGGACAATTGTTTTTTCAACACTGGCTTCTTCAGGATTACATTTTAAATTCTAAAAATTGCACTATAACTTCTTATATGGCTCTTAAAACTTAAAAAAAACAACTATTTTCGGAAAAGAGATGAGAAACCACATGGAAAAAAGGAATACAATTTTCGGAAATACAGATAAGGAAAGATGTGCCAAAAAGGATTACAATTAATATTGGGGCCAGTTATCGGAAATACACTAAGTAAAAATATTCAACAAAGCAGATTTGGTCGTTGAAAAGAATTTTAAGGTTTTTGTTTACTAATTTCCACTGCTTTCAATAGTATGAGTCTGATACTTTTAATTTCAGTATGGATAATTTCAGTATGGATAATTCTTCCAAATGACTAGCATGCGAGATGTCTAACGTATAACTCCATCAGTGTTAATAAATCTTTTCTTAAAGGATCAACTTGTTTGACCAATATACACCACAGGGCAATTGCAAGTCAACTTATAAACTCCAGATTTATTGTCTTTATTTATTTTATCTTCTAAGTTTTTACATGAATTCCCAAATAATTAACCGTTCTAAAAGCTACAATTGAGTAAAATTTTATTTTGAAATGCCATTATTATACGGTTTACGTAAAGAATATAAATGTACTTTTTAGTCAAATCTTTTGTAATAGGGTAAACTGGATTATTCAATGCAATTTTCTTTTGTTTGAAATTTTGTGTATCATAATTGAAGTATAGTCCTTATTTGATGCAATTTGCCTTATAATATTTAATTCTATAAAAAAGTCGCGATTCATAGGTGGGTTAACCAATCTATGGATCATACAGGGTCCACAGATCTATGGACCAAGTTTTTTTTAATAAAATTTGACTGCAATGAAACTTTTATAACGGTTAATACTCAAGGAATTCATATGAAAAACAACAAAGATAAAGCAATTAGAGACAATATTTGGAGTTTATAAGTTGACTTTCAATGATTGCCCTATAGGGTCAGACAGGTAGATCCTTTAAGAAAATAATGCACTCAACATATGCCAGTCATTTGAAAGAATTTGGACATAGTTTCAACAACAACCATGGAATTATCTATAATGAAATTAAAAGTAATAGACTCACACCTTTGGAAGCAGTAGAAATTAGTAGGTACAAGGACCTTGAAATTCTTCTCAACGACTAAACTAATATCGTCAGATCTTCTTTGAGAATATTTTTATTTATTGAGGTATTTCCGGTCATTGGCACCAATTATTTTATGGTTATCCTATTTTCCCATATTTTTCCTAATCTGTATTTCCAAAAATTGATGATTATTTTTATCCCTCTTTCTATATTTCGGAAAATTGTTGGTTATTTGTATCAACCCTTTTTTCGAGTTTTAATAGCTACATACGAAGTGAAGGTGTGGTTTTTAGTGTTACTTCAAAATCTACTTCAAAAAATAATTTAAACCTGGAGAAGCCACAAATAACAATGGTTGGTTGTGAATTAATAAATTTTAGAAATATTCTTTATTATTTTATATTATAATTAAAATGAATTTTCATCAAGGATTTAATTAAATTATAGTTAATAAAAATTTTCAAACTTCGTATCGTCTGAAATTTGGTAACGTGCTGTATTTTAATATTTTCTATTTTGAGCTAAGGGTACAATAATTTTTTTTTATTACTTTCGGTAAAACCACCGGATCCCTAGTTGAATAGATCCAATAAAAGTAAATTAGATGACGCTGTCTGTTCTTATAATTAATCTATCCAGTCATTTCAAGTAAATAGATTAGTAATTAAAATTATCATGAAATTATAACAACAAAGGGTTGAGAAATGTATCTTGAAATATATTGCGGTATAATCATGCCAAGTAATTTAATCATCACTAATTCTAAAGTACCTTCTCCACTAAAAGGATTTTTACTTGTGTAACAGTTGTTAAAAAATTTTAAAAATAATTTCATGTGCAAATTTTCAGTATATTTGATTTATTATAATTAAAAAAATCAGATTGAGATATGTTGCGCAGAATATGATGTTAAATAAATTGATTGATTGATCTTAAAAGAGACGAAAAATCAAAACCAATAATGGCATTTTTTATGATTATAAAATTATTCAAACTATTAAGTGTTGAATTGATTAATCTAAAATGAGGCACTATAATAAAAATATTCAATGGGTCATTGTCTGATATGTTTGTTTTATTACAATCTCCAAAAATTGAAAAAGTTGACCTTTTTGTGAAACTTTTGCAGAGCATTATTTTTCCTACCTTTTTATGATTCGAACAGTTCAATCGGTTCATTGATGAAAATTCGAAGAGGATGTTGGTGAAGGTATGAAAGATAATACTCTTTGTATTTCTAATTATTTATTTTATAAAACTTAACAAAATATTACAAAGCTGCCATAAATTGTGTAAAACATTCACCCGAATAAAAAATTATAGAATTACTTTTCCCTTAAAACTATTGTTAATTCTCGTCTTCTTCATCTTTGAATAAATAAATAGCGATCAAAACCACTAAGACGACAAGAAAGATGAAGTAACAACTGAAATAAAAAAATTATATTAGATATCATGTTTCTCGTGGTTTATTTGATTTTCAGTTGAAAAAATTATGCAAGTTGTTCATTGATGGATATCAGAAATGTATACAAGGTGGCCCACATAAAACAGTGCAGACCTCATAAAAGAGTCCAGCTGAATATTTCCTTGAGTAAAAACGGGAGACACGTAAATTTTTATTTGGGGGGGTAAATATTTTGATTGCATCCCCTAAGCGGGCTAGCAACTCCCTTGAATATTAAATGGCAATAGGGGTCGAGTGACAAATTATTTTGAAGGTTGTCCAATTTTATTTCTGAATATCCTAAGAAATTCATGTTTGGTGTTCGTTTCGGTTTTACAAACTTGATGGATATGTGCATTAAGCTGTCGAGTTTTTGAACGTTTTTTAATTAATAAGGTGTTCAAAGTACCTACTGTTCATTTCTTAACAGTAATATTCTCTTACATTCTGTAACATTTCAGGTGTCTTTTCATTACATGCTTGCACTTTTCTCTGTTGAAGTGGTTCCAGTATTAATTGTCTTCAACACGACACTCTTCAAATTATCCCATAAAAAGTCTATAGGTATCAAATCAGGAGATCTTGGAGGCTATCCAATAGGCAGCTCCAATCAAATTCTCGGGGAAATTATGATCGGATAGAAAACATATTTTTTTCAACAAGATGTGTTCTGCCACACTATGCAGCCCCAGTGGGTGACTTTCTGAATCATCATTTTACCGAGAATTGGAAAGGCCTCCAAGATTTCCTGATTTGACACCTCCAAAATTTTTTTGCGGGCTCATTTGAAGAGTGCCGTGTTTATGATGAGACAGTACCTACTTCTCTAGAAGATCTTCGCCAAAGAATAGTGCCTGGCGATCAACAAAACCTATTCGGCCGTATTTGAGTTCTGAACTTTAACACAGATGGAAGTTGCACTGTCCCGATTCGATAAACTTCCTGTTTACCATATCTCTACCTCTTGTAACCGGACCTTGTCCTGATGGGGGAGCTTGTCACGACTAGAGTCCTAGTTTCATTGAGATGAATCTAGGGCTAAATCGTGATGCCTGACATGGTGATACGGGTCTGTTGCAGCACAGGGCTTACACCCTTAAAACTGACGTTCCTCTATCCAATGGTAGATTAATCTTCACAAAGGCTGAGTGGGAGGGTGGATGGTTACCGCACTCAATTGGTGTTAAGCTCGAGGGGGCGGCAGTAGTTGAAAGTCTGCATGCTAGACTAGAAAGGTATTTCATTCATCTGGTCGCTAAGTAATTATCGTCTCAGGAATGCTCGAGAAGTGCTCCACGGGTTTAGTCGGTCTTGATCGATTTCGTCTCGAACCAGGATTGTTGGCGAGAGATTTCTGAGTCTTGATGATAAGATTGAAGACCGTGGATGTTCAAACCAGGATCGACTGAAAGACTTCACAAGGGTTCGGGGGTCTTGATGCTACGATCAGTTGTTAGTGGTTGAACCAGGATCGAATGAAGCATCCATTTTTGAGATTTTTCTTGTTCCTTGAATTTGCGGATGGGTGGTAGAAATCAAGTCCCTTCGCTGTGTGAGTTACGTTCCAAACAACTCAGGTACTGACCTGGAAAGCTAGTACCGGTTGGATAGTGCGTCGCTGCCTATAGTCACGGTGAAGGTTTTTGGAGAGAAGCCGAAACTGAAAGTGGGGTGGGTTCAACTTCACTGAAGGGTTTCTGGCTTTGTTATTATCACACAACCTGCTTTCTGGAGACTACTTAGTGGTCACCTGGTGAACGAGTCATGCTAGTAACCACAAAGGTGCCACCTACTTCTGTTTACCAAAGCTCATTCTCCTTATCATACTTCGGAATGAATATCTGCTGATCTAATTAATTCATTTGGAGAGAAATGCTAATTTTGGCATAGCGGCTTAATGGGATATTACTTGAGCATGAGGCAGATTTTTTCGTCTGTGACGCTTGAAGTATTCAGGAAAACAGTTCAATTCTTCTTTTAGATTGATGCGGTATGGTGGGTGCATTCGCTGTTGTTTGGCAAACGTCAAGCAGAAAGAGAATTCCAAAATCTTCAAAGTGATGTATCACTCGACCCCTATTGTCACTTAAGGTTCTTTGGGGGTTGTCACCCCGCTTAGAGGAATGATCGAACACCCTCGAATTTGGTAACAGAAGATGTACTCTTCAAATAAAAATTGACTTGTCTCGGAGTTCTCCGGAAAAACTCATTTTTACGAAAATATCCGACCGGACTGTCTTATGTGGGTACCTTGTATATTGAAAAGAAATTGATGAGTTAAATTTAAATTACAGAATTATTTCTGGAAACTTCTACAATATATATAAAAATCACATATTAAGATAAGAAAGTATCATAATATAAAATGAAATGATGAGAAGCGGTTTTTTACTTCATAGAAGGATTATTACAAAATTTGAATATCAAAACAGATTTAATCTGTTTTGATATTCAAATTTCTATCAAGTAAAAAACCGCTTCTTATTATTTTATTTTATATATAATATATAATTGTATTAAGTTTTCAAATAAAGAAATTTATTATTCAGAGTCGAGTGTTTTACCCAAGACCATAAAGTACCTTGGATATTATATGTACCCAGTTTGAATGTTTAACAAACAGATATTCCTAGAGGTCGTATTGGGTAAGTTTATTTATTGTTAATTGGTTTTATCTTTTAAATGTTCAACTGGTCTTTTCTGAATTCTCATTATTTTTTGAGGATGTACTACATGTTTTGAGAGTTTTTGAAGTAACTTATTTGAATATATTAAATATTTCAAATAAATTAGTTTTTGAGAACTTCTTAAAATTCTAATAATATAAATATTTAAAAAAATTTTAAACAATTTTAAAAAATTAACCTTCTACATATTTAATTCCAAAAGATTATATTCAATGATTATAACTTCTGAAAATAAATTAAAATAATGTCGTATAAGTACCCCTTATATCATGACATAAAATAAACATTCATTATAAGACATCCAAATGGTATAACAAAATCCAATAAATAAAAATTATTAACTAAAATCCTATAAATTAAACATTTTGAATAGACAAAATTTTGTTTCTGCTTATCAATCCTATGAAAACCAATATCTTTCAAGAATATCCAACATAATCTTAAGAATTTTATCACAAAACTATCTTACTTAGACTATTCAATATTATTGGATATCTAACCAAGGTACTTTATATAAAAACTCGAGATATGCAAAACATTACTGAAAAACAAGTTTTAAAATCGACTTTGCTCATCAGTATTCAAATATTTTTTTTTTTTTTTTTTTTTTTTTTTTTTTTTTTTTTTTTTTTATTCAAAAGATCCGCATCAACCACAAAGGTTATTAGCGTATTCAAATATTCATATTCAATAAATATAAAATCAATTAATAACACATATAACGAATATGTGTTATTAATTGATTTTATATTTATTGAATATGAATATTTGAATACTGATGAGCAAAGTCGATTTTAAAACTTGTTTTTCAGTAATGTTTTGCATATCTTGAGTTTTTGTATAAAGTACCTTGGTTAGATATCCAATAATATTGAATAGTCTAAGTAAGATAGTTTTGTGATAAAATTCTTAGGATTATGTTGGATATTCTTGAAAGATATTGGTTTTCATAGGATTGATAAGCAGAAACAAAATTTTGTCTATTCAAAATGTTTAATTTATAGGATTTTAGTTAATAATTTTTATTTATTGGATTTTGTTATACCATTTGGATATCTTATAATGAATGTTTATTTTATGTCATGATATAAGTGGTGCTTATACGACATTATTTTAATTTATTTTCAGAAGTTATAATCATTGAATATAATCTTTTGGAATTAAATATGTAGAAGGCTAATTTTTTAAAATTGTTTAAAATTTTTTAAAATATTTATATTATTTTATATACCTTCTATCAAGAATGACCTCTATTTACGTTATCTTAAAATTCTGTTGTATATTTTTGAGAAAGATTCAGTTTTCATAAATATAAGATCAGAAAACAAAACATTTTGTCACAAGCAGGGCTGCGTACGCTTTTCTGAAGAATTCAGTACGCATGCTTGGAACAAAACAAACAAAAATTTATTTATTCATTAAATTTAATTGACAATTTATATTTGTTGAGTTTTTTAATTCCATTTAATACTGAAAAATGAGTTTCGATTTAATACGTCTATTGAATATAAGCAGTGCTTATAAGATATTAATTTAATCCTAAAAGTTTTTTTGAAATTAAAATTGTAGAAGACTAACAGATTAAATCTGTTTTGATATTCAAATTTTGTATCATAATATATTTTATATAAGCTAGGCCATCTAGAGTTTGCATTTTTAATGTTCACGTTCTCGTCCAGTGAACACACCTGAATGCTGCAGTAGCCCAGAATGTGGTTGAACATCTATCGTCATCGAGATCAAGAAATGAACATGACCATCCGAAGCGTTTCCACTTCGCTCAATTGGCTAATGATCGCACGGCCCAGCATTTTTCCACAAAAATCATCTCTAGCGATAAATCACCTTGGAGGCCTATTTTTAGTGGGGATCCGTTAAGGATGAGTGTAACGCTAATCATCAGAAACGATTAATGTCTTGATACACGGGATTGAAATTCCCATTCATGATATTGTGCCCCAAACAATCGACAATGTACTGACAAATTGGATTGATCGAATGGGGTATCTAGCCACTTGTGGCAGTCATTTGAATGATATTGTTTTTCAGTCGTAAATGTAAAGTTTCAATCTTTCTAAAAAATTCACAACTTTGGAAAAATATGTATTAGTTTTTTGTTTATATCCGATCCGAAGTGCAAATTTTGAATGGTCCAACCCATATAATTAATATGAAATATTCTCTAATGTCTAGGAAAAAACTTTTTTACTTCATGATATGAAACTTGTATATACAATACAGAAAAATCTATTGTTCCAAAATTATCTACAAATTCTTCAAATGAGCGATAGAAAAAAAATTAGTTGAAACAGAATTCAAACATATGTTAATATTTGCTAGTAAATACATTTCCACAAATTTTCACAAAACTTGTGTTTCAAATATGTTTATATTTTGATATTTATTGTAAAAAATTCCAGAAATAATTCTGAATTTAAATTTATTTAAATACTTCTATCAAGTATCGACTGGAATGTTGATTTATTCTAATTAGTGAGTTAGATTTTTTAGCTTCATATTTTTTCAGCAAATCTTTATTTATAATTGGAATATTTTCAATGGGAGTATTCCTTACAGTTTTGATGTACCATAGTTAATATCACAATTTTACTTCAAAATTTCATATAAGAGGTTCGTTCACGGGAAAGCAATGGTAGATCATGCATCTTGCTCTTTTACAGTTAAAAAGTACTACTCTGTCAAGAAAGTACCGGGAATTTTCAATTAAAACAACATTTTTACATTTAATCGTCAAAATTTATTGGGTCGCCTTCAAAATAGGCTCCATTTGCTCCAATACATCTATGCCAACGGCACTTCCAATTATCGAAACATTTTTTATAGGCGCTTTCCGGGATGGACTTTAGCTCTCGCGCCGAATTTTGTTTTATGGCTTCAATCGACTCAAAACGGGTGCCACGAAGGGGCAATTTTAGTTTTGGGAAGAGGAAAAAGTCGCAGGGAGCCAAATCCGGCGAATACGGTGGTTGCTGAAGCACGTTTGTTGAGTTTTTGGCGAGAAAGTCAGTCACAATCGTAGCTCGGTGAGAAGGCGCGTTATCGTCATGCAAAATCCATGAGTTGTTCGCCCACAAATTTGGCCGCTTCTTACGGATACGCTCACGCAAACGTTTCATAACGCCTAGGTAATACTCCTTGTTTACCGTCTGACCCTCTGGAACGAATTCGTAGTGCACCACGCCACGGATATCGAAGAAAACAATGAGCATCACCTTCATTTTCGAGCGGCTTTGGCGTGGTTTTTTCGGTTTCGGCTCATTTTTTGCCACCCATTCCGATGATTGCTGGCTTGTTTGCTTATCGTACTCGTAGACCCAGGTCTCATCACCAGTTATAATGCGTTCCATAAATGTAGAATCGGAATTACAGCGATCCAGCATGTCTGAAGCAACCTGTTTGCGATGACGTTTTTGAAGAAAATTCAGGTCTTTCGGTACGAGTCGTGCGGCCACCTTTCTCATGCCCAAAATATCAATCAAAATCGTACGTGCGGACTCGTGGGATATCTTAAGATCATGTGCTATCTCTCTCAAGCTGGTACGACGGTTTTCCAGCACCCTTTCCTTAATTTTATTGACGTTATCTTCGATCGAAGCCGTCGATGGGCGACCACTTCACGACCGTCCTTGAAGGCTCTGTACCACTGATATGCACGAGTTTTCGATAGAGCATTATCACCAAAGGCCTTTTGCAACATTTTCAATGCATCGGCACACGAAAATTTATTTGCAACACAAAACTTTAAACAAATTCTTTGCTCAACGTAATCATCCATAGTAAAAATCGGCACGCACTCTGACATCGACTGACTTAATCAGCTGTTGCAAACACACTAGTTGACAGATCCCGCTCAAGCTTGGCATAGTAATTAAGGACAGTGGTACCAACCTAGGAAAAAAAAATTTTACCTGCCTCATTGCCCCGCCAGATTTAAATCGATAATTCCCGGTACTTTCTTGACAGAATGTATATTGTTAGATATGAATGACCACTTCTTCTGGATGCATCATTATGACATCACCTTTGTATCATATCTTCAAATAGAGCGTGCCGTCATCGACAAATTTTTCTTTTTATCGAGGAGAGTGAACTTAACAAGTAAGCAACCGGTTTAAAAATTATTATGAGCACAGCAAGGTATTTCTATGAAGTAATAATTATCAATTTTATTTCTCTCTAGATATAGTATGTGGGTTGAAATGAGATATTGTTCAAATGTAAATTTCGAAAAATATATTTATTTGAACCACCTGGACCCATCATTGAATAAAAATTAATTCCAACATTCCTCTCAGTAGAATGAAATTCGAACATTTCCTCGCATGCAATAAGTATTTTTTTAATTTAAGGAATATTCACATTTCAGGTGTCGAAAAAATGTAATGATTTATTATTTGTGAAATGATAAAACCATATCTATCTATCCAGAGAATATCTTCGACAGTGAAAATTCACAGAACTTGGTATACAGAAAACGGAAATTATGTTACAACTAAAATATTTCTCAAAAATATATCACCACATTCAAACGAAAATTTCCATTTCACTGCTGTTGTAATGTTGAATAAGAACATTTTATATTTTTCTCATTTCACCTTTAGAGATATCAAATAAAAATTGCCAGCATGGTTTGAGAATTCTTTTTGTTTTTAGATTTTTAACGATACTGATTGAAAATCATTAAATTAAAAAATAAGATGAAGAATATTCCCCAAAAATTTTATCAACGAATTTATATGAAAATAAGATTATGTTCTACTGTTTTAATACTACTCTAAAATTTGAACATTTTTCACATTTCGAAGTGAAATTGGAAAATCCAATAAAAATGCTGCTTGATACAAAAATTTATTATTTGCAAAAACAATAAATCCAAATCTGCCTTTTCTGAGTTTTTTTACGGGAGATATTCCTTAAAGTTATATGAAATGATTCTTATGAATCGGGACCTTTCAGTTTCTAGTCCAGCGCCCCTGGCCATTTATGAATTTCAGTTATATACAGAAAGTATAAAATAATTTCTCTCTGGTTCACGGAAAAAGATAGTTTGAGAACGTCATCAATATATGTAGCCAACAAACAAGTATTTGAGTTAATAATAATAAACCTGGTAGAGAACGCTGTACTGAAAATATAGGAAATATTATGTTCCAATAGGTACCTACATACAGCGAGAACCGGTACATTTTGACTAGAAAGTTATAGATCTAAATGTAAAATTTACCAAAATAAAATTATTTCAAGTAAAGGAGTATTCATATCTATTTTATATGTTTGCTAATCATTAATTCACCATTCTAAATAATGTTTTGTGCAAGATCAACATAAAATTATAAAAATTTCCACATATTATATTATTATATAGGAATTGCTTTACTAGCATTAACGCTTCTTCATATATCAATTTCTTCCATACAAATATTTTCAATATTTCGCTTATTAACAGATATAGAGATGGATTAATAGATGATAAATCATATCTCCCTAGCAACAAAAAACTAATAAATTTCAAAAGTTTAAGCAATTAAAAATTTTATTCAAAACTTAATTCAATAAATTGCTATAATCCTTAATCTACGATTGTTCTCATGGAGCTAACACATTCTGTCATTAGCAACTTTTGAGGTTAAATAAAAAATAATGCTTTTTCAGTATTGTGAAGATTTCGAGTTGTAAACAACAAATCTAACAAAATATTATGCATATAGTATTTATCACCAAATTGAAGTTAAAAGATATAATTCTCATACTTTGACGATAACTTAAATAAATATCAATAAAAAGTTATTCCTTTACTCTATTGATCTATTTCTTTATCTATCATGATCTACTTATGAATATGAAATATAAAATTCCCCAGAAAAAAGGATTAACAAAATTGAAAGCAAATACTGATAGCAACAAATTCAAAATAACAGAATTAATATATTGATGATTAATGTGATCTGTAGTCAAACATAATTCCCTATTCTCTTGTCAAGAGACACTGTATACATAAAGAAGAAAAACTTTTATTGAAGTCAAAAAATGTTTTGAACAAATTGCAAAATAAGGAATATTATTTGTTATATTCAAGGCTTTTATCTCGCAATCTCCAAAAGGTATTGATAAAAAATTATGAACTTATCATTAGAAAAAATATAATTTAGATACATCATTTGAAACAAAACCTAATTTGTTAGGAATGATAAAGATAACACACAAAAATATGACGAATGAGAAATTTATGAGTTAGCTTTTAATAATAGAACAAATGAGTGACTTTTCAGAAATATAATATTTTTTAAAGAGTCTTTATAACTGCAAAGTTTCAAAACATGCTTCATAATCAGTGCTAACTTCAATAATGACAGAAACGTCGTGAAACATACAAAACATTTTAATTTGTTTTTAGATCGGAATAATCCACATTAATTGTTTTTGCTTCAGAATATACTACAATAGTTTTTTTCATTTTTATTTATTTGTTTAATATTTTTATCAATTTAATTAATATTTTCTGGCATCAGATGTAACCTATAATTTTGTTTCTGTTTCAGGTCATATTCCAAAATTTTTGACTGTATTAAAACAGTATCTTCTGTATTGAATTTCGTAATTTTTTATTACCTGTAACAAAATGTTTTGTTTCTGATCTTATATTTATGAAAACTAAATCTTTTTCAAAAATGCACAACAAAATTTTAAGAAATTCTCTAAAATTAATTCATTTAAAATATTTAAATATTTGAATAAGTTACTTCAAAAACTCTCAAACCATGTAGCACATCCTCAAAAAACAATTAGAATTCAGATAAGGTCACTCCAACTTCAAATTTAAAAGATAAAATTAATAAATAACTTACCCCTAAGACCTCGTGGAATCCTTGTTTGAACATTAAAATTAGATACCTTTAAAATCCAAGTTACTCTATGTTCTATGCTCTTCACAAAAATCACACCAAACTTGTAAGTTATCTAATTTTAATGTTGTTCAAACAAGGGTTCCACGAGATCTTGGGGTAAGTTATTTATTGTTAATTGATTTTAACTTTTAAATTTGAAGTTGGACTGCCCTTATCTGAATTCTAATTATTTTTTGAGGATGTGCTACATGTTTTGAGAGTTTTTGAAGTAACTTATTTGAATATTTAAATATATTAAATATTTCAAATAAATAAGTTTTGGAGAAGTTCTTAAAATTATGTTGTGTATTTGTGAAAAATATTTAGTTTTCATAAATTAGGATCAGAAACAAAACATTTTGTCACAGGTAGACATGCGCACCACGCCTGTCTGAAGAGTACAGGTGCGCATGCTCGGAACGAAACGCCACTCATTTAAATATTTATTTATTAATTTTAATTGACAATTTATATGAGTTGGGTTTTTTATTCCATATGATATTGTATAATGAGTTTTGATTTTATACGTCTATTAAATATAAGCAGTGCTTATAAGACATTAATTTAATTCTTAAGGTTTTTGAATAAAATTTTTTGAAATTAAAATTGTAGGAGACTAACAGATTAAATCTGTTTTGATATTCAAAGTTCAAAAAATGAATATGTGGATATTTGAATCATTCAACTAGATTTTGGCATTATGATGAACTTACACCATGTAAAAACCTATTCAATAAACTTTATGATTTTTCAAATGTGATATGAATTTCGTATTTGAAAAAATAAATCAAAATTTCCAAATACTCATTTGAATATAAAAATTTTATGTAATATCTGAAGCTACTGTGAGGTGAAACAATTATAACATTTGAATAAACGTGCTGAAATCTTAAATTAAATTTTTAATAAATGTATTCAAATAAGTTTCCATCAAGTAAGAATCGATTCAATACAATAAGATATAAATATTGGCGATCTACGCGCATCTTCGACTTGGTTATCATTTTTTAGCGGACAAAGGTTGAAAAAACAGTACCTAAAAATAAATTCTTGATATTCTTAACCCTGTAATTCACTTATTTGTACTTGTTATCTTTTGTGAATGCTTTGTGGATATTCTGGTATATTTTTGTTATCCTTGTCAGGTCAGTTAATTTTAACGCAATGTTTTGAAACATTAATTCTATTCAGTGTACGAATTTTTCAAATTGCAAATTCTCCGAATGGCTGATGATAAAATCTTTCAGAATATCCCATGGATATTTATACTGAATAATTTATAGTAGGTTGCAAACTGAGGATTGAATCAACATATGTCGAAGAATCAAATTAATCAATAATTTAAAATTAGATCAAGCTGTTAACAGATTCGTATCCTCAGTCGAAATTTAGGGAATACTATAAATGATTCTGTGAAAATGTAAGTTGTTCAACCATCAACCCCAAAATCATATCAAGTTAATCTTAATTCATGTTTAACATACCGTGATTTATTAGAATTCTTTTCACGTTTTTGACACTAATTAGAAAAGGAATCAATTTTAGCAATTCGACAATATGAATGAGATTCGATAACTTTTCATTTATGGAAAGGTATGTCAAGGTATGCACGTTTTCTTCATCACTAATACACCATACTTAGTCGAGCAATTATAATACATTGTACTCACTTTTTGGTGCTGTGTCTTCTAACCTCTAAATCGCCTTGTGGTACTGCTCGAGAAGGTGAATCGTCGTTTTCATCCACGTAATCTTGACCTTCTAAAATAATTTCAGTTGGATGAGAATAAATTTAAATGTTATTAAATTGCGGAATACAATGTAAACTGTGAATGACTGTAGGTAATATTTTCAATTTGTAATCTTATCTAAACCAACCTAATGGGTGCAGTTTTGAGCTGTGGAGTTTGAAGGAATTAATAAAAATGACGGTGGGTTATGGTGAGGCATTGGTTTGTGTTCACTGGTGATGACTAACTTGTTAGGATGGAACCGCTGTGAATGCTGATAAAAAAGTTGACGTCATTATTTACTTTCAGAAGTTAACATTAGTGGAATAGTTTTATATCTTCTACCTACACGCGGCGTGTTTCATAATATCAACGAATTTTAAACTCCAATTGGTTGTACGCTTCTTAAGAATAGAGTTTTTTGTGTTTGGTCTTTGATTCTTGTCAAATCTACAGTTAAAACGACTTCTTCTCTTCTTTAATTGTTACAATTTCGACCAATTGTCTGAATTCTATGAATTTTTAGTCGAATATTGCTCTTTTATCACTCTCCAGAAAGCAAAATTAGGCTTCTCTTCAAATGGTTTGACTTGTTAGTTCTGAGCGTCTATAGGGTAGTAGGTTTTTTTCATGTTGAGCGTCTATTAGAAATTACTGACGAACCAGATAACATATTGAAATTTGACGGTATGCGTAGACAAACATCTAAAATTGAATTATTAATGAAACACATGTTCTTTTTCTAGATTATTTCAATGGTAAAATGTATATTTCGGCCATACTTAAATGGAGTACAAGATATAAAGTTTTTGGGTCTTTGAAGATATATTTTTCTGAAAAACTATACAAATGTTACTTTTGTTCAGTGGCGGATTAAACGGCACGCTTAAGCGTAGGGGCTCCGGATCCGATTCTGTCAATAATTTTCGGAATAAAAATTCGGCTTGTAAGTGAAAAATTAAATTTATTTCAATTGAATTTGCATTTCCCATAGAGGCTCATCGTGAAAATGCTATATTTTTATGTTAGATGTATAAATTAGCAACAAAATTTGAAGAAATTTTGCCTATTAGTTATGACTAGCTAAATCTGCAAAAAGAAGTTTAAGAAAAATGTAAATAACGTATGTATATATATAAATGGAAAGCTAGGAAGAGTTGAATAAAATGAATATTGTTAATTTTTAGTATTAAATTAGACTTGATAAAAATCATTAACCAATTTTGAGTAGTCAAATAAAAAAGTTATTGTCCCATTTCCTTCACAACCTACTCCTCTAGCAACCTATTCACTAAGCCTCTTTAGCTCAGTGGCAGAGCACTGGTCTTGTAAACCAGGGGTCGTGAGTTCAATCCTCACAGGAGGCATCTTTGTGGGAAGTTTTTATACTTATAATTGGATATCCTGGGAACGGTTTTTTATGATCTTCACCTTTCAAAACGAGGATAAAGAGGAAGTTCACAGCGGTTCAAGGATTTATATGCTATAGACTTAAATTTACAATGCTGATTAAAGTTCACATTGTTATTTCTCTTCTTCAAAATATATCAAACCCAATACAATAGTTATAAAAGTTTATGTATCAATTATATATAAATTTAATCGTCCTTTGATGTCTGCGTCTTTCTTTTCTAAGTGCAGAGAACAGAGGAATCTAGAATTTAACAGTCAAGTAGAAGGACTAAATTTTATATTTTGATTCAGCAGAAAAAAACAGAAAAATGTCACGTAAACATTCCATTTTAAGGGCCATTATAACCTCCTACGTTTAGTTCCTAATTATTGTTCAGAAGAATGCAAAACCACTGCCATCTATATATATATGCAGTACTAAAATTATTTTTATTCAACACTCAACAAAACCTCCGATTTTTGAGGTTCCCTAACCTCGTTAAGACTGTAATTTTCGAATTTTGAGTCGAAAATGGTTTTAACAGACGACTAAATTGGACTCATCGTGGAATAATCTGAGGTCAACAGTAATTCTGTGGTCAGTCCGTCCGACAGATCCATTCGTACACATTCTTACTTTCCAACGAAAAGAGCTAGATACTTAAAACTTTCGGAGAAGGTTTGGGGTCCAAATATATCGGTTAAGTTCATTAATGGTTAGAATCGGTTCAATGGTCCTGTTTATCACGGAGTCCTTCTAAAATTTATCTAATTCGATGTTCCCACAGTGCTGATCACAGATTTAGTCACTGTGTTAAACTATGACAGATTAAGCTCTGTTCATCATCGATCAAGTACAAATTCGGTTGCTCAAAAAAATTACAATTATTAGTTTGTCTACTATTTTATGTATCTGGTGTTTTCCAAATGACGATAGGAGGTCATACCAACATTGCAAAATCATCGGTATGCAGTATTAAGGGTATCAGTTGAAATTGCCCGTTTGAAACCGCCTTTCATTTTGCTCACACACAAGTAATACTAATAACGAAGTTCGTAGTAGTACGGTATGGCAAGCATATAAACAATAACAATCCGTTTCCAAATTTTAATCCTACATTAACAGCGCTGCCACATAAATATTATATATACATTCTTATTTTCTTTCTTTCTATTTCTATAGTGTAGCGGTCAAATTTAAGGAAGTGCGATGTAGTCAGATCTCGGATCAACTGATCCACGTGATCAAATACCTGAACATGTTTCGTGAAACCCAAATCCTTTCATCCGTTTGTCAAATTTGACGAGAGTATCTATCTATTGATCTAATGATCTCCGAATCTTTATGAAACCCAGCATAAGTATGGTTGTATCATACGGTTAGTTATCTCGATGATGAACCAGCTTTTTTTATCTGATAATATAAACCAACGAAGATGATAAGGAATTGAAGTAAAACACTTGATCAATTATAACAACAACAATTATATTTTGGTATCACTGTATATGATATTAAACTGAAGCAAAGAGTATATTGATTTTCCGCAAACGATTTGATGAAACATTTTGGATATTAAGCAGGTAAACAAATGAAACTGACCTTAGTTTCATAAAAATTTAATTTATGTTGTTGACATTTATATTTTCAAAACTTAGCAATGAGTATGAATATTACTACGTTTATAGTAATCGCGATAATCTTGCGGACAAGAACAGTGGTTCTTGTCGGCAAATGTGATTATCACAATGATAATGAAATAATTTGGTCGAAGCCAAAAACGACAGGGTGATTACTACTCGAGTAATGATGCGATAGCTTGAACCCAAATGTAGCAAGCAACGAGTTTGATTACCACAGGGATAATGATGTGATAGCTTCGACCGAAATGTCACAAGCGATGCGTTTGATTACCGAAGAGATAATGATTTTACAGTCCGTTGAAAGACTGAATGTTGGAGGTGTCTCAATGCATCGCTTCTGGCAAAAAGAGGGAAATTAACGAAATTGATTGGAATGCCTGTTTCTGGGTGGACCGAATGAATGAAATAAATTTTCTCATTGGATATAAAAAAATATGAGATCAATGCTAGTCGATAAGTATAGAATGAAACAGTTTACAATTCCTAATGCTGCGTCGTGGATTCTAAGGCCTTATATAATCATTAGAAAACAAATAAGCTGAAGTGTCGAACACTTTACAGTTCGAATGACAGCTCAAAACTGCTAGACTGAAAATATCAACATGGGATGATTTAAGTTAAGATAAGAAAACACTGAATTATATTTAGCGTAGACAGGGCCGTCTCTAATGGGACGGAACAATGGTATAGGAGCCAAGTAAATGAAAGATATTCTATAGATGACTGTTGCGGATGATATTCTAAACTCTGGTCTGTGTACTCGCATTTTGGAAACTTTGAGCAAGAAAATATGACAACTTTAATTTAATCTTTTACAATTGTATCTTGTAACATAATTTGAATTAATGAAATGTTTGTAGTTCTTACACTGATATTATTTTGCAATTTATTGACCATCCAATATACCAAAAATTTGATTATAATATTATTATGAATATGAGTGTTAATTAAATGTTAATCCGCACACTGAATTAAAAGTGATGATATGACAATTATATTATATGTTTAATAACAGATGAGACACCTTCATACTTTGCTCTTATGCTCAGTTGCATTTTATTTTATTTCATTTGCAACTTTTGAGGTTTAGTCGAAGTTAAATTATGTTTTGGAATCTAGTTTCACACCAATCATCTCCAAATGAAAGTAAAACTATTTAGTTAATTTTTCAGATGAAATATTCGAATAAATTTCAATGAAGAGTTATAAATACCTTTTTATAAAGGGTGGGCCATCTATAGTTTGCATTTTGAGGCGGTGGTTATTTCGAGTCTGGCAAGACTTCTGTCGTTCGTGTTTTGACAGAAAAATAGTTTAATAGTCCGTTAGGGATACGTGCTACGCTAACCATCCAGAAACGATCGATTCAAGATTTAAATGGCCCACCCCTTACCCACTTTTGTTTATTCTGTCATTATTAGGTTATGAAAACGGAATATTTTTGATGTGTACCGGGTTTGTCACTATTATTTGACCCCCCTTTAACTTTGTTACAAATGAAAGTATAAAAAAGAGTTATTTACAAAAGTTGTGCGAAATTAACGGTTTTTTTTTAAAATCATTCAAGAAAATGGAATATATACGGGGTAGACAAGATATTGAGTGTATCTTCATTTTTTCGAATGGATCATCTTGTATATTTTCTTATTTTTGTCTAGCTCTTTCTCTGGTCATTACGAATATATACTCCATCTAGAGAGTATCCGAAAAATATTATTTTTCATAATTTTAATATACTTCTTTTTTGTAACATTCTAAGACGAGAGTAATGCATAAAATAGGTTGTACAGATAGTCGGCTAAGACCAAAGTTGCATGGCAACACTATTCGTCAAATATTGTTGATTCTAGAAAAATGAAAACAGGTAGAATATTTGCATAGAAAAAGTTTTTGAAACGTTAAAAAATTTGTGCAATTGACTGAACTGGTAAAAAGTGCTGTATATGAGACAATAAAAGGGTAAAAATGGCATGGAATAGTTTCAGGAAGACTGCGTCAGATTAAAGGAAATAATTTAAACGCTTTATTGGCCTTAGGACGACACAATCCGCGCCTGGTGTTTCGCAAATTGGCTAACAGATTTGGAAATCAACGAAATATGAAAGTATGTCCAGAAACCGTCCGTATGCCACTGAAAAGACATATCAAGAAAACCAAAAAAAATCCCTCTAATGACAAAAGGAACGAAGGATTGAATTTCGTCAACGTTTTCAAGAAGATAATTTTAATAATGTCTTTATATCTGATAAAAGTTCTTTTCAACTTGGTAGAAATCACTCAAAAATCATATCAAAACAATCTTATGCCGTTCAAATTTCCAAATTTCCCATCAAAATAATCGTTTGGGGAGCAATATGTCAGCGTGGTGCTACGCCTTTTTGTATAGATAAGCAGACTTTATATCCAGAGGGGGGTGGTGTTTTCAGCAAGATAATTCTATACTTTCCACCTATACTTAAGCGTAGATGCAAGAACAGCAAGTGACAACCATTTCATGGGCAGCAGCTTCACCAGATCTGGGGAACCAGATGAGTACTAATGAAGATTGAAGTTGAACGAGCAGTGCCACGAAATAAAGATGATTTAATTCAGTCAGTTTTACAGTCCGGGACTACCATCACCGAAACTTATGGAGGTGATCTAGTTTCGGGTGTACTTTGAGGTTTAGTCAAGTGTTTACGGTTAAATGGAGGTTGTTTAAGTAAATAAGATGAATGTTTTGTTATGATTTCCTAACTCAAGAATTAAAAAAATATACTAAATAATTACAATTGAGCTTTGTTTTTTCCGATAATTTCTAGACGCACTATATATGCATGTGTCGGTCTATCTCTCTTATTTTGAGAACTACAAAGTCTCCAATTCGAAGAATCACCTGGCAGCCTCAGCAATCGATTGTAAAGTGATAGGCTGTGATAAATTAACAAACGACATTGGTAACAATATGACACACGTTGATATTCAATAAAATTATTTCTGAAACATGCATTACACAGAAGCGGATCAAAATTTAAATCAAGTCAAATATTACATGAATGTTATATGTAGGTGAAACATTATAACAATTTTATTTAATGTAATTCACACTGTTTTTATGTTTCACAATAAATTCAGAATCCTGACATGTGTTTCGGTCTCTCGACCATCCTCAAAGGTGTAAAAAGGAACTAAACTTAAAACTGAAAAAGGTTCTTTTATATTAGGAGTACAAATAAGTTTCCGCCGTTTTTTAACACAAATTGAATATTTATTATAGAAGAACGGTGTGAGACTGCTTGCTGAGTGACTTCTAATGTTAGAGCAAGTTCTTTTTGTGTTTGAGATGGATCTTCCTCCAATAATTCCTCCAATTCTGCATCCTCGTAAATTTTTGGCCTTCCACTGCGATCTTTGTCTTCTACGTCGAAATCACCGTGTTTAAACTTTTGAAACCACTCTCGACACGTTCTCTCACTCAAAGCACCCTCACCATATGCTTCTACGAGCAATTGATGCGCCTCAGCAGCAGATTTCTTTAAATTAATGAAGTAAACTAATATTTCAGGCAAATGACGCTTACTTGGCTCAAATTTTGACATTTTCAACTCATAAAAATTATATTTTACCAATATAAAATCAATGATATTAATAGGTTATGTTGTTTTTGAATGTGCAAACTATTTTTTAAGCCGGTTATCATCTGCGAAAGCTAACCGAAACTCCGTGCCGCGCTATCTACAATAAAACGGCGGAAACTTATTTGGACTCCTAATAACACTTAAGAAATCTGTGTATTTTTATGCCGCATGGAAATAACAGCATCCAATATAGGTGTGTTGCCGAATAGTATTTGGGAATTGTTAAATTATCCCTTTTTTTCAATGGCTTTTTTGATTGAAAGAATCTCCAAATAGGCCATCAATTTACCCTTATTATTACTTACTGTTTAGAGATTCTTTCAATCAAAAAAGCCATTGAGAAAAAGGAGAATTTAACAAATTCCCAAATACTATTCGGCAACATCCCTATATTGGAAGCTGTTGTTTCCATGCTCCACAAAAATACCCGGATGTCCTAAGTGTAACAAAAGAACCTGTTTCAATTTTGAGTTTAGTTCCTTTTTGTACTCCTTTGAAGATGATCGAAAGACCGAAACACGTGTCAGGATTCTGAATAAATTATGAAACATAAAAACTGTATGAATTATTTGAATAAAGTCAAATCAAATATATTTCAACAAATTAATACACACAAAGATATCATTACTAATACAATAAATCTATCCTATATTTTATGTGGAGAACCATAAAAACAAGAAAGCTAAATAGGGAGGATATATGGCGTTACATCCAAGTGGAACTACATTTATTAATACTTACAACCCTGTAAAAGATTCTAAAAGTTTTAAGAGAAAGGAGCGTAGCGGAATGAGAATTAAGAACTCCATATTGTTGAGTATTTATGGTGGTATAAAATGAACAGTTACAAATGAAGAAATTGATCAAAATAGCCACCATTATTTAGTATGAATAGTTCATGTCGTTTAGACGGTTAGACTATTTGGGATCGTATTATTATGGTTCTGATTAAGTTCATGTATTAATGCTTCAATTTTGTTTTTAATGATCTTAAAACTTTCATTATTATCAGAGGAAATATTTTTCTTCAGGAACGGCTATAAATACGTGTTCTACGTTGTTAAATTCGGATTATTCGATGGCCATGAAATAGATGCACCATAATCGATCCAGAGATCAAATTGACCACTCAAATATTCTCGAACTTCCAAAATTCTGTGCGACGGTGCTGCGTCCTGTTGCCAAATTATTTGCTCCAATTCTTTAGCAGAAAACAGTTGCTCCAAAAGCTGAAGTACCGCTCTTGTATCTTTTTTAAACGAGCTTCACGTGCTAATGTGTAGTCAAAAAATATAGACTCCATAATATTATTATAAACAATGCCACACCAAAGTTTAACAGACTTTCTTCCAAATTTTCTAATTTGAAATACTTTGCGTTGTGTTCTATTTTTGTTTTTCCAAGAATGTCTATTTCCTCTGTTGAACACGACTGCTGTGGAAAACGATGATTCATTCTGGATGTAATTCCATATGTTCGCTCCTTGCGGCTTTCTTGATTTTATTGTTCTTAACATAAAGTGAAAATAATTAAAACAAATTGTAGAAATTACTATGTTTTACTACCAAAAAATATATATTACACATTATCTTGTGACTCGAGTTTCGGGAAATGAACTATCCCATCATCAGACAACTGAAGACCTAACAGTGGTACAGTGGTATTTAAACAAAAGTGATAAATAT
The DNA here is from genome assembly GCA_034642435.1 of Megalocaria dilatata. Taxonomy (NCBI): domain Eukaryota; kingdom Metazoa; phylum Arthropoda; class Insecta; order Coleoptera; family Coccinellidae; genus Megalocaria; species Megalocaria dilatata. The sequence goes on along the minus strand of CM067857.1, from coordinate 33,877,035 downwards.
TTTGAATATTTCAACAGATTCTCGGTAATACCTGATAGTGGTACAGAGAGAACGTGATAAAAAACCGGGTTAAAAAAGAGGGGCCTTCTAACAGATATCGGAATGTCGGCAATCGACAAAGAAGGTTGTTAAACAGATGGTACCCATTTCAATATCTCAAATAATTTTTGGGGTTACATAGCTCCGTAGTCATTCATTATTTTTACATTGTTTTCTTGTATATCTCAAATATTTGGATTTAGAAAGCTCCTTACAGTCATTCATTATTTCTTACATTATTTTTATTGTGAACGAATTTGAAAATTCGTTTAAGATTTAAGACGAATTTGAAAATTCGTTCACAATACAAATAATGTAAAAAATAATGAATGACTGTTTGGAGCTTTTTAAATCCAAATATTTGAGATATACAACAAAATAATGTAAAAATAATGAATGACTACGGAGTTATGTAACCCCAAAAATTATTTGAGATATTGAAATGGGTACCATCTGTTTAACAACCTTCTTTGTCGATTGCCGACATTCCGATATCTGTTAGAAGGCCCCTCTTTTTTAACCCGGTTTTTTATCACGTTCTCTCTGTACCACTATCAGGTATTACCGAGAATCTGTTGAAATATTCAAAATATTTATCACTTTTGTTTAAATACCACTGTACCACTGTTAGGTCTTCAGTTGTCTGATGATGGGATAGTTCATTTCCCGAAACTCGAGTCACAAGATAATGTGTAATATATATTTTTTGGTAGTAAAACATAGTAATTTCTACAATTTGTTTTAATTATGATCAACTACCAAATAGTAACGGCTGAAACAATTCAGTATCTAAAGTGAAAATATTTAAAATTTTTCCGTTTCTGTGTGATGCATGTTTCAGAAATAATTTTATTAAATGTTAACATGTGTCATATATGTCGTTTGTTGATTTATCACAGCCTACCACTTGACAACCGATAACTACCCTTCCGGACTGAAAGAAAAATTTTAAAAAATTGAAAATATCAAAACCATAGATTTTCACAAGAGAAAAAGTTTGTGGTGAAGTCGCCACAAAAGTTCCAAACGAAATCTAACCCACAACGGTTTTATTCATCTTAGTTTTAATGAAATTTGTTCTCCCATACAAAGAGCGATTAAATTGATGACAACTCTCTAATATCATTTCGGAAAGTTAGCAAAATATGATATTAAAAAAATTATTATATAATAGCAATGATTTTTAACTCACCAGTGGATTTTCTCGTGTCGAGTAAAGTTGAGCTTTCCTCGTGTGACCACACATTTCTAGAAATTTCTTCACTCTGCTCCTTTGAATTCTCTTCCGTGACAACTGCTGAAATATTTTCCTGTCTTCTCACTTTTGACGTTTGTGCGTGATCTTTCGCAAACCCATCCTTATTTTCTTTCGTCATAATATAGCCCTCTTTCATAATATATACTTTTCGATCTGGAGTGTCCTCTCTCTTTTTTATCTCTTTGAATATAGTTTTGGTGGGTGACAAAGGTTTCACCACCCTGTGTACCACAGATTGTATGTTCCCCTTTTCTTCCTCGATAAGCTCTTCACCTTCTATTAGTGAAGGAGCCGAAGGATCAGTATTGCTTTTTTCCACTGCGTGTTCTGTATTCTTTTCTAAGAAAATGATTTTTTCCATTGCTTCCCGAGATTTTTGTTCTGATATATCAATCCTTTGTTTTGATGGATTTTTCTCCTCTGATTTGGAATTCTCGATGAAGCCTATTTCTGTGTTCCTTTCTTTTATACCTTTGGGTTTTTGTGAAATATAATTGTTACTATTATCGGAGAATTGTTTTTGGTTCAAGAGAAATTCTTGAGTTTTTATTTTAGCTGTAGCATATTTCCTTCTTTCGTCCTCAGGTAACATTTTAATCTCATCATAGGACAATTTTTTCAGCATTAATTTATTTTCATGTTCCATTTTATATCCAGTACCTAATGCACCCTCTAGAATTTTTGGTTCATTATTTTTCTCTGTTATTTTTGATTCAGAATATTGACTGTGAGATTTAGGTGTCATTATTTTGGTATCTCCATCTGTTGAGAGTATTTCACTATCAATATGAATGTTCAATATTGCTTCTTGTATTTGCCCTTTACTTGATCGAGTTGGCTTATTTTTTCTGTACGTTACTGGACTTGATTCAAGTTCTCTTATGATAATATCATCTTCTTTTTCGTTTGAAACCTTACGATCTACGTTCTCTGGATTTTCAGATAATGAAGCAGTTAGGATTTTTTTCGAAGAAGTCTTTTTGTCTCCCGTTACCAAAGACTTGATTTTGGAAATAACCCCTTTCCTAGGTTTCTTCTCTCTTTCATCTGTTTTCCATTTATATTTGGAAATGTGTGATCTTTCCAAATCATGGTGCTTTTGGTGGTCCTTCAAAAACAGCAATGTTAGTTTTTTAAGTTCCATTTCTGATTGGTTTGGGAATGGCGATCTCTCCAGTATCTTATGTGTCTCCATATAAATACTCGTTGGATTTTTATTCTGGACATCACTCATATCAGCTTGTTTTGGGCTATAGTTAGATGATAATTCCTGTAAATTATCACGGTTATACTGGTGATCCTCTAAAAATTGCGGAGTTTTATGGAGAATAACTTCCTGGTCTATTCTGTCACTTTCAATTTCAGAAGATGGATTTTTAATAGAACATTTGGGAGATACCGTGTTTTGAACGTCACTATATTTTTGGACAAACTCCTCTTGTCCAACGAGCTTTTTGTTAGAGCTCGCTTCAGGCTTGCATTTCAGGTATTGTTTCCGAATTTCATGTTCTGAAGTTTCATAATTTTTTTCATCATCCAGAAAATCTTTATTTTGCTCCATTGATTTCTCTTTGTAGACAATATTTTGATTTATTTTAGAATCAGATTTCTCCTTAATAGTAATTTCAGCCTTCTTGGATATCTTCTTATCGAGAGAAGATTTCTGAGGTTCCTGACTCTTTATTTCATGATATTTAGGACTTCCGACTACAGGCAACTTTCTTGGAGAGCAGAAAGTGGAGTCCCCTTCGAGAGCAGAATTCGAATCATTTTTGTGTTCTAATGATGAATCTACCGCTTCATCTTCTTGTGGTTCACTTTTGATTGAAAAATTCTTATTTTCTGCTTGCTTCAGGCCAAATTTGTGACAAGCATCTCCTTCCAAATCATTGTAACACTTCTGACTTATCAAGAATTCTAAAGTTTGTTTCCTGATGAGTGCATGTTCAACTTCAGATTTCTTGTCTGGAGAAATAATATCCTGGGAACTTCCCATAAGAGACTTAAGTTTCGTCATAAGTTTGGATTTCAATTTTGGTTCTCTCGAATGGACATCATCAGATTCTTTTATAGATGTCTTTTGTTGTTGCGAAGATGAACTAGTCATTTGCTCCATAATTCTTGGGATATCTTCAGGTTTATACTTGCTTGATACATCTTGCTCTTGATGATTTGATTTTTCACTCAACACGCTGTCAGCATTTTGGTAATAAATCCATTGACTGTTCTGATGGTTTTTATGATCTTCGAGAAACTGACGAGTCGATTCAATTAAATAATGTTCTTTATCCTGCCTGAATATTTCCGCAGAATCAATGAATAATGTCTTAACCTTTTTTGGCACTTGTTTACGTGGGATAATTTGAGGTTTATCTGTATCAAATGTTGTTTTTGATGAAGAAACAATTTCATAGTCTTGGTAATCATCATGAGAATGATTACTGTAATTTCTGATGTCTTGTTTATAAGATGTGTTTTTTTCAACGGTGTCAGTTTCTGAAAATGTTACTTTCTTTCTTGGAATTTGTCGGAGAGGTAGATCAGAATTTGATGCTACGTTTTCAATACTGCTATCTGATAAACACAACTGTGATTTTGTCTCATGTTGGTGCATGTTCAAAGACTCATTAAAATCTTCTTTAATTTTTTTTATTTGATTGCCTATTTGGTTGTCAACATCACAATAGAATATAGTAGTATTATCTGATCTGCTGGGGGAAAGAATGTTTTTAACTTTTGATATGATGTTTTTACGTGGTGTTGGAATAACTGCTGGCTCTGAAATTTCCTTGTGAACGATAGGTGTGGAAGAAAGCCACACGGTATTTTGTGGATCAGAAAATTTTTTGGAATATTCATTTTCATCACTTTTTTGTTTATTATGGTAATTTTTATGATCCTCCAGAAAAAGGGAAGTATTGTGTCTCACCAGTCTTAAGAGTTCTTTTTCCTGCTGAGTCGTAGCCATTGGTTTGCTTCGTTGAGTCTCATACTGAGGCTGTTTTGTAGGTAAAGCTTTCTGTTCACTAAGCCATATAATATTGTAAGAAGTTATAGCATTTTTGTGTCGATCATGGTGTTTCTTCATGTCATCAAGGAATTCAGAAGTTTGCTGAAGAAGAAGTTTATTGGATTCTTCTGTGGATATAGTTTTTGGTGCACCAATTACGTACGATTTCAATTTCGAGAATGTACTATTTTTCGATTTCATTTCTATCTCAGGAGAATTTTCGACGGATGCCTTTTCCGTTTTCACATTTATCCCTTTTTCAGGACGAGCTTTGGTAATACTTACAGAGTTTTGTTTCTCAGGTGATGAAATAGTGACTTTTTCATCGACAATAGTTTTGGAAATTGGAATTCTCTTGAAATCAAATTCTTCTTCATAAATGTTGTATTGTTGTTTTCGTAGGTATTCATCTGTTTGGTCTCCGATGATTGTATTTTTGGTGATAAGATTATCTCTTTCCTTATTAGGATGGGATGACCGCCATATTAAATATTCTGGTTTACCTAATTTATCGAAGAAATCATTATCTTCGATTCTCTGTTTATTATGAAAATCTTGATGATCCTTCAGGAAAAATTCAGTGTTTTCTCTCGAGGATCTTATAAATTCTTCTTTCTGTTGAGTCATTCCTATTGATTTACTTGTTTGATCCTTAGGCTGTTTTGCAGCAGCAACTTTTTGTTCACTGAGCCACACAATGTTGTAGGAAGTTATTGCTTCCTTATATCCATCATGGTATTTTCTCATATCATCAAGGAATTTAGAACTTAGCTGACGAAGAAGTTTATCAGATTCTTCTGTGGATGGATTTTTCGATGCCCAAACTACGTACGATTTCAATTTCGAGAACGTTCCCTTTTTCGATTTAATTTCTTTCTCAGGAGATTTTTCGACTGGTGCTTTTTCCTTTCTCTCTTTCATTTCTTTTTCAGAAGCAGTATTAGTAACATCTGCGGAATTTTGTTTTTTAGCGGATAATATAGTAACATTTTCATTGACAATTGCCTTGGAGATGGGAATTCTCTTGAAATCAATTTCATCCTCATAAATCATGTATTGGTGTTTTCGTAGGAATTCATCGGTTTGGTCTCTGATGATTTTATTTTTGGTATTATCTGTAGAAATCAGAGTCTTCTTAGAATGTTGTGGGGGCATTAAGTACTTCACTTTGGTTATAATATTATCTTTTTTCTTATCGGGTCTAGAAGACAGCCAAATCAAATTTTCTGGTTTACCTAATTTTGCGAAGAAATCGTTATCTCCGATTCTCTGTTTATTATGGTAATCTTGATGATCTTTCAGGAAAGTGTCAGTGTTTTGCCTTAATGATCTTAAAAATTCCTTTTCCTTATCAGTCATTGTCGTAGCTTTACTTGTTTCAGTCTGATGCATGAGCTGTTTTGTAGGAACAACCTCTTGTTCACTGAGCCACACAATGTTGTAGGAAGGTAATCCTTTTTTATGTCCATCATGGTATTTTCTCATATCATCGAGGAATTCAGAAGTTTGCTGATGAAGGAGTTTATTGGATTTTTCTGTGGATGGAATTTTCGATGCCCCAACTACGTACGATTTTAACTTCGAGAAGGTACTCTTTTTCGATTTCATTTCTTTCTCAGGAGATTTTTCGACTGATGCTCTTTCCTTTCTCTCTTTAATTTTTTTCTCAGAAGAAGTTTTAGTAACATCTACGGAATTTTGTTTTTCAGCAGAAGATATAGCAACTTTTTCATTGACAATTTCCTTGGAGATGGGAACTCTCTTGAACTCAATTTCTTCTTTATAAATTTTGTATTGGTGTTTTCGTAGGAATTCATCGGTTTGGTCTTTGATGATTGTATTTTTGGCATCATCTGTAGAAATTAGACTCTTCTTAGAATTTTGTGGGGACATTAGGTGCTTCACTTTGGTTATAATATTATCTTTTTTCTTATCAGGTCGAGACGACAGCCAAATCAAATTTTCTGGTTTACCTAATTTGGCGAAGAAATCCTTATCTCCGATTCTCTGTTTATTATGGTAATCTTGATGATCTTTCAGGAAAGTGTCAGTGTTTTGCCTCAATGATCTTAAAAATTCCTTTTCCTTATCAGTCATTGCCGTAGCTTTACTTGTTTCAGTCTGATGCATGAGCTGTTTTGTAGGAACAACCTCTTGTTCACTGAGCCACACAATGTTGTAAGAAGGTAATGCTTTTTTATGTCCATCATGGTATTTTTTCATATCATCGAGGAATTCAGAAGTCTGCTGATGGAGGAGTTTATTAGATTCTTCTGTGGATGGATTTTTTGATGCACCAACTACGTACGATTTTAATTTCGAGAAAGTACTCTTTTTCGACTTCATTTCTTTCTCAGGAGATTTTTCGACTGATGCTTTTTCCTTTCTCTTTTTTTTTCCTTTCTCAGAAGCAGTATTAGAAACATCTGCCGAATTTTGTTTTTCAGCAGATAATATAGTAACTTTTTCATTGACAATTTCCTTGGAGATGGAAACTCTGTTGAAATCAATTTCTTCCTTATAAATTTTGTATTGGTGTTTTCGTAGGAATTCATCGGTTTGGTCTCTGATGATTTTATTGTTGGCTTCATCTGTAGAGATTAGCCTCTTCTTAGAATGTTGTGGGGACATTAAGTGCTTCACTTTGGTCATAATATTATCTTTTTTCTTATCGGGTCTAAAAGACAGCCAAACCAAATTTTCTGGTTTACCTAATTTGGCGAAGAAATCATTATCTCCGATTCTCTGTTTATTATGGTAATCTTGATGATCTTTCAGGAAAGTGTCAGTGTTTTGCCTCAATGATCTTAAAAATTCCTTTTCCTTATCAGTCATTGTTATAGGTTTACTTGTTCGAGTCTGATGCTTGAGCTGTTTTGTGGGAACAACCTTTTGTTCACTGAGCCACACAATGTTGTAAGAAGATAATGCTTTTTTATGTCCATCATGGTATTTTCTCATATCATCGAGGAATTCAGAAGTTTGCTGATGAAGGAGTTTATTGGATTCTTCTGTGGATGGAATTTTCGATGCCCCAACTACGTACGATTTTAACTTCGAGAAGGTACTCTTTTTCGATTTCATTTCTTTCTCAGGAGATTTTTCGACTGATGCTCTTTCCTTTCTCTCTTTAATTTTTTTCTCAGAAGAAGTTTTAGTAACATCTACGGAATTTTGTTTTTCAGCAGAAGATATAGCAACTTTTTCATTGACAATTTCCTTGGAGATGGGAACTCTCTTGAACTCAATTTCTTCTTTATAAATTTTGTATTGGTGTTTTCGTAGGAATTCATCGGTTTGGTCTTTGATGATTGTATTTTTGGCATCATCTGTAGAAATTAGACTCTTCTTAGAATTTTGTGGGGACATTAGGTGCTTCACTTTGGTTAAAATATTATCTTTTTTCTTATCGGGTCGAGAAGACAGCCAAATCAAATTTTCTGGTTTACCTAATTTGGCGAAGAAATCATTATCTCCGATTCTCTGTTTATTATGGTAATCTTGATGGTCTTTCAGGAAAGTGTCAGTGTTTTGCCTCAATGATCTTAAAAATTCCTTTTCCTTATCAGTCATTGCCGTAGCTTTACTTGTTTCAGTCTGATGCATGAGCTGTTTTGTAGGAACAACCTCTTGTTCACTGAGCCACACAATTTTGTGAGAAGATAATGCTTTTTTATGTCCATCATGGTATTTTTTCATATTATCGAGGAATTCAGAAGTCTGCTGATGGAGGAGTTTATTAGATTCTTCTGTGGATGGATTTTTTGATGCACCAACTACGTACGATTTTAATTTCGAGCACGTACTCTTTTTCGATTTCATTTCTTTCTCAGGAGATTTTTCGACTGATGCTCTTTCCTTTCTCTTTTTTATTCCTTTCTCAGAAGCAGTATTAGAAACATCTACGGAATTTTGTTTTTCAGCAGATAATATAGTAACTTTTTCATTGACAATTTCCTTGGAGATGGGAACTCTGTTGAAATCAATTTCTTCCTTATAAATTTTGTATTGGTGTTTTCGTAGGAATTCATTGGTTTGATCTCTGATGATTTTATTTTTGGCTTCATCTGTAGAAATATGACTCTTCTTAGAATTTTGTGGGGACATTAGGTGCTTCACTTTGGTTATAATATTATCTTTTTTCTTATCGGGTCGAGAAGACAGCCAAATCAAATTTTCTGGTTTACCTAATTTGGCGAAGAAATCATTATCTCCGATTCTCTGTTTATTATGGTAATCTTGATGATCTTTCAGGAAAGTGTCAGTGTTTTGCCTCAATGATCTTAAAAATTCCTTTTCCTTATCAGTCATTGCCGTAGCTTTACTTGTTTCAGTCTGATGCATGAGCTGTTTTGTAGGAACAACCTCTTGTTCACTGAGCCACACAATGTTGTAGGAAATTATTGCATTCTTATGTCCATCATGGTATGTTTTCATATCATCGAGGAATTCAGAAGTCTGCTGATGGAGGAGTTTATTAGATTCTTCTGTGGATGGATTTTTTGATGCACCAACTACGTACGATTTTAATTTCGAGAACGTACTCTTTTTCGATTTCATTTCTTTCTCAGGAGATTTTTCGACTGATGCTTTTTCATTTCTCTTTTTTATTCCTTTCCCAGAAGCAGTATTAGAAACATCTGCGGAATTTTGTTTTTCAGCAGATAATATAGTAACTTTTTCATTGACAATTTCCTTGGAGATGGGAACTCTGTTGAAATCAATTTCTTCCTTATAAATTTTGTATTGGTGTTTTCGTAGGAATTCATCGGTTTGGTCTCTGATGATTTTATTGTTGGCTTCATCTGTAGAGATTAGCCTTTTCTTAGAATGTTGTGGGGACATTAAGTGCTTCACTTTGGTCAGAATATTATCTTTTTTCTTATCGGGTCTAAAAGACAGCCAAACCAAATTTTCTGGTTTACCTAATTTGGCGAAGAAATCATTATCTCCGATTCTCTGTTTATTATGGTAATCTTGATGATCTTTCAGGAAAGTGTCAGTGTTTTGCCTCAATAATCTTAAAAATTCCTTTTCCTTATCAGTCATTGTTATAGGTTTACTTGTTCGAGTCTGATGCTTGAGCTGTTTTGTGGGAACAACCTTTTGTTCACTGAGCCACACAATGTTGTGAGAAGATAATGCTTTTTTATGTCCATCATGGTATTTTTTCATATCATCGAGGAATTCAGAAGTCTGCTGATGGAGGAGTTTATTAGATTCTTCTGTGGATGGATTTTTTGATGCACCAACTACGTACGATTTTAATTTCGAGAACGTACTCTTTTTCGATTTCATTTCTTTCTCAGGAGATTTTTCGACTGATGCTTTTTCCTTTCTCTTTTTTATTCCTTTCTCAGAAGCAGTATTAGAAACATCTGCGGAATTTTGTTTTTCAGCAGATAATGTAGTAACTTTTTCATTGACAATTTCCTTGGAGATGGGAACTCTGTTGAAATCAATTTCTTCCTTATAAATTTTGTATTGGTGTTTTCGTAGGAATTCATCGGTTTGATCTCTGATGATTTTATTTTTGGCTTCATCTGTAGAAATTAGACTCTTCTTAGAATGTTGTGGGGACATTAGGTGCTTCACTTTGGTTATAATATTATCTTTTTTCTTATCAGGTCGAGAAGACAGCCAAATCAAATTTTCTGGTTTACCTAATTTGGCGAAGAAATCATTATCTCCGATTCTCTGTTTATTATGGTAATCTTGATGATCTTTCAGGAAAGTGTCAGTGTTTTGCCTCAATGATCTTAAAAATTCCTTTTCCTTATCAGTCATTGCCGTAGCTTTACTTGTTTCAGTCTGATGCATGAGCTGTTTTGTAGGAACAACCTCTTGTTCACTGAGCCACACAATTTTGTGAGAAGATAATGCTTTTTTATGTCCATCATGGTATTTTTTCATATTATCGAGGAATTCAGAAGTCTGCTGATGGAGGAGTTTATTAGATTCTTCTGTGGATGGATTTTTTGATGCACCAACTACGTACGATTTTAATTTCGAGAACGTACTCTTTTTCGATTTCATTTCTTTCTCAGGAGATTTTTCGACTGATGCTCTTTCCTTTCTCTTTTTTATTCCTTTCTCAGAAGCAGTATTAGAAACATCTACGGAATTTTGTTTTTCAGCAGATAATATAGTAACTTTTTCATTGACAATTTCCTTGGAGATGGGAACTCTGTTGAAATCAATTTCTTCCTTATAAATTTTGTATTGGTGTTTTCGTAGGAATTCATCGGTTTGGTCTCTGATGATTTTATTGTTGGCTTCATCTGTAGAGATTAGCCTCTTCTTAGAATGTTGTGGTGACATTAAGTGCTTCACTTTGGTCAGAATATTATCTTTTTTCTTATCGGGTCTAAAAGACAGCCAAACCAAATTTTCTGGTTTACCTAATTTGGCGAAGAAATCATTATCTCCGATTCTCTGTTTATTATGGTAATCTTGATGATCTTTCAGGAAAGTGTCAGTGTTTTGCCTTAATAATCTTAAAAATTCCTTTTCCTTATCAGTCATTGTTATAGGTTTACTTGTTCGAGTCTGATGCTTGAGCTGTTTTGTGGGAACAACCTTTTGTTCACTGAGCCACACAATGTTGTGAGAAGATAATGCTTTTTTATGTCCATCATGGTATTTTTTCATATCATCGAGGAATTCAGAAGTCTGCTGATGGAGGAGTTTATTAGATTCTTCTGTGGATGGATTTTTTGATGCACCAACTACGTACGATTTTAATTTCGAGAACGTACTCTTTTTCGATTTCATTTCTTTCTCAGGAGATTTTTCGACTGATGCTTTTTCCTTTCTCTTTTTTATTCCTTTTTCAGAAGCAGTATTAGAAACATCTGCGGAATTTTGTTTTTCAGCAGATAATGTAGTAACTTTTTCATTGACAATTTCCTTGGAGATGGGAACTCTGTTGAAATCAATTTCTTCCTTATAAATTTTGTATTGGTGTTTTCGTAGGAATTCATCGGTTTGATCTCTGATGATTTTATTTTTGGCTTCATCTGAAGAAATTAGACTCTTCTCAGAATTTTGTGGGGACATTAGGTGCTTCACTTTGGTTATAATATTATCTTTTTTCTTATCGGGTCGTGAAGACAGCCAAATCAAATTTTCTGGTTTACCTAATTTGGCGAAGAAATCATTATCTCCGATTCTCTGTTTATTATGGTAATCTTGATGATCTTTCAGGAAAGTGTCAGTGTTTTGCCTCAATGATCTTAAAAATTCCTTTTCCTTATCAGTCATTGTTATAGGTTTACTTGTTCGAGTCTGATGCTTGAGCTGTTTTGTGGGAACAACCTTTTGTTCACTGAGCCACACAATGTTGTAAGAAGATAATGCTTGTTTATGTCCATCATGGTATTTTCTCATATCATCGAGGAATTCAGAAGTTTGCTGATGAAGGAGTTTATTGGATTCTTCTGTGGATGGAATTTTCGATGCCCCAACTACGTACGATTTTAACTTCGAGAAGGTACTCTTTTTCGATTTCATTTCTTTCTCAGGAGATTTTTCGACTGATGCTTTTTCCTTTCTCTTTTTTATTCCTTTCTCAGAAGCAGTATTAGAAACATCTGCGGAATTTTGTTTTTCAGCAGATAATGTAGTAACTTTTTCATTGACAATTTCCTTGGAGATGGGAACTCTGTTGAAATCAATTTCTTCCTTATAAATTTTGTATTGGTGTTTTCGTAGGAATTCATCGGTTTGATCTCTGATGATTTTATTTTTGGCTTCATCTGAAGAAATTAGACTCTTCTCAGAATTTTGTGGGGACATTAGGTGCTTCACTTTGGTTATAATATTATCTTTTTTCTTATCGGGTCGTGAAGACAGCCAAATCAAATTTTCTGGTTTACCTAATTTGGCGAAGAAATCATTATCTCCGATTCTCTGTTTATTATGGTAATCTTGATGATCTTTCAGGAAAGTGTCAGTGTTTTGCCTCAATGATCTTAAAAATTCCTTTTCCTTATCAGTCATTGCCGTAGCTTTACTTGTTTCAGTCTGATGCATGAGCTGTTTCGTAGGAACAACCTCTTGTTCACTGAGCCACACAATGTTGTAAGAAGATAATGCTTTTTTATGTCCATCATGGTATTTTTTCATATCATCGAGGAATTCAGAAGTCTGCTGATGGAGGAGTTTATTAGATTCTTCTGTGGATGGATTTTTTGATGCACCAACTACGTACGATTTTAATTTCGAGAACGTACTCTTTTTCGATTTCATTTCTTTCTCAGGAGATTTTTCGACTGATGCTTTTTCCTTTCTCTTTTTTATTCCTTTCTCAGAAGCAGTATTAGAAACATCTGCGGAATTTTGTTTTTCAGCAGATAATATAGTAACTTTTTCATTGACAATTTCCTTGGAGATGGGAACTCTCTTGAAATCAATTTCTTCCTTATAAATTTTATATTGGTGTTTTCGTAGGAATTCATCGGTTTGGTCTCTGATGATTTTATTGTTGGCTTCATCTGTAGAGATTAGCCTCTTCTTAGAATGTTGTGGGGACATTAAGTGCTTCACTTTGGTCATAATATTATCTTTTTTCTTATCGGGTCTAAAAGACAGCCAAACCAAATTTTCTGGTTTACCTAATTTGGCGAAGAAATCATTATCTCCGATTCTCTGTTTATTATGGTAATCTTGATGATCTTTCAGGAAAGTGTCAGTGTTTTGCCTCAATGATCTTAAAAATTCCTTTTCCTTATCAGTCATTGTTATAGGTTTACTTGTTCGAGTCTGATGCTTGAGCTGTTTTGTGGGAACAACCTTTTGTTCACTGAGCCACACAATGTTGTAAGAAGATAATGCTTTTTTATGTCCATCATGGTATTTTCTCATATCATCGAGGAATTCAGAAGTTTGCTGATGAAGGAGTTTATTGGATTCTTCTGTGGATGGAATTTTCGATGCCCCAACTACGTACGATTTTAACTTCGAGAAGGTACTCTTTTTCGATTTCATTTCTTTCTCAGGAGATTTTTCGACTGATGCTCGTTCCTTTCTCTCTTTAATTTCTTTCTCAGAAGAAGTTTTAGTAACATCTACGGAATTTTGTTTTTCAGCAGAAGATATAGTAACTTTTTCATCGACAATTTCCTTGGAGATGGGAACTCTCTTGAATTCAATTTCTTCCTTATAAATTTTGTATTGGTGTTTTCGTAGGAATTCATCGGTTTGTTCTCTGATGATTTTATTTTTGGCTTCATCTGTAGGGATTAGCCTCTTCTTAGAATGTTGTGGGGACATTAAGTGCTTCACTCTGGTCAGAATATTATCTTTTTTCTTATCGGGTCTAAAAGACAGCCAAACCAAATTTTCTGGTTTACCTAATTTGGCGAAGAAATCATTATCTCCGATTCTCTGTTTATTATGGTAATCTTGATGATCTTTCAGGAAAGTGTCAGTGTTTTGCCTTAATGATGTTAAAAATTCCGTTTCCTTATCAGTCATTGCTATAGGTTTACTTGTTTGATTCTGATGCTTGAGCTGTTTCGTAGGCACCACCTCTTGTTCACTGAGCCACACAATGTTGTAGGAAGTGATTGCTTTTTTATATCCATCATGGTATTTTCTCATATCATCGAGGAATTCAGAAGTTTGCTGATGGAGGAGTTTATTAGATTCTTCTGTGGATGGAGTTTTCGTTGCACCAACTACGTACGATTTCAATTTCGAGAACGTAGTCTTTTTGGATTTTATTTCTTTCTCAGGAGATTTTTCGACTGATGCTTTTTCCTTTCTCTCTTTTACTCCTTTTTCAGAAGTAGTTTGAGTAACATCTGTGAAATTTTGTTTTTCAGCGTATAATATAGTCACTTTTTCATTGACAATTGCCTTGGAAATGGGACTTCTATTCATGTCAATTTCTTCCTTATAAATCATGTATTGATGTCTTCGTAGGAATTCATCGGTTTGATCTCCGATGATTCTATTTCTGGCTTCATCTGTAGAAATTAGAGTCTTCTTGGAGTTATGAGGAGACAGTAAGTGCTTCACTTTGCTTATAATATTATCTTTTTTCTTATTGGGTCTAGAAGACAGCCAAATCAAATTGTTAGGTTTACCTAATTTGGCAAAGAAATCATTATCTCCGATTCTCTGTTTATTATGGTAATCTTGATGATCTTTCAGGAAAGTATCAGTGTTTTGCCTCAATGATCTTAAAAATTCCTCTTCTTGATCAGTCATTGTCATAGGTTTACTTGTTTGAGTCTGATGCATGAGCTGTTTTGTGGGAACAACCTTTTGTTCACTTAGCCATACAATGTTGTGGGAAGTTATTGCTTTTTTATGTCCATCATGGTATTTTCTCATATCATCGAGGAATTCAGAAGTTTGCTGATGGAGGAGTTTATTGGATTCTTCTGTGGATGGATTTTTCGATGCCCCAACTACGTACGTTTTCAATTTCGAGAACGTACTCTTTTTAGATTTCATTTCTTTCTCAGGAGATTTTTCGACTGATGATTTTTCCATTTTCTCTTTTATTTCTTTCTCGGAAGCGGTATTAGTAACATCTGCGAAATTTTGTCTTTCAGCAGATATTATAGTAGCCTTTTCATTGACAATTCCTTTGGAGATGGGAACTCTCTTGAAATCAATTTCTTCCTTATAAATTTTGTATTGGTGTTTTCGTAGGAATTCATCGGTTTGGTCTCTAATGATTTTATTTTTGGCTTCATCTGCAGAAATTAAACTCTTCTTAGAATGTTGTGGGGACATTGAGTACTTCACTTTGGTTATAATATTATCTTTTTTCTTATTGGGTCTAGAAGACAGCCAAATCAAATTTTCTGGTTTACCTAATTTGGCGAAGAAATCATTATCTCTGATTCTCTGTTTATTATGGTAATCTTGATGATCTTTCAGGAAAGTATCAGTGTTTTGCCTTAATGATCTTAAAAATTCCTTTTCTTTATCAGTCATTGCTATAGTTCTACTTGTTTTGGTCTGATGCTTGAGCTGTTGTGTAGGAACAACCTTTTGTTCACTGAGCCACACAATGTTGTAGGAAGTTATTGCATTCTTATGTCCATCATGATATTTTCTCATATCATCGAGGAATTCGGAAGTTTGTTGACGGGTAAGTATATTAGATTCTTCCGTGGATGGATTTTTCGATTCACCAACTACGTACGATTTCAATTTTGAGAACGTACTCTTTTTGGATTTTATTTCTTTCTCAGGAGATTTTTCAACTGATGCATTTTCCTTTCTCTCTTTTATTCCTTTTTTAGAAGTAGTTTGAGTAGCATCTGCGAAATTTTGTTTTTCAGCGGATAATATAGTCACTTTTTCATTGACAATTGCCTTGGAAATGGGAATTCGCTTCATGTCAATTTCTTCCTTATAAATCATGTATTGATGTCTTCGTAGGAATTCATCGGTTTTGTCTCTGACGATTTTATTTTTGGCTTCATCTTTGGCAATTAGACTCTTTTTTGATTGTAGTGGGGATATTAATTGCTTCACTTTGGTGATAATATTATCTTTTTTCTTATTAGGTCTAGAAGACAGCCAAATTGAATATTCTGGTTTTCCCAGTTTGACGAAAAATTCATTATCTTCGGTTCTCTGTTTATTATGGTAAGCTTGATGATCCTTCAAGAAAATATCAGTGTTTTTTCTCAAGGATTTCAAGAGTTCCCTTTCCTGTAAAGTCATTGCTATTGATTTACTTGTTTGATGGTGAATCATTGTAACTGATCGGCTTGGTTGAGTCTGATGCATTGGAGACGCATCTTTCTGTTCGCTTAGCCACACAACTGTGTTGTTCGACTTTGTTCTTTTGAGGCCATCATGGTGTTTTTTCAGGTCATCAAGAAATTCAGTAGTCTGCAGGCGAACAGTTGTATCCGATTTTTTTGAGGAAGGTTTTTGCCATGCACCAAGAACGGTAGTTCCAGGTTTCGAGAACTTCGATTGCAGCGTCGAATTGTTTTTATATTCCATATCTTTATTGGTTGAATCACTCTCTTCATTTTTTATCATCTTTGTATTATATTTCTTTGTTTTGTGTTCCTTTGCTATAGGTGCTGAAACATTTATGATTTGTTCTACATTATCTTTATCAGATTTTGTTTTTAGCATGTCAGACGATAAATCTTGCTTCAGAATTTTCATTGATTGATCAGTGGTGGCATTCTTTATACTTTCCTTTTTGTCATATGTAACAGTAATCTCTCTAGGAGAACACATTTTACTCTTTGGCGTTCCAACTTCATGCAATGTTTCATTTGTTTCGTAACGGATGAAATGTGATTTAGTATCATTACAAGTTGATGTATTTTCAGGATATGATACATTTTCATAAATATGCTCTGGTTCATCCGACCATTTCGAAAATATTTTTCTTGTGGTTCTCTGCACATTTTTAGTTGTTATTCTTTTAGTTATTCCTGTTTCCTTCATTATGGTATTGTGAATAACTCTAGTATTACTTTCATCAGTTTTCGTGTTATCATCTCTTACGATCCTTCTCACTTGTGTAATTTTTTCTGTGTGTGTTTCTGGAGAATTTTCCGTATTCTTCAACGTGGATTCCATTGGAATATTCTCTGAACCTTTTGAAGCTATTTGGATATTTCTATTCAGATTCCATTCGTTTTTCACCTCTCTCGTTTCTTTATTGTCATCTTTATTGTTTACAAATATTAATGTTTTATCGATTGTGTTCGGTTCTTTATCCAAATCGTGATATTTTTTTAAATCTATTAAAAATAGTTTTGTTTGATTATTCACGAATCCAGGATCATCTAAAATGTTTGGTTTAAGCAGATTGCTTTCTAATTTGTCTTTATCATTTGCAGTGTGTAATTTTTTGTTTTCATTTCCTTTTTCTGTTGAATTAAGAGCCTTCTTCTCAACTTTTACAAATATAACATTCATTTGTGATGGTGAAGTGTTTTTGTTCTCTTCAGCTATTTGAATATTTTCGAAAACCGAAGAAGTACTGATCATTTTTGTGTTTGATTCTTTTTGCACAGAACGACTTTTATCATCGAAATTTGATCCGAGCAGATCGTTAAATCTTCTGTGATCTGACAAAAATTCACCAGTTTCTTTTCGTATTAGAGCGGTATCTTCTTTTAATTTCCCATTGTTATTTTTTTGGACCAGATTTTTTATTTTTGAAACCAACTTTTGAGCAGGTGAGAGAGTTCTACTTCTTCTCTTTTCTTTGCTCTCTCTATTCCTTTCTTCTTTTCTTCGTCGTCCACTGGGCGGCTTATTAACCAGACTGGTATTATGATCCTGATAAAGAACATTTTCAGTTGATAAGAATCTTCTTGTTTTGGTCTTGATTGTGCCGTCTTTAGGCATGTATTCTATAGAAGAAACGCTTCTAGCATATTTATCTTGTTTTTGTGGTATACCCTCATAATAAAATCTTTCATGATCAAGAAAATACTGAAGAGGATCGGTTGGGAGTAACATGTCTCTTGATTTGGTTCTGCTCCTGTTTCCTATGCCCACCATACTTTTAAGGCGATCTGAGAATGTTTTATGACCCGTGGGAGATTTTTTACTCTCCAGACTCTTGGTTTTGGTTCTAAACATAAGTAAATCTTCAGATTTGCTTCGATGATGTAATGAAGGTGGAGATGTTTCAACTTTATCTTGCTTCCTCAAAGTTGCACTTTTTCCATTCTTCTTATGTTTCTCTTTCTTTGTTGGTAAATTAGTTTCTTCGAAAAGCTTTCTGGGACGAACCACATTTTCTGTCAATTTTTCGTCCACAGATTTCCGATTAACTGGAGTTTTCCCAACATGTTCAGAAATTTCCTTTTCGTTTCTCATATGGTACAGACCTTTTACTCCTAAATCTCTTGAAATAACACTGTAGTTATGATTTTTCGAAAAAATATAGAAAGCTTGTTTCTGTAAATCATGATAATATTGTTCGTTTCTCAAGAATTCCAGCGTTATTTCTTTGAAAAAATAATTTTTTTCTTTAGATTTGTCCTGTCTACCGAAGAACAAGTGTTTGATTTTGGAGAATAAACTTTCTTTCTTTTCTTTAATTGGGTTTATATAATATTTCCTCATATGTACCACATAGTAGTATCTTTGCTGATCCTCGTAAAGTTTTTGCTTATTCAAGAATTCGTTGGCATTTTCTCGCAAAATAATGAATTCTTCATTAGGAGATCTCGAACTTGTTTCATTCGCATTTTTATTTGGCGCATGGGTTGAAATAATGGTTGGTGATTCAAACTGAAATCGTATATCCTTCATTTTTTGTTCAGGTTCATTTTTTTCCGTTGGTGAACATCTCACCAGGTTGAAATTTTCGAATTCCTTTTCTTCTGTGCTTCGCTGATTTGTTTTTGGATTTTTCAAAGCAAGTTTCTGTTTGATTTTAGTGTTCTTTCCATTTTCAGTTGATGATTTGTTCGAAGAATCTTGTTTTTCGTATGCGATTTTTTTGATAACTTCAATTAGGGGATTTTGAAATTCACCGTGTTTGATATAGAATAATTTGTATGCTTCATATTCGAAATTACTGTATTTCCTTTCATTTCTCAAAAACAATTTGGTTTTATCAACGAGAGCTTCGTGGTTATTCTCGACGTTTTTGTAGAACTTGGTTGAGCTTTCAGGGGAGAAGCCCATCATGTTCTTAATTTTTGAAAATATTCCTTTCTTAGGACTCTGAGAGTCTTTTTTGCATTTTTCGGAAGAAGTTAGAGTGTCGACATATCTTTTTATGTAGGTATTGTTTTGATATTGTTCAGATAACATTTTTCGTTCCGCATCATTGTAATCCCTATTGTTCTTCAAAAAATTTTCGGTTTCTTTCTTGACGATTGCATAATTTTCAATAGTATTTTTTGATTCTGTATTCAATTTTTCTTTCTTGTCAGTTTGTTTTTCTGAATTTTTCTCAATTGGTTTGGGACTATTGACAACATAAACGTTTCTGTAGTGTTTTTTGTAGGGTATATCTAAGGGGACATCAGAACTTTTCAATTTCAAAACGGTATTAGGTTCCATTTCATATTGATACGAGTTGATGTCGTCAGGGTTGAAATTTTTTATGAAAATTTCATAGGCAATTTGTTCGAGTGCGTCGTATTCTTTGAGTTTTCTCAGAAACTCCTCGGTTTTAGCCTTCAAAACTAGATAGCTGTGGTGCTCTGAATCGGTTTCATTTTTATCTGATAGCTTAGATTTCACGTACCTTTGTTTGGGTGAATCTTTCTTCCTGGATGCCATCAATTGGGTCCTGAGCTGGTGTTTCACATCCTCCTGGTTCATCTTGTTGGCGGAAATCCTTTCGTGAGAGAGGAACATCGTAGTGTAGTCTTGGAGGAGTCGGTTTAGGTAGTTGTGGTTCTCATGGGGGCGTTTATGGATCAGAATACGAAAATCAGTAACGTATCGGTCGATTTCACAACGTCTCTTCTCTTCGATAAGAAATTCTCGGGTGAAGTTTCTTAGAATCTCATTGCGATTGGCCACTTTTTCCTTGGAACGCATTGTCACTTTGAAGTCTTCGGCACGAAATATTCAGATGAGGATGCACCTCCTTCAGTTCACTTTCACTTAACACACCGCGGGGTCGCTTACAACGATGCGGAACATTTAATTGATACACACAAGGAGTCTCGTCTCGTTCAAATGAAGTCTATTTTCTCGGCGTTCACTCGTTTCCTTCGTAAATATTTTGCTCGCGGAGTGATGTCATGAATTGGTCATAAATTCTCAAACATGGAGGACATTTGCATTCAAAACCGGAACGAGGTGAAGTTTTATATGGTGACTACATCAGATTCGGTGTACGGGGGAGACTGTATAAGATTGATAACTTTTCAATTGAAGTCGAAGTAGAGTAAATTGTTTATTTTGGATGTTATTTTCGTACCAGTTTATCGCTAGGAATTTTAAACATGAGTCACGAAGATGGATGCGGTTATTTAAGTTGATAAATTATAAACCAATTGAAATTAATTTTATACGATACCTGATATCTCAATCAGGATGATATATATTTGAAATTCAAAAAAATACTGCATATTTATGGCAAAAGTATTTTTTTTAAGTACAAATAATGATATTTATGCTTTTAAAAACAAATTCTCGTCTCAGGTTTGTGTGTAGGATTGAATTCGGTGCAAACATTTTCCGTTCTGAAATTCATCAGACGAAATTTCATTAATGCAATTAAAACAAGTTGTAGAAATTACTATGTTTTACTAGCAATAAATTGATATTTTACACATTTAATTGTGATTCGAGTTTCGGAGTAACTATCCCATCTTCAGAAAACTGAATACTCAACAAGCAGAACAGGGTATTTATAAATATACAGAGGAAGAAGAGATAATAGATATTACTTACTGAAAATTTAAATGGAGTGTAATATTAACTCAAATAAATAATTAAATAATATATTTATATAATTTTCTATACCTTCTATTAAGTATAAACCTCTATTTATTTTATTTTATTCATAATATATAATTATTTGCTTTCCTTAACATTCTTTATACAGTTGGTCTTTGTGCTATAACAGAGGCCGTTAAATTGCCTTTCAATCTTTTAGATCAATGGTAAACCACAGAATTATTTATTTGGGTTAACATTACACTCCATTTAAATTTTCAGTATTCATTTACCAGAAGCTTTCTGAATTGTTAAAAGGTGAGAAAATGTTTTTTGTTGATCGATATTATATTTTATTGAATATGAATATAATTGAGTACTGATGAAGCAAAGTCTCTATTGAAACTTGTTAATTAGTAGTTTTTTTACATATCTTGAGATTTTATAAAAAGTAACTTAGTTAGATATCCAATAATATTGAATATTCTAAGTAAGATAGTTTTATGATGAAATTCTTAAGATTATGTTAAACATTTTTGAAAGATATCTGTTTTCATAAGATTGATGAGCAGAAACAAAATATTGTCTACTCAAAATATTTACTTTATAGGATTTGGCCAACAATTTTTATTTATTGGATTTTGTTATATCATTTGGATGTCTTATAATGAATGTTTATTTTATATGTCGTTTAATATAAGTGCTTATATGACATTAATTAAATTTAATTCCTGAATTTATAATTATTGAATATAATTTTTTGAAATTGAATATGTAGAAGGCTAATATTAAAATATTTAAATAATTTAATATTAATAAATAATTATAACAGTAATTTCTACAACTTGTCAATTATGATCGACTACCAAATAGTAACGGCTGAAATCAGTATTCATTAATGCAATTAGATGATATACATGCAGTCAAGATAATACCAAGAATTGATCATTTAAAAATCTAGAAAATGTCGCGCGCTTGTTCAACAGTCTCCTGAAACATCCAGATTTTTTATTACTTCTCAAAGAAGCTACATACGATGAATAAAAATAGTGAAAAGCATTGATGTGAAGCCCGAAGCGTTTGCGTACTTCATCATATCGGCTGAGATCCTCTCGAAATTTTGCATTAGCCTTGTCGTTTTTCTACATCTAAATGGTATCGTTGCACTGCTTATAAAAAAAATTTGAATATTAAAACAAATTGAAATATGTTTATCTTCTACAATTTTAATTTCAAAAAAATTTTTATTCAAAAAACTTTCAGAAATAAATTTATGTCTTTGAGAAGTCCTTTAAGTGTGTTCATGTTTTTAAAAGGCAATTGGTGTTCTTAAAGGTAAGACCAGAAACAAAATTTTGTCTCCTTTAAATATTTATTTATTAATTTTAATTACTTTCGTATATCTGTTGGGTTATTTATTCCATTTGACATTATATATTGAGTTTTGATTATATATGTCTATTAAATGTAAGCAGTGCTTGTGTAGACATAAATTTACTTCTAAAAGTTTTTTGAATAAAAATTTTTTTGAAATTAAAATTGTAGAAGATAAATATATTTCAATTTGTTTTAAAATTCAAATTTTGTTATATTTCTTCCATCAAGTAAAAGGCCTTTCTATTTTATTTTATATATAATATATAAAATTATATTTTGGCTTCAATAAATCTCATTATAGAATGTCAATGAATTTAAATAAACCTTAAAATAACTCACACTGTTCTTTGATTTTGTTAGAACATAGATCAATCTTGAATTATATAGTAGATCTGTATTTCGAAGCTTAAGTCTTTTAACACGTGAGAGATATAGGTTAAGTTTTTGATTTTGATATTTGGAATATTAAATGAGGACTGAAGACGTGATTGTCTAGAATAATATTTGTTTTTTGAAGATATAGTACACATTTTTTAGAGATTTTTGAAATAATTTATTCGAATATTTAAATATATTAAATATTTCAAATAAATTATATTCTTTGAGAAGTCCTTTAAGTGTGTTCATGTTTTTAAAAGGCAATTGGTGTTCTTAAAGGTAAGACCAGAAACAAAATTTTGTCTCCTTTAAATATTTATTTATTAATTTTAATTACTTTCGTATATCTGTTGGGTTATTTATTCCATTTGACATTGTATATTGAGTTTTGATTATATACGTCTATTAAATGTAAGCAGTGCTTGTGTAGACATAAACTTATTTCTAAAAGTTTTTTGAATAAAAATTTTTTTGAAATTAAAATTGTAGAAGATAAACATATTTCAATTTGTTTTAATATTCAAATTTTGTTATATTTCTTCTATCAATTAAAAGGCCTTTCTATTTTAGCTTATAAAATATATATTTTTTAATCTTCTAATTATATGGTACTTCGGAAATTTTTCAAATATGATATGTATACTCAGTAAGGATGACGTATTCTCGAAATTCAAAAACATATTGAATATTTATGGCAAAAGTAATTTTTTTTGAGTATAAATGAAGATTACATGATATAAAGGGTGTTTCAATAAGAGCGCAATATTTCTGTGTTCAATAAAACATGGTTTTCTGTAACAAAGTATTGAAATATTTATTGATTTGGAAAATATACATTTGGGAATTATGTATGAAACAAAATATCTTGTAAATGACCGCCACGGCTTTGCTGGCATATACGTACCCTTTTGACGAAATTTTTAGTAACGTTATTGAATACATGTAGTGGTATTTCATTGATACAGCGTCTGATTTCGGCTTTCAATGCTTCGATTGTTGCAGGCTTATTGGCATGAACCTGTGACTTCAGATAACCCCAGAGCCAGAAGTCTAAAGGCGTTAAATCGCAAGAGCATGGAGGCGAATTCTGGTCACCAAATCGGGAAATGACACGACCAAGAGCAAACTAGTGCAAGATCGTCTACTGCCAGAAGTTGTTGAGTCAGTTGGATTTTGTAGGCAAGCAGCTATAAATCTTTAGTGAGAATTCGCTGAAGAGTGCCTGTTGAAATGTCCGATTCTTATGCCCGATGGTGAATTGACTTCTCTGGTCTTTCTGTCACACTCTCGCAAACTGCCGTGATTTCTTGTTCTGAACGACCTCTACGAGCTCGTATCGTATCTTTCACATCACTAACCGTATCAGTACTTTCAAATTTTTTTATTATTCTTTTCACAGAAGATGAAATAGGCACATTTTTTCGACCGAACCGTATAGTGGCAATGATCTATGTTTACTAACTCCCATCTGTAAACTTTCGATCTCTCACGTCATAATCATGTGACATTATGACTGTCAAACATGGCGCGTAATTCAAATCCTGCGCTCTTATTGCAATACCCTTTATATGCAGTCAAGGTAATACCGAGAGTTGATCATTTAAAAATCTAGAAAATACCGCGCGCTTGTTCAACAGTCCCCTGAAACTTTCAGATTTCTTATTACTTCCCAAAGAAGCTACATGCGAGGAATAAGAATTGTAAAGAGCTTTGATGTGAAGTCCGGAGCGTTTGCATGCTCTAACAAAAGGTGAACATGGAGATCTCCCACAGGTAAACTGAAACTGAAATTGATTACATGCTTACCAACAACCTGACGTGATAGTGACCAGAGACTGGTGAAATTGTCCATTGGAATAACTGGACAAATGGATAAAAAGAAATGGTTCAAGAAAAAAAGTGTTGTGAATCGAAAACATAGACAAACACAAGTTCAAAACTGAACTAACAGAACTTCTACATCGTCTAGAAGAAAAGCAACAACTCGGTAACTACACAATATTTACAAAATAACTAAAACAAGCAACTAAAGAATATGAGACAAATAAAATCAAAAATAACAAACTTAGTAAAGAAACAATTGAGAAAAGGAGAAACTCAGAGAGCTCAATGATAGAAATAAAGTTGAATACGCTGAGCTTAACAAACTGACAAAAAGAACTATAAGAAATTATTTGAGAAAGAGTGAATATGGGAATGATCAAATGATAATGGAATCCTCCAAATCCATAAAGAAAACCAGAAAAAAACCCTTTCTCAAGGAAAACCATGGCTTCAGAAATTAACAAGTAGTGGGGGCGAAACAACTAGAAATAGACGGAAAGTACTCAATATTGCAACTGAATTTAATCGAAACCTTTACAAGAATGATGGTCCTAATATAGAAGAGAGGATATTAGATCACAGTATGGATGAAGTACCACCAATTATAGAATCGGAAATAAGCATCACACTTGAAGATCTCAGACACGGAAAATGTCCAGGTGAATATGGAATAGCATACGAATGGTTGAAGTTTATAACAGAAGGACCCACAATACCACTAAGTCATATAATTGGAATGAAATGAGAAATTATTTTGTTTTCTATCACTTTTATTTACTGATTATACAGTGACTCGAGTTTCGTAGTAATGCTACATTTTCAAACTGAACAAAATATATCTCAACTATTATATATATATATTTCTTGATGGCTTCTGCAAAAATTCAAAAAGTGGGGTTTGTCACAGGTCCGTCTCATTTAATAGTTTTATTGTCAGTACGTGCTTCTTGTATTTGTGAATTTCTATGGATTCCAGGCTGTCTTGTGTTTTCCTTTCGCTTCCACGTGCAATATGTCGAGATTGTCCAATTCTGGGAAGATATGATCAGTTACGAAAAAATATTTCGCAAAATTTTAGGAAAGATAACTCCAATTTTGCGAACCAAATTTAAAATCTTGAGATTGTTGCAAATTCTTTAGCGCCCAACGTTGCTCCGCTCATAAAAGTTTTGTTTTGAAACTTTTGATCAAACGATCCTTATGACATTTCGCAGAAAGATGTGCGTTATCATTATTCTCCTAAACACCAAATTTCAGATTTATCAGATTTGTAATTTGGAAAATATCAATAAAAATGAGAGAAAATACCAAACACGAATAACGCGAGATATTCAGATCTCATATCTTCCCTGAAAGTTTCAAGTCTCTATCTCTTTCCGTTGGAAAGTTTGAGTCAAATGAGATATTTGACCCTCAAACCTGCCCTGAAAGTTTCAAGTCTCTAGCTTTTTCTGTCGGAAAGTTAGACTATTCAAGGACCGACCAGTCCGACAGAAATACTTTTGACCTCGGATTCTTCATTAGTGAATTCAACCTTATCGTTTGAAATCATTTTAGTTTGCTCAAAGTGCTCTGGTCATCTCAAGTGTGCTTTGTGATTGTATTAAAGGATACAAATATCGAACGAAGAATTTGTGTATTCATATTTACTTAATTAAGTTAGAGGCGATTCTGGTCTCGAATGAACTGGTTGAATCGGTTTCTGAAGGAATTCACCGAATTTGCACTAACAACACTATGTAGCAACCCATTCCATCTGCCGAAAACTCTGTTGGAAAGAAACGTTTGACGCTGTGTGGCCTTGAAATTCTCTTTCGCCATTTTGAAGGCATGGTCACGTAGTTTGGTGCTGTAGAGGTGATTCAGATTCACACCAAAGAACCCATGCAGAGCCTGATAAGTCACAATAAGATCATCTCTATCTCGTCGATGCAGAAAAGTTTGCAGATTCAGTAGTCTGAAACGAGCGTGATAGACTGGTCTTATCCTCCCAAAGGGAGTCCTTGTATTCCAACGCTGTACAGACTCGAGGAAAAATTGATCCTCCTGAGAGAAAGGCACCACACCGGTCCAGCATATTCCATCAAAGGATGCACATAGCTACAATAAAGTGTTCGACACGTTGCCCGGCTGCAACCCCTTAACGATCTCTGAATCATGTAGGTCATCTGTCTGGCTTTTGCTACCACAGCCGCCAAGTGGTGTGACCAGCTCAAATCATAGGACACTATGATGCCTAGATCATCATATTGGTCAACGGGAGTCAAGCAGTGACATATTGAGTCTTAGGGTTATTTCTGCCTAGGTGTAAAACGTGGCATTATTCTTAAACACTCTGGGAATTTTTCCAGCAATAAAGCCAAAACGGGTCGAGTTGTGTGGCTTGTTGAACCATCTTACTGGAACCACATCTCTTCCAATTCCATATCATTAATTTCAGGCCAAAAAAATCGGTAATCATTCGGTTATAGCGATGAGAATTAACGGTTCAAGTGACACTTTCTTCATTTTCAAATAAGTACGGGCCAATCACTCCACCATACCAAATTGCATACCACACAGTGACTTTTTGTGGATGCAGTGGTCTCTCATCAGTTAAATCAGGATTTTCACTGCCCCCAGATGCGACAATTTTGCTTGTTTACCATAACTACCGAGTGAAAAATGTTCTGAAGAAAATGCGATGTAAAATATCGTAATCCAAACGTTGTTGCTCAAGCATCCAATCGGCATATGTTCTACTCATTCTACGGCCAGCTGACTTTAGTTGTTGTGTCAACTGAACCTTAAAAGGAACCTTACTTTCAACGTCAAAAGGTAACTCCTCGTCTATATCCTACATCGAAGAATAGTCCCGTACATTAGTGAAATGTTATTCTGCCACTATTTCGCTCGATGATGTCATCTCTTGTATTTTGAACTTGATAGTCGATAAAATTATATGTCTCGATAATCATACCGATTACTCGCAATTTGTTGGAACGTAACCAGTCCAAGTAGCGTTCATTGGAATTGAAAGAGCGTAGCTCTATAAATAAAGATGAGAAAAAGCTGCTTCAAAATTATTGTTTTCGATACCGTACATACTGTAATAATTAAAATCGGCCTGTCAAGGTTGGGTATCTCAAGAATAGTTCTTACGAGGTAGGCAGCGGTAATTTATTGATAAACAGAAGTGCAGAGGAGAAAAACGCTGCGCAGTTGATGCATTTTACGGGGAAATTGGATAGTTAATAGATTAATTTATGTAGATTGCGTACCTTTATGGTTTGCTGATTAGGTTAATAGATGTATTGTTAACCAGTTGATCTTTTGTTAGAATATCCTCTTTCCGCGGGACGTATATTTTCCAACGGATTGAGATAACAACTTTAATTGGATTGACTTGGCCGATGCTTGGTAGAAATTATTTATAATTAATTAATCGATCGAACACATGTTTCAATTTCCACTTTATCTTAATGGTACTAACGTAGGCTTCGTCCATCTTGAAGGACTACTTCTTAAAAAGTGTTACGATATTATTTTGAAATGAAATAAGATATTACTTAGTTTTCAATAACTTTTCATTCTTTTCCAAAATGAACTATCACAAAGTAACGGACTACTGCATCCAATACTTTAAGTAGCTTATATCAGAAAAATATTCCATTCAAAATTACGTTCGAGACTTATCTCTTAAAAATATTAAAAAGAGAGGTGTAGTAAAAACCGATCTAGTTGTTTAAAAGGATGTTGTTATCTGTATGCTTATTTATTACGTATATTTCCTGTAAATTCAGTTTAAGAACTCTGTTTTCAAAATGTCAAATTTCAGAATTATTTATAAAAGAATGACTAGGTATTTACTAAAAGTTGTTTCCCATCTTTGATTTTTTTTGTGTTCAGATAAACGGAGTTTTGAGCCATCTAAGCATGAGTTCATATGTATCGAGTTGTTCGGAAAGAAATTTCGTTTTTTTTTGGGAAAATGAAAGACAATTTTTGTATAGTGAAAAAAAAATTTATTGAATTATATATTGGCCGTTCTGGTCCAACATCTTTTGCCATTTTTCTGGAACTAGCATGATTCCTCCTGAAATTTTTGGTCTTTGCGGGCAAAAACTGATCCAGGTGATTTTTGACCTCTTCATTTGAAGCAAAGGTTTTACCCTCCAACAAATTTTGCAAAGACCGGAACAAATAATTAGCCAAAGGCGCCAGATCTGGAATATATGGTGGGTGTGGCAGTGAATACCATTCAAGCTGTTAAAGCTTTTGGCGAATGACCAAACTTGTATGAGGTCTCGCATTATCTTGGTGGAACACTACACCTTTTCTGTTGATTAATTCTACGCTTTTCTGTTGCAGTGCATCATTCAGTTTGTCCAGCTGATAAAAGTAGACTTTCGAAATAATTGCAAACGTTGAATATCAAAACAGATTTAATCTGTTAGTCTTCTACAATTTCAATTTCAAAAAAATTTTTCAAAAAACTTTTAGAATTAAATTGATGTCTAATAATAAGCACTGCTTATATTTAATAGACGTATTAAAATCAAAAGTCACTAATAAAAAATCCAACAAAAATAAATTATTAATTAAAATTCAAAATAAGTAATATCGGATGTTTCCTTCCAAACATACGCATCTGAACTCGTCAGAAAGCTTTGCCTTTGAAAAAAGGCAAAGGCAAAACATACGTACCACGGCCTTCCTGACGAGTTCAGATGCGTATGTTTGGAGCGAAACATTCGATATTACTTATTTTGAATTTTAATTAATAATTTACTTATTTTATTCCATTTGATATTCTATAGTGAATTTTGATTTTTATACGTTTATTTAATATAAACAGTGCTTATTATTAGACATTAATTTAATTCTGAAAGCTTTTTGAAAATTTTTTTTTAAATTAAAATTGTAGAAGACTAACAGATTAAATCTGTTTTGATATTCAAAGTTTGTAATTATCCTTCTATCAAGTAAAACACCGCATCTTATTATTTTGTCTGAAATATTATAATTGTTGCATTATGCGGTAAAAGCTCAAAAAAGATTCCTTTAAAATACCACCAAACAGACAGCATTACCTTTTTTTGATAGATATTGGCTTTCTAAATTCTTTGAACCGGTTCATCTTTTTTGCTTCATGATCTCTTGCTTTTGACATTGTTATATATAATCCATTTTTCGTCCCCAGTAATGATGCGCTTCAAAAATGGATCATTTTATTATATGGAATCCATGACCGTTCTTATATATAAGATGCATGTAAGTTTTCACACCTAATCAGTTCAGATATAGAACCTGATGAAGCCACGGTGTAGTGAAATAATGGTTGTTCATCAGTGAAAATTCTAACAGCTATATTTTGGAGGTTAGTGCTTTTTAATATGAATATTAATTTTGTATTTATCGATCTAATATATTTTTCTTCATTTACGCAACCGAATTCAGAAATAGAGTTATTAGGAAGCGAAAATTTTTAGTTTATTTTTTACTTGATTGTTGATGTAAATTTTAATTTATATTATAAGTCATTGTATTATATAATAATAATCATATATGATATTATATAATCATATGATCATCATATATCAGTGTTTCAAAAATGCTTTTTCTACTTGTAGTGCAGGGAGTGAATCTCTCTTGAAGGTGATTATATTATTATATTATATATTGCAGTTTTTGTAACTATAGTTGATTCATAATCATTTATTTATTATTACAATTCATTCAATAAAATATACAAGAATAACTTCGAATACTCGAATATTTTATTCTTAAAACAAGAAACGTTAAAGTACTTTCCTATTTGACGGCATTGTAATTTCAATATTATTAATTGCTCGACTCATCAGTTTCAGTTGGTAGTTAATTTTCATCATTCTTGCTAGATTATCTGCCCACATGGCTTCCTCCAGATTCTCTACCTCTTCCCTCTTGGCTTTCATTTCTGGCGATTCTAGCATACGTTTCACGACCTTCTCCATCATCAGGATCCTTCTGTCGTCAACCATATTGAGGCCTGAGTCTTTGGTGCCTTCCATGAAAAAAATCTCTTTCTCACCCTCTTCTTTATTGCATAGGTTCCGCACGGTTCTCATCATTAAAGCATGATCTGATTCGTCTAACCTTAATCCTTTTTTCATCTTCAAAAGCACGCATTTGGCAACACTGGCCATTGCCTTCATTCGGTTCGAATCGGTCTGCACGCAGTTTTTGTACCTCATCATATCGTCTTTAGGGCTGACCATCTCTTCTTCGGCGACAGGCTTTCCACCGGCTGTCAGACGGAATTTTTGTGCCAGTATGCCGGCGTTCCGTTTCAAAGTTTCGAGTCTTTCTTTTGTGTAGTCCTTCACGTTGTAATCTAATTTTTCTTCAAATGCAAACTGACGCGCTTTAAGGTAACCAAATATGATTATAGCTATGAAAATTGTTGTGCTGAATTGGCAGAACACGGAGTAAAGTATGGAGAAGGCATAGCCCAAGCCTCGTTCATTTAAGCAAACTTCATTGGGTTTGGTCTTGTCCACGCCTATAGTTATAGACAAGAGAGTCTTTAGGACTTGATATTCATCCTTGAACTGTTCAACTTTCGAGCCCAAGGCAATGAAGAAGGTTACTCCAAACGCAACGATACAAATATTGTAATATAACAACATCATGCATAATGAATTCATGGTGAGCATCAGCGTTCTTTCGACTGTACGAAAAATAACACCAAATCTAACCACCTTCCACATCCTTATGGTAGATACACATATCAAAAAAGCAGCTAGCGTCCTCATCCAAGACTCTACATTGAGAACTGGAAAGTAGTCTACGAAAGTGTTGCTCGGACTTTCTTCTAAACAATTAACGAATGCTCTCAGGACTTCAAGTCTCCTAAAATACATTCCTATCCAAGCGAAGCTCAGAATTATTATTAATATATCAACTATGTGCCAAAGATCTCTTTTGAACCAAACTTTAGTTTTTATTATTCGAATGATTGTCCTTATGCACATCGCCAGCACCAGTAGCATGAAGATGAAGCTGCAAATCATAGCAGCGCTTTGACTTTTGGAACTGTGTTTAACAACTCTTTCAGTTTTTGCCTGAAAATGAGGAATTTACATTTTAGTTATATGAAACACACACATATACATGTATATGTGTGTGTGTGTTTTCGAAGTGACATGATGTTCTGTACACCAAACTGATGCCATTCATTAAATAACCAAATTATTTTAATTAAAAAGAAGACAGAGTGACTGAAATAGTTTCAGGTTAGGAAAAATGCACCGCTTTTCGCAAAATAAAGATAATACACTTACTGTCACATCTTTGCTGATGTATCCAGCAGGAGTCTTCTCTAAAACAACTTCAGCGAAATGAAACAGATTTTTGTTAACATTATAAAGGCAGAATTCCACAATAACCGCTCTTGTTAGTGGATTCAACCAATTGTAGCGTTTCAGATAATTGAAATTCACATAAGAGTTTTCGATAGTTCTTCCTAGTTCTGCGACATATCCTCCACTTTCGTAAAATCCGGCAAGGCCTTAAAATGTTCAAGGTTTCAATAATAATAATTATAACAACAAGAACGATATATTTAAAAAATGGTCAGAAGCACTGACTTAAGTCAGGAGCTTTTGCGCGCTTGTTCAGATCACCCACGATACTCACGCAATTTTGCATTATTCTTCTTGTCGTTATTTCACATTTGAATGCTTAATTTGGACTCAATCGTAGCACTGTTCCTATGGTTTCGGTAGTGCTCAACGCTGCTCTGCACGCAAATTATATTTTTGAACACCAAATTTCAGATCGATCGAATCCGTTGTTTCAAAAGTATTGGAAAAAATGTGGAAAACTTTCAACTGTGGATAACTACGAACCGATTTTGCCAACTAACGAACTCAACCTAGATATTTAGGCCCAAACCTACACTGAAACTTTAAAATCTTTAGCTATTTGCTTGCGAAAGTTAGCGAACTCAGGTTGTATAGTAAAAAAACGGACCCATAGACATGATACTGGGGGCAAATTGCTTGTTGTTAAGGGAGTTCCGAAAAGCATTAATTCCATATACTTGGAACCATATATGTCCGTGCCAACTATTTGCTCCTCTAGGGACCCATTGGTATATCAGATGAGATGTTCTGCCAGAAGTTAATCTAACCTTTACATGTCTTTTTGGTGGTTACCTAGGATCACTTCATACTTGGCATTAACTCAACTGGCATAGAATGTTTCGAGAACAAAAAAAGCCCTTAGTGGACTACTCTATGCTCCTCTAGGGACCCACTGGTATATCAGATGAGATGTTCTGCCAGAAGTTAATTTAACCTTTACATGCCTTCTTGGTGGTTACCTAGGATCACTTCATACTTGGCATTTACTCAACTGGCATAGAATCTTTCGAGAACAAAAGAAGCCCTTAGTGATTCTGGGTTCCTCATATGCCCCTTCTAAAACCTATATGTTCCATTGTAAGAGCACTCATCAGGCATTCTTTTTTTACATATATATGTAGCGGAGTAAGATCTAATAAAACATAAATTGATGCCATGGAAGTTGTATATGCAGCTTTTACGATCTAGACTAGAAAGCAAATCTTTGCGTCTGCAAGTTTGTCCTTTCCCAGACTAGAGAGGTATATGTGTAAATGTCTAATGAATCATTCAGGGTTTCAGATCCCAAGTCATGTTAAACAGTTTGCGGTAACATTTTCTATCAAGGGCAAGTTCACATCAAGTTTTTTTCCAAAGTGACCCCTAGATCATCGAGAAACTGTATTTTTCCACCCTTCAATGCTGCAGTTGTCAATTTGAGCTTATTGCGACGTGTGACTGGAAAAATAACTGTTTTGGTTCGACTGACAACGAATACTTCTTGCAGACATTATCGATTAATAATTTTAATGACGTTTTGGGTCAGAGCCGACGTTGTTCCTTCGAACTTCCCTCTGATTATGATCACTAGGTCATCGGCGTAGCTGTAGCAGTTCTTACCCTACTTAATCGGTCTCTGAGTAGTTCGTCCACCACGAGACTCAGGATTCCGCCCTAAGGACATCTCCTTCTACAAGCGACCATGACCGACATTCCTCCAAGATCCACCGTGAGTCTTCATTCTACAAGCATGGACTGAATTCATTGAATAGTTTAATAACTGTTCAAGACTTTTTCCATAGTTTTCAGGAGGAATGATGTGAGTCTACTTGGGCGATGAATATTTCGTCCTGCTTTCGATATGAAAACTATCCTTGCCTTTTTCCAACACATGAGGGTGTGGGCTAGCACAAAGCAAGACGTAAAGATTTCGCGCAATTGTAAGGTAAAAAATTCTAAATATTTTTGAAGCAGAACTGCGAAGATTCCATTTTTAACCAGCGATTTATAAGGCTTGAAGCTTTGGATCCATTTAACCCATTTAATTCTCTTTGCGGTAAAGAGTTTGCTAGCAGTTTGCCATTCTTCTTGGGTAGGCTTATTTCACCACCTCCACCGCAGAATTCACACGCAAAGATCACCGTATACGATCTATCTAATGATCTTCAGACTTCAATAAAATAGAGATCTTGGAAAAACGTAGCTAAACCATCTTTAGTGTAAGTGGGAAATAACAAAAATCAATATATGTCTGAAAGGACATCAACTCACTTGACCATAGAAGATATGTCTGTCTCAAATTACATAAAAGAAAGTAACCTGGAAACTTACGTTGAATACGATCTAGATTTATTTGAATAATCTGTATTTTTAATTTTGAAATTGTGAGATATTTTTTCTGAATAATAATTGTTATACAAGCACAGGAAGACCTAGGTTTTTATGACATTTATTTTAAAAATTTGTCCCCCTCCCCTCTGTTATTTTAATTAGGTCCAAGTTGAAGTGAAAAAACGTTTAAAATTGCTCACTTGATATCGAGAGGTGACTGAACGTTCCCCTTAAGAGAGGACAGTACCCCATATGTAGATTCAGCTCTTCCTCGAAAACTGCCGATCTCTTTTTCTTTTTGATATTGTGAAATCTGGTAATTTCTGTATTATTAACGTATATTGGATAGACAATCTTTTACAGATAAGATAGATCCAATATTTTACAGGTGAAAGTAATGGAAACAGATTGAATTCTAACTGGTCGTTTGCTAGCGGCAAATATTTTCTATGTGCGAAACATCTTTCTTTATACAATGAAAAACCATTAGTTTTTCTGTATCATATAAAAGGAACCTATCTCAAAGAATTTAGTCAAACCGAAATTTTACATGCAGGGGAGGAACGAAAATGATAAGACCTATTAGAAAGTTTTGAAATTTTTTCCGCATATAGAAAACATTCAACAATAACAGATGATCAGATGCATATCGCAGAGCTTTTTATGGATTTTTTATTTTCGTTTCGTCAGGAGCATAGTTTTAAATTTGCATTGCGGATTTTTGAACAAGAGCGAAAAAGTTTCTGATTTTGTGACGGTGCTTTTCTAGATTTTTAAATAACGTTTAGCATGCACTCGTGAAACTTCTTATAACTGACTACAAACCAATATTAATACGACAATGAGATGGATAATGAGAGATTGCATGAATGGAGAGTGAAGTCCCCACATGCAAGATAAAAAAAAAGGTAACCTTGGAATATGTTATTATTTCTGAGTCGAGCCTCTGAACACCTGGAGAATTATCTCCGAAAACGGAAGAATTTCTACTGGAACTGAATATTAAGAACTACAATTGGAAAACTATCGAGTACAAATCATGAAATATAGCAGCCTCAGCGTTGACACATATCGATATGCTAGGAATAATTCAATATTTCATGTATTTTGTATTGCTCATGTTAAAAGGGGCAGGTGTGAAGAAGAAGAATAATTACCTAGGAATATCTTTCCAACTCCACTCTGATGGCCCCAAACGTAACCCAGCCTCGACCTATGCACTTCAGGAATTGTGTTGTTCCATGCTGGAGTATAGTTCAAGTAGTCATATCGAAAAAAGAAATCAGGAGACCTGCAGGTCTTGTTGAGAAACTGCATCTGTTCCGTTACATTGCAAGAGTCCTCTTCTACCCTATGTTGTCTGAGCCGAAAAACTCCTAAGTATTTGTTGCTCGCGTCTGACGTCATACCCGGGTTCTCAGAAATGTACCTTCCATACCACTGGTATGACTGCATGGTGGGAATGAAGCCATATTCAACAAAATTCTCAAAACTGAAAAAGATTGAAGAAAATTCTAGATTGAATTAATATATTTCTTGCGTATATGTTTACAGAGACGGTCGTGACTGGAGTTGAAAAAACTTGATACTAACGCTTTATTCACATTTGTTAAAAATTTAAAATTTTTACTTTTCTGTGTAAAAATGAAACTATAAAGTATCACTCTACTTCAAGTAATGTTCATCGAAAATGACCTGACAAGAAAATTTTCAAGTTGAGCAAGGAGATTGGTTTTCAAAACAGTAGATAATTACCGCAAATAAACGATATATATTAAATAATACTACGAGTATCACATATTCATTTTAAATATGACAATTATTTTACTACGCAATAGCTTCACCGCTTAATATATTCTAAAAAACTAGCATAAACATATATTAAATTTTTGCATACTTAATTTGTTCCATTAAAATGAATTGTAGTTTAATGCCTATATTTCAACAAGGGTCTGAAGGAATTTCTGTTTACTTTGATTATCAATAAATCTTAACAAGTATCTCAAAAATATTCGAAAAAAGGTAAGTTAAGTAAGATTTCAATTTCATTATACATGTTCTTGTGTATCCAAAGGAAACAAGATCAAGGTGCAACTTTGATTTTATATATGCAAAATTTTATGCTTATGATTGAAGGTATGTGTTATTTTTTTCGATTATGAACAAGGTACTTTCGCCTAGGATCAGGATAAAATTTCTTGCCGTGCTTATCTCACTAAGGTCGTTCTCCGCAAAATTTCATACCTACATTGTTCTGGTCGAAACCTTTTCATTCGAAAACTGAACCAGTACCATAGAAACTGTCCGAGGCAGTTACTCTTCGATAGTCGAAAAAATATCCACTGAAGAAAAATTTCTCTCTCATTTTCTCTAGCACGTATCAACAACGCTTTTGTCACGCGAATTAAAACCAACAATTTGCAAAACTCCTCAAATTCATTTTCATGAGGCATGTTGCATTAGAGAATTTGTGAAGTGAACTCAATGAGTCAAAGTTCATCGATCTACGTTCGTAAGAACTAGATAATTTTCTCCAACACAAAGATCGATATAAAAATTATTTCCGCATTTTCTCCATTTCGGTAAAGTTGTTATTTTTTTATATAATATATAGACTGTATATAAAGTAGTCCCAGTTCATTATTTATATTATATCAGTTTTTTATTCCTTTCGAAGTATGCTTATTCTTGAATTTACATACTAATTGAATCAACGTAGTTGAATTTGAAATGGAATACCATCATACCACGGAATTCTACAGTATGTTTGATAAGTGATTCGAATGAATGGAAATATGCTTAGGATTGGGGCAACTTTTCATGTTTTTCTATTTCGCTTTGGAATGTCCTATCTATTTGTTCTATAATTTGGCGATCATCACAAGTTAATTTGAAAATTGCTGATTTCCTACCTCTAGATATATTGACCCTATCGTTTTCAATGAATTTACCAAGGATTTTGTGAGTTTCAAATGAAGTTCTGAAATAATACTTTCTTTTTATATATGCTACAATTCTCTTAGAAATCCTTTCAGAATATTTCATGGTTATATACAATATTACTTTTTTTTTCATATTGGGCTATAAAAATTTGAAAAATATTCAACAAAGAGCAGGAGGAAAGAATGTTTCAAATCGTTTCGGACTCACTCTCTTATATGATTCACTGTAGACAATTTTTTTTTTTGACTGGGGGGTCCATATATCAACTTCATAGCTTGCTCGTGGCCTCTGAAGTCGTACAAAGAATCCTTTTCTCCCAAAACAATAATATACAATAGTAATATGAAGGTTAGTATCATGAAAAAGTCCTGAACTTGCCAAACCATTTCACGTTTTTGTCTGAAGTGGATCCTTTTTTTCTAGAAATCATATGAAAAATCTTCAGTCAATATATTATAAAAAAAATTCCCAAGAAATAAAATGTACCAATAATTCAGGCTACAATAACAAGCATTCCTTGATACCCAGGTATTGAAAAATTATTGCATGGTATATGAAAACTATTTATATGATGTCAAGAAATTTTGCATCAGTTCTTTAACCGATACATTATCGCGTTGGCGGAGAAAAATTAACTATAACATTGTTATGAAAATATGCATAACATCTCAGGAGTAATAATAGTTCTTCTTAACTGAAGTTAGAATTATTTTCGAGCTAACTTACATTCTGTCAAGAAAGTACCGGGAATTATCGATTTAAATCTGGCGGGGCAATGAGGCACGTAAATTTTTTTTTTCCTAGGTTGGTACCACTGTCCTTAATTACTATGCCAAGCTTGAGCGGGATCTGTCAACTAGTGTGTTTGCAACAGCTGATTTAGTCAGTCGATGTCAGAGTGCGTGCCGATTTTTACTATGGGTGATTACGTTGAGCAAAGAATTTGTTTAAAGTTTTGTGTTGCAAATGAATTTTCGTGTGCCGATGCATTGAAAATGTTGCAAAAGGCCTTTGGTGATAATGCTCTATCGAAAACTCGTGCATATCAGTGGTACAGAGCCTTCAAGGACGGTCGTGAAGTGGTCGCCCATCGACGGCTTCGATCGAAGATAACGTCGATAAAATTAAGGAACGGTGCTGGAAAACCGTCGTACCAGCTTGAGAGAGATAGCACATGATCTTAAGATATCCCACGAGTCCGCACGTACGATTTTGATTGATATTTTGGGCATGAGAAAGGTGGCCGCACGATTCGTACCGAAAGACCTGAATTTTCTTCAAAAACGTCATCGCGAACAGGTTGATTCAGACATGCTGGATCGCTGTAATTCCGATTCTACATTCATGGAACGCATTATAACTGGTGATGAGACCTGGGTCTACGAGTACGATATGCAAACAAGCCAGCAATCATCTGAATGGGTGGCAAAAAATGAGCCGAAACCGAAAAAACCACGCCAAAGCCGCTCGAAAATGAAGGTGATGCTCATTGTTTTCTTCGATATCCGTGGCGTGGTGCACTACGAATTCGTTCCAGAGGATCAGACGGTAAACAAGGAGTATTACCTAGGCGTTATGAAACGTTTGCGTGAGCGTATCCGTAAGAAGCGGCCAAATTTGTGGGCGAACAACTCATGGATTTTGCATGACGATAACGCGCCTTCTCACCGAGCTACGATTGTGACTGACTTTCCCGCCAAAAACTCATCAAACGTGCTTCAGCAACCACCGTATTCGCCGGATTTGGCTCCCTGCGACTTTTTCCTCTTCCCAAAACTAAAATTGCCCCTTCGTGGCACCTATTTTGAGTCGATTGAAGCCATAAAACAAAATTCGGCGCGAGAGCTAAAGTCCATCCCGGAAAGCGCCTATAAAAAATGTTTCGATAATTGGAAGTGCCGTTGGCATAGATGTATTGGAGCAAATGGAGCCTATTTTGAAGGCGACCCAATAAATTTTGACGATTAAATGTAAAAATGTTGTTTTAATTGAAAATTCCCGGTACTTTCTTAACAGAGTAGTATTAGTATCAACTTGACACGTTTCTCTTACGCTTGGTAAAGCAGAGAAAAAATGTTAAACTAGGAACTGAGAGTATAACAATATGTCGTGATAATTCCCGAAAAATTCATAGTATGGGAAAAAACGTCCTCATATTTAGCAGAAATACTTTCTGTCACAGGGTACTGTTACCTCAAATGGTATCTTGCGAGTCTAATTTTTGTAAAATAACAAATCACCGTTCCACAAGAGATCTTAAAGCTATTCCAGCTACTTGAGTTCTTTAGAATTATGGAATTGGATGGAAAATTAGTCAAGTTCTTTGAGCTGATTACCTTTGAGACTGCATCAGTCCAAAATTGTCTCGATGTCCCCCTATCTTTTCCCTATTTGATAGTATCTGTTGAAATTATTATCTGGGTAACCTGGAATTATCCATTTTCTGTAGATGACCATACTATATAAGTTGTTATCAATTCGATGTCCATGATGAGTGATCCTTTCAACCTCAATTCAATATTTCTTTTATATATTTATTATTATATATTATTTATCTATTTTATGACTCAAGAATATACGGTTGAAACAAGAGATCATTACCTTGAGTTATTCTTTTCTTGATCTCTCGATCATTCCTGCCTATGGCATTAAATTATATACCTCAAATATGTATAGTTATTGCATCCAGTTTTTTAATCTAAGTTAAATTCGATTTTTGATAGCTCTGCTCCGATAAGAAGCTATTTTGTCTTTTGCGGATTGAGACCAAACCCCATTGCTTATACTCCTCTATAAACTTTTGTAACAAAAATTCCAAGTCGTCTTTTTCGTTTTTAATGACTTGATCATCAGGAACTGCAGTGTTAATATACAGAGATAGCTTCTGTATTTCTCACATTTACCTTTATCGCCTTTCTTATAGATTGATGAAATATGGTCTTCCATTGATCCGCTGTTTGAGCGCCTGTTATAAATTCATTTATTTACCACGTCCGAGTTACGATGAGTTTTCTTGTTTCATACTTAAAAGTTCTGCTGGCATTCTATCTGCACCTGCAGCTCTATTATTCTTCAGTTTCCTTATATTTCTTTCAAGTGTTCTTACGTTAATGTTTGTTTCTTCTTCTTGGATAATTATCTCTGATGGTAACATCCTGCAATATTCATCTCTATTTTCAGCCAGCAGTTTTTCGTACTTTCACTTTTTTGATGACTCTGAGCTCTTAGTTCCTTCAATATGTGCATCTTTTTTATTCCATATTTTTCTTTGGACAGCTGAGATGGTCATTCTTTTTAATCTTTCTCTTATTATGTTCTGAAATACTACATCTACATATGTATCATTTATGTCTCCAAGTTCTTGGTTTAGTCTTTGTTAATGAAGTGTCCCTGTGCTATCGTGTATGTATCTTTTCTCCTTTGTTTTTTCTGGATTAAATCTCTGATGTTTATAAGAATCATTTTCGCTTCAAGATAATGCTCTGATGCACAAGTGATGCCCTTGTAAGCTCTGGCATCATTTGTTTGTATGACAGTACACTGTGTCGCAGAATGTTGCGCATGCCATGAACAGCACACCGCACGAATACATAAATATTGACAGAACTCTAAATAACCACTAGACTCACCACAATCATTAACCGAAGCATACTGCGATATTTCGAACATGTCACCAGATGAAGAGAAGGTATGGAAAGATTGGTACTGGAGGGTAAAGTCCAAATCAGAAGATCCAATGTTCGGATAAAATAAAACAAATACATGGTTACTCTCTTTCTGAAGCAGTAAGACAAGCGCCAGAGAGAGAAGAATGGAGAAAAACAATCAATAGAGTAGCATAACGTCACCACATCCATACGGAGGATACTGTGCCGTTAACACATAATCGATGACAAATTTCAATTTTCTCATAAATTTTAACCATGTGTATGTATGAAAGTCTTTACGTCTGAAGAGGCCATTGAGTATTTTTAGTTCATGACATTCACATATTTTCAAAAACCTTCAACTTCAACTGATGAAGTTGAAATTATACATTCGGAACGATCTAGCTAGCAAATCGCCGATCAAATTTCAGGGAAATGCGAACAAGGATAATATCCATAAAATTGAGTTTTTTTCTCAAATGTTCGGTATTTTTCCAAACATCGTATGTGATAAACTGTTAGCCATACTAGGTTCGCCTCGATTCTTAAAATAATAAGAAGAGGTTTTTTACTTGATAGTAGAATTATTACAAATTTAAACATCAAAACAGATTTATTCTGTTAGCCACCTATAAATTTTAATTTAAAAAAATTTTTGAATAAAATCTTTTGAAATTGAAATTTATGGGAGGCTAACAGAATAAATCTGTTTTGATATTTGAATTTTGTAATAATCCTTCTATCAAGTAAGAAACCTCTTCTCATCAATTTATTGTACATATAATATATAATTATATTTTCCTTCCTTAATTTCATTATATGAATATCATTTGGTTTTAATTAAGGCCATAAAATAACTTACAAGCTTTGTGTGATATTTGCGGTGAACATAGAATATGTTGGATTTTTGAAGTTCTCTATTTTCAGTATTTGTTCAACAAGGATACCACAACGTCTTTCTGGTAAGTTGTTTCTTGTTGATTGATTTTATTTTTTAAATGTGAAGTTGGACTGACAAAGACCTTATTTGATTTCAAATTGTGTTTTGAGGATGTGCTACAATGTTTGAGAGATTTTTGAAGTAACTTATTTGAATATATAAAATATTTCAAATAAATAAGTTTTGGAGAAGTTCTTAAAATTATGTTTTGCGTTCTTGAAAAAGATTTGGTTCTCATAAATATATGATCAGAAATAAAATTTTGTCTCCTTCAAATATTTATTTATCAATTTTAATTGACAATTTATATTTGTAGGGTTTTTTATTTCATTTGACATTATATAATTAGTTTTGATTTTGTTTTTCTTCTAAATTCATGCAGTGCTTATAAGACATTAATTTAATTCTGAAAGTTTTTGAATAAAATTTTAGAGAATTAGAGTTTATAGAAGGCTAACAGAATATGATATTTAAATTTTGATTCTTAATTCTGAAGTATAAAACTAATCCTTATAAAAGAATTATTACAAATTTATATAATGTTTGAACATTAGCAACTTAAGGTACGTTATTATGAGGATCAATAATTGAATATTAATCGGTTACTTAATTTTAATTTTGCTCTACATACCATATAGTCTGCTCTTGTCATCAGCTCATAGACAGGACCAAGGATGGGTCTATAAATGTAATGCCCAACAAACTTATATAAAAGCCTCCTTTGTTCTTCTATGTTTCTTATTATTTTCTCAAAATTCAATCGAACAGGTTTCACGACTCCACCAACAAGAATGAGAAAAATATTGTAGAGATAATCCAAGATAAAAACGTACGAAAAGAAGCCGAATAAAATCGACATCATCCACTCCCATGTAGTAGGTGCTATAATTTTGTAGCCATATATCAAAAGTACTTGGATATGGCTTGTAATGTTCGCAATTAATACAACCCTAAAAGATTAAAATTCATTTATATGATTACAACCTGAAATAAAATTCGACTCGCAAAATAATGCTTTACCAAAAAAATACCGTGAAAGCAGCTGGAAGGACTTTTGCGTCTCTAGCATACTGCGATTGAAACTGTATCCTTGAATTTCTGCAAGAAATTTTTTTTCAGTTTTCACTGTGTTCGGGGTTTCCCAATTAAACAACTTTTTAGGAATAACTAAAGGGTGGATCATCTAGAGTTTGCATTTTGAATTGGTTATTTCATCTGGCAAAACTTCTGTCATTTTATTTTGACAGAAAGTTAATTAAATATTGAGCATTAATGAAATGCATCTATTTACGCTTGAAAAAAAACTGGGAAATATTCAGAACAAATTTCCAAAGTTGTGAGTCTTCTATCTAGAAATTTACGTGGAAAATTCAATAGAAATTAAATGCCCTCACGGCAATTTGTGAATTCGTGAAACTGGACCGTTATTTGATAAAACAACCCGTTCACATTCTCGTCCAGTGAGCTCACATTGCTGTTGTAGCCATCAATATCAACTCGTCATCGTGCTCAAGAACTGAACATTTCTCGCACTTCTTTGAGGGGAATTTTGCACGAAGACCTCGGTAGAGGCCTTACAAAATTCAACTAGTGCAAGAAGTGAAGCATCTTAACCATCAGATGCGTTTCCACTTCACTCAGTGGGCTAATAATCGCATAGACGAAGAGGAGCATTTTCTCAGAAAAATAATCTTTAGTGATGAAGCTAATTTTCACCTCGGAGAACTTTTTTAGTGGGGATCCGTAGTGGATTAGTGTTACGCTAATCGTCCAGAAACGATTGACAATGTACTGAAAAATTAGGTTGATCGGATAGAGTACTGTAGCCAGTCGTAGCTGTCATTCAAATAATATTGTTTTTCATTCGTTAATGTCAAGGTTCAATCTTTCCAATGACCTCATAACTTTGAAAAAATATATTCGATTTTTTATTTATAGCCGATTCAAAAGAAAACCTAAATGGCCCACTTCTTGTGTTTTACTACATGAACATACAAATAAAACATTTCAGAATTTCCTATCAAAGAAGATGTGTTTTCAAAATTTAATAAAAGGCGGAATATTCCAGATAAAAGTGAAACTTTCTTCATTTTGAAGTGGAGCTTACGATAAGTATGACTTATTACAATATGTTAGGTCACAACCTTCTGAAACACAAACGTACCTGAAATCTGGCAACAAGTTCAGGGAGCTCTTCTTATATACGTGGTGTGGCAGAAAGGTAACCAGACTCATTTTTATCCGCCAAAGTTTATATTTTTTCAGAAAGCAATGTTATTCCCTTCAAATTAGTTTCCTTGGGCAGCTACACACTGATGGAAGTCTTCGACCAGTATGGTTTCCCGTATGTCCGTTACACTCTTTTTGATGTTTTCTGGGGTGACGAATTGACTTCCTTTGAGGATTTTGTTCAGTTTAGGAAAAAGGAAAAAGTCACAGGGACTGAGATCAGGTGAAAAGGGGGCTGGCGAACCAGGAATGCGTTTTGAGGTCAAACATGTTATGGAGAGGGCAATGTGACATGGGGTGTTGACATGATGGAGCATGAACGGTATATCTGTTCAAATTTAATTGTTAACTTAACATTCTTAATGTTAAGCGACGGTCTGATCTCACAAGACTGTTCACACGTTCGAGTTTTTCGTCGGTTTTCGGTTGAAGGCCTCCCAAAAGGGGGTTCATCTTTAACCTGTTCTTTGCCTTCCAAAAATTAATTGCGCCAGTGAAAAATTTTAGCTCAGGATAGAGATTGTTCCACAACGTCACATTTGCCATTTCTATAAGCTTACCACAAAATTTAATGGCATAACATTACTCCAAATTTTGCTATTGCGTGACGCAAACACAATTTCACTAATAGCAGTCACAAAAATTATGTAGTTAATGGAAGCAGTTGAAACACGTACTGGGTTATGGGAGGGTACTGATATACGTGCTCTATCAAGAAAAGCAGAGCAGCGTTGCTAGTCTCATTACTTTTATGCCACACCTCGTACGTGATACGACAAAACGTCATTATAGGTTAAAAGAATCTTCATACGGTTTTCACATGTTAACGGTTTATTGTGTTGTGTTAAATGAGTGAAAATAAGTTTTTTGAGTGAAAAGGTGACCAGTTTTTGAGTATTATTTATGCAATCAGTGCAAATTCGTTGAATAAGTCGTGTGGTTAGAAAGTTACTTCTTGATCTATACTTCTCAACATTCGAAATGACTCGTCACTGTTATGGGAGTTATTCTTTTTGCAACTTGTGTAATTGAACCAGTTCAGAAATGTGTTGAATCTATGAATTCGAGTGCCCAGAAGTAGTACAGAAGATTTGCGTTTCAAGGTCTATAAGGATTTTTTGCCTGCAAT
Organism: Megalocaria dilatata; assembly: GCA_034642435.1. Classification (NCBI taxonomy): domain Eukaryota; kingdom Metazoa; phylum Arthropoda; class Insecta; order Coleoptera; family Coccinellidae; genus Megalocaria; species Megalocaria dilatata. The sequence goes on along the minus strand of CM067857.1, from coordinate 33,832,207 downwards.
ATAATTCAACAAGGGCAGTATGGGTATGGAAAATTTTTAGTCAAATCTATTTTTCCCAAATTTTATTGAACCACAAAAAATACTTTGATAATGTTTCAGTAAACTGACTCACTTGAATCCTTCCATAACGGCAAGGTGAGGAAAAAATGTTATCAAAGCACTGTAGAGGCCATTATAAAGTATGCTCGGTCTCATCTTGAAGTAACAGTTCCTTGTTATAGTATCCCTGGGACTGAATTCAGGTTGGCCATAAAATGTCATAGTAACAGTCATCAAAGTAATAAGGACGGACAAAATCAAAGTCAACCTTTTTGGATACGCGAAATTAGGATTGCTTGTACTGAAAAAGAATATTTTCAATTTTAAATTGAAAGCACTTATCTAATCAGTGCGGCTACAGAGATATTTTTTATGTTGAAGCTTTCATTTTTCCACAATCTGATGGGTTTTTCATATCATCATTTTCATAAGTCTCGTAGATCACAGAGGATGGATCAGCTTTACAGACAGCAAACAAGTCTTAGGTGCTGCCATGGGTTTTCCCATTTCTCCAGACCTCGCTGATATATTCATGGAAGAATTCGAGACTAGGGCCATTGAAACATTTCACCTCAAACCTACGTGTTGGAAAAAATACCTGGATGATGTGTTCGTTATATGGCTACATGGCATCGAAAGTCTGCATCAATTTCTTGATCATGTCAACAGTTGCCATCCGAACATCAATTTCACGATGAAACTTGAAACTAATAATTACATTCCTTTTCTAGACGTACTTATCACCAAATTAGGCAAATCTTTCACCCATACTGGCTATAGAACCCACCCTCACGAACTGATATCGACATGCCAACTCTCACCACTATCAGGCACAAATCAATTCCATTCTGAACTCTTTCGTCCACAGATCTATCCAGCTCACCGACAGAAAACATATCGAACAAGTATTCAATGAGCTCAAATCTGCTCTACTCAAAAATGGATATAGCAGATATCAAATTCAGAAATCCTTCCGACGGAATCAGACACACCCTCAATATTCTCAAGAGCCCCCAGAGAATAACCCTCATAAGGCCTTTCTTCCTTTTATCAGAGGTGTTACTGATAAAATAAGTCGTATATTATGGTTTCAAGATATAAGGACCATCTTCACAGCAAGCAATAAAATAGCCACCTTTCTTCGATCTCCCAAAGATTCAATTCCAAACAAATCTCAAGGTATAAGTATATGAAATACCAAGCTCGGAATGTCCCAGGTCATACATAGGTAAGAGGTAATAGACGAGTGACTAACATAGTATATGAACACCAACTTGCTGTCCGTATGATCCATCCTCTGCCCTATTCACACATCACTAAGATACAAGCCACAAAACTGACTTTGATCGTTGAAAAACTATTGCAACGGGAAAAATGATAAAAAGTCACATTTTTCGTGAAGACCTCGAAATTGAGAAGAAGCCAAACTGCCTCAACAAACGCGATGACAGCAAATGCCTGCCCGACACAGGGAAACCTTTAATTTGTCGTCTTTCCTTAACAACAGCACCCCCAAAAAGGTTTTTCTGGTTACCTGTATATATTCCGTTACACTTGACAATTATGTAACAGTAAAAAGTCGTCGTTTTTCACAATCGTAGTGAATACTACTCTGTCAAGAAAGTACCGGGAATTTTCAATTAAAACAACATTTTTACATTTAATCGTCAAAATTTATTGGGTCGCCTTCAACATAGGCTCCATTTGCTCCAATACATCTATGCCAACGGCACTTCCAATTATCGAAACATTTTTATAGGCGCTTTCCGGGATGGTCTTTTTTAGTTTTGGGAAGAGGAAAAAGTCGCAGGGAGCCAAATCCGGCGAATACGGTGGTTGTTGAGGCACGTTTATTGAGTTTTTGGTGAGAAAGTCAGTCACAATCGTAGCTCGGTGAGAAGGCGCGTTATCGTCATGCAAAATCCATGAGTTGTTCGCCCACAAATTTGGCCGCTTCTTACGGATACGCTCACGCAAACGTTTCATAACGCCTAGGTAATACTCCTTGTTTAGAAGAAAACAATGAGCATCACCTTCATTTTCGAGCGGCTTTGGCGTGGATTTTTCGGTTTCGGCTCATTTTTTGCCACCCATTCCGATGATTGCTGGCTTGTTTGCATATCGTACTTGTAGACCCAGGTCTCATCACCAGTTATAATGCGTTCCATGAATGTAGAATCGGAATTACAGCGATCCAGCATGTCTGAAGCAACCTGTTCGCGATGACGTTTTTGAAGAAAATTCAGGTCTTTCGGTACGAGTCGTGCGGCCACCTTTCTCATGCCCAAAATATTAATCAAAATCGTACGTGCGGACTCGTGGGATATCTTAAGATCATGTGCTATCTCTCTCAAGCTGGTACGACGGTTTTCCAGCACCCTTTCCTTAATTTTATCGACGTTATCTTCGATCGAAGCCGTCGATGGGCGACCACTTCACGACCGTCCTTGAAGGCTCTGTACCACTGATATGCACGAGTTTTCGATAGAGCATTATCACCAAAGGCCTTTTGCAACATTTTCAATGCATCGGCACACGAAAATTCATTTGCAACAAAAAACTTTAAACCAATTCTTTGCTCAACGTAATCACCCATAGTAAAAATCGGCACGCACTCTGACATCGACTGACTTAATCAGCTGTTGCAAACACACTAGTTGACAGATTCCGCTCAAGCTTGGCATAGTAATTAAGGACAGTGGTACCAACCTAGGAAAAAAAAATTTACCTGCCTCATTGCCCCGCCAGATTTAAATGGATAATTCCCGGTACTTTCTTGACAGAATGTACATCGTGAGAATTTGATGTTTTATTCTCTAGTTATCATTTTTAGATGATATTTCAATAAATAACCTTGTTATCTGTAAAAAAATCCATGGGTGGATTGTGTATATTCTCAAACTTCCTGGATGATGGCCTCAACACAATATTTTGTCATGATGAACCAGCTAATATTAGATTGCGAACCAAAATCAACATCGCCGATAACAGAATGTTCAACAAGTGTTGTTATGATAACAAAAGTAAAATATCTCACCTAGTAGACATATGCCATATTGTCTGGTCGAATCTTCCGAAACTGAGGAAACTCCTAATCAATCTATTCTTTTTCTTCTGATAATTAACATCTTCCTTATCACTAGATGCAATAACACTTATAAAAAGTCTTGGTTTTCCATCTATCTTGAACCATTTATTGACCTTGAAAGCGGACCATTCTTTCGTTTGCATATCACATACGCGGATTTTGTTGCAATACCTGAAATAATTCGAGTAAAGTGTTAGGAGAGAATATTTTCAGTACATTTATGTTAAATGATGACATACATATTTTGAAATGTCTGTATTTAAGAGTGGTACTTCGATACGTAAATATTCTAGATGGGGAATAGGTAATTTTGCGAAAATAAATCATTTTTCCGGATATACTGTAGAAGCGTCATAAGTACGAAAGCTTTAATTGCCGCAGTACATAAAGCCTTTCTTGAAGCGTAACTTACAAAACACGGATCTAAATAATATCGATTATAAATGACACTACTTTGTCACTGTTTATTGATCTTCCTTATTCAGTTTCTACGTAGAAAAATTTTCACTCTGTCGTAATGGAGTAAATATCAATGGCATATTACCAGTTTGGTGAGATCCCAGTACAGTCGTACCATATGTGAATTTTTTGTAATACTCCAAGATATATGGGGGTAGCTAAAACGAAGTAGTCTTTCTGGGTGCGTTGAAGCAACTCCATTAGAGGATCAGGAAAATTCACAACATGTTCCTGAAAAAGTATGATTTATGAGAAACCCAAAAGGCAGATCACTCCAACCTTGGAGTGATGGTCTTGATCTCATTAACCTTAATGACTTTCAAGGACTAATGATTATGGATAAAATAATTGAAAGTGGTTAATTCAATAATAATAATAAACTTTATTCATCCCCTAAGACATTCAAATGTATGGGACAAGTCAAAATAAAAAGTATACAGTATGTTAAAATCTGCAAAACGAAAGAAAAATAAATACTTAGTTACAATGGATCATTCAGGTATTCATTCAGACTATAAAATCCTCTTCCACACAACATAGACCTAGTTTCTCTCTTAAAACAGACAAAATTCGTAGTTTTAAAACATTCTGGTAACTTATTGTATATTTTAGTAGCTTGGTAAGTAAGTGAATGAATTTAGTAGTTCGATGTTTACGCAGTGACAGGATTCCTGCATTTCGCGTTCTATATGAGTGATGACTAGACAATTTCTCCAGTGTTTCGAAATTCTGTCTGATTAAGAGCAGTGACTTGAAAATATATACACATGGAACTGTTACAATTTTATTTTTAACAGAGAAAGGCCTGCATGAAGAACTCGAGTCGATACCAAAGACCAAGCGCAGAACCCTCTTTTGAGCAACAAAGATTCTCTATTCACATCAGTGAAATTACCCAACAGTAAAATGTAATGATAAATTACTGTAAACCAAACAGTAGTAGAAATTAAGCAAATATTCAATAGAAAAATAGTTTTTAACTTGATATATTGCATAATAGGATAAATTTAATTTCTTATTCAATATGTCAATGTGATGATTCCACCTAAGATATTCGTCATTGTATATATTACCTAAAAACTTGATACATTCTTCAGATTTTATTGAAGTATTAGAATGAGTGATAGTCAAAGGGTCATACCCAATGTTTTTGTTACCGAAATAAATATATTTAGGTTTCTCAACATTCAACAAACGTGCATTTTTCTGGCACCAATTTGAAATTTCGAACGAGACATTTACAAGTTGAGCGACATTCGAGGCAATAATGGCATCAGAAAAATCATCTGCAAAAATAAGCACCATTCAGGTATTCTGGTAAATCATTAATAAACAGTATAAATAACAGTGGATCCAGGACAGAGCCCTAAGGCACTCCAGATGCAAAACTTCCTGAGTTATAAGAAATTGGCATCAAGAGGAGATTATGAAAATCAATTATAAGAACGAACACTTCTACGAAAGGGGCTATATATATATATATATATATATATATATATATATATATATATAAATTATAGAAGGCATATAAGACTATTAGCAAACATTTTAACTGAAGTCTTAAAGTTCACGCAAAAATTATGGATTTTTTCCCAACCTATTATTTTCAGTGCATTAACCAGGTAGAATATATGGAAATAAGGTGTCTTGACCGAGATAATTTACATTATATGAAAATCATCTCTTTAGAGGTTGTTCTAGAGTAGGTGTAACAAACTGGTAAGGTTCATAGTTCTAATGAAAATAAGAACAAATTTCCTGCAATTATGGGTCCTTCCACTTCCAGTTTAAAGTCCTTCCACTTTCAGTTTAAAGTTGGAGAAAATAATTCCAAGATATTTCAATGCGACATAAAACAGGCACACTGCTTATACAAAATTAACTTCAAAAGGTTTTTGCTGGTTTCCAACATTCTGAGTGACAGATAAAAAGGTTATTTGATATTGCAAAGGCCCCTAGTTGAATGCGATTAACTTCTTCTTCTCTCTTCTATTTTATATGCTAACATAGCCTGTTTATTCATAACACTCTGTTTGTAATAAAACAACACTTGGTTTAACGATGAACTGTATAATAGAAAAGATACTTACAACCTGCTTGTTACACAGACCGAACTAAAAAAAAGACAGAGTTTACTGAGTCGTTCATAAACCTTAACTCTTGATCATAGAAAAAACATATTATACATAGAGTGAGGTATTCTTCTTAAACTTTTGGTATATATTCACAATAAATACGATTCTGCATGTATTCACATTAATTGGCACAATACTGTATGATTACAATCTCCATTTCAATTCTTTCTCTGAATTAATGTAGCACTAATGAGGCGTTATGAGTTACCTGTGAACATCCTTCTGACCCGAATAGTTTCACAACTACTTCTGAGGAGGTGCCTGCGTCAATTCTTCCACCAGTGTACACGACAACAAGATAAGCAAATCTGTTATCAGCAGGTACATCTGCCATAAGGTATACAGCATCCTCAAGTGTCTGCAAAGAAAAAGATTCGTATGGTAAAGTCAGACTAGATCGTTCTGGAAAAACAAAGGTTTGGAAAGAGTACATAACAGGATTATTCGATGACCCAAGTCGATCAATCAAACCACCCACTTTCAGTATTGAGAACTTTCTTCCAATTACTGTGGAGGAAGTCAAACGAACCATAAATAACCTGAAAAAATAAAAGCTCCAGGTCCTGCCAACATCAGAGAGGACTTCTTAAAACTAATCAAAGAAAAAGAAGTTATGAAACGGCTCATTAATCTTTTCAATGAGATTTATTCCTCTGGAGTAATACCGGATGCATGGCTCAAAGCCACTTTTATAACTCTTCCAAAGAAGTCGAATGCAAAAAGTTTCGAAGAATTCCGCACCATTAGTCTTGTCAGTCATGCTCTCAAGCTTTTCCCGAAAATCATCCACGGAAGAATATATAAAACTTGTGAAGATCAAATAGGGTACACTCAATTCGGCTTTCGAAATGCCATCGGCACTCGAGAAGCGCTCTTCAGTATGCAGGTTCTGATTCAGCCTGCAAGAGACGTTAACCACGATGTCTATGCGTGCTTAGTTGATTGTCTGAGGGCGCTCGATCAAGTGCAGAACAATAAAATGATGAAGGTTTTGGAAACAGCCTGTTTGGAAGGACAGGATTGGAGAATCATTGCCAATCTCTATTGGAGGCAAAACTCGTCTGTTAAACTGAAAAATGAGGAGTCTGATGAGGATTCGATTAGAAGAGGAGTTCGACAGGGAAGCGTGTTATCCCCACTGTTATTCAATATCTACTCAGAATACATCTTTAATGAAGCTCTTGAGGAGGGTGGTGATGGCATTCTTGTCGACTGTGAAATAATGAACAACATAGATATGCAGACGACACCATTAAGGGCTGCAGAGGTTGATGAACAAAATAGTAAAAGTGAGTGAAAGATTTGGATTACACCTACACGTGAAAAAACGAAATTCATGTTTATATAGAAAAATAAACAACTAACCGTTCGACTGAAGATCCACAACAAGTATATACAGAGAGTCACCAATTATACGTACTTGGGAACGAACATCAATTATGAATGGGATCACTCCATTGAGGTGAAGTGTCGAATCGAGAGAACCCGAAGTGCCTTTGTCAAGATAAAAAAAAACTTTTTATGAGTAACTTAGCCATAAATACTAAGATCAGACTATTGAAGTGCTATGTCTTCCCAGTGCTTTTGTATGGCGTAAGAAATTGAAGGTATTTGAAATGTGGTTGTACTGTCGTATTCTGACAATCTCATGGGTAGAACACATCACCAACGAAGAAGTTCTCAGGAGATTTAACAAGGAGAAAGAAATCGTGTAGAAGGTAAAAAAACCGGAAACTCCAATACCTTGGTCATGTTATGAGAGGTCCGGAGAGGTATCGACTTCTACAACTTATACTCCAGGAAAAAATTCAAGGAAAGAAAAGCATTGGACGACGAAGAATATCGTGGTTGAAGAATTAACGAGTTTGGTTCAACTCAAAATCCATAGGGCTATTTCGGGCAGTAGTTGAAAAGGTCCGTGTCGCCATCATATTAGCCAACATCCAAAGTGGATAGGTACTAAGAGAAGAAGAAGAATTCTCACTTACCTCATTTTTTTGGACTGAATATACCAAAAGGAAGAAGTACACTCCGATAAGGATACAGACGCTCATTACAATAAAGAAACTTTGCGCCTCCTCCAACTCGAAATCGAGGTGAATAAATTTCGGATGGATTTTCAAGTCGTTATACTCAAAAGCTCCAGCAATGGTAGACAGATGCATGCACTGACAATTTATAGTTTTCGGAGTGGTTGTTAGATATACCTGGAAATAATAATGTAAGGCGAGAAAATGATTTTTTTGAGAACTTACTGAACATGCGAATTTCCAAGATCTCGAAGCATCATTCCAGGAAACGCACATCGGGGTGTACACCGCAAAATCAATGTGAATTTCTTTATCTGCAGGCTACATACAGTAAGTACATATTAATTTATAATGAAATCCATTTAATGCAACCGCCTTTATATCTGTTTTGTTTACAAAATTCGACACAAAATTAAGATTAAAAATCATTCTTCTGTTGAGTTTCGAAGTGAGTGGTTCCCTGCGTGTAAATGAGAAAGTGTTTTAAGGACGAAAATGTGGAGACAGACGCGCAGTTGCAAGATTTTGTTATATTTGTTGAGAATTTATGATGAAATCACAAGGCAGGTCATTTTCTGACAATTTTAAAAAAGCCTACTCCCAATATTTTGCTGTTTTAATTGGAGATCAAGCAATAGGCTTCCCACGTGTGTTGTGTTAGTAGTAGCGTGCAGTAGATGGGAAAAAGCATGTCTTTAGCAGTCCCTATGGTATAATCATTTAGACGAATGCTATTTTTGCCTATCAAAGAATGAAGCTTATTCCAAAAAGGGAAAGCACAAGACTGACTTTCCAAATTTGGGAGGTCCAAGTTCCGGCGAGCCACATTTAATTGTTCAAGGTGAGTTAAATGATTTAGTACGTAATTTGAGGTTATCAAAGCAACAGTCAGAACTTTCAATCTTAAGGAATGGTTGCCGTCTTAAAGAATGGAACTTATTAGGCAGCGAAGCGGAAATTACGAATTTCAAATAAAAAATGGTCCCTTTTCCGCATTCTGCAGTATGGAAAAATCGTTGTGTGCATGTACTGATATTGACGGTTTAATGCAGGAACTTGATATTGTGCATTTTCCCTCTGAGTTCCGTTTATTTATAGATTCGTCTAAATACAGTTTAAAAGATGTGTTATTGCATAATGGAAATTTAAAGCCCTCCATAGCAGTTGCTCATTAAGTGACGATGAAAAAAAGTTATGAGAATTTGCGCACTTTTTTAGATAAAATAAACTACAAGATATAACTTGAAAGTTATAGGAATTTTAGTGTGACTTCAGAGGATCTACAAAATATTGCTGTTTTCTTTGTCTATGGGACATTCGTGCAGTAAATCAGCATTATACAACAAAAATTTGACCAGACAGAAGTGTATACCAACCGGGATCTCAAAATGTTGAGTTTAGACCTCTTGGAAACACCAAAAATGTCTTTCTGTCTCCTCTTCACATTAAACTTGGGCTGATGAAAAACTTTGTGAAGGCTATAAGGCATAAAGGTGGTGATGAATTCACTACTCAAAACAAGTCTTTCCCAAGGTAACTAATGCCAAATCAAAGGAAGGTATTTTTAATGGACAACAAATCAGAAAATTGCTGGATGACGTTAATTTTACAGAGAAGCTTACCAGGCGGGGAAACCAGAGCATGGAACTCATTTGTTAGTGTAGTAAGAGGATTTTTGGGCAACAATATGGATGCAAACTACCAACAGTTAGTTAATGATTTATTACAAGCCTACAAATCGCTTGGTGTCCGAATGTCATTAAAAATGCATTTCCTTCATTCACACCTGTCATTTTTTCCTGAAATTTTGAGAGCTGTCAGTGGCGAACAGGGTGAAAGATTCCACCAAGATATTAGGACATTGGAAATTCACTATCAAGGACGATGAAATCCAACCATGATAAATGATTACTGCAGGTTTTTGAAGAGAGAAGATATGACCCCTCATAAAAGGTAAAAATTGAATTTAATTAGTATTTTGAGTCAATATTATTAATCTTTGTGTTTTTCCTAAATGTAAGGTACGTTAAGTAGGTGTAGAACTAAATGTCGATATGTACGGTTACAAAATTCTGAAATCATTTTTTTCCATACACGTCAAATATTGTAACATTAAATGAGGCTCTATAAATGTGACAAGAAAACCTTACGTGTTACAATTTTTTTTTTAATTTTCATATTTGGATACGTCCATTCTACAATAATATGCGACTCAGCTTTATGTTACAACAAAAAAAAATTTTTTTTTGTCGGCCAGTGTAATGAAGACACCTTATGATTGGAATGAAATGACTTTGTTTTCTATCACTTGATGATATAAAACAACTTCGTTTTCTATCACTAGATGATAGAAAACAAAATTATGAAGCAAAGTGATAGAAAACAAAGTAATTTCCTATTTCATTCCAATTAAAATGAACTATCATAAAATAACGGACTACTCCACACAACTTCTGATTTTTTGACGTCTAATCTAGTGAAAAACGGTTGACTCGATGGTTACCCAATCCTAAAACCTTTTGAAAAATAATAATATCCCAAAGAAAAATATGTTTTCTTCTAATTTATTCTGAGCATCTAATATTTTTACAATGATGAGTTTTATGCTTACATATTATTTTTAGGACCCCTGTATAAAACGAATAAAAATATATGGAGAATGAAAAACGTGCACATAATGAAATCCACATATCTGGTCACTGTTTTGTCGATCATAGATAGCCAATGCATCCACCTCTATACCTATAATTTAACTTTGAAAAAAAAACAAATTGAGGTAATTGATAATTTTAATAATGATGTAGAAGCGACAGCATCTGATTATTTGTTGTTTTATACGTTAAAAGACGGTTGACTCGAGGATTGGCCAGTCAGAAAAATGTTTGGGAAAAATATATATATATATTTGGGTACTGCATGGGAAAATTTTTTTTATATTTTATTTAGAGTGCCCAATTACTCTAACATGAGGTGTTTCAGGCTTATCTATTATTTCTGGTATACCCTTAATATAGCGAATAAAAAAGTGATTGATTAATTCAGTAATCGGAAATAACCATTTTAAAAACTCACCATACCCTTTCCAGGTCTGACACCCAGCATGAACCACTTGTCCGTTCTTTCTGTATGTTGTACGAAATATTTGTTGTTGTTGTGGTTTATATGAAGTGAATCCGAAAAATCTGTCAGCTGAGGTCTTCCCATAGGGATGACAACTACCTGAAGAATGTGTATATAATGTCCAAATGTCTCAATTGAAGTAAATGCTGAATTTTAAATCCAGAGGTTATGAAGCGGCAAAATATTCGATGTTGAATTACCTAAATAACATGGGACATCGGAGCATCAATAGAAATTATGTCTAATGAATATAAATACTTTCATAAATCACTGAAATTCGCGAAAAAATATAACTTGCAAGCTAAAACTGGTTCCAACTTTCTTACTTTTTTTAGAGATATTTCTTAATAGCATATTGAATATCAGCTAAATTTCCACGTATTCATTCTGCATATGTTCATTTTTTCACAACACAGATGCTTCATACAGATAACGTTTTGGCAAACTTTATTTGTATCAGAAATATTCTCTTTATAATGTAGTGTAGTAGTATAAATACTAATAAGGGTCTAAGAGCATTACTTCTATAAGTATCAATAATTAAAGAGATCCCACATTTTTGAAGGGTCATACGACTGACATAGAAAAGAATCTCCAATACAATAAATGCACAGAGATGTTAACGTATTCATCCGCTGCACCCTCTTATGCCTTCGTCGAAGTTTAGTTTCTGTGTTACTGTAACTCTCCACATGCGCTCTTTGACAATAACCAAGATGAACGTGCGAGCCTAGCAAGAAAGAGAGGATCCCTTTCATTTTGAAGCCGGTAGAGAAAAATGATCTAAGTAAGAAACTTCTGGAGTGATCCCCGCTGTAAATCCAATTATATGTTCTCCAGATACCCTCACACATGATAAAGTTGCCTTTGATCATTCTTGGCAAGTGAAACCCTTCATACATATTTTAATTAACAACACGTTTTACGCCTTTGAATGTTGACCCCAGCTTTTAATGTTAGATTCTCAAGTATTGTATATTGTAGGTTTGGCATTGGCTGTACGATTCCCTCTTTTGTGACCTGTCCATACAGGCCCACAGGAATTAAGATAATGCTCATAGAGCTACTACGAAAGGAACTAGAACAACAACAACGCCAAATGGAGTCCTCCATGACAGAACAAGTCCTGACGCAGGCGGAGATTATACAAAGTTTCTGTGCTGGGGAGCACTTTGAATCATCATGAAATATTAGGAGAGCAGTCTACTCCATCTTTTTGTCGCACCTACTCACCTTTGCTTAAAAAACCCTTACTGGCAACGGAGCGCCCTTTTTTTACTACTACAGCACAACCATGCAGCCACCTCACTTACGTCACCCACAATCTAGCAAGACTCAAATGCTTTCCAAGAACCGGCTATTGAAATCAATTGTTCTAGGGGTACCTAGCTGAATGAACTTCGTAGACCACAGCACTCCTTAAGAAAGACGAACATTCATCAGAGGTTTTTATGATATTCTTCGGGCAGATGCCACCAGTATCCACTTCATAAACCCTAGAGACTCAAATCCCCAAAGTACAGTTTGTAACGTCGAGAATCCCTAGTTATCAATGTGGTGAAAATCGTAAAACTTGTCAGTATTAGAGAGAAGATCAGACACATATTCCTTAAGTATTTAGTGCCTAAGGTGGCGTAAGGACACAGTAACAAATACTAACCAGAATACAACTGAACTACTAGCTTGCACAAGCTATGTAAGGCATCAGAGAAATCTTCCAAGAAGATCTAGAAGTATCGTGATTATATTCATGATACTTCAAGTTAGTGAATGCGTTATTCTTGTACATATATAGGTTGTACCCCAGGGTTGTCAAGCTATTAGGGGCGTGTGAAAATCGATCACGATAGGAGGGACATGGTTTTTGAAAACTCCATGAATTACGGAACAGTTCAACATGGATTCCAAAAATATTCATAAAAGATTAATTATTCACTTGTTTGTTTGTTGTTGTTGAAGATTTGGATTTTATTTTATATATGTATCTTTGAAGATTCTAACAGATCTAATTTTCAGTGCATAAAATTTCGAAATTATGATTGAAAGTATGTAACCCAATAAGTGGAATTATTTTCATGAATGAGATAATTTTTTTGCATTTTGATTAAAAAGTGGTTCTATATTCGAGAACAAAGATTAATATTCACACGAAGTATGTTCAATGTATTGTTGGTATCGGGGTGATTTGTTTAAAGTCACCCCTGCCGCTGGTAAATTAATGGCTACGGTCGTTTCGGATTCTAAAGGTATTTTATCGATATTTTTTACAAGATTTATAGAAGCTTATTTTTCGACCTAACAAATGTATTGACTGAAGTTCTAGGAGACTACATTGAAAAATAGAATTTTTCGAAAATTCTTTAAGTTTTTTTCATGTCTATACCGAGAATATTTTGAACACCCCTCGTTCAGTAGGAATGTTAAAGCAAATTGAAGTGTTTTAATAAATATTGTGAAACATTGTTTTATCAAGACCATAAGCTGAATATGCTGGAAGAAGTTGAATTTAAAATGGAAACATAATTCATGAATCAACTCTATCGAATGCCCTCAAGTTTTATCAGTTCCGTAATATTTCACCAATTTGACAAAATGAGTATAAAACTAAGAATCTGGCTGAAAATGCTATGTGATTTTTTATTGAAAATTTCTTCGTTCACTCTATTGAATCATCCTTCTTTTGTCCAATTCGAAACCAGAAAATTTCTGAATCTAATATTCAAAACTACTCTTCATACAATTCAAAATGAAATATTTGAATGAAAATAAATAAGCTGACAATCTGTACCAAATATTATCAACAATAACGTTAAGTTAGAACAAAATCGGGAATACTTGAATTGACTCGCTGGGGTATGCCGTATATGTATATTTGCGTGCACTACATGGCGCTAGTGTATAATAAATACATTGGTGTTATTATGCAGAGCGAATATAGGTGCGTGGCTGATTTGTGTTCGTTGGACATTACGGCGCGATTGAAGCCAATAAGCTTCGAAACATACGCATGTCAGCTGCTTATGTCCCAGAGATCAACGAAACCTACTAATGCTTGTTTGAGTTCAGAACTGTTATACAGATGTACTTTGCTCTGTCCCGATGCGAAAAACTTTTTGTTGCCGTAGCTTGTGCTCCTTATTAATGAAATATTTCAACTTACTTCGAATCTGTCGGTGTCACTAAGGTCATGAAAATCGATAAAGAACGACTCTTGCGACCTCGCATTGATCATAAAAATGGTAAATTCATCTTCTTTGAATTCTGACGATTCGTTCGGTGACCGAACTGTACCCTTAGACAGCTTTTTCTTTACCAGATCACCAAATACATCGAACGTTACGTTCATGGGACTGCTCTCGAACCTGCTAATGGCCTTATCTTCCTTCTCATTCCTGACACTTATGTCGATAACGTTTGTCGGTATCTTGTAGTCTTTCGAAACCGACCAGAATGGATCGTTCAGGTAGCTGCAAACCTTCAAAAAACAAATGCACTATTACTGTAATAAGAAATATGACCAGTTATGCATATTTGTGTATGCCGTTTTGATCACATCGATTCAGTTCGGAATCAGTTTTGAATTGGTTCGAATGATTCTCATTGAACTCACAAACTAATTTTTTTAACACATATATCATTAGTAAATATACACTGCAATAACGCAGTTCAAAATAATAGCTATACTTCATAACTTATACACACATCGTCAAAAGTCTTGCACCCCCTCCCCCTATCAACTCTCAACTTGTTGAATAAAACATGACAATTTTTCATGTGTGGAATTTTCACTATCTTATCACTTAAATGAAAACAATGACCCAGCACAAAATGTTTCTTGTTCGGGAGAATACAGGTGTATTCGAATTTTATCAGTTTTCAGCGAATAACGAGAGTTTTAATATTGAGAATATTTCGTGGAAAATGCCGGGACATTCAATTTCTCAGTTTGACCAGGCAAGAATAGTAGCCCCACATCAAGAAGCTCTGTCGAACTACCAGATTGTGCCACGTTTGAATATTTTCCCGGAAACCGGCAGCGTTGCCCGGAGACCGGTAGAGTTGCCCGGAGACCTGTGCCTGGTCGACCCAGAGTAACATCTGTAAGAGAAGACCATTATATCGTAAATTCTACTGAAAGAAATCCAACGATATATGTAACAGTCCCACGAAGTCGTTTTTTGAGGACTTATGGCCGGGTAGTCTCAACCAGTACCATAAAGAGATAGCTGTATTTCTCAAATTTAAGGAGAAGACATTTAAGAGTACTTAGGCTATCACCTGGACATAGAGCTACCCGTCGGCAATAGGCAGGACACCACCAAGACTGGCTTTCACCTCAATGGCGCAACGTACTTTTTTCGGACGAGTCACGATTCGGTTTTAAAAGTGATAGTCGACGAGAAATTGTTTTGAGAGGTCCAGGCAGACTAGAACGACTCAATTTCGCCCGGGAAGTTGTGCCCTTTCAAGGCGGATCAATAATGTGCTGAGGGGATATAATGTTCGGTCGCCGTACCCCTCTTATTATCATTGAACGAAGAATGACTGGTGCCATCTACGTAGAAAACTAATTGAACCAATCATTGTTCCTCTGGGCAACGAATTTGGAGGGATAATTTCATTTATCAGAATGATAACGCCCCACCACACCGCACACGAAGGTTTCAAAACATTATTCAAGAGAACAATATCCAGAAGATGAACTGGCCAGCAAACTCACCAGACAAGAATCCAATTGAGCACATATAGGATTTCTTAGAGTAGAGCAATATCCAATCGCCAAAACCCACCTTCAACCTTTCAGGAATTGAGTTTAGCCCTTCAGGAAGAATAGAACGATATGCTTGAAAATTTCATTGATGACTCGATTCGTGGAATGCCTAGGCGTATTGGGCAGTTGATTGAAATAAGAAGTGGTAATATGGACTATTGAATTTGGATTCAGTTGTGGAATAACTATAATTGATCAAAAATAAATAATCGATAAATTTAGATTTTTTCTCATTTTTCCTATTTTGTCTCATCCTGCATAAAGTAAAGAGTAACAAATAAAGATTTTCTATCAAATATATTGCAGTTGAAATAGAGGAAAATATTCATCTCATTTCCAAAACCTACATTGTTTATTTCTTGAGAAACCAAGATTTTTGACGATGTGTGTATATCTTTATCATCTAGGTTTGTGTACAGTAGGATATGTAATGTGTTTTATGTTATTATTAACTATTTCGTTCTTAAAATCTCTTGCTGAATTTACTTTCTTTCTAGTCGCTGATGATATTATTGAAAAAAACTGCACTTAACAAGGTGAAAGTGATAATGTTGAGAAATAAAGTATATTTTTGCCAAAAATACATTATACATATATTAAATTATTTAAAAAGCCACTTACTTATCGGAGTGCCCTCTTATGAAATAAACTTTCGTTTATTCCTCAAAAAAATAAATCTACATAGGGTTTAAGAAATGATCGTGGTTCGGTTCAATTAATGTATATAATTTGAAATAAGGTTATTCTGATTTTCACAAATTTTTATTGTTAAACTCACAACAATTGTTTCGCTATCACAGTAGCATCATCAGGCAAGATCACATTTTGAATAACTTATTTATTCAAAATGTGATCTTGCCTGATGATGCTACTGTGATAGCGAAACAATTGTTGTGAGTTTAACAATAAAAATTTGTGAAAATCAGAATAACCTTATTTCAAATTATTTAATATGGATTTTCACCAAGTAAGGACTGATACAATTCAATAATTAATGTAAAGTTCGGTTTGACGCATCAATCGAATTTTAGTGTATTAAAGAAAATGCATACCATATTTTTTTCCACAGAATATTGTTACCTTATGAAAAGTTTAAAAAATATTTTCATGGGTTCCGGACACGACGTTCTGCGAATATAAATTGATTTCCTTGATTCTTTTCCTGGTGGATTATATTCAGTTCCAGAATGATTTTTAAAAACTGCGATGATGTCTAAAATCTCACCCGCATAGATAAAGTTGATTGAAATCTTCGGAGATAGAATGGGGGGTTGATAGTAACATTATGCTGTTGGAATGTAGCATCCACTATCTTCGAACCTGTTGTTTTTATCACAGAAACTATGCTTCTTTCTCTGGCGATATAGGTAGGTTCAGACATGTCTGACTGAAGAGAATATGCCAAAGAATCTCCCATTTCACGACATATATCCACCATATTCTGAGCAGCCGCCAAAAACTGGAAAAAAACATTAATAGATAACTGACTTATTAAAAATCAATTTAAGCATTTTAAATAAGGAAAATAAGGGCACAGATTGAGTGTACTAAAACTGGTTTAGAAACGATAAGAGCCAAAATTAATATGATAACATTAGTTGTTCAATTTTTTATTCAAAATGTAATCTTGCCTGATGATGCTACTGTGATAGCGAAACGATTATTAGTTGTTCAATGTTAAGGTATTCTACTAGTTACCAAGTAAGCTAACTTGAGTCATTGAATAATCTGGATTGAAAATTTTTCTTAGGGTCAGTCCTTCGTGATTGGGAAGCTGAAAAGCTGAACTATTGTTTACACCAAGCAGAAACGGCAAAACCTAAAATAACGGATGGTGATCTTCAATCGATTAGCCACATATCGATCATACAAGAGAAAAATTTACCATATTTTATTTGCATGAGATTTCAATACTAAAATTAAATATTGTATGGTGCGAGCATGTAATCCACACACGTTATTTTAACTCAAGCATGTTTTGAGTTTGGGCATATTTCTTTTAATCTTTGTCCTACTCCTGTTACGTAGTCTATTCGGTTTTAGGAGGTTTCGACTGTTATACTCTAAGAATATCTATTTTCTATTAAAATTTCTCCTATTTGATACCCTTTTATTACTCAAAAATGAGCGCAAACACTTTCTAGATTATGATTCAATTGAAAGTCTCTTTATCGACTTTAGTGCTGCAGGAATTCTATTGCTTCAATGGACCTTGTCAACCGAAATGTTAGAGCGCTGCCCTCAACGGCATATTTATGTACTTAAAATTGATTCTTTCTGTCTTTTTCATTCTGTATATTCTAGAGGATAAAAAAACGATGGTTTACTCACATCATTCACTTTTTGTTCTATCAAATCATCAGCAACATATTGTGGATAATCCTCAAAGTTATTCTCTGACAGATTCTGATTTATCGGATATGGAGTAGTTATCTCTAAGTCTGTAGCAGTTTCATTGAAAATTTCATAATAGGGTGACGTTTCACTTTCACCACAACTCATAAGGTTCCTGAAAAACCCTGGATGAATCCGATTCGTAATATGAATTTTATATTTGAAGGGCAAATGGAAGCTTATCGTGAACAAGAACATTGAAGCTAAAGAGAAAGGATATTCAAGATTTGAGGAAGAAAATCAACTACAGCGTAGTTAAACAACTACAAGGCTACTTAAATGGCTCACACTCAACTTATTAGAGTATAAAATTTATCATTATGTTTTGGTATTTCTGAAACATCTTGGCCACATTTCGTGCTCTCCAGAAAAAGTAGTCTCAATAAAGCCGGCAGAGACAAAGATTCTCTTACACCGTCCAACGAATAAGAAATTGAGACACATAGTATATTCTAACCTACTGCTGATAATATAGAACAGTTGAATGACTGACGATAAAAAAAGAAATGTCAACTGAAATGAAAATTACTCAGAAGATGAAAAAGTTCTTTGACGAACAATTTGAACAATAAGCTGAATGTTGTTCTATCTATACAGGGTGTCTACTTTTTGAAGAGCCAAACTTCAAGGTGAGATCATACAAGTTATTTTCAACAAAAAATGTCATATAACACATGGTCGAAAAGTTGATAGTTATTCTTCAATTTAACATTTCTTGATTTCACGAAATATTTTCGTAAAATCAATTATACTTCAGTTATCCACATATCTGGAAACGGCATTAAATTTGCTACAAGGTAAGAAGTTCTATGTGCCAAAAAATTCTTATTTCGTGCGTGGTAAGCAGATGAATATCACGATTCTGAAGTGAATAAAATCAGTCATATTTCTCCAATCAAGTTGACAACGTTTCTGACGCATTTCTGCCCAACACAATTTTATTCTTTCGATCAGATCCTCTCGAGTCTGAACGCAAATTTGATATATTTTTTCTTTCAAAGTATTCCAGACATAAAAATCCAAAAGCGTAAGATCAAGGCTCCTTGGTGGCCATCTTACCGGACTGTACCTTTCAATCCATCGCACCTCAAAATATTAATTCATTAAATCCCGTACATTCAGGCTATTATTAACTGGACAGCCATCAATTTGAAACCAGACATTTTGTCATTTTGTCAGCTTGAAATATAGCAGGTGCATGCTGGCCTTGCTGACTATTTCTACCAATTTCTCTGATTCCTCAGCAGATAAGGAATAATGTGCAAAGCAGACGACTTATCACCCACAACTAAGAGATATCCAAACTGGATAGTGCTGATAGTGAAAAACTACGAGGATGGATAAACAAGTCTTACATACCAGGCTCTGAAACAAAATTATGAGGGACACAAGAATAAGACAACAATACAAGAGTCTGTTAAATGAATTAGAGAGAAGGCATTATGTAGTGGCATCGTGTTAAAGTACTCGTAGTTACTAAAAAAAAAACATTCTTTGATATCAGCAGGATTAAAAGGCAGTTCCTTGAAGACGATGGACGAAAAATGTAAGCAAATTTTGGAAAACAATGAAAGCAAAAAAGGAATACAAAGTTGTGAATAGGAACTAACCCGTGAATCAAAGAACTCAAAATTGAAGAAGCAAATATCAAAGAACTAAAGTGAGCACCACACACCGGAACTTATTCTCCTTAACATCAATCAGGAAGTTCCCCGAAAACGATGGAACTTATAGCCAGAAAAATAATCAAGAACACTGATCACAATCCAGAACTGAAAGAAAACGATAACGTGATGAAAAATATCTCAATTCCTTCTGATATTTGATGCATAAATTCAAGAAATCTAAAAAAAAAGTTATAATTATTAAAGGAAAATATAATGCAAATAGTTCAGATATATTTTCTAACCGTGTTATATCAATAACTTCATTCGCATTTATATCTTCTTTGAGGTCGTTCTGCAGCAGGAAAATTTGCTGTTTAGCAACTGATCCACATGATTCCGTAAGAAGTTTAGCCATGTCAGGATCCGATATATTGTCGAGTTGGTCGGTTGCAAGAAGTTTCATTACTCCACTCACTGACTTTGACAGGTCAATATCTTCAATATGCATCTGCAAAAAACCGAAATCAGTTTTCGTTATAGCAGAGAGAACTGGATACATCTGTTACCTTTCCCATATCATTCAACATTGATTTTTTCACATTTTTAATCCTGTCTTTTTCTTCTTCGCTTGTGATATCCACTTTAGCCATGCCCCTTGCTACAACATCAATAATCTGAACAGCTTTTTTTTGTTCGCCGGCTTTAATCAGATTGCTGACGGAATCTGTACCTTCCACTTTTCCTTCATAAATGTCATTCAAATGTTCAGCAGCTGAAGTATCTTTCTGTTCTGGTATTAGTGATTCTATCTGTAACATTGTTGGTAAAGAGAAAAGATAAAGTTTCATTTATAATGCATAATTTAAGACAAATTATTTGTGCGATATATCCACTGTAAAAAGATAATATGGAACAGTGTAAACAAACTAAACGACAGATGATACTCAAATTCCTCGTGAGTAGAATGAAAGTTATTTCGACTTTTTAAATATTTAGTTTCTATTTATTTCTTGAAATAATTCATAAAGGAACTTTGTCGTGCTATTTCATTTGTATCTGTAGTTGATAATCAAATCATTGTCACATTGTTGATCTCGAGATTTAATCCTGGAATATTTGATTTACGAAACGGTTGTGCTAACCCATCGCTGAAATTTGCTACTTCTTGAATTATTTTCTTCTTGGATCTTATGATCTAATTACTTTCACACACAAGAAAAGAATTTTGAAAAATTTTAATGAATGAAAACATGAACTGAAAAAGAACGAAGATGAATGTTTTCATATACTTTGCTGTATTAATTTTGATCTGTAATAATGCTCGCATTGTAGAGTTCGAAAAAATAACATTTTTAATGGGTATATTTTCAGAACCTACAATTTTGTTCATGTCATCACACTTCCAGAACTCATGTCCCTAAGACAACGCTATCCTTTCCACACAAGTTAGAAGTTGAGATGGAACTCAACAGTGACAAAATAAAAGGCACTCTGGAAGTAGCGCGCAAATATGCATGTGAAAAAATCAAAAATTTTGTGACTGTAAGCATTTTTTGTCCCTTTTTTCTTAAAACTTAGCTTATGGAGCTCATCTTATATGATCTAGTTGGAACTAATAATAACCAGTACAGTAGAATGTAGTTTCGAGAGCTTAGTAGTTAGACCATTGGGCTGGGAACCAAAATGTCCTCTTTAATTAGGAAAGAAATTTCATAGTTGGACGGGTTTCAGCCACCATTTCACTATTGGGTCGAAAATGAACAGTGCTGTGACCTAAAGTGGCGTAAGATAGCAGTAACAAAGAACGCAACTGAACTCCTAACTCGTACAAGCTGAAAAAGCTTCTGAAGGATCTTCATAGAAGATTTAGTAGTATCAGGATTATATATATCACATATCACAGTAACTTGACTATTCTGAATCAATACTGGTGGGGAAACTTTACTTACATTAACAGTGATGTTTCTTATGATAAAAACGTCGTGAATATCTTCCAGTTTGATAGCAACTATTGCATCTTCAGATGATACCAAAAATTCTATATCCTCCAGCCTGGGCGAACTGGCAGAAAACACAACTAAAAAAAAATTCATAAGTATAACTAAACTGAATGCTATCTGAATTTTTCAAATTTCATAAACAAAAAATGCCTGACTTACCAGTGTCGTCACTTATAACTTGAATTTCGAAATTTTTCCTTGCTTCTACTTCATAGTCACATTTAACCTTGAATTTAGTTAATGGAGTTCCTTTTGGTGGTATAGTTACACAATTCTCCAGCTTAGGATAATCTAGAACTCTGAAATCCTGCAAGCCTAAATATTGTGCTGAAAATTTCAAGACTGTATTCTCATCTTGTACACCTAAAATATGATGCGGGTGCATGCAAGGGCGATCAAAAGTGATTTGATTTTATGTTGGTTCAGATTAATAAAGCATTTGCTCTATATAAGTATGACGTATTACATGCAGACTTTGTCACCATTCTGTTGAACTGACATATCACAGTTTCCTCGTTCCACTACTATCAGATTAAATGCTAATTTTAATAGGAATTACTGGATAATTACTTAGTGAACGGACATGTGAGCTCAACTCTGGGTTTTCGTTTTCTAGGAATTATCACAGATCCAAAGATATTAGAAAATCGAGTCAAACAAGTACCTTTTGACAGCCAGAGCACCTCTGTGTAAAGCAGGAATTGGTTGAAATCTTCATCATTGGAAAAGCAAAGCTGGGTAAATAATCTGTCATTCAACGAGTTACTTCTGATTTTATTAACTGATTTTATAACATATTGCAGTAATGTATGGATAGGTTCACTCATATTATTCGCAACCAAATGCTGGCGATGAACTACGCATTGCACAATAAGCAAGTCATAGCGGGTGAGTTATCCGAGCAACTGACAAAATATTGTCCAAAGCTGAAAACTTTTCCAGAGTATTGAATACAGTTTGTATCTCTGTCTTAGGAATAATTTTTGAACAAAAGTCAAATGGGATAAACACATTGACCTCATGTACTCCAAAGCAGGCTTGCACCCATCCTGTCTTCTCAATATATACAAAGGTTTTGTCCGACCACACTCGGATTTTGGCAGAATTTTGATGGTAGATGTGCTAAAGTGGAGCTACCCAAACTTGACAGAGTTCAGTTAACTGCCATTCGTATATCTTTTGTACTAATGAAATCAATCCTCGCAAACATTATTTAGGCTTAAAGTGGAGAACTTCCCCTAAAATACCATAGATTTAAGCTCTCTTATAACAATATACATTACTATTATTATTCTTATCCTGATACTTCTAGATCTTCTGTGAAGATCCCTCATGAGCTTTTTCAGCTTATGTGAGTTAGAGCGCCACTTTAGGTCACAGCACTATTATTTTTTGACCCAACAGTGAAATGGTTGCCGACACCCGTCGAAAACTTCCTTTCTACCTGAACCCGGACCTTCCGGTCACGAGCCCGATGCTCTGCCACTGAGCTGTCGATACTCGTTCTGGAATCATCTCCTAATGATCTACATTAGGAGATGATCAGAATCCGACAAGATTTGACAGACTTTGGTTTAAGGACTCGGTTTCCGGATTCATACGGGCCTTTAAAATAATAGAGTATAAAAGAACCTACATTTAGCCAATCACCCCTCGTCCTTTATTTCTTGACCAATATTAAGATTCGATCAGAAAAAGAAGTATTGTAACTCTAACCTGACCAGAGGGTTAGTAGTACTCAACATTATATAATTCATCGCTCTCCTTTCAGAAAAGTTCATTGGATTTACTGCTGTTTATACCGTTGCTTTTAAGTCTTGTATCCTCGAATCTACTGAATATGTTGTTTGCATTCCATCAAAGAAATTGAAAATATATTGTACACTGCCCGATCACTGGTAGATTTTTTCAGGTTAAATGTATGCAACTTATAGAGCCGTTTAAACGATCGTGAAAAAAACATATACTAGGGGCTGTGATCGTGACTGACTTCCGTAGTGCTCTTGAAGATTTTAGCAGTATTAAAAAATGACATATGTACGACTAATGTTTTAGTAATGCCGTAGCTAACAACTTCTTCGCTCCTCATCCAGAAGGCAAGGCACACATCATTTGACGACCACCGTTCCTAGCCAAACACATGGTCACTGGCGTCACGGGCAAAGCCAGTCTTATGAGTTTCAGATGCGCAGACTCCGAAAGAAACGCCGTCTCCCAATCTAAGAGGTGGAAGCTCCCTCACAACACCACATTTCCTTTGAGGGCTTCAATGCTATTCAGGGCTAAGAACCATGGGGTTTTACATATCATTACTGTGGATAAGGTCACTCGTACATTGGGCACATCGTTCTGTGGATGTGTTAGCTAATCGTGGTAAACACCTATGTGGCCAGTCTACACTGAGCGAAGAACCTCGTGAATTAGGGCTTGCTTTTTTGAGCAAGACTCTGGGAGGATTGGAAGAAGGAGTTCCATGATATAGGACAAAATAGAAGCAGAATTTACTCGGGATGGGTGGTGAGAATTTCGTAGAGAAACTCGGTTTAAAAAAATCAATTCACCAAGAAAAAACATAACAACTAATGGTCGGCTCAGGTCGGGTAATTGCTTATCTCCAGCCCAACTTGGAAGAATTAGAATTAAGGACTCTCCCATCTGCAGTTGTGGTAATTTCTAAGATTTAAACCACATATTTCCCTTTGGAAAAAATATTGATAATATTAATATAGTGTATCATGATTTGTTGACCCTTATGTTTCCAATGCCTCTTTGTATGTTTTCTCCTCGGGCAGAACAGAGATAATTGACCAGTTGTTTGGGTTTCTTAGAAGCTCTGGTATTGATCTTTGATTTTTTGCCTTTAGCTTTGAAAATCGCTAGTCAGCATGTATACTCCTCTGATACTATAGTCCTCACAGAAGTGTGTCTGCGTCTACTCATCACCCTGAGATCTGTGTGAACTTGTGTCACTGTCAACTATATTCATAGTTGCGAAAAAAATTGGACGGTAATTCATTGTTAAAGAATAGGGTGGGTCTTTCCTATAAACTTCATTTTTTTTAGCCCCCCTGCTTAGTTACAGATCCCTAAATATGGCGCCCGAAAAACAGTTTTTAATTTGTTTTTTAAAAACCAAAAAAACTGACAAGAATAAACTTGAGCAGACATTTTATTTTATGAGAAGGCACTCAACAAAATTTTTGGTGGTGTTCCTCTATGATTGCAAGGGGTAGTAAATGCCTTTTCTCGCAAGAAACTTTTTTCCATATTCTTATATAACCATGAAGAAATTCATTTTAGATAGATTGATCTATTTTTAACAAATAAAGTCTCTTGTAATTTTTGGCTAAAATTCAAGGTTTTTGAGAAAAAAAATAATTCATCAACATGATAGAGTGAGTCGTAGGGGCTGGAATTATTTCGGAACTAGAATTTATCTTGTAAGCGGGTGTCATTTTGTTATGACAACTGAATAGTTTTGATTAACTTTGATTCAGTCCCAATTATTTTTCGATCCGGCATTTCGAGATTTTTTTCACATACTCATCAAGATGGCGATTTACACAAACACAGAAATGACCGATATGAATTTTGTTTACGGCCTTTCTGGTGGTATTCTCTGAAAGCATGCAGAAGATATGCAGGCATGTTCCCTGAAGGTGTGACTCCACATCACAATCTATTTACAGGAATTCACCAACGTCTACGAGAAAGTGGTACATTTGAAATAAATAAAAATGATTGTGGTCGCCAGCGCGAAATTAGAATTCCAGTAATAGAAGAAGCAGTACTAAATCTTTTAGACGAGTAACCTGATATCAGTACTAATTGCTGAGCAATTAAAAATTCACCATATGACGGTGTTTGCGATATTAAAGGAACAACTTTTATATCCATATCGCAATCAACGGTATTTTCCGAATCGTCTCCAATTGTCCACTTGGATGTTGGGAATGATTTAACAATATCCTCAATTTTTGAAAAGGGTCCTATTCAGAGACAAGGCTAATTTTTCTTGAGATCCAATGAGTAATTTTCATAATACCCAAATATGGGGCGAAGAGAACCCTCACGCTATTAGTGTAGCTCACCACCAAGAATAACTTTCTCTGAATGTCCGGCTTAGATATATTGGGGATCAGCTAATTGGTCCAAAATTTCTACCACCTGGATTGAATGTAAATGTAAATACATACGTTAAATTTCTAGAAGAAAAACTTCCTGTACTTCTTCAAAATATTTCTTTGCGTTTCGGAAAATGTGGTTTATGCATGATGGAGCCCCAGCATATTTCAGTATTCGAGCATTTGAATCATAATTATTCAAATTGATGGATAGGGCGAGGTGGACCTCAGTTCTGACCTGCCCGATCACCAGATTTAAATCGTCTGGGTTTTGCTTCTTGGGGAAATTTAAAAACATTGGTTTACAAGACTCCTGTCCAAGATATGGAAGTCTTAAGGTACCACATTGTTCTTTCATATAGGGTTATTCAAAATACTCCCGTATTTTTTGATCAAGTAACCCAATCTATGCGCCGACGACTAGACTCTTGTGTAACGGCTGAAGGTGGTCACTTTGAACATTTAATATGATTAAAAATAGCAAGAAAGAAATATTCATCTATGAAAATCATCAAATTTGTTGGTTATAATTGATGAATATTTCTTTCTTGCAATTTGTGTGTGGCCTTTCGGCATGTACCTTCTACCTATTTAACATGTATGATATTCAAGTTGTGGAAAGTTTAAAATTGTTTGTTTCATCACATTTATTCAATTTCTGTACCAGTTCTCAATAAAAATGTCAGCTTGACATCCGCCTAATGGATAAATTTAAGGTCGAAAATAATTCCAGCCTCTACGACTCAGGCGTATTATCTGTTGATGAATTTTTTTTTTCTCAAAAACTGTGAATTTTAGCGTGAAATGACAAGATAGCCTATTTGTTAAGTATAGATCAAGCTATCAAAAAAAAAAAAAAATCTTATTGTAAAAAATAAAAAGGAAAAAGTTTGTTGCGAAAAAAAGTTAAGTGGTGGCTTTTTCTACCCCTTGCAATCAAGGGGATTACCGCCAAACATTTTTTTGAGTATCTTCTCGCCCGCATAAAATGTTTGCTTAATTTTATTATTGTCAGTTTTTTGTTTTTCAAGAAAAAAATCAAACACTGTTGTTTTTGCGCCATCTGCAGAGGGGGTTCAAAAAAATGAAGTTTATATAAAAGACCCACCCAATTTTTCGACAAGCAATCACCCCCTAAATTTTTTCACAACTATTCATATACACCTGTATATAAGATACTTCCCAACACCAATCGATCTGATGTTTAAATAAAGAAAAGGAGGGAGGGAAGAAAAAACGAAGAAAAATAGTGCAGTCTGGTATAGATCCGATCAAGACTCCTAAACTCCTAGGAACTAAACTGTGGAACCAAACAAATCAGGTGGAGATTGGATGCATAAGCTGTAGGTAGTCCCAGGTTTCTGTGCTGATCTCATCATGGGGGATTTCATGTGAGAGAGCTGGAAATGAGAGTAGACGAAGAAGAAGTAACACCACTGACTGTGTTACAATGAAAAAATACTTTACAGATCTGTGTGACCTATGAAATCTGTTCATACTCACCATCGTTTATGTCACCATAATAAACTTTACAGGTGACGTTCCTGCCCGGAGGTAAATTCATCTTCAAACGGAAAGCATCCGCGAAGTTGTCCCATGCAGCAATCATCTCATCGGACTGGTCTACGATGACTCCATGTAAAGAATCCCTCTCATACTTGTCACATGAAAATGCACATTCCTGTAGGAAGACAGGAAACTCGCTCGGTGACAACGTGTTGGGATATTTTCCACACGTTTGGACGCAACTGAAAAATGAATGTGGGAAGGTAAATGTAAAGATTTATCTTCCTTTTTAAGAACATTATGATTTCCTCTATAAGAATTTCTCTGTAAAAAATTTTTTTTCGATTAGGACCAGATTGTCACCAAAAAAGTTTTTAACCTCAAGTATCAACAACATATATGGCAAATGGGTTAGTACACAGGCTTGATAACCTCAAGATCTTCAAATTGAAGTCTGCCACTAACTTCTTCATTTTCTGTTGTTTTCAGGCAATAGAAACATTCCGAGAAACAAATTAGAAATGAATATTTCGTTATGATAGAAGTAGTGGAACAAATGACAAAACTATATATCTTACTTAATGCTGAATGGATGTGCATCATCCACTGAAATTAACTGGTATGCACTCTGCCAGTTTGTAGGTAGTGATCTTACTTCGACAGTAAAATTAAACAGCTTTCCATCCTTCACATATTCTGCTGGTATCCCGACTCTAGATGCTGAAATGAGTGTATCAAAATTATTATGTAAAATCTATCCGATTAATTTTTTGATGTAGGGGATGCACTAAAGACGCTTCGAGTCATCGGTTGCTTCCGAGAACTTGATGTCTATTCTCGTGCGTCCGCGCGATTTTAAAGTTGATCAGTCAACTACAATCACTCAGTTGATGTAAATTCTGTCAAGAAAGTACCGGGAATTATCGATTTAAATCTGGCGGGGCAATGAGGCAGGTAAAAATTTTTTTCCTAGGTTGGTACCACTGTCCTTAATTACTATGCCAAGCTTGAGGGGGATCTGTCAACTAGTGTGTTTGCAACAGCTGATTAAGTCAGTCGATGTCAGAGTGCGTGCCGATTTTTACTATGGGTGATTACGTTGAGCAAAGAATTTGTTTAAAGTTTTGTGTTGCAAATGAATTTTCGTGTGCCGATGCATTGAAAATGTTGCAAAAGGCCTTTGGTGATAATGCTCTATCGAAAACTCGTGCATATCAGTGGTACAGAGCCTTCAAGGACGGTCGTGAAGTGGTCGAAGACTTGCCTCGTTCCGTCGATAAAATTAAGGAAAGGGTGCTGGAAAACCGTCGTACCAGCTTGAGAGAGATAGCACATGATCTTAAGATATCCCACGAGTCCGCACGTACGTTTTTGATTGATATTTTGGGCATGAGAAAGGTGGCCGCACGACTCGTACCGAAAGACCTGAATTTTCTTCAAAAACGTCATCGCGAACATCGCTCGAAAATGAAGGCGATGCTCATTGTTTTCTTCGATATCCGTGGCGTGCTGCACTACGAATTCGTTCCAGAGGGTCAGACTGTAAACAAGGAATATTACCCAGGCGTTATGAAACGTTTGCGTGAGCGTATCCGTAAGAAGCGGCCAAATTTGTGGGCGAACAACTCATGGATTTTGCATGACGATAACGCGCCTTCTCACCGAGCTACGATTGTGACTGACTTTCTCGCCAAAAACTCAACAAACGTGCTTCAGCAACTACCGTATTCGCCGGATTTGGCTCCCTGCGACTTTTTCCTCTTCCCAAAACTAAAATTGCCCCTTCGTGGCACCCGTTTTGAGTCGATTGAAGCCATAAAACAAAATTCGGCGCGAGAGCTAAAGTCCATCCCGGAAAGTGCCTATAAAAAATGTTTCGATAATTGGAAGTGCCGTTGGCATAGATGTATTGGAGTAAATGGAGCCTATTTTGAAGGCGACCTAGTAAATTTTGACGATTAAATGTAAAAATGTTGTTTTAATTGAAAATTCCCGGTATTTTCTTGACAGAGTAGTATAACCAGTTCGCAAATTGAGTTTATACGCAATACGTAAATTAAGGAAGATTCCCATTACAGTGTAACTTTATTACATTTCTTAAAAAATTACAAGGAAAAGATAATATACAAGAAATGAAACTGATCCAAATTCTAAAGAGTGATTATATTAACAAAAAGAAAACACAATCCAAAACTAGTAACGTGTAACTTCGGCGTTCAAAGAAATATGTTCATCCTTAATCCATTTGCACTCCTACACATACGATATACTGCTGTTCGCTTCAACAAGTTTGTACGAGGTGGCGGCAGATAAAAAAAGAAACAGATCTAGCAGCCATTCTTGGAGCGCTAATGGTTTATTCTCGACATCAATTAGGATGAGTGGATGTAACCTCTTAGTAACCTCTAGGAGAAACTAGGACGCTTGTGTCTTCCGGCCAACGACAAATTCGCATTTCTTTCGTAACAGAGGAAAGATCAGCTCATCGTTCAGGATATCTGCCTGTTTGCTCAAAAAACTTCCTGTGAATTCTCTCAACTGAGATCAGATTAAAGTTGTACTTGGGAACCAAAAGAGGTTGCCATACTCCAACTTACTAGCAACGGGAGTGAACTAAAGATTTTCAGCGCTTCTACATAATATATTATGTATATATAGTATATATAATATATATATATATATTATATATATTATATATATTATATATATATATATATATATATATATATTATATATATATTATATATATATATTATATATATATATATATATATATATATATATATACAAGTTGACTAGATTCAACTTGTATCAATTAAACAAGATCAATTCTGATAGAAATATTGATAAATCAATTCATGAAAGTACTCAAAAGCCAAAATTATGAAGAAAAAGCATATTCGGAATAGATTACCACTAGTCGAGTGAAATTCTTCAAACGGTGGTCAAAAATCAGAAATCTTGATAAAAATTGTTTAATAGAAATCACAGGTGTTTTCAAATCACAATTATGCAATGTAAAGACAGCCAAAGTTGGCAAGAAATATGAATTATTTGAATTTATATATGTAGTTTGAAATTAGTGCAGAAATTGATGTAAAGATTTGTTACTACCGTGATTCCGACATTAATTTAAGTGAAATTATTGACAAGGTACAAGCTAAATGAAATCTAACTCACCACAACAGTGTTAATAGGACAAAATTAATCAAAAATCAATGAATTCAAAGAAACAAAGTGTCTACGTCAGAAATTTTGAAAATATGAATATAAGAAATAAAAAAAATTCAATAATTGTTTAATCATCTTCGTATTAATCATTAACGTTTACCTGTTCCAAGATCATACTCTTGACAAAAACCAGAAGTATCAGTACACGTCCATCTGTATTCCAAATCTTTATCTCTCTTCTCAACGTCATTATTCGTACTTCTTCTGGCATCAACGACTACATTGGTGTTACTTCTAACGACCCTGTTTAATCTTCCAAGATTAGCTGTTGCATTTTCGTGTCGTACGTAGAATCTACACTAAAAGATGAAGCTATTCAAATTAATTAATCAAGGCGGGTATATTTATTCCGAGACACATCCTAAGCATAATAACGAGTATGAGCCAGGGGCGATTTCTACCGATGTGGTACATAGCTGAAGCACTTCTAATTTTTTCTGATAATCAGTGAAAAATTTAACAATGTCGATATTGTTTAAATATTTTTTGAAAAGGCCTAAAAAATTCTGTGTGGACGGACAACTTTCGCAGTAGCGCAAGACCGGTAAACCAATATGTTATTCAATATGACGATGAGCATGTGTATTTGCGTGTATTAGATGGCGCTCTATATTGGTAGAATATTAGTTTCCATATGCAGGGCGGAATTCCATCCGTCGGCATTGCAGCATTGCACTGAAGATATGCCAACAGCATTGAAGCATGCATGTCTGCTGCTCATGCCTGGCGATCAACAAAACCTATTTGACTGTATTCGAGTTTTGAACTGTTAAATTGATGCAAGTTGCACTGTCCTGACTCGAAAAACTTTCGGTTCACCATAGCTCGTCCCTCCAATAGCGTTATAGCTTGTCGCGCTGGGGGCGCTTGTCTTGACTAGGACCCTAGTTTCATCCCTAAAATGGAGGGTTAACTCTCGATGCCTAAAATAATGTCATTCGTGCCAGTTACTGAACCTGTGTGACGGAAGATCTTCCGAATGGGGCCTTACTTTTGCCGTTATGGTGGAATGGAGGACTGAGCCCATTGATTAACTCAGTGACAGGGAGTCCGTCGCAGCATAGGGCCTTTAACTTAAAACTAGCGTACTCTACCCTATTGCAGTAAATCTCCGGATTTTTCTGTCCAATGACCGAGTGCGTTCTGTAGTATACTGCGTTACCTCGGGAGGGTGGATGCCCACAGGTGGTACTTGTATCACTTGGCCACCCGATTGGTGGACTCAAGGGGGTATTGGTTGAAAGTCCGCATGCTGGACTAGGGTGGTATTTTATTTATCTGCTCGCAGACCCCCATATTCGGGATATTCTCATGAAATGACTCAGGGTTTAGCGGGACTTGACGGTTCGACCGGCCTTGTCCTGAACCTGGATCTAATGCGTAACGTTTCGGGGTTTGTGGATCTTGACGAAACGGCCAGTCCGTTGGTGTTTGACGCCAGGATCAATCGAAAGACTTCACATGGGTTCGTGGGTCATGACGTACAGGCCGTGTTGACAGTGCTTGTACCAGGATCAACTGAGGCATCAATCTTGGGATTATCTTAGTTCATAAAACTGTGTTCGGGTGGATGGATAAGAAACCCTTCCGACGTGTGAGTTGCGTCCCAAACAACTCGGGTACTGACAATGCATAGCCAGTAGAGGTTGGATAGTGCTTCGCTGCTACCAGTTAAACTGTTGTAGGTTTTCGAAGTGAAGCCCAAACTGGAAGCTGGTGGGTCCATTTCTTCGGAGGGGTTCGCGCGATGATATGACATAATCCTTATCACACTTTCTACCTCTAGGGGTGGACTGTGGAGACTGGTGAGTAGTCACTTGGTGAAAGAGCTACGCCAATTCAACTAACTGGTAGAATTCACGTGTTGTCCCTCTAGTCTTCGGACCTTGTCGCGGTGGGGGAGCTTCACAACTAGGGCCGTAGTTTCCCTGAGGTGAAATGGAGGACTTAGTCGTGATGCCTAACACGGAGACACGGGTGTTTGTTCCAGTACAGGCGTTACTCTACCCAACTGCAGAATAATCTTTCAGGTTTTTCTGTCTAAAGCCCGAATGTCATTGTGCCACATATTACAAGGGATCCAAGGAGGAATAAATTCGTCTTGACTCAAGAATTAGAGCTGAATTATCGCAAATTACGTCGAAAGTTTGTTGACTGAGCCCTTAACTACTTGGAACACGATCCTGTTTTTGATCAAAAATCATTTTCTCAGACGAGGCACATTTTTATTGAATGGCTTTGTTAAGAAGCAAAATGACCGTTGTTTGTGCGAGAACAACCAAAAGTGTTACATACGGTCTATGGTATGGTGGCATCAAAGGACCTCCTTTCTTCCAAAATGAGGATTGAACAGCTGTAATGACGGTCGCTATTGAAGATGATGATCGCGATCTGACCATGGTACGCTAATTTGTATGGCCAGAACATGAGCATATAAATTATGAGGAGTGTACTTCCAACAAGATGATGTAACGTGTCATACAGCTGATGCTATGCTTGCTTTTCTGAGAGGAGGATATTATCTCACGACGATGTTTTGTGATTTGGCCACTGAGGTTATGTGATTTGCTACTTCTGGATTCTTTTCTTTGGAGCTATGTGAAAACACAAGTCTATTCCAACAAGCCATAGACTTTGGATTACTTGGAAAAGAACGTTCGTTCAAGTTATTAGCGAAATAAAACCGGAATCATTGCACAGAGTGAACAAAAATTGGAGCAATCATGTGTGTCAGTGTCAACGAAGCTGTGGGGGAGATTTGAACCATATCATATTTCGAAGATAACTGCATTGTTCAAGCTTCAAAATACAACAAGAATCAAGTTAATACGTCAAACCTTTGTTGTTCAATTTGAATCAAAAATCCAATCATTCTTACGGTATGACACTTTAGTACTTCAAGAAACTAAATGTCTATTCGAGTTTCGTTCATATACGTACCTTATCGCTAGATGCACTCAGTTGTTCGTTCTTCAAGGTTTTTGCCTGAACAGCGAAGGAAATGTAGTGTGTTCCTGGAGAAAATACTTTCTCCGAGTTCTCCAGTTTCTTTTTCATTGCAGATACGGTAATAAGTGGTTCACTGGTCCCAATGGAAAAAGAATATTGTCCATCTGCGGAAAGAAGTCGAAAAAACATATTTCAGGGTGACATGATCATTTTTCTGATTGGGATTTCTCAAAAAAATGATGAACAGAAGTTGCGTTCACTTTGAGTTCATGAATCTAATACAGACTATAAAAGGGGAGCAAAGGTAAACAAGAAAATGTCAGAAGCTTTGAAAATGTTTCAAATAAAATTGGTTTTTTATTTTTGAGTTCAGCATCAAGTTAGAAGTTGAATATGTTAGAAATACTTCAGATATAAAGCGTCTCTGGAGTAAGCTTGTTGAGATAATTACTAGTAAGGCAGTTGAAGCTTCCATTTGCCTTTTAATTGAAGACAAATATATTTTAAAAATACCATGGTAGCAATTGAAATTCATCTTAGATATTTAGGGAAGGAACATACCATGAGAAAACCAGATATTAGATGCTCTAGTCTTTCCTACACAAATAAACCTTATTTGCATGCCTTTCTTATGAGGATACACGGTATTCAGCACTGAAAGCTACTCCATCAAAACGCTAGGTGAAAAATCGGTTCGGAATTTTTTTTCAAAAGAAACCATGCAATGATATACCAGTGGCTCTTAAGTTATCACAAGAAAAGAAACTGTAATAATCACAGTACGGAATACTTAGAACTTATTTATTCTTAATCTTGTATCTTCCAGAAGAAAATAAACTTGTAGGAAGTGTATAATTCATCCTAGGAAGGAACTCACAGAGATGTTAGAGGACCATCCAGTACAAAAAATTTCCACCGAAATACTGACTTCTATAGTAATCAGCTCAAAGATCATGTGTGCCTGGGTAACCAAATTGATTTAGGCTTGATTAATGAATTTCGTTAGTCAGGATTCCTGGACACTCGTTGATTAGGAGAAATGAGCCAAACAACGTACAATTAAAAAGAAACGCTAATTCTCCTTAGAGGGACACAACCGTTCTTTGATTTGAATAAAGAAAACACACATATAAAGAAAAGTTCTGCAAGAAACAGTAAATCTGTTTGATGTTATCTTTCAGGTGTGCAGCACTTTCAAATTTTCTTCCGAAACTTTATTACTAAGAATTGAAGAACATATCGGGTGTTTTTTCAGAGTGATAGATCTTTAAATTGAAAGAAAAGACATTTAAATTAAGATTGAAGCCAATTTATTTCATTTGAAAGATAATTTTATGACATTTATGTTTCAAAAATAATTTCCGGCGTATGTCCACCACGATTAGCTCTGAGGAACCGCATTCGACCAGACCAATTTTCGAACACTTTTTCGAGTAATTCAGGCGTTATTTCCACAATAACACGAGTTATGTTGGCTTCCAAAGCGTCTATTGTTTCTGGTTTATCAGCATAAACCAATGACTTGACATGACCCCAAAGAAAATAATCCAGTGGAGTGTAGCTTGATCTTGGAGGCTAATTAAATGGACTATTTCTCGAAATAATATTATCGCCAAATCTTTCTTTCAATAAATCAATTGTTACGGTAGCAGCATGAGGTGTAGCACCATCTTGTTGGAACCCAAACACTTCTGGGTCGATAGCTCCAGCATCGTTTTTAAAGAAATATGGACCGATCATGCCTACAGCGTGTAAAGCACACCCTACAGTGCATTTTTCAGGATGCAATGGAACCTGCACTTCTTGAGGATTGTTTTCACTCCATATACGGCAATTTTGCTTGTTTACATAGCCGTTCAACCAGAAATGAGCTTTATCACTAAAAACAATTTTACGATAAAAAAGTGGATTAACTTCAAGCTGTTCTAGGGCCCAATCAGCAAACAAACGACGCTTATTATGATCAAGTGGCTTTAGTTATTGAACCAGTTGGATCTTGTATGGGTTTAGACTAAGATCTTTACGCAAAATTTTCCATGTGGTGGATGCACAGAGTCCAACTTGTTGTGAACGTCGACAAATAGATAAATATGGACCGTCATTAACACTATGACTTACATCAGCGATATTTTCTTCTATACGTACAGTTCTTTGTCTTGTTGTTGTTGTTGCAGCATCGAGTAAAGAAAATGTTGTCCAAAATCTATCGATAGTTCGACGAATAAGCTGCTCTGATGGACGATTATGTAAACCATAAATTTCACGAAGTGCTCTATAAGTTTGGCGAATTGAACACTGATTTTGAAAATAAATTTAAATAATGTGTAAACCTTGGTGCGCCGTGAATCTCTCCATGAAAATTTGTCAATGCTTACTGAACAGAAATGTCAAAACAACATGGCTTCTACCTTCTGTCAAATCACAGTTATGCCTATCGAAAGTTCCATCACTCTAAAGAAAACACCCGATATTTTTATGACAGAATATGATACATCCTCTCACATTCTGCTTTCCTACAGAATACTACAGGATTAGGTTTGCCTGAAAAGAACGAATGTTTCTGCCGGAAAAAAAGGATTTCCTGAATAACTTGTGGCAGAATGCTTCGCTAATAAAATGAGTACACCATAAATTGAATTACCTAATTTTTTATTGAATTCTCTCCACTATCGATTGAGAGAAAATATTAGGCCATCGAAACATCGGCATGTCATTTTTTAGATTTTGGACATCGATACTATCCCAAACCAATAGCTCTTTGGTCATTTTGGAGCCAAATTTCTATCATTCCTTTACAGTTTTGAACGGAGTGCTATCAACCCTTGGCACAAAGCGAATTTATAAGCGGGAGCAACCAACAAATAACTTTTGTTTCTATAGAAATGAACATGCTCAAATTCAGATCAGTTATTTGAGTATGTGTGCTATAAATTAAGAAGGATATTTCTATCGATATCCTCTAACAGACATTTGATGATTCCCAGCAACCCTATAACTTGGTAACACCGTATTTCCGCAAACTTCGAGGATCATAACAGAATTTATTCGATTAAATGGTACACTGCCCACTTCAAACCATCTCCATATCAAGATTCAAGTGCTGGAATAGAATAATATGGACTAGGAACCATCCACATATCAGATTTTTAGTATTCTAGAATTGGCAACTTGGTAATAGCACATCTCCGCAAAACGAAAATGATATCGTTCAAATTGATGAAGGAATAAAAAAATGTTACGTACTGTTTGTTTTTCCATAATAGATCTCCAGTAAATCAAATTTCAGTCGGTGCATTTTATACCCCTACTCCTACTATTGATAATTAAAATCAAGTAAAACAACAATTATAGCATTTTAATAAGAATGTCTTACCTTTTCCAAACTCGAAATTGAAAGCCACATCCTTCAAATTACACGTTTTCTCGTATACCGCTCTTATCCTCTCATTTCCAAAACGTGAAACCTCTATATCACTAAAATAATATAATTAAATCAAATTATTTATAGTTGATCTTACAGTTCAACTTCCGCCAAAATTTTTGCATTATTATTGTTTGCTAATGTTGCTTACCAATTAGTAATTTTTAATCCATATATTCTACAGTCAGAAGCTCTTACGAGTCGTTTTGAAGGTTTCAACATGTCAATTGAATACCCATCAGTAACTTGAAATATGTAGCTTGATATCAGATATATCGAATAATAAACTATTTGATAGAAGTAAGACATTCTTCCAAATCTAAACTGATTGTTTCTGAAGAATGACATAACTGTTATCCTATAGACAGCAGCAAGCTACGTTGAAAAAATCGATTTGCCTATTCAGGTTTGATACATCAATTCTCAAAGCTCAAAATGGCTGCTTTCTCGTTTGATTCAATGTGCTACAATACAAAATATAAACTATACTATGTTATATCAAATTTTATATTACACCAGTTCCTTCATTTGATAATTATTAATTTTGACTTTTACTTGGCAAAGGTTGTTAGTGAAATGAAAAATCAACATATTCCGAATATCTCCAGAAAATGATTAATAATAGAATCAGTTATATGTCCAGGAAGAACTTCCGCTTCTATTCATGGACATGATAACTCTAATCTAAAGGTCCTCCAACAAGAATATGTGTTGCATCCGTTGGAATTACACTGAAGATATACCAAGAAGTATTGAAACATGCGTGTCTGCTGCTTATTATGTTGATTACGCTAAACATTCTGGTAGCATAATGGTGAGGATATCACATACCATAATAATTTATTTTTGGTTTGTTAACTTTGGGTTCCTTGGGTCAACCTGTAGATTTCCTAAAGGTACGTGGTGAGGTGTAATTTGTTTATATATCGGATTTACTATTCATTCTGATTTCTTGGGTTGTATGACATACAAGCACTGCTTAGGTCGTATAGCTCTTAATTTGAGTATTGGTGATGTAAATACTGTAAATACTTAAATTAAATGAATAAATTTGATTTCATTTCATTTATGCCTGGTGATCAACAAAACCTATTCAGCTGTATTTGAGTTCTGAACATAGATGCAAATTGCATTGTCCCGATTCGAGAAACTTTCTGTGTGCCATAGCTCATACTCCATATCTTATTTTGCAGTAAATATCAGCTGCATAATTTTAATAGTAATGAAGCTCTTTGAGATGGGATCTTATGAGGGAGCTTTCAAACCTCTTAATTTTGGGAGGTAAGCGTTTCGTTCCAGTTTCTAAGCCAATATTAACATTTCTTTCTAAATGAATTAATTGAATCGGCAGATATTAATCAGGAATATGTTAACACGAATTTGAGAATGAAAAAAGGAAGGATGGTGGTGTTGTTTGGAAAAACAGTGGGGTCACTATTCAGAGTGAATACAGGAGCTAGCTGTGTTGGATTCGTTGATACACTAATGAGTAAACAAAAAGCTATGAAACATGCATGTTTGCTGCTTATACCCAGCAATCAACTAAATCGATTCGGCTTCATTTAATTTTACACGAAAATCTTCCTATTTACCATATTCAAATTTGTGTTAACATATTCGTAATAAATTTCCGCCGATTCAATTAATTCATTTATCCAATAATGGTGTTTTTAAGCAGTTAAATTTATGTATCTTAAATAGCATAGAAATGAAAGAAACATACAGAATTTAAACAATATTTTTATGGCCAACTAGTTTGTGAATAAAAAAAAATTTTGTATTACAAAACGACCATTCTGTTACGGAGAGCTATAATGTTGTATGATCGAATGTTGATGTTAATTCTTTATAAACTGTAATCTCTTGCAGTATTACTTGAAGCAGTAAACATATAACCCATAAAGTATATAAATTAATACTACTAATGTTTTTAATACAATTAAATAAGTTTATTCTGATTTTCTTAAATTTTTATTGTTATTTAATACAACAATTCTTTCGCTATCACAGTAGCATCATCAGATAGTAAATGCAGTAAATTAACCGTGGTGCGAAATAGTTGTTGAATAACTCTTTATGATTACTAAACGATTGATCTAAATATATATGAACTCATTAAAATAAAGACATCAATAGACAAATAATGAACTTTGTTTATTTTTTTGATGCAATCTTAATTTTAATATTTTCAACACCTTGTAACATTAACTTCAAACGGTAATTCATCTGCATCATACGAGCTACATTGTCAGCTTTTAGTGCTTCACAAAGTTCCGTCTTTTTCTTCCTAATAGCTCTATCTTGTGGCGATTCTAACAAGGACTTCACTATTTTCTCCATCATCATTATTCTCCTATCATCCACGAATTTTATGCCAGACAGTATACTTCCACCCATTAAAAATATTTCCCTTTCACCCTTACCCTTTTTGTTCAAATTTTTGATTGTCTTTATCATCATCTCGTGGTCTGATTCGTCCATCCTTAGTCCTTTCAGGTTTTTAGAAAGCACACATTTAGCTACGCTTGCCATAGCCTCCATTCTATTGGAGTCAGTTTCTACGAAGTTCATATACCTTGCACATGTTGCCTTGGGGGTGACATATTCCCGTCTTTTCTCACCACCTGCTTTTAAACGGAATTTGTCGACCCATATGGCTCCCAGACGTTTTAACTGATGGTATCTCTCACGAGTGTAATCCTTCATATTGTACTCTATCATTTCCTCAAAAGCAAAGCTTCGAGCTCTTTTGTAATGGAACACAATGATTGCCACAAACATAGTTCTCGTGATGACGCAGAATGTAGCATATAGAACGAAAAACATATAACCAAGACCTCGTTCATTGGCGTCCATGTTTCCAGGTGCTTCTTTCTGGGTTTGGGAGAGCAACAAAATCATTAGTTTCAGTATGTAATACCAGTCTTGGAATTCTTTCAGTTTTGTCCCAAGGAAAACGTAGCTCATAAAACCAAATCCAATGAAGAATATTCCCAGTGTTACAGACATGACAAATAGAGATTGAGCCGAATAAATAAGCGTTCTTTCAACAGTACGAAAAACTGCAGCGAATCTCAACAACTTCCAAATCCTCACGATGATCAGGCCGATCAAGAAGCTGGTCAAGAAACTCAGAGTATTCACAACTCTGAGCATTTCGAAGTAGTCAACGAAAGCGTTGCTTTGCTTTTCTTCGAGCTCCTTTGCGAATTCCTGCAGCAGGGTTAGTTTTTTGAAATGCATGGCTAACCATGTTACGCTGAAAGTCAGGATTCCAATATCTATTAGAAGCCAAAGGTCCGCGTGATACCAAGTTTTCGTTCTTATTATCCGCATGCCTGTTCGAACTGACAAAATTACGACGACCAGCATAAAGAAGATTCCACAAATCAAAGATATTGTATCGCCTTTGCCACCGTACTTTAAAATTCTTTCAGTCGTCACCTGTAATGTGTATAGGATATTTGAAATAGGGAAAAAGTTAAAGTATAAGTAAAATTAAACAATGAAAATATTACATTGAGTTAATGTTCCTAATGATGAAAGAAGATGTTAGTAGCTTTATCCGTTTGATAATCAATAGTAGGAATGAATAATGTGATGATAGAAGACCTGCTCGTCAAAAGTTAAGAATAATTGATGTTTTTCGAAGATGCATATTTTCGATATTATCTTAATTTTTTTTTCATTCACATAAACTAATAACGATTATAAGAACGTCTTCTGGTTCATCAATAAGTAAGTTTTCATCAAGTTTAATCCTTTTATGCCCATGTGTGTCAGAAATACACATTTTAAAGATATTCTCTTCAATCTTTCTTTCGTATTCAATAAGATCAAACGGTTCTACATATGTATAAATCGAGTTTTCATTATAACAAGACAAGTTTTGTTTGAGGACAGTGCCATCGGAGCCTTGGGGTGCTTCAGGATGATCGAACACAAGTCGAAGTGGAAAATTCCTTTAATGTTAGCCGAAGTGTGATATGACTTTTACTGGCACAGTAATTTGTCATTGGAACTGTTTTTGTCAAAGTCTCATAAGTAGAAGATCGCTTTTCAACTCCTTCAGCAAGGAGACAGCCTCTCAACACTTGTAAAATAGCAAGTGATCGCCTTCGAGATGGCACAGGTACCTCAATTTCTCCAAGCATAGTCAGACGACACTTCAATGAAATCAATCTAACATCGAAACGCTTGTCAAGAAGAGTTAATGATTTGATTGGCAATGGAACGGATACACTGACGAGATTAATAGCGATACGCACGTACTCTTTACTGAATAGTTCACATGGACGTTTTTCTTTTCGTTGTCTTGTACAGGTGTCAACATGTCCGCTGATACCAAGGAACATCCACTGTGTTCAAGAGGTTCATCCTTTTAGAGGAGACAAAATTATGGTTTGGGGTGGAGTTTGTTTCGATGGCATAACTGACTTATTAATACTTTCAAGAACCATGAC
Organism: Megalocaria dilatata; assembly: GCA_034642435.1. Classification (NCBI taxonomy): domain Eukaryota; kingdom Metazoa; phylum Arthropoda; class Insecta; order Coleoptera; family Coccinellidae; genus Megalocaria; species Megalocaria dilatata. The sequence goes on along the minus strand of CM067857.1, from coordinate 33,790,870 downwards.
GTCTCAGATATATGTTGATAGAGTTATCAACAGAGTAGTCACAATTTCACGCAGCTATTGGTGTAAATTTCGTTTTACTCGATGATAATGCACTACCACGGATATACCACCAGGTGATTACTCTTAAAAAACAGGGCATTTCACATAAAGCATTACCTCAAAGATCCCCGCACCCAAATCCAATCGCGCACGTTTCGGACCATTAACAAAGAATCTTTGATGTCCACAGATCAAATACGGAAACGCTTCGAGATCTTTTGCCACAACTTTGGCTACAAATTGAGCACCAATAACTTGCTGGAAAGCAGGTAGAGAAGATTTCAACTAGTTACTGATGCACGTGGTGATCATATTTTGTATTCAGGGTAAATAATTTTTGAAATTTTCAGAATTACGGTTTTTCGTAAAATTTTATATCTTTTCAAATATTCTATTTTTGTTATTGTAAATCCATCATTTCTTCGAAATCTATTTCACCTTAGACGCTATACATACACATATTTCAAAAAATAATTGGGTTTTTCTGAAGTGAAAACACAAATTAATTCAATACCCTTAACTTTTGACGAGTCCTTGGGCAACCCGAAAAAGTGCCTACGCACTCTTCGAGTTTTTCATTCGAATGGTGTCAAACGTATACATTTAAATTTTTTTCTATTCAATTGCATTCAGTTGGAACCAATTCTCTAAAACATGTTTTTGACTGGGTCATATTCTATTCTGTAAATGTTTATTTGTTCTGAGAACACTTGACTAATTAGATCTTTTTTTTCCAAACTCTAAATAACACCTTTTTCAAGTCTTTTGTAGTCCGTTGGAGCATTTCCTTACCCAAAACGACCTTTGTTTCTTCATACAAACAGTGAGAAGTTATTTTTTTTCTGGCCGTATCCCCTTCCTACCATATTCGAAAAGTCGACGCTAAACAGTTAAGCCAAGTACTGTTACGCCTAAAATATTCTTGGTTTATACAGATGTTTTACTGCATCGTTGATTCCTATTTTATTGATAACCATATTGTTCATGTTCATTTTCTATGAAGTTTCACAATTGGCATAACCTAGAAGTCTGGACACGTTTGTTATCATTGTGTAGTTTTGCGATTTGAAGACAGCTAGTGAATCAAATATTTTAATATCTAAGTTTTTTACTTGGATGAATTTTCTGTCATTTCATGGAAAATGTTCTCCTAATTAAAATTTATTGTTAATATTAATCGTACTGTGGATGTTTTCAGAACATTCTAATTTTTAATTTATTAATTGTTTCAAAGTAAACCATCCTTAAACTTTCATTTTACCGAAACTTTAGAGTAGATGTATCCTGATGGCGTCCTTTCTATGAAAACTCCAGCGAAATGAAAAAGATTTGCATTCACATTGTACAGACAGAATTCTATCATCAGCCCTCTTGTACGATGATCCAACCAATCTTGTCGCTTGAGGTAGTTGAAATTTATGTAGGAATTTTTCATGGTCCTACCTAAGAGAGCAATATAACCCCCTATAGGGTAATAGGCGTTGTCAGCTGAAAAAAATAAATCTTGTATTCTTGAGCAAAACAACAAATTTCAATGTTTTGCTCTTTTTCATAAATTGCGAACTATTAACTATAGAAAAGAACCATAGTTTCAAAAGAGTTGTTTCTGTTATCTACATATATCGAAAATTAATCCAGATGTATATGCATAAAAAAATTAACATAGTCCTGACAAATCGAATTCAAGAGAAACAAATTAGTCATTTAAGAAACAATACGATTGGCTTCAAGCCGGAAAGATATCAAGCACAGAAGGAATATAGCTTCTCACAATATTTAGTAAAAATATTCAGCTATTATGTTTATCATATATTTATTCAAAAACGTACACGACATACAATAATAATTTTATTATAATTTCAGCACATTCGTAGATATTATCTTAAAGAATTTGAGGACATATCTGTGGCGTACCCGCTCCTTTCGCAGAATTCTATTCTGCTCTGCTGTAGCTTTCCGATATAGGATATAAGGGGCGCGACTGGTATCAGACAATACCTAACACATCCATCCCCGCCGGGCTTGAGTAAGGCAGAGTACAGCGTTCAACGACCGTTCCGACGTGTAGCATATAGTCACTGGCGTCACAGACAGACATGCGCACCACGCCTGCCTGAAGAGTTCACGTGCGCATACTCGGAACGAAACACCGACTCATTAAGAGGTAGAAGCTCCTTAATAACACCGCATTTCCCACGACAGCTTCACATTCGTTGCGTTGAGTTCTTACACAGCGACACTCGTAGCGGTAGTTTTAGTGACGCTCGAGGAATCCCATGTTTTCTGCTATTCAAGTAAGACTAGCTTCACTACGCAGACATAATACGATTGTGTTGAGAATTAGGAGCATTTCTTTGTGATATTGTTTTTGTTTACCGATATCTTCGTAGTTTTATTTCTATCAGACAATGCAGACAAACAAAGCTACTAGTTGGATTTAGATATCATTTTCTGTAGTTCTGAAAAGTTTTTAAGTGCAAGCAAAACATTCAAGGAAGATGGAATCTGAGGAAAAATTAAGAAGCTGCCCAAAATAAATTAGTACTTCAAGAATGAAATATTCATTGTCATATTCTCTTCATTGGGTATATTGTATATGTTTTAATAGAAGGCTATGAGCATCAGGAACATTTTAGAAGCTATAGAGACACAAGATAGCGAAAAATTCTTAGATTCTTATCTATTCTATCGATAATGGTGGTTACATAGAACACTAGAAAAAGAGCAAGAGTCAGTTATAAAAAAAAAAAATTTAGGCGCCAAGTACTCAATAGACTTTTATAGGTTTCTCTGATAATTCCCAGCTTTTCGTTGCCATGGAGAAAGAGCAGATGGTAATGAAAAAGGAAGTTACGAACGAAATATGATTCTGTAATTTCTGATGGAAAAATGTATATTGTACAGCTACATGTAAACAAACGTACGTCTGTGGTTACAGAACAAATCTAAGGACACTGTTTAAAATAGAAGTGCACTTCGTAAATAAGGTGCGTTTTTGCTTTCAGCTGCTGTAACTACAAATGGAAGCTTTTTGTTGGTTTTCATCGATCTATTAAGACGGTACAGTAAGCAAATAATCAAAAATAAAAGATTCCAGATATCTGATTATAGCACCAAAACTTCAATATATCCTAAGGTCGAAATTGCACTGACCTTGTATTAAATAGTGATCAACCCTTGAATACAGCCTGAATTATATGAATCCAATCCCCTTTGTTCGACGCCAAACGAGTATCAGTTTCCAATTTCTTCAATGTAAGTGTTACTTATTATGTTCTCTTTCAAACTGGATCAGATGTTAGATCCGATTTCAATTTATTCCATAAGAAATGGTGGCTTCAAATTAAGAAGCAAAAGAAGATGACCTCTTGGTTAATCCGAAAATATCGACCTTATTGACCCAACATAATTCCAATACCAAAATATAAGGCATCAATAATTATCTCCAGGTGTAAACAATCCTCCGAATAATCCAAAATGAATTGATACTATATTTTTCGAAATAAAGTCTGGCAAACCAACTTTTAGCTCATTTAATTCCACCAAGTAATCAACTAATCAAACAGATTCAACCGAAAATGTTCAAAATGTACGTCGATCCCACCGGTAAAGAAAACATAATAACGTCGTAATTCTATGAAAATCAGAGCTCCTAGCGTAAAAAGTACCTCACCGGGGAAACCTGCTATTATTACTCGATAAACTGTACCACAGATGGATCTGTAGGTCAATACTTCAAAATTCTTGGATTTCAACGGCGAAAGTTTAACAATGATTGAATGTATTGGTCAATATGTACAATAGATATGGAATAAAAATCCTAGAAGTAATGAAACTACAACATTTTCAGTTGGAAATACTTCATTTTACGGTGTTGAAAATAAGTTTTTCTCCTGATATTGATGAATAAATTTCCTGAGAAAAGACTCAAGTGAATCTTACCGAAATAATGTCTGCCTGTATCCTTTTGAAATCCCCAGACATAGCCCAGCCTAGAACTGTGAAATCCGGAAATCGTACTATTCCATTGAGGTGTGTAGTTTTGGAAATCATAATGGAAAAAATAGTCAGAAGAATAGCATGTCCTGTTCAAGAATTTCATGGGCTCGACAACTGCGCAACTGTTTTCTTCCACTCTATGTTGTCTCAACCTCACTACTCCCAAATATTTGTTGCAGACGTCTGCTGTCATACCAGGATTTTCAGACATGTATCTTCCGTACCACTGATAAGATTGAATTGTGGGTATGAATGTTTTTTCCATGTAATCGTTGAAACTACAGAAAAAAAACAGTTGAAGAAAATATATCGATGGCCAAAATTTCATACAAACGAAACTATATGGCGGATTCATTTATCGCGAGATGCAGTCAAATATAAAACTTGTAATACTATAATAATTTCACGTGGACACATGTCGTGTTGCCTTCCTTTATTTAAATGAATATACTGCATCTTTCGACAAGTTAACGAAAGCCAAAAACCTCACAAATCAGTTGAAATCGCAATCTCGATTCAGTATTTTAATTGACACATACTTGCCTCGAGGATACTGGCGTCGCCAGAACTAACAGAACCGGATATGAATTGCTCGGAATCGAATCCGAATTGAAAGACTTATATTTTTCTTCCCTAGAATTTTGTTCAAATGGTTTCTTTATGAATTTTACCTTCTGTTACGAAAAAGTCTAACCTTTGAAGACATTCTATCCGGTGTTTTTTTAGAGAGAAAGAACTTTAAATTGAAATAAAACACATTTAAATTAAGATTGAAGCCAATTTTTTTTATTTGAAAAATAATTTTATGATATTTATGTTTCGAAAACAATTTCTGGCATATGTCCACCACGACTAGCTCTGAGGCACCGCATTCAACCAGACGAATTTTGGACCACTTTTCAGAGTAATTCGGGCCTTATTTCATCAATAACACGAGTTCTGTTGGCTTCCAAAGCGTCACCATCTTGTTGGAACCAAAACACTTCTGGGTCGATACATTCAAATTTTGAAACAAATAATCATTGATCATCGATCTATAACGAGCACCATTCACTGTAACATTAGCTCCAACATCGTTTTTAAAGAAATAATGGACCGATGATTCCTCCAGTGTGTAAAACACACATGTATTTTTCAGGATGCAATGGAACGTGCAGAACTTCTTGGGGATTGTTTTCACTCCATATACGGCAATTTTGCTTGTTTACATAGCCGTTCAACCAGAAATGTGCTTCATCACTAAACACAATTTTACGATAAAAAAGTGGATCAACTTCAAGCTGTTCGAAGGCCCAATCAAACAAACGACGCTTATTATGGTCAAGTGGCTTTAGTTCTTGCACCAGTTGGATCTTGTATGGGTGTAGACAAGATTTTTACGCAAAATTTTCCATGTGGTGGATGCACAGAGTCCAACTTGTTGTGAAAGTCGACGAAGAGACAAATCTGGATCATCATTAACACTATGACTTACATCAGCGATATTTTCTTCTATATGTACTGTTCTTTGTCTTGTTCTTGTTGTTGCATCGAGTAGAGAAAATATTGTCCGAAATCTATCGATAGTTCGACGAATAAGCTGCTCTTATGGACGATTATGTAAACCATAAATTTCAAGAAAAGTTCTATAAGTTTGGCGAATAGAAAGAACACTGATTTTAAAAATGAATTTCAACAATTTGTAAACGTTGTTGCGGCGTGAGTCTTTCCATGATAATTTGTCAATGCTTCCTGAACAGAAATGTCAGAACAACATGTCAAATCACAGTTATCCCTATCGAAAGTTCTATCACTCTAAAAAAAACACCCGATATTCATATTCATTTCTGCACTTATAAAGGCCACACAACTTAAATAACTTGCAACAGACAGATTAAACCACTGAAACAAAACATAGGATGTTAATGGTTTTTAGATATTTAGGTGGGAGGTCTTTTTTTGTCTAACACTTATCTAAACAACAATAACAAAAGATTTACAAATCTTCGAATTACGGGATGACCTTATAAGTTCAGGCTCGTCAGTGTATTAAATTAATGGTAATAACATCTTAGAGAGTCTTTTTACACTATTCTCTAACGTACTCAGACATGCGGGTGATAAAATCTAATGGTACTTGTTTATTTTTGGTACCATATATTAATTTCAATACTTCTTCATGGCCTCTGATATCATATACTTTATCTTTTTCACTCAGGACCATCAGATAAAATAATGTCATCATCGCTACTGTCATGAACAAATCTTGAATCTGCCATGCCACTTGCTGTTTCTGTCTGAAAAAAACTTTTCTCGCCTGAAAAGGGTAGCTGAGTTTGAAGATGTCTTTCAAAATTGAACGAAATCGTTACCTTTGCCTGAAAAGAAAATAACGATATCAACACATATTTCGTTCTGAAAAACAATTGAAATTGGAAGCATCCCACAACCGTTACTAAATTCACTCCGGTGCTTCCTCTCATCAGTGAGTTGCCGGTAGTATCGGCCTTGGTTGATACTGGTACTGGTACTCCAACAACAATTGAAAAATCATCTACACACAATACTGGGACAATCAGGAGGCGGCAGAAATTGGTTGGCTACCACAATACTTCTGGGGCGAAGACAAGATCTAACCCGAGAAGGTAGATAAAGAGAGCTAAATTTCGTACTAACTTTAAAAATTGTAATTTGTTTGTTTTCTTTCTTTTTTTGCATTTTCAGTTTCGGTGACTTTTCCTGGTTTTTTGCCAATTCGTTTTCTTTATGTTGTGATTGATGTCAGTGTGCCATTGTTACATCAATCCTTTAGTAGTTTTGAACTTTAAATTTGTTGAACTCATTTTAATTTTTGCAAAATTTTTTTAATGCCGGATTTTCAGCTATCTTACTTAAACATCAGATCGATTTCAGCTGGATTTGATAGATTTATTGACTATGTTGTTGGTGAGCGAGTTGATTTGGTTGGTCTTTGTGAAACGTGGCTTTCCCCAGGTGATGACTCACATCAATTCTCCATAGATGGTTATGACTTCGTGCGTGCCGATAGAATTGGAAGGGGTGGAGGCTTGGGTTTTTATATTCGCGACAACCTGTCTCATAGGGTTCTTCTTCGTCAAATAACACCAACCTTGGAACAACTTTGGATATATTTGCAACATAATCGTAAAAGATATGTTTTTGGTGTTTTATACCGGCCCCCACAGGCAAATGTCGCTCGGAGTCTGGAAGAGTTGGAGGAGGTTGTTAGTGACTTACTTCCGTCATGCGATTCGTTCATTATGTTCGGTGACCTAAATATTAACTTGTTGGTTCCAGATAGTCGCTCCAATTATCTTTCGAAATTGTTGAATTCCTTCGAGCTTCATCAGATTATTGACGAACCTACCAGGGTGACATCCACCTCTCGTTCTTTGATAGATATAATGGCTTGCTCGGATCCCGATGATGTTGACGCTTTAGATCTCACTGATTTAGATGGGATATCTGACCACCTGATGATAAAATGCTCTTTGAAATCTGTTCGCACAACTGAACAGATGAAATACGTTACATATCGGGATTTTCGTAGCTTTGATTATGAGGACTTTAGGTCTGATTTGTGTCTTGTAGATTGGAACCATATTTATACCCTTGAAGATGTGAATGAGATGTTGGATTTTTTTAATTATAACTTAGTCTACCTGTTCAATAAACATGCCCCTATTCGGAAGGTTTCAGTAACTAAGCGTCATACTCCATGGATTACACCAACTATAAAAGAAATGCTTAAACTGCGAAACAAGGCTTTGCGGGATTATAAGAAAACAAAATCTTTAAGTAAGTGGACATTCTATAAGGACGTTCGAAATTATATAACTACTGCAATTCGTCGTGAAAAGAAGGCCTACCTACAATATGTTCTCAGCAGTGGGAACATACGGTCTAAATGGAATACTCTTCGGTCTCTCGATGTTCTTAGAACTTCAGGTTCTGACCTTCCGGCATGCCTTGGGGATGCGTCGGCTATCAATGATCATTTTCTAAAACTCAACCATGCCGTAAAGACGCCTGAACAGCTTGCTTTTCTGAATACGTACACGAGTCCGCTGGGTGATCGCCGGTTTGATTTTGTTGATGTGAGTAGCGTGGATGTGAGACGTTATCTTAATAATGTTAAGAGTAATGCAACGGGTTCAGATCTTTTGTCCTTGAGAATGATTGGATATGTTGACGACTTCCTTCTTGACCATATAACTTTTATTTGCAACAAAGCTATAGCCACCAGTACCTTTCCTAAAGCTTGGAAAAATGCTAAAGTCAGACCTATTCCGAAGTGTAAAGCACCGAATGATTTTAGTCACCTTAGACCAATTAGTATTCTCCCCCAGTTTTTGAGAGCATTTTGAAGGATCAAATGGATGCATATGTCTCTGACTGCGATATAATAACTTCTACACAGTCTGGATTTCGTAGGTCGCACAGTACCACTACGGCCCTTTTGAGTTTGAGTGACGACCTCTATCGTGCGGTTGATGAGGGTAGGCTGACCTATCTTGTGCTTCTCGATTACAGCAGGGCATTCGATACCATGGACCACCAAATACTTTATAAAAAACTACTATATTTTGGTTTTTCGCAGAGTGCAGCTTCCCTTATATTGAATTACTTGTCCGAACGTAGCCAATATGTTGTGGTTGGCTCTTCCATGTCCAGATCATTACCAGTAAAGTTTGGGGTACCACAGGGTTCGATCCTTGGTCCGCTTCTATTTTCCATATATATGTCTGATTTTGCTCGTTATGTAAAATATTGTACTATTTGTCAATTCGCTGATGACACGCAGTTATTCATCTCATTTTTCATCAATCAGATCCATATGGCAGTCGCGAGGCTTGAGGAGGATCTGTCGGTCCTATTTGATATTTCATCTGCCCATAATTTGATCCTTAATCCGTTGAAGTCCGCAGTTATGTTGTTCGGCCCAAAAGATAAGTGTGATTTGGCGGCTTCCGGTTTTGATGTTAAATTGGGGGGCTGTTCTCTGAGAATCGTGCAGGAGTACAAGAACCTGGGTGTATGGTTCGATTCCGGGTTGCGCTTTTCTAGACATGTGTCCTATCTGTGCCAGACATCCTATGGCATCTTGAGACAACTTTATCCTAGTCGTGATATTCTGTCTACAGGTCTTAAGTTGGAGCTTTGTCAGTCGCTGATATTGTCTAGATTGTCGTATTGCGATGCTGTGTATGGCCCAGCACTTTTACAGGTTGATGCTTCACGTCTCCAGCGGATTCAAAATTCTTGTTTGCGTTTTGCGTATGGTATACGAAAATTTGATCATGTAAGCGATAAATATGTGCAGTCGGGCTGGCTGAGACTGGACTGCGTGCGAAAGTTGCATCTGTTGACATTGACTCACAAGGTTTTGAGAACAGGCGTTCCCTCTTATCTTCAGAAGCGTTTGATCACGTTCGCTTCTCTCAATCGGGTCAATACAAGAAAAAATATAATGCTGGTAACACCTAGACATTCGACAGCTTTTTTTAGACGAAGCTTTTCCTTCAATTCGGCCAGGTACTACAACTCGCTCCCCAGACTATTTTGGAATTTTTCCATCCTTAATTTCAAAAAAAGATTAAAAATCATGTTGGCCTCGACTTGATGGTTGGCTCGGTCTGATGGTATCTATTTTCGGATTTTGATTTTTGAATTGATTCTTTGATTCTTTTTTTATATACTTATTTGTTTTTGTGTTAGTATTTGCATTTTGCGTTTTTGTTTTGTATTTCATTTTATTTTATTTTGTATTTTTAGGTTAAGTTTAAAATCAGCTCAGCTGTACTTCGCCTTTTCATTTCATACTATTGTAAATGAATAAAGTCTATTATTATTATTATTATTATTATTATTAGATAATAATATATAGTGTGTTTTTTTTAGAGTGATAGAACTTTGAATTGAAATAAAACACATTTTAATTAAGATTGAAGCCAAATTGTTTTTTTATTTGAAAGTTAATTTTATGACATTTATGTTTTAAAAATTATTTCCGGTATACGTCCACCACGACTAGCTCTGACGAACCGCATTCGACCAGACCAATTTTGGACCACTTTTTCGAGTAATCCAGGGCTTATTTCATCAATAACACGAGGATGTTGGCTTCCAGCGTCTATTGTTTCTAGTTTATCAGCATAAACCAATGACTTGACAAACCCAAACAAAATAATCCAGTGGAGTTATGTCGCATGATCTTGGAGGCCAATTAATTGGACCATTTTTCGAAATAATGTTATCGCCAAATCTTTCTTTCAATAAATCAATTGTTACGGTAGCAGCATGAGGTGTAGCACCATCTTGTTGGAACCAAAACACTTCTGGGTCGATAGCTCCAGCATCGTTCTTAAAGAAATATGGACCGATGATACCTCCAGCGTGTAAAGCACACCATACAGTGCATTTCTCAGGATGCAATGGAACCTGCAGATTTTCTTGAGGATTGTTTTCACTCCATATATGGCAATTATGCTTGTTTACATAGCCGTTCAACCAGAAATGTGCTTCATCACTAAACACAATTTTACGATAAAAAAGTGGATCAACTTCAAGTTGTTCTAGGGCCCAATCAGCAAACAAACGACGCTTATTATGGTCAAGTGGCTTTAGTTCTTGAACCAGTTGGATCTTGTATGAGTGTAGACCAAGATCTTTACGCAAAATTTTCCATGTGGTGGATGCACAGAGTCCAACTTGTTGTGAACGTCGACGAATAGACAAATCTGGATCATCATTAACACTATGACTTTTTTTTTCTTCTATACGTACAGTTCTTTGTCTTGTTGTTGTTGCATCGAGTAGAGAAAATATTGTCCGAAATCTATCGATAGTTCGACGAATAAGCTGCTCTTATGGACGATTATGTAAACCATAAATTTCAAGAAAAGTTCTATAAGTTTGGCGAATAGAAAGAACACTGATTTTAAAAATGAATTTCAACAATTTGTAAACGTTGTTGCGACGTGAGTTTTTCCATGATTATTTGTCAATGCTTACTGAACAGAAGTGTCAAAACAACATGGCTTCTACCTTCTGTCAAATCACAGTTATCCTCATCGAAAGTTCTATCACTCTAAAAAATACACCCGATATGTCAATATCTTGCAATATTTTCGAACTAGCGAAAGAACTATACTATCTATAATAAAATCAATTAAGTTCAGAGTATGCCAAAACAATCATGAGACTATCCTTCATAAACATGAAAGTAAGTGAATCCTAAAAAATGATAAAGCAGGAAATCTGTACCAAGTTTGAGAAATAAGTACCTTCCAATATCATCATCCACTTCCACAATATAAAGAATATCATCACTTGAGACTGCAATCATACCTGAACAATTTCAGGCATGGTCCAATGGCTATATGATGTTCTCCAATGACAGAAAACAAATTCTGAAATTGCCGGCAGATAGAAAACTTGAGTCATTTGTATACCTGAACAGACACAAGGACTTAATAGTATCAATTAAAATTAGAAAGCAAGAGATGAGGAACCATTAGGAAACCAAGTCCAACGCCATATGAACCAAATCTGAAATATTCAATCTGACATGTGTAGCCTATCACTTCATATTGCTGAAGCAACATACCTACTTCATCAATGCATTTCATATATGATACAAAAAAGTTAGTATACATGTCTTTGTACTATTCACCATTGACTGTTTCATTTTAACCACCATCATTTTGAACACATATTGGCAAATGATTCCGGATGCTCAGGTTTTTTAACAATGGCTTTTGGATGGCCATCGCTCCAAATGCCGCAATTTCACTTACTGACATAGACATACAACCAAAATGAAGCTTCTTCATTAAATAAAACATTCAAATGAAATTGTGTATTAAAAGCTTTATTTCCTCTGATCTATTCACCAAATATACGGCGCGAGCAATGATCATGCATCTTCAATTCCTATATAAGTTCAAATATTGTAAGCCTATCAACCACGATCTTTACTCAATACTTTTCATACAATAAATGGACGAACGCAAGTTTAATTGTTGAGTAGGATGATGAATTGCCACATTTTGATCATCTAACAATATTCCAACATCTTCAGTAGCTTATTCCGGTTTCAATTCCTGTACAAGTTGAATCTTGTAAGCTATAAGCCATGTGCTTCATTATTTTTTTTTTTTCATACAGTGGATGGACGGACACATTCAGCTGGATGGTACAACAAAACATTCAAATCATTATCAGAAACACGCTGCAATTGATCAATCGCTTTTTCTTCAAAAAGTTGGATCCTGTTAACACGTAAACCATGACTTTTACTAAATACTATGCATAAAATAGATGGACAGACACAAGTTTAATTTTTGAGCTCGATGTTTAATCGATACATTTAGATCATCATCAGCCGCTTGTTGTATTTTCAAACAATTTACAAACGTTGCTCTGGCGTAAGTCTATTCAAGAAGAACTGCGGAACTAAACTAACCTCAAATTTGTCACTCTAACTATCGAAAAGCATTGGTACCAATTTGAAGTTCTCAACCTCTAAAAACACATCCCCTACTCAATAAGATCAGGTTTGATATACTAAGAGTATATCTCACTAGTTGCTTGAAGCACTAGTAACGGTTAACTCCCTATCTGCTCCAGTTGATTGACGAAAAACAGTTTTCAGCAGTTCATTAGGTCCCAGTATGAAAGCACTTCTTATTTATAAAAAATTCAGATTAACACTAATAACTCACCTTATAATCAGCTCCATCCATGAAATTATATATCGGATCCAAAATTGGTCTATAAACATAGTTTCCTAAGAATTTATACAAATATTTCCTTTGTGCTTCCACATTTGCCAATATTTTATCGTAATTTATTCTTGTTGGTATCTTTGTTTTCATCACCACGTCCAAAAATATACCGTATATATATTCTATGAAAAAAATATAAAAAATCATAGCAATTAAGCATGATGTAGTCCAATCTCCAGTCGTAGGCTTTATGACCCAGGGACCATATATTATCAAATTGTGAACATGGATGAGAATGTTGATGGTTAGAACAGTCCTAAAAATGATTTTAGTTTTGAGAAAATATTTTTTCAATCGAAATGAATAGATTAAAAAGTAAACACGGTCAAAAGGAAATATTTAGAGTGAGTGAAATCGTAGAAATCGATTGCAGAGTTATCAAATTATACCATAAATTTTCAAATGTGCATTCAAACAAAACCGATAAGGGTGAGCTGATAAATGTTCACTATGTCATACAGGAAAGGATTTTTTTCCGATTCATCGAAGAGTCTATGAGTGTAGCCTATATACTCAAATTGGGTAGGATGCGTTTTCTATCAAATCACCGCCCAAGGGCCATATATCCATTTTGTCGCAAGCCATGGAAGCCGGTATCCATATCGAAACGGTTAAATACCTGGAGAGCAAAGGTTGAATTAAAAACTTCGAGAACTTCTGTTTATCAGAACTGTGCATTTGTGAAACACGCTACCAGCTGACGTGTATAATCTTCAACAGTTCAAGACGAGAGTAACCAGGACACAACTTTCTGCTCGGGACACCTACTAGTAGATATAGGTTTCCTATGGGCATACTTGAATCTACATGCTATTATTAGATCTAGAAACTTCCAAGTCGAGTTTATTATGAATGTTTAGCTTGACGTTCACAACGATGAAGTATTTAGGCCCATGTCTGATGTTGGCCAGAAGCGTGAAAAAGTAAAAGCATCGCATTCTGTGTTCGGTTTAAAAAAGATAGATAAGACTTCTTAAATCATATTATCTCTCAGATAAAACTTGTGTGTATTTTTATGATCTAGAAACAAAATAGCTATAGATATAATGAACACACTCTGGTTCTCCAGGTACTAAACTATTTCGTATTCAGAAATCTGCTGTAATTTTAATATGGATAAAGATATAAAAAGGTAAGAGTCAATAACTTTTCGACATTATGAACCACTATATAAAAAATAATTAAGAAGATAAGACCCGAAAAGGCGTCGAACACCCCCCTTAATCAACTGAACTGGCCCTGACTATCATCTCTTTCTTCAAGAAAGAAGTTCAAAAGTTCATAAATTTTCTTCCAACGAAGAAATGATAGAAGCGGAGGCTTCGTTTGCAGAGCAGGATAAAAATTTGTGCCGTGCCGCGCCATCTACAATAAAACGGCGGAAACTTATTTGTACTCCTAATAAATGATAAAATATTTCGACTTTCAAATTTTTTTGCTTCTATAGTAGGCTAAAAATCTTTCAATACGTCTTCGCCTGCTTAACTTCTGCAAAATTATTCATTGGAAACATTTTAATCTCCATTATGGTTAGAGCGTTCTCATGAAACTTCTCACCATAGTATATTTGTCAAATGATTAAACACGGTGGTATTTTTCGTTCTTCTTGTTCGGGGAAATATTCCAGATTTCCTGAAAATCACCTACCAAGTCACTAAATACTCAATTTTAAAACACCACGTACTTGAATCCTGTCATTATTGCTAGATGAAGAAAAAATGTTATGGTCGCACTATAAAGTCCTATAAAAATATTCTGCCAACGAAAATGATAGTAACAGTGCTTCGTTATGAAATCTCTGGGTAGCATTTCCGGATTCACGTGGAATCTCATCGTTATAGACATCACGGTCAGAATCACCGATAATATCAGGGTGAATCGTTTTGTAGGTCCGAAATTGGGCTCATTCGATCTACAAAAAAAAATACGAAAGACGGTTAAATTACAGATAATAGCTGGAATTAATTCTCCAAAGCCTCTACAAATTTTAATCTAAATAAATCTCATGAAAACATTTAGAATTAAATTTTAAAAAACACATGTCTTGAATACACTGTATCACTTATTAGAAATATATATTATCATCACATGTGGTGGATATTAACTAATAAAGAATCAAAATAAATATAAAAAAATGACAAAATTATTTAGATATCTCCTTATACATGTATGTTTCGATTGGATGTTGAAGAATCACAAGTTCCACCACCAAAAAATGTTCAACATATAATTCAAAAAGTTTTTTTCATTTTCCTTTTTTATGAATACATAGCACATTCTCCACAGAAAGAACCTGATAAATTCGGACCCAAAACCTCTTCAGTAAGGAGTTATTTGATCAAACAAAATAATCATTTAAAAATATGTTAAAATATATATATATATATATATATATATATATATAAATGCATTTTTTGTCACTAGACATTTCTGCAACAACTTACCAATTTTTGGATAAGCATGACCTATACGAAAATTAGGTTATATCACAGAAATATATAATGAAAGAATATGCGACTTAGACGCTGCATTAGATAACCGTCTATAAAGTTATACAGTGTATTTAGGACATGTTTTAAAATTTAATTCTAAATGTTTTCATGAAATTTATTTGGAATAAAATCTGTAGTGGTTCTTGAGGATTAATTCCAGCTATTATTCATAATATGCAAATACTTCTTATTGCACACAACCACACATTTCTGTGTCGTAATCTGGTTGAATGAAGCAAAAGAATGTTTCTAATATGTCTCATTTCTAAATGCTTGTGGATATACAATACTTTCATTGTATCGAAAAATAGAAATTTTCCCAAGACTGGATAAGGAAATAGCCTGAGAGGTATGAAAAAGCATTGATGGACAATAATTTGATTCATTATCTTTTGAAATAAATTCATTTTTTGAGCAAAAAAACGGACCAAATTAATTTGCACTCCCAATAAGATAATAATAAAGATATAAACAGATTGTGATTGTTTGGAAGAAAACTTTGTATGCATGTGTTTTGAAAATTTAACAAATATCAGATTGTTTGGGTGTTCACTTGATGGAATAGAAGACAATTTTCAATTTTTCTGTTTGAGGAGAAAAGCAATATTTTAGACTACAATCTGAACAAATATTAAATGTTTGATAATAAGATCATTTGTTTTCATAGTCCTTGAAAGATCGTCATGTGGTGTTTAATTTTTCCCCTTTTCAGTATGTACATGAATTTGAAAGTACACGAAGAAAACTGCCTGTCTTTAAGACAAGATAATATTTCGATATTACCTCATCAGTAATTGACACATCGTATGCTTCAAGTGTCCGAATTTCAGTAAACTACTTAAAAATCTTTCTTTGTTATCTTCCACATGAGGAGAGTTTTTGTCTGTTACTGGTATACTCATGAATATCCTTGGAGTATCGTCTACCTTCAACCATTTACCCACACTGAAATTATACCAAATTTTGGTTTGTAAGTCGCATATTTTCACGGAATGGCAAAACCTGAAAACATGGGATTGAATTGGACTCTTTGTTGATTGATCGACCAATACCAAGCTGGGGAAGTTCCCGAACAATCACACCATAGGTTGATTCTCTTCAATGATCCCAGATACACATCTGATGCAAAAACAAAGTAATCCTCACCTGACCGTTGTAGTAGTTCACAAAATGGATCAGGAAAATTGAGAACATGCTTCTGTAAAATCAAATTGTATAAGTCATTATCAACATTGTCCACTATTCGTTGTGTATTTTTCTACCCATGTCATCACAAATTAGCGACGTTACATAGCATTGTACACCGATTATTAAATATTCCACTAAATGATTCTAATTTCAGAAATGAGATAAATATTACAGAACCAATTAATAATGGATACCATACATCTCGTATAGATGAAAAAGTAAACCAAGACTAAAAAATGCAATAAAAATATATTAAACGACAAGTTTAGAAAAGTAAAGTTTTACTAAATGAGTATAGCTTTTGAGTACGAGCGAGCGAGTAACTTAAAACCTACATGAGTTTAGTAAAACTGCTTTTTTTTAAGAGGTTTGTTTATACTATTTTTTCTCATTTTGTGTTTATTATAAACAAATAATAATAAATATGAAAGCATTACAAAGATAGAAATTTCAAAAAATTCATAGTAAGTATATACCTGTGTAGAATTTTCTTAACCTAGTAACCTGACGCGCTTTGTTTATTTACATAATAACATTTCAACATATTTCATGTTGAAAAGTACTATATAAATAAACGAAAATGTGGATATTTCACAAAACAAAAAGTTACTTGCCCTTTTGAAACGTCAAAATGACACATATGAAGCAAAGAAATCAAAATATTTAACTATGGAAAACGTTATTATGTTTTTCAAAGAGGCTCCAGGTGTTGAGTTCTCATTAATGAAAGTACTAACATTTGATTTAAATGAGCCATGTCGGCGTGGAGAATTATGCAGCTTGACTGTCAAAGATATAGAAAACACTAGGAAAATTTTGGTTATAACTTTATATGATACCAAAACCAAGAAGAAACGTGTATTTACCGTAGGATCAGAGTGCAACGTATATGAAATATATCATAAGTATTCACAATTGAGACCCAAACAACTAAAACGCAATAGATTTTTCATTTACTATAATCACGGTAAATGCACAACACAACCAGTCGGCATCAACAGTTTTGCAAAAATTCCTCAAAAAGTTGCAGAATACTTAAAACTCCCAGACATTTCTTACTGACAGTGGAGCTGACATTCAAACACTCAAAAGACATGGAGTATTCAGTGAACTAGTGTAGCTGGAGGGCATATCGAGAAAAGCATTGTCAATAAGTAGAAAATTTTAAAAAGTATATTTCATCAGCAGGAATTAGTGGAACCTCAAGGACATTCAGGAATGCAGATGGAGAATCATAATAGTTTTCGGGAAGAACAAATAGAATTTGATAAATTTGGTTTTTTGAAGTTTTCAAATTTGAATAATTGTACTTTTAATACATATATATATATATATATATATATATATATATATATATATATATATATATGTATATATATATATATATATATAATATATATATATATATATATATATAAATTTTTCTAATGATAAATAAACAATTTTCTGTCAAACTATGTTTTATTGACACTACTATGCAGTGAAGTGACAGATCTATGTGATAAAATACCACTTTATTGAACGATTTTGAATTTAGTAAAATAACACATTATCAGAAAAAATGCTAAAAAAGTAATATATTCATCATGTTCTGATTTATCTGAAAATAAATATATCTGTATAACTTGTAAAGGTAATATGCATACCCAATTAAAAGCACTCCGGAAAAAAAATAATGAAGTTGCCTCCAAGACGTACAGCACAATTAGTATAGATATTCATAAAAAATAAAAAGAACAGGATGAATAAACGGAAAACTGAATATTGGTAAAATCAATCTCATTTTAGTGATCCATATCGAATTATTTTCTAGCGAGCCATTAAATACTCAACGGTAGGTTGTTTTCAAATAATTCTTCAGCAAAATTGCTGAATTGAATAAGGAAATGCTTTCAGAATAGCCTTCGAACAAAATGAAAAAAATTTGCTTTTTTGGTAATGATTCAAACTTTCCAGTCTATAATAAATTGAGTATTCGATAAAAATTGTATGAACTGGACCACGATTAACTAAATAATAAAGCAAGTAAACAAAACATGAAATCTGTTAGAAAAAAGAAATAGGCATACGCATCAAAAATAAAGTTACATTCGATGAAGTATCTATCCAGGAATATTATCCAAACAACATATTGAAAAAATTCCTTCATCTGTAGATTTTCCATAAAAAGAAACTTCAAAGTAGTAATCAAAAAACCATTGTTCAATAGACTTGGCAGAAGCTTTAGAAAATTTTCAGAAGTCTTGGAGAATCTAGGTATTAGAGAAGTTCAATAAAATTTGTGCAAATCATATCTAAAGAACAGAACTTAATATGTGAAAAGAGGTAATGCAAAGAGCGGACCTCAGAAAGTTATACTGGGTGTACCTCAGGGAATGGTTTTGGGACCAATTCTTTTCTACTCTATGTTAAAGGTACTCTCAACTCAAGAGCAGGGATGTCATCATTTGCTGATAATACTGTTAATATAATATTGTAGATGTTGATACTTGGGAAGAAATGAAGGATACAAGAGAATCAGAACCACACATGATAAAGGAATAGTTGAGTGAAATGTGCGAGTCTCAATACTGAGTAAGACAACATTTATAATATTGACTTGCAATAAATTCAATATACCAAATGTTAAGTACTTGACACCGAGGGACGCAGTTAGGACGCATTAGATACAACATATTAAGACATTTATATACTTGGGAGCAGAGATAAACATGCAATAAAGGTGAAGCTGTCATGTGGAAAAATAGCGGATAACTTCTTTGCTCCTCGTCCAGAAACCTGCCTTGCTCTGTTCCAGCTTAACTGGCGTATCAATAGAGAACACGACCAGTCTAAAGATTCATGACTAACCGTCCGCGCCGGGTTCAAATAGGGCAAGGCACACAGCGTCGACGACCATTCCAAGCGGAACACATGGTAACTGGCGTCACAGGCAGAGGTGCGCATCACGCCTGCCTGATGAGTTTCAGATGCGCAGACTCTACGAATCAAGAGGTAGAAGCAAGACCCGTATTTCTTCGAGAGCTTCATTGGTGACCCCGACGTGATTGGAAGGGTTTGCTTAAAGAGCGAACCAACTCATTTATTTGGACGCCTTAATTGCCCCTATCCATCATTCCTTTCGTTCCGCAGATCCCCGCTGGAGATGGCGCCGCAACCAGCCCAGCGGCGGACTGTCTCCTTGTCTGATTCCCAACGCCCTATTTCGTGACCTTTATCGACGCTCACTGGAGGGGGAGCGTGTAACGAACAACTTCCTCGCTCCTCGTCCAGAAATCTGCCTTGCTCTGTCGCAGCTTGACCGGCGTATCAATAGAGGACCCGACCAGTCTAAAGATTCATGACTAACCGTCCCCGCCGAGTTCAAATAAGGCGCAGACTCAGAAACGAAACGCCGTCTCCCGAATTAAGAGGTGGAAGCTCCCTCACAACACCGCAATTCCTTCTAGAATTGCCCTGACACTCATTTCTTTCCTCAAGAAAGAAGTGTAAAAATTTCTTCCTCGAAGAAATGACAGAAGCTGCGGAGGCTTGGTTTGCAGAGTAGGATAAAAATTTGTTTTGAAGAGAGTCATTGCAGGTTTGTTGTAACAAAAGTAACCAACTAATGAGGGATTCTATTAAATGATAAAATATTTCGACTTTCAAATTGTTTTGCTCCTAAAGTAGGCTAAAAATCTTTCAATACGTCTTCGCGTGCTTAACTTTAGCAAAATAATTCACTGGAAACATTTTAATCTCCATTAGTATTAGAGCGTTCTCATGAAGTTTCTCACCATAGTATATCTGTCAAATGATTAGACACGGTGGTATTTTTTGTGGTTCTTGTTTGGGAAAATACTCCAAATTTCCTGAAAATTGCATACCAAATCACCAAATACTCAATTTTCAAACACCACGGTACTTTTATTGCTGAATGAAGAAAAAATGAAGTAACAGTGCTTTGTTAGATAATCTCTGGGTTCCCCATTAAAAAACTAAGATCAAAGCTTCACTTTTTCAGATTACTTAAAAAATATTTAACCGCAAGAGAGCTGCTGATTATGTATCAAGCTTGAATGAAAAATCACTCACATAGAACATCTGATACTTGTACAGAAATACTTCTTGAAGATTATCTTTGGAAAATATCCTACGGAGAGTCTTTTCAGAGAAGGACAAATTTTGAATATATGAGTACTTTATTGCTTCAGAATGTTTTGTCTGCAATATAAGAACAAATCAAGGTTAAATAACCTTTATTTGTTCTTCTATTCGTTTAAATACACGAAACATATACGCAGAGTCTTTTCAGAGAAGGACAACTTTTGAATATACGATTACTTTATTCCTTCAGAATGTTTTGTCTGCAATATAAGAACAAAGAAAGGTTATTTACACGAAACATCGACATTTTACAACACACAAAAAATATGAAGTCAAACAGAGGACCGACCACAATTTGTCAGAGGTCTTATTAATACAATATTCCGAAAATTTTCAGTTATGTGCAACACGTAAGTAATATTGAATTGTATCAGTCCTTACTTGGTGAAAATCCATATTAAATAATTTGAAATAAGGTTATTCTGATTTTCACAAATTTTTATTGTTAAACTCACAACAATTGTTTCGCTATCACAGTAGCATCATCAGGCAAGATCACATTTTGAATAACTAAACTTGTTTCCGAAATCCGTGGCTATTTATATTACAGTAACTACAATAAATTTTTATTGCGCACTAAAACCCAAAAAAAGGCCCCTGCAAATTCCAGTTTATCTGAATATATTCAACAGAGGTGAGCTATTCAAATCTATTTGTTCGTTAAGTAATATTCCAATTTTATTCGTTTATTTATCTCTAGGGATTCTAACAGTTTTAAGGCATAACTTTTGCTTTCTATATGTAGAATTTCAAAGTTATGGTTGAAAGTATGTCCTGTTTCTAACAAATGGTTGGAATATGTAGAATTGCTTTTATTATTGAGGAAACTCTTCAAATGTTCACACATCCTATGACGGAAAGTTCTTCCAGTTTGACCTATGTAAATTTTAGGGCAATCACCGCAGGTTAACTTATAAACCTCAGATTTATCATCCTTATGTGTGTAGTCTTTATTTTTTTTTATATAAAATCAAATCATCCTCTAAATCAAAAATTATCAGCATTTAATTGTATGATCCATAGATTAGTTAATATTCCCATGAATCGAGAAAATTATATTTCAGAACTAACATAATTAAACAAATAGCTATTAATAATGAATATGATCCAAAGTTGATAGACAAATTATTGATGAATAAAAATAATAAAATAGCTTTAAATATGGTGTTTCCTAATATAAAAGAAAATTTAAAATACATTTCCTTAAAATACACTAAAGGTATTTCTGAGAAAATTGCTACATTCCTAAAAAATAAATATAATTTGAGAACTTCATTTAAAACTATTTCAGTAAATTTATCAAAAACAATAAAGACTACACACATAAGGATGATAAATCTGGGGTTTATAAGTTAACCTGCGGTGATTGCCCTAAAATTACATAGGTCAAACTGGAAGAACTTTCCGTTATAGGATGTGTGAACATTTGAAGAGTTTCCTCAATAATAAAAGCAATTCTACATATTCCAACCATTTGTTAGAAACAGGACATACTTTCAACCATAACTTTGAAATTCTACATATAGAAAGCAAAAGTTATGCCTTAAAACTGTTAGAATCCCTAGAGATAAATAAACGAATAAAATTGGAATATTACTTAACGAACAAATAGATTTGAATAGCTCACCTCTGTTGAATATATTCAGATAAACTGGAATTTGCAGGGGCCTTTTTTTGGGTTTTAGTGCGCAATAAAAATTTATTGTAGTTACTGTAATATAAATAGCCACGGATTTCGGAAACAAGTTTAGTTATTCAAAATGTGATCTTGCCTGATGATGCTACTGTGATAGCGAAACAATTGTTGTGAGTTTAACAATAAAAATTTGTGAAAATCAGAATAACCTTATTTCAAATTACACGTAAGTAATGTAAATAGTATGCCATTGTTGAAAAAAACTTAAAAGAAGAGATGAAATCTGTCCGCAGAATATTTCAAAAAAATTACCACCATCTTAAAGTAACCAAGATAGTGATGAAACTCTCCCAACACTATTGGTCCAATTTTTTTTCTCATCGTAAGTGTTTATTATTTGATTTTGTTCATCATTTTCATTTGCGGCTCATCAATTATTTTCAAATTAGAGTTCTCAAGGAGATTTTTTTCTAAATTTTCCTGCATGATTCATCTTTGTGGGATTATACCTCTTTCTTTTGCACAAATGTTCATATATTCTCAAAGTTTTGTATTTTGTCATTATTCTTTGCTCAATTATTTTTGAAAGGAACGTTATTATTACTATCAATTCATTATGCAACACCCAACATTATTATATGTTTTTTCCTCGCTGCCCATTTTATTTGAAGACGACATGAATCTAGAGATATAATAACAGTTAAAATTTTTGATGAAAAACACATATTGAATAAAAGAAATCTATATTAATTTGGTTTTCAAGAATCCTTACCAACGAATTTCCGTTTCTTCCTAATACTTCTAAAGCAATGTCTGACGTTGTACCAGAATCGATTCTTTCTCCAGTTTTCACCTTTACCAAATATGCATATCGACAATGTGCGGGCACGTCGGACATAAAGAAAACTGCATCTTCAAGAGTCTGAGGAAAGTACAAAAAGTCAACGAATACTAAAGTAAATGCACTTACCTCAGTTTTTTCAATCGAGTAAACCAGGAGAAAGCAATAAAAGAAGAATATAACAGTCACTGCTGAAATAATATATAAACTACCCTCTCCCTCCAACGAGAACTCAATTTTTATGAATTTTGGGTGCTCTTTTAAGTTATTGTAGTGAATTGAACCAGCCAGGGTTGAAAGGTGCAAACAGCGACAATGTATTGTTTGGTGAGTAGTCGTTATGTAAACCTGAAAAAAAAAATTGCTCTAGGAAATTATTATCTATTAGGGACACATTTTACTGAGCAAGCGAATTTCCATTTTTGCGTGTGAGAATCCCAACGAATACATCTTGGAGTGTATACGCTGAAGCTAATTTTTGTCGTCTCATTAGTTTGCTGCAAATGAAGTAAATATTTATGAATGGTATGAATGAAAATACCGTCATTATATCGAGTTTTTCAGCTTTAGGGTTCATTCTCAATTTCGCGCCATTTTGGTACTGAAATGAAACAACTCCACAAATTATGAGGTTATGAAAAACCGATAAACGCTCTCACAGTGTGATGAAATCGTTAAAATTCATTATACCAATGGTAAAATTTTCGAAAGTTCTGGCAATTGACTCATCGATCCCATCGCGAAAAAAGGCTTGTAGCCAGGCCATGTTCCATCGATCTGAAGAGATAGTAATGGGAAGGAGCAATATCTGGGCTGTACGGAGGGTGGGGTAGGCGTTCCTAAGTATGTTTTAACGGGCGTGCGTTGACATGCTGTCAATTAACTTTGTCTTGTCTGTCGGCGGATTATGGCTATTTTTCTGGCAATACTCGGCTCAAGTGCATCAATTGTCGTCGGTAGAACTTCCCTGTGGTCCTTTTTGTTAGATTGTAGGAGCTCATAATACACCACACCCAGTTGGTTCCACCAAATACACAGCATGATATTCTGGCCGTAAATATTCGGCTTGACAGTTGATAATACGTTGCAGTCACAGTTCGATGCAGAAACCACTTTTTTCCAGTTGAAGCAGTTATTCACACGTAAAACAACGGCGGTCGACATCTTTTGGCTTCAGTTCATACTGCATCCAATTGCTTTCGGATCATTCCCATTGCTTTTAAACGATAGCAAAAGGCTGGTTATGATTATTATTATTATTTATAGTGAGCGGCCGTCTGTCTATCCCACTACTGCGTCGGCACGGACTGTTGTGATTCACCCCTAATTTATATTTTCCCGACGAGATCCACTTTTTGGATAAAACCGATAATCTTGTTCGGGGTTAATTTTTTCAGTTCCCTGTGGGCTGTAAAAGCCTGACCAAAGATCTCGAATCTGATGCGACTCACCGCTGGGCATTCTGAGACGATCTGCATGGCTGTTTCAATGTCCTCAAGACACAGCCTGCATTCGTCGTCTTCAGCCAGACCGATTTTGTGCAAATGCTCTTTCAGCCTGCAGTGACCTGTCATAATAACGACAGCTGTTCTTAGTTTGGTCCTTTCCAGACCTAGCGCTAGGTCCGTCATCTTTTGGTTCGAAGCTGTTCCAAGGAACACCTTCAAAGGTTTCAGGCCAGAATGGCTCAGTCAAAAAGGCTTTAGTCTCGAGTTCACTCTGCCTGTTATCCGCTTAACCACGTCATGTGGTATTTCCAGGAATGGTTTCAGTCCTACCAGAGGCAGCGTGGCTCCAGCAAACGCCAACCAATCTTCCTCTTCGTTACCCAAATAGTGTGAGTGCCTCGGTATCCAAACAAGAGTGATTCTGTTATACATACCGAGCCTGTTTGAAGGCAACTCCAAACTGTTTTCGATGTGTTACAGCTGGATTCCAGAGCTATGAGTACTGACTGACTATCATTAAATATTTTGATTTCGCTGTGTTGGATTTGCCGTTTTATCAGCAGATCTGCCGCGGCCTCAATAGCAAATAGTTCTGCCTAGAATATGGTTGCGTATTGACCGGGATTAAATGAGATGTTGATTCTCCCGTTCGGTTCGTCGTTTGAAAGCCATTTGTGAAGAGGCCAAGGTCGGTTCTCAATAGAACCTCAGCATGCTGGGTCTATTCGTTAGAACTTCAGCGAAATGACAGATAGTGCAAAGGATACCTAACAATGACACTTCAAAATAAAAGCGTTCTCCGGTGAAACAATGGAATAATAAAATAGAAGCAACATCTGTTATAAAACCGCAAAACCCATTTTTACTCCTAATAATTTGGCTACCAACATGAGGTTGGACGTGCACCAGTACTCCCCAAGGTTGAATTAGGATTATTTAACATTTGAACTTGTGAATTATCTAACAATGCATGGTTCAATTTCCCAGAACCTTAAAAACGAATAAATTTTTCATCAAAACATGCATGGTCCCAGTAACGCTTCATTCTATTGACAACCGTTTCCAATAAATTCTCATAGGAGTCTAACGAAAATGTTATTACCATAGCTTTCTTCGGATACATTGCCACAAGGAACCATTTATCACCTTCCTTCTCATTCAGTTGTACGAACATTTTATTCTTGTTTACATTGACGTATGTAGCGTTAAGAAAAAACCTCAATGATGGTCTTTCCATATCGGCTACAACAACCTAAAGGGAAAAATATACATATCAACAAAATTTTTTCCTAAAAGAGAAGCATTGATTGACTTCAACAATTTTCTGTGGAAGATGAGTTCCTTATTATTGTTATTTTTTCAATTACATAAACGTATAACCATTATGGAAATGTCTTCTGGTTTATCTTATAGTAAGTTTTTATCAAGTTCAGTATTTTTTTGTCCACGTCTGTCCAAAATGGACAGTTTGATGATTTTATCTTCGTTCTCTACTTTTCAATAAAATCCATGGATTATATGCAATCTTACATAAAATTTTAATTATGCCAAGACAAGTTTTATCCGAGAAGGTTGAGAACAGAGCCTCTGGGATGCTTCAGGCTGGTCGTATACAAGTGCAAGTGACCAATTTCATCAATGTTATCCGAAGTGTTACATCATCTTTACTGGCAAGATACAATGTCACTTGAACTGTTCGTCAAAGACCCAGAAATGGTAGACGACGTGCTACAACTCCAGTAGACATTTTTCAACTCTTTCGATGAGAAGACAGCCTCTCACTTGATGAATGGGAAGTAACCATCTTCGAAATGCTATAGGTACTCCTGAACAGTCAGAAAACGTCCCAATCAAGTCAATCTAATATCGAGACGCTTGTTTAGAAGACTTCCACTCACTCGCGAACACAAGTGTGAAAGATACTCTTCTATGACAAGGAACCGCCGCTCTTTTCAACAATTCCATCCTTTTCAAGGCGACCAAATTATGGTTTGGGATGGGATTCTTTAGAAGGCAGAACTGATGATTTGGTGTGCGGTTTATTTCCACGGCAGAAATGACCTATTTGTACTTCCAAGAACCATGACATATCAGACATATGATGATGAAGTTATCATCACATTTTTACGCAGCTATTAGCGAAAATTTCGTTTTTCTGAATGATAATCCACTACCATACAGATTCCACCAGGTAATTACTTTTAGAGAAAACCAGAGTATTTCACATCTAGCATTACCTTCAAGATCCTCTGACTTAATTCCAATCGAGCATCAATTACAAAGAACCCTTGATGCCTACAGACGTTAGCCGGAAAAGATTCAACAGCTCCAAGATCGTTTACCACAATTTTGGCAACAAATTGTTTAGAATAACCTTAACAGCTTCGTGGAAAGCATCCAGAGACGCCACGCTGTTATTGATGCAAATAGAAGTCATTCTTTGTATTGAGGATGAATACAAGTATGAAATTTTCAGAATTATTATTTTTCGATAATGTCATATCTTGATCGATCATAATGTTTTCATTTCAACTTACATTCATGCCATCCGAATCACTCAGGTTGAAAAATTTGATAAAGAAGGATTCCCCCTCCTTTGCTTCTATGATAAAGGTTGTAAAATAATCTTCCCTGTATTCCGAAGCCATATCAGGAATAGCGAGAGTACCGTGTGTGATCTTCTTCTGCACTTCTAAGTCCTTCAGTAATTCGAAAGAGATGTTCATAGGAAATTTTCCAAAATCTGTTATTTCTGTCTTCCCTTGCAGTTTCATGATGCTGACATCTATCACGCTGGTAGGTATCTGAGAATTCACTGATGCCGACCAGAATGGATTGTATTTGTAACTGCACACCTAAAAAAAGTTATTTTTCAGATATAGTTTACCTCAAACTATAAGAATATTCTTATGTCCTGATTTGAGCAGAAACACACATTTTTGGAAATGAGTAATTTTTAATTTACTGTTTTCAATCGACAATGGCTTGTAATGTCCAACGACTATAAATCTGCCACTCACTTATATTCGCTCTGCGCAGCAACAACAATGTATTTATCATACACTAGCACCATCTAATGCACGCAACTATATATAGACAACAAGCCTCAGTGAGCCAGTTCATAATCGGGAATACAGTTCTCTGCTTGAATTGGATTGTTGAGGCATATCGTGTATGTATATTTGCGTGCACTAGATGGCGCTAGTATATGATGAATACATTTATGTTTCTGTGCAGAGCGAAGATATATGCGTGGCAGATTTGTAGTCGTTGGACATTACGAATAACACCTCTTAAAAGATATTAAAAGAAATAATTTTAATACATAAGGAATCAAATAACCTACCCTCATTGTTAAAGTGGACCTCATCCCTCTTACGAATTGACTAGGAACTATAGTCACATTGTGCTGCTCAAATATAATATTCGACAACTCAGTACCAGAGCATTTTATTAAACCAATAATACTTTTCTTTCCATAAACAAACATAGGTTTTTTCATATCATTAGTTAATGAAACTATCATGGAATTTGACATATCACGACATATGTCAAGTACATTTTCGGCAGCGTCAATTAACTGAAATCAGAAAATCAAAGAAATAATAATTAATAAAGATGAAAAGCACTGACCCGAAGTCAGGAGCTACTGTACGATAGTTCATACTACCCACGATCCTCAAAAAATATTTTTTTCTTCTAATAGAACGATCCTCATGAAATGTTGCACAAACGTGCACCTTATTATTCTACTTCTAAATGCTGAGTTTTAGATCTATCGAATCTGCAGTTGCGAATATTTTGGGAAAAATATGATACATTTTCAAAGCATCCTCACAAAAATAATTTCACCACTTCAGTGCTACTTCACAATCAGAGAGAGATATATAAAATGTATTTTTTGATTCAGCAAATAGCTATCGACTTAAATCTTTCTACTAGTATAAAATATTTTTTTTATATACATAGTTTTTCTTGAAAAGGAAGTGTACTAATTATTCAACAGAAAAAAATTTAAAGTGTGAAGTTGACGGTGTTATTTATCGCCTCTACCTTCGGGGTTTAAGTGGGTATATTCGTTTCTCTAGTCTACTACAGTCGTAATATATTAGATGTCCATGTTCTAATATCAATCTGCCAAATTTAGTTTGGTAGATTTTTGAAGATGTGTGGTTTATGAAGCAGTTTTCGATCTAGCAATTACAGTAGGCTCTCGAAATAGTGAACAATGCTTGTAATGAACTACTCCAAATAGTGAACGAATAAAAATTTGTATTGGTACTCTATACAGTGGACAACTGAAACCTCTAAATAGTGAACCTAAAGAATTTGACAAGTCATAACAAGAAAACGATTGTTGAACGTTTTTTTCTGTTTATTTTTGTCATTCACCTTGGTAAAGCGGTACCAAATTGTAATGCTGGTTTCCAGTAAGCTTAAGTATGGCCAGGATTCATTTAAAGCTTAGCCAAAAAGGTGAAATAGTTTAACAGTTAGAAAAAGGTAGTGGAATGAATTTAGCAAAAAATTATGGTGTGGCTAAGTCTACCATTTGAGCAATACGAAATAGGAGAGTGAATATTTTGAAGATCTGTAATACTGAATCAGGAAAAATTGAAACTCTAAGATCATCTGAATGCCCTAGAATGGAAAAAACTTTTTACCGTTGGTTTGGAAGCAGAGAGAAAAACATATTTCATTCACAGGTTTTAAGGTTAGAGAAAAAGCAAAAAAATTTCACGAAGAATACAGAGAGACTTGAATGCGAGTAGCTTATGGTTGCAAAGATACAAGAAACGTTTTGGAATTCGATATCTTAAAATTTCAGGAGAAAAACTGTCATCTGCAAGTGAGATGGTCAATCCATTTAAACATATTTTGCTTGAAAAAGTGGATGAACTGCAGCTGTTGAAGGAGCAGATTCATTATGCTGATGAATCTTACCTATACTGGAAATCGCTTCTGGACAAAACATATGTAGGTCCTGAGGAGAAGACAGCTCCAGGAAGAAAAACAGAAAAAGAAAGGTTTACCTTCCTAGCCTGTACAAATGCGGCTGGCAATCATAAGCTGAAACCAAAAGTCATTGGAAAAGCAAGAAATCCTCAATCGTTCCTTGATTTCAATTGTCCAGTACATTACAGGAATTCCAAAACAGCTTGGAGGACTGGATTCATATTCAAGAAATGGTTCTTTAAGATTTTTATTCCAGAGGTGAGTTGCCACACCATTTGTTTGAAATTTAAGGGTACCAAGCTGGATTCATTGTTCTAGATTCAAGAATTCTTGACAGATGAAAAACTTCCTGTCAAAGCAATTCTTTTGCTGATGGTTTAATTTTCGTTATGTACATGCCACGTAATATAACACCTCTGACACAGCCCATGGACCAGAATGTGATAAGGCTAACAAAACTATTCTACGGCAAAAGTTTGTTGTCACGAATCCAAACTGATAACGTAGACTGTATTGGAATGGCATTAAAATCTCTCTCTTTAAAAGATGCAATTGTTAATTTAATTTTGACATGGAATTCTTTGAAACATGATGCTATCGAGAAATGTTGGAGTAAAATACTATCGCCATTGAAGGAAAGACTAGACTCCGATAATGAAGATGACATTCCCTTATCTGTATTGAAGTTGCGATGGTTATATGGAAATGGCCCATGTGACGACAGAAATTAAAAATTTGCTACGTCATGATGAAATCCTAATGTAGAAATTGAAGCAGCTGATATTGATGAGTGGAACAGAAATTACAGCTGAAATTTTCATTGAAAGGATTAACATTGAGGATAATGATATACCAGATAAAGATTTAGGGAATAATCTACAGGCCATTACGATATCTAATGCATTAAAATCATTGAATGAGGTGATATAGTGGACAGAGGAAAATGAAAACCGTTTTGACTACTCCACACTACTAGTCTCACATAATTTGAGACATAAGATGGTTCAGATGGGTGTAGAGAAATCTCAGAAACAAACGAAAATCACCTCATTTTTTGAGAAAAAACTTTGAAACATCAAATGTAGGTGGTAAAAACTCTTATGTATCTTGCCAAGTAAAATAAACTGTTATTCATTCAAGAAAACAATGTTGTTTCATTTGAACTTCGTTTTAGTGAACAAATCAAAATAGTGAATATGGAGTGCACCAATTAGTTCACTTTATCGAGAGTCTATTGTATTTCTCTTTTCTTATTATGGGAATGTATTTCAAACTTGGTCATATCTGTAATACCTATTAAAACTTGAAGGTAAACTGAGATGCCGTATTTGTGGATTGTTATAACAGTTCCTTTTTTCCATTCTCTTGGGAAGTATTCGATATTCAGACGTTGGTCGTAAATCTTCCTTATTTCACGTAGTATTTCGTTTGTTACGCTGTCGTAACCAGATTTCGTGTTTTTCCATGTAAAGGTTTTTCATACTCTACATCAGTTATCTCTAGTTGAATTCGCAAATAATTTTCGAAATTGTTTAGAAGTCATTAGAAACTAGAATCAACAACTGATGAAAGTACTTACATTTTTCACTTTATCTTCTACAATGTCATCTGCGACGTAATCAGGATAATCTTCGAAATTCTTTTCTGATAGTTCATCTCTAATGGGATATTTCGTTGTTAGATCGATATCAATTGCAGTCTGATTAAATATACCATAATCAGGTGGCGTATCCGTTTCAGCACAGCTCAATAAGTTTCTGCATAAAATGGAACGGAGCAAATCAGTGAAAAAATAAGCATAATTGATCCTAAACTTATCGGCATATTATATAAGATTTACTTGTACGTCTTTAGTTTCCCCTTGAAAACTTATATTAAACCAGATGTGATACAGTAGTAAAAGAATCATCAAAAAGTGTTATGCTTTTTGAATAGCAACCATATATACGAGTAGAAAGAAGAAGATAATGGATGACCCTCATTTCTAGGCAGATTAAAAATATAAAAAATCTTCACTTCAATTATCTTCTTACTTCGCAATATTCGCAAGTTGTTCCTGATCGATTTTTTTTGTTACGTCGTTCTCTGCCAGATAAGACTGTTTCTTAGCCAATTGACTGCAAAGTACTGTAAAAATATGGGCCATGTCTGCATCAGCTATCTCATCAGGAAGAACTCTGGCTAACGTACTTATTATCCCACTTACAGACTTTGCTGTATCCATGTCAATTATTGGAATCTGCAGACAACATCTATTGTTAGATATGATTCATCCAGGAAAGAGTGAACACGTATATATCAGACAAGGTGTTTTCACAGAATATAGATTAATAATGCTTCAACCGAAAAATCAGAATAATTCTAAAATGAAGGCAGATTAGGTGGTGACTTTAATTTAATGCTACGCAATGCATGTCATAACGAAAAATTACTAAGGAAACTCCTCCACAGACCCTCTCAATTAGGCGAGGTGTTTCCGTAGTAAAATAATCATTTAAATTGGACCTATAATTTTCAAAATTTCAAACAAAAACTACAGTCATAAAAATGTAGAACTTTTGAATGTTTTTGATAATGAAACATGATAATTTTAAAAACTTGTTTCAACCATTATCAACTATGAAATTGCAAGGGGCGAAACAGTTCAATATATTGAAGAAATGATGTACATGAACCTTTCAAAATATTTCATTCAATGAAACCTCAGTGCATAAAAATTACACTGATATCATGATAATGAAGGTGAAAGGCGAATACAGAAAGCGGTTGTAAAGTTTTCGAAAATAATGTTTAGGTCAGATGAAACAGTAATACCTACATATGATAAATCAGTCATTAGTTCCTTTTTCAATGTTAGGATCATGCTCTTATCATCGTTGTTAATAATTTGTAAATCGCCCATTGCACTGGCTATGATGCTCAACACTTGAAGTGCCATTTTATAGTCACCTTGCTGAATCAGATTATGAATTGAATTGGAGCTATCTGTCCTATTGAAAAAATTCTTCAAAATATCTGTTACATTCGAAAACCCCTCTTCTGAGCCAATAAGTGGATCAACCTTGAAATAAACGACCACGTCAGATAATAATAAGGAATGAGATGTTCTACATGTTTTGAATAAGACATTTTCTGCCTAAGTTGAAATTTTGGTGGATAGAATTTTGGCTTGAGCTATTTAGAAACTATTATGAACTGACGTTTTGCAACGTTTACAAATAATAATTAAATTTTTACGTATCGAAACATACATGGAAGGTCTTTAAAAATTAAATTGCAAATTAAATTCACTATCATTTTTCCTAAATTGAAAGGGTGTCTGCTACCATTTGGTCAAAAATTAACAGTGCTGTTTGTTACCTAAAGTAGCGCAAGATCGCAGTAACAAAGCCTACACAGAACAAAACTGAACTTCCAAACTGAAAAAGCTTCTGAGGGATCTTCGCAGAAAATCTAGGAGTATCAGGATAATAATAATAATAAATATAGTTGTAAAATAGCTTGAAAGTATCCAGAAAAAACCACTATTAATGGTACCACCAACTCTCAGCCGTAGCACCACGCTGAGATATTGATCCCTAAAACATGATTTTAGTGGGAAATTTGAGAGGTAACAGTTTAATGGAATGAAATGAGAAATTACTTTGTTTTCTATCACTTTTTATTATTACTGATATACAGTGACTCGAGTTTCGTAGTGTTTACTACATTTTCAAACTGAATGAACAAATTAGATCTCAACTATTATATATGTTGATTGTAGGCTTCGGCAGAGCTTCGAAGAGAGAGGTTTTCCAAAGTTCCATCTGTTCGTTTAGTATTTTTATTATTGGTACGTGCCTCTTATAGTTTTCAATCTCTATGGATTCCAGGATGTCAAGTTTTTTCCCTTTCGCTTCCACGTGCAAGATAACAAGGTTGTTCAATTCTGAGAACGTGTGATCTATATTGAAGAAATGGTTCGCAAAATTGGAATTATTCTTCCGGTTCCTAAAAGCAGATTGATGCTCTTTGTACCTTTTATGGAAAGGTCGGCCCGTTTGTCCTATATACACACTATTACACTGTTGACAACTTAATTTATAGACTCCAGAATTATTCAGTCGGTTTTCTTTGTCTTTCGGATTAAAAAAGAGATTAGAAATTTTATGGGAGGGCGTGAAAGCTGTTACTATGTTGATTTTTAGACAAAATTTTAGCTATTTTTTGTGAAATTGGTCCAAAATATGTAAGTTTTATGAATTTATTGTTATTATGATCTGATTTGGAAATGGGGTAAATTTGTTTACGAATTAGTTTCTTTTGTTTTTTGTTTATGATGGAGTTTATAGTTTTGGTTTCGAACTGATTTTTTGTGGCTGTTTGTCTGATTGTATTCAATTCCCTCTTTAACGTAATATTATCTAAGGAATTGAAAATGCTCTATGTAACATTGATCTATAAGCAGCTAGTTTGTGATTGATCGGATGGTTTGAAAAATTTGGTATTGTTGTATCAGTTGATGTGGGTTTTCTATAAATATCAAAGGAAATTTCATTATTACTGTTAATTAAATTTATGTCCAGGAAATTTATTTTATTATCAAATTGTGTTTCCATGGTGAATTTGACCTTATTGTGCAAACTATCAAGATATTCTAATGTTTCATTTAATTCTGAATGTGTTCCGCAGAAGCAAGTCAATATATCGTCTACATACCTGTACCAAAAAGTGATATGCTTCGCGTGTGTGGATTTTAGAATTTTACTTTCAAAACAGGACATAAAGATTTCAGGGAGTAATGAGCTGAGAGATGAACCCATGGCAAGTCCATCTTTCTGTTTGTAAAATTTACTATTGTATTGAAAGTAATTTTCTTCCACGCAAAGTTCGAAAAGGGTTAAAATTTCGTTTTTTATCACAGGATTTGATGTTATTTTTTGTTTGGATATTTTCGATTATATACATGCATTCTATATTTGGTATTATATATTCGGGAACATATTAACTACATCAAACGACACTAGAATAATATTAACTGGAAGGATAATATTTTTTAGTTTTTTTGTGAGCTGGATTGAATTTTTTATTGAATATGGTGAGTTGAATTGTGTTATTTCTTTAAAAATTTGGTTAATTTAGAGGCTAGTTTCGCAAGGGGGCTATTAATGTATGATACCAAAGGGCGTATTGGACAATTATTATCTTTATAAATTTTAATAAGGCCAGAAGGTAACAGTTTGTTTTGACAGGATTTTTAAGTGATTCCCACTTAGTTGGAAACTTCTTTCATTATCTTCTTGAAAACGTTGACAAAATTCATTATAGGGATTTTTTTTTGTTTTTCTTGATATGGGGCCTTGTCTTTTCAGTGACATCCAGACAGTTTCTGAACATACTTACTATATTTCGTTGATTTCCAATTCTGTTAGTCATTTTGCAAAACGCCATGCGCGAATTGTTTCGTCCTAAGACCAATAAAGCCTTTAAATTATTTCCTTTAATCCTACGCGGTCTTTCTGAAACTGGTCTATGCCTCATACCATGCCATTTTTATCCTCTTTATTGTCTCATATACATAATTTTTTCCCAGTTCAGTCAATTGCACCCCTTTTTCATAATGTTTGCAGGTCATCTGCTTCATCCCTCTTATGACGAAGATACCCCTTGAAAGACTTACACCTAGTTCCTTTATGTAGTATAAGAACTTAAGCTCTAACTTTGATTACAATCCCAGAAACTTTAGATTAGCGGTTTCATAGGATCTGAGGATTCATCCTCATTTTGTTTGCTCTAAACTAGAGCTGAGCATAAATTGTTGTGGTCTCACTCCTAGTCTTGGTTATCAGCAACATCCAGAAAAACGGTACCACCCACAAACAAAACTTGTTTTACATTTGTGGGGAGGTCATGTGCAAACACCGAGTAGAATATTGGTTCCGTAATCGATCCTTGTGGAACTCCACATGTAACTAGTTCCCAATTGCAGTACTCCTGCCAATTTGAACTTATTGGTGCCTGAAAACTGGTATGTAGATAACAGAGCAACAATTTTATTTTCAATTTATATACCAACTTAACATTACAATAACTGAAAAAATATTTGTGGTTACAATAATGAAAATGATCCAAATACCCAGAATGAAGGGAAAATAATGTTTTCTTTTATTCAGTTATTATTCATATAAACAGAATGACAACCCTCTAAGTTATTAAAATCAGTCAACCTGATCCTATAAGGAATGCTGGTAGTTCCATATTTAAATTCGCTTAATAGCTTATACTTTGGCATGAAACTTGAAAAATTTTGTTTTCAGTTACTATGTTAGAATCAACTATCAGGAAATTTTACCTGTATAGTAACGTTCTGATGATTGGTTACTCCATTAATATCTTCTATTGTAATAAAAACATAAGATGCACTAGATACTAAAAATTCAATCTCCTCCAGCACTGATGCATTTGCAGCATAAACATCTGAAAAAGTTGAATTGAATTCATTACTGAGGATATAGTGGCTCTAGTTTAGTAGTTTTTACTACATTTTCAGCCTGGTGTGATTTTAAGAATTCATATATTTATGTGAGGCTCAAATAATTGCAAAATCTAACATATACAGCTCTCACACCCTCGTTCAAAATTTACAACCTCTTTTAATGCTGAAAACAAAACTAACCGGATTGATAATTCAGGAGTTTTTTAATTAAGTGGTCATTAATTCAGTTGCGTATATAAAGGACACATCGGATCAAATTTCTAGAAAAGGTTCAAATGCATCAATTAAGCATCGGAAAGATAATTCTAATTTTGCGAAATGTTTTTTCGAACAAATCCTGTTTTCCCAGAATAAGATAATCATGAAATAATTCATCGGAAAACGAAAGGCAAGAAATTAGACATCTTGGAATCAAAAGAAGTTCAGAAAAATGATCACAATACCGCAATAAAAGTATTGAACGAGCAGACAGACCTTCGATATTCCCCACTTCAGGAAGTTCTACACAAACCGAAGCCTTCTATGAATATATAAAACCTTTGAAATACAACTTGATATTCGCTAGTTTAAAAATGTAGTAAAAACTACTAAACTCTTGCCACTGTATCGTCAGTTATGAAAAGGTGATAGAAAACGAAGTAATTTTTTGATTATTCTATTCTCAAAATGAAGTTACGGACTACTAAATCCAATATCAGAAAATTTACTTAAAACACTAAAAAAAAGTCAGCCATTGAAGAGAATCAACAACTAGAAAAGTATAAGTGTGTAAAGCAGTAGGGAAG
This sequence comes from Megalocaria dilatata, assembly GCA_034642435.1. Lineage (NCBI taxonomy): Eukaryota > Metazoa > Arthropoda > Insecta > Coleoptera > Coccinellidae > Megalocaria > Megalocaria dilatata. The sequence goes on along the minus strand of CM067857.1, from coordinate 33,754,076 downwards.
AATCAGGAAGCTGAAGACACTCAGTCAATCAAAAAGAGATACGATAGAGATGCAGATATCAGAAAAGTTCATTTTTATTTTAATGACTTTTCTCCCAGTCTGAATGTGAAGACTGAAAACAGCTCTAAATTAAATGATAGTTCCCAAGAAGAAAAAATGAAATGTCGTTATCAATATTGTCCTCTACATAATGGTATAAGAATCTTGCTACAGAACTAGCATGAGATTACGTTTGCGAGAAATTTTATTAACATATATTCCTTAACCAAAAATAATAATGTGCTTTGAGAGCCCTCACTCCGCAGCTGAGTAAAATCATGAACACGTCTAGTTATAAACAAAATGAGATGTTCTATTTCTTTTTGTTGTATCTAGTTCTAATCAAGTTGAACTTCGTGGATTAACTGTGTCATATTCTATGGAGAATATCATCCTCATATCCCACACATTTCCTATGGGATTTAAATCTTATGAATGAGATGGCCACCTCAAATTACTAGCGCGTGCATTTTGAAGAAAACCCAAGCAATACGAGGACGTGCATGGTCTAGCTGAAAAAGGATGTATGGACAACCATCTAGTGAAGGAGATTTTTAAACATCATCAATATAACATGCAGCTTCTACGAGTAGAAATAAATGGTGATCGGCACCGTATTCAATAGATACCCAGGCCATCACTCCAACACACATGTGTACATACATCTCAACAGCAAACCTAATATCATGTAGCTCTTCGCTACAGCGGTTATCGATCCTACGTGGACAGAATCGCGATTCGTCGCTGAAGACGACATTATACCATTCTACTTCCCAATGTCCCTTTTTCTGCAACATTTCAAACGTTGACGAAAGTCAAAGGAAGCACTAAGCGTAGATGATGTGAAAAAAGTCAAAAGGATCGAATGTGGTATCCGCAGAGTGACAGGTCTACCTTCCCATCCAAACTATTGCTTAACGATTTGACATGTAGTAGCAACACGGTGTCGTGGAGCCAGTTAAACTAAGATATTTTAGTTCAAGGACGGTTCACATTACATCAGGTGTACCACAATACTTTTTTTCATTTATGTATATGACATTGCTAAATGCTATCGATTATGTAAAAGTTAAAACTTTTGAAACATTTACATAAACTTTTTCTCGTGTTGTCTCTTTGAGAGCTCTCGAGATTATGTTGGACTCCAAATTATTCTTTGGCCAATATACAGTCAAAATTTCAAGTAGAACCAGTCGTAGGCTTAGGTTCGTTTTCAGAACTACCTTAGAGTTTCGTAGTTTCAGTGAGGTGCACACACTTTTTTTGGCCTACGTGAACACTAATTTGAACTTTGGATAGGTGATATGGAACCCGAATTATAGAATTTATGTAGGCAGGCTGGAGGGTATTCAGAAAAAGTTTGTCAGTTACTTTCAAGCACGATTTTCCCTTCGAACGCAGATACAGATGAGGTCAATCGGAGACTGAATTTATTTCCTTAGAACAGCAAAGACAATCAAAAGACATAATGTTTACCAACAAATTATTAAATAATAAAATTCATTGTATTTGTATGTCTGATTATGTAATGTTAATTGTCCTCTTATAAAAGACGTACGATTTACCAACACTTTTTTACGGTTACGTACACTCATTTTTTTATATTCTTCCATTCATAGGGTAATGAGAACATATAATTTTTGTCTCAGGCCACTAATATTGATATATATTTTCCGACTTTGCCTTGGGGATTGGATTAACTAACTCTCTTCATCCAAAAATATTTTATTTTGAGTTGATATTCAAATTCTTTTTCGTCATACACATCAGATAGTGGACACATTTTTGGGTTAGTCTCGTTTGTGTTGCGAAGTAATGGATAGAATAATAAAACGAATTAATTACAAAAGAAAGGAGCAATTTTTTCGATGGAAATTATCAATTTTAAAACGTTTAAATCTTTACTATAATATGCTTCAAATTTTGTTGCCAAATAATCAAATCGAAGAAATTATTCTTTATTGCTATAACACTTTTAATGTCACTTAGTATACTTAGAAAATATCTAAGATGATAAAGGAGAACATACCTGTGTTATTCGTTTTGATGTGAAGATAAAACATATTTGCCTTTTTTTCCTCATAATCACAAGTTATTTTAAATTTCGTCAGAGGACTTCCTACTAGAGGGTCCGATTGGCAGTTTTCCAATTTAGGCAAAGGGTAAGTATAGAATTCGGTTTCGCCAACAATTTTCTCTAAAATGTCCATGTGAAACGGAAATATAAACATTCGCAAATCAATATATATAAGAGTTTGTTTTATTGTTAAATATCGAGAATAATGATCTACTGATCTCTATTCTCTAATTGTATTTATTTTTTCAATATGTACTTAAATAATTATTGATGAAAATCAAATGAAAAAATCGAATGAAAATCAATGGTGAATAATAGTAATACTGAACTACAGGTACAAATGAAGAGGGGCGATTACTACAGAAACCATGTTGTTTACACTTCAGCGAAATAACGGATGAAAAGAAATCCTAATGATGACACTTCAAAATGAATGTGTGGCGACATCTGTTATCATACCGCATCAACTTATTTAAATGAGTTTTTCAAAAGAGGAGAATTTTCACATCTGTTTGCTTGTTAAATGAAGTGTAAATTTTATATACATTTCATCTCTCACAAATTAAAAGTATAGCATTTATTTTCAATATATAAAATTTCCAAATTATGAATGATTCGATAAAGTGAAATGATTGAAATAACTTTTAAGATGTTTCTATTCTCCTTTGAATTGTACAAATTTTCATTGATATTCTTTAATATATTCCTCTGCGGTAGACATAATTCCAAATAATTTGATACAACAAAACCACGAAAAATGAAAAATACTCACCTTTTTCGTTCTTTGCAAGATGCAGTCTTACTTTATATATTTTTCCAGGTTCTATAAAGTGTTCTACTGCAGTTGGTTGGGATGTTATTGAGTTGTAAACAGTCAGGAGATTTCCAGTTTCATCAATCAATTTTCCGTTGACTTCTGAATGGCGGTATTTGTCGCAATGAAATTGACATTCTGATAAGATCCAAGGCAACTTTTGTGGGTTCCAAGTATTAGGTTCTTTACCGCAGTTTTTAATACAGCTAAAAAGTTTGGTCGATCAGTTTTAGAATTTCTGTATATTTTACTCATTTACGGAACTCATGTTTATGGAATGATGAATGGAAACAAATAGTGCTACTGCAAATAATTTCATTATATCGGGAACACTATGAGAAATAACAGAAAATATTTCATTACGAAAGTTTTTTCAATTTAATTTCCATAATTATTATTATTAAGAAAACATACTTCGATAGAAAGTATTCAGCCTTCTTATATTATTGTTGTAACGTAGTCTTTAACATCGGTTACCGGGTTATCCAAATCGTCGTAAATGTGATTTGCCTTGCAGATTTTCAACGAACCATTAACGTGATACTCTGTAGAAGCTTCAATGGATGAATATGTGGCAACAGATCCACTTTCTTTGCATAATGGATTCGAAAATACGAAATTCATCATACAAACATACATTATCCTGGTGAAAGACAAGATGGTTCTGTTTGCGCCGTCTTTTAGTGTGGATTGCACTGTATCATTATCTAAAATTTTTTACTCATTGATACACTTTTTGTCTTGTAAACTAAAATTTATAACCATTGATTTTAATTTGTACCATATCTTATAGGCTGTAATAGGTAGCAAGACTTCGGCGGTAAACCATTTGGAAAATTTCAATAAAGATTCTTTCTCTTTTTCTCTGTTTGTGCTGACTTCCACTCTTTCTTGTAGTGCTGCAGCATAATACAGGATTGGACATAAGGTAAGGGCGTTTTTGAAATAAGAATAACCCCTTTATCGCACTAAATAAAAATTTGTGTGCTACTTTGAGATCTGAATGGATGTCGGAGGCCGAGGATCTTTGGGTGACTATAACTCATGGCTCGTCTCAATTTCACATATGTTGTGTTTATATTCCCCCAGGCAACTCCCATCAACTACAGACTTTTTGTTCTGAATTGGAAAAAATTACTAGTAATCATCCGAGTGATGATCTCATTATTTGTGGGGACAATTTACCATCAATTAATTGGCAATATGACAGTGTGAATAAAAATTTTATCCCATTAGATTTCACTGATGTTCATACAAATCTATTTGTTGATACTATTTCTTACTGTGGTCTTTCGCAGTTTAATCGCTTTGTGAACACCTCTCGGAACACTCTTGATTTGATATTGAATAATTATTTTTCGGTTGGGGATGATAAAATTTCTGAATTACCCCTTGTGTACACAAATTGTTCAATATATCTTTGAGAGAGGGTTGCTTTCCACAAATATGGAAAACTGCATTGATTGTTCCAGTACATAAATCAGGCAACAAACAACTATTAGAGAACTACAGACCTATATCTAAACTGTGCATTATTGCCAAAGTTTTTGAATCGATTATTTTCGATTTTTTATACAATTAGGTTAAAGGCATTTTAAACGTTGAGCAGCATGGGTTCATGAAGGGGCGATCTGTTGAAATCAATTTATTTTTGTACACTCAGTTTCTGCTTGAGCAGATAGACGTGGGTTCCCAGGTTGATGCCGTTTACACTGATTTCAGCAAGGCTTTCGACAAAATTGATCATGCTATCTTGATGCGAAAGCTTGCTGGTGTTGGTGTGCACGGTGCTTTGCTTGATTGGTTTGCTTCTTACTTGGTGGGTCGGCGTGAGTCAGTTGTAATCAGTGGATGTTACTCCTCTTATGGGGATCTCACTTCTGGTGTGCCACAAGGGTCACATTTGGGTCCTCTGCTTTTCAACCTTTATATTAATGATATCGCAGGCTGCTTCAGATTTGCCAAATTTTCAATGTACGCTGATGATTTGAAGATCTTTGCTGTTGTTTCTTGCCTACGAGATTTGATCGAGTTTCAGGAGGATTTAAATAGACTCCATGAATATTGTCACGAAAACTTTCTGTATCTCAACCTCAGTAAATGTCACCACATAACTTTTTCACGAAATAAAAACATTTTTAGTACTCAATTTAACATCAACAATTGTGTTCTGACTAAGGTATCGCTGGTGAAGGATTTGGGAATCATTTTTGACTCAAAGCTTATCTTTGACAGCCACATCGCTTATATTTCGAAAAAGGCTCACGGTATGCTGGGTTTCATCATTAGAGTTTGTGAGCATTTTCGTAAGCATCAATCCCTTAGAGCATTATACATGGCTTATGTCCAGAGTGTGTTGAGCTACGGATCGATAATTTGGAATCCTTATTACAATATCTATATTAATCGACTGGAAAACATTCAGAAAAAGTTTATTAATCATGTCAACAAAAAATGTTATAAGCATATTACTGATGATCGGGATCGAGTTATGAGGGAGTTAGGGTTAACTACTTTGGCTGACCAGAGAATGTTGAGGGACGCAAAGTTTATTTACAAGACTATTAATTCTCTCGATTCCACTGAAATTTTGAATATGCTCAGTTTCAATGTACCTAAATATTGCACAAGAAATAAGTTTTTGTTCCATATAGATCAAAGTTCTTCCAATTATCATCTGAATTCACCATTGATGAGATGCTGCAGAACTTATAATACACTATCTAATCTCGCTGCCGTTGACGTTTTTTCTGATTCTTTATTGGCCTTCTCTTGCACTTTGAAACGATTTCTGGGAAATTACTGAATTTTGTTTCATATTTCTATTTTTTTTATTTATGGTTCAGATGAATTTACTGTTTTCGTTGTTATTGGTTTTTAAGTAACATTGTGATTGGATTATTAGTGAATACATAATTTTGGGTTCGTCCCGTCTTGTATTCCTTTAAATAAATAAATAAATAAAATAAAACCCCACTGTTTTTTCAATTAAAACAATTTGTGCTATTATTGTTTCTTTCAACTCTTGGAAATTTCGAGGGTTATCAGCATATATCGGGTGTTTCTTTTAGAGTGAAAGAACTTTCGATTGGAATAACTGTGATAACAGGACAAAAAACTGTACATACAGAAGGAAATATTGCTGCTGTAAGTCATAGTGTTAATGTTGATCCATATTTGTCTATTCGTCGACGTTCACAACAAGTTGGACTCCGTGCATCCACCACATGGAAAATTTTGCGTAAAGATCTTGGTCTACACCCATACAAGATCCAACTGGTTCAAGAACTAAAGCCACTTGACCATAATGAGCGTCGTTTGTTTGCTGATTAGGCCCTAGGAAACCTTGAAGTTGATCCACTTTTTAAACGTAAAATTGGGTTTAGTGATGAAGCTTATTTCTGGTTGAACGTCTTATAAACCAGCAAAATTGCCGTATATGGAGTGAAAACAATCCTCAAGAAGTTCTGCAGGTTCCATTGCATCAGTCCATATTTCTTTGAAAACGATGCTGGAGCTAATGTTACAGTGAATGGTGCTCGTTACAGATCGACGATCAATGATTATTTGTTTCAAAATTTGAATGGTATCGACCCAGAAGTGTTTTGGTTCCAACAAAATGGTGCTACACCTCATGCTGCTACCGTAATAATTGATTTATTGAAAGAAAGATTTGGAGATAACATTATTTCGAGAAATGTTCCAATCAATTGGCCTCCAAGATCATGCGACATAATTCCACTGGATTTGTTTTGGGGTTATGTCAGGTCATTGGTTTATACTGATAAACCAGAAACAATAGACATTTGGAAGCCAACATAACTCGTGTTATTGATGAAATAAGGCCTGAATTACTCGATAAAGTGGTCCAAAATTTTTTAGTTTATTCTTTACCCGGATAAAATAAATGGATATCAATATAGATGCTAAATATTCACAGTAAGTAAGTAGTCCGAACAGTGTCCATAAAGATGCGTAGTAACTCACTTTGTGACAAATGGCATGGAAGAATTCACATTAATCAACTGAAGAGCTTTCTGCCATGGCGTTTGTTCCGTTCTCACCTCAACAGTGAACGAAAAACGCGTTCCTTCTACAGCAAACTTCTTGGGAATGTGAACTTTGGAATCTGAAAGAAGAGATAATTTTAATAAAGAATCGCCATCTTCATAACTCGCGAACTGCTCTGTGCGTGGAGCATTGTGATAATAAAATTAGTCGAAGCATTACAAAGGTAATGCTGAATATTTTCTTAAATTCTACAGATAATTTTGTTCCATTAGAATAAAACAGTGGGGTTAAAGAGCTTGAAGGATCAAATTATTTTTCCATGGATCTTCCATCTTCAGACTACTCGTTGTCTGAAAATGGGATAATTAATTCCTGAAACTGGAGTCACAATTAAATTTGTAAAATATCAATTTATTGGTAGTAAAACATGGTAATTTCTACAACTTGTTTTAACATGTATTTAATTCAACTTTAAAGCGTTTTTGAAAAAAAACTTCTATTAGGAGTACAAATAAGTTTCCGCCGTTTTTAACACAAATTAAATATTTATTATAGAAAAACGGTAATATAAATTTATTTAAAATATTGTCCATCACTTGCAACCACTTTTTCCCATCTCTCAGGCAGCATTCGAATCCCACGTCTGAAGAACTCCTTGTCTTTTGAGGCTATCCACGAATCAACCCAATTTTTGGTATCCTCATAAGATGTGAACCGCTGCGCCATCAGAGTATGTGCCATGGACCGGAACAGGTGATAATCGGATGGTGCAATGTCTGGTGAATACGGCGGGTGGGGTAACACTTCCCAATCAAGTGTTTTCAACTACTTTTTCACGGGAGCCGCAACATGTGGACGAGCATTGTCATGCAGAAGAATAATTTTTTCGTGTCTAGAATAGTATTGAGGGCGTTTTTCCTTCAGAGCTCGACTCAATCTCATCAATTGTGTTCGATAGAGGGCTCCAGTAATTGTTTCGCTCGGATTAAGCAACTCATAATACACTGCACCTAGCTGATCCCACCAAATACACAGCATAAGTTTTTTTTCGTGAATATTCGGTTTTGCTGTTGATGTTGATGCGTGGCCAGGTAATCCCCATGATTTTCTTCTTTTTGGATTGTCATAATGTATCCACTTCTCATCACCAGTTACGATACGATGTAAAAAACCCTTTTTTTATTTCTAGCTAGCAGCATTTCACTTAAGCATAATCGGCGTTCAATATCTCTCGGCTTTAATTCGTACCCAATTTCCTTGTTTGTGAATCATTTCTAATGATTTTAAACGATGTGAGACTGCTTGCTGAGTGACTTCTAATGTTAGAGCAAGTTCTTTTTGTGTTTGAGATGAATCTTCCTCCAATAATTCCTCCAATTCTGCATGCTCGTAAATTTTTGGCATTTCACTGCGATCTTTTTCTTCTACGTCGAAATCACCGTTTTTAAACTTTTGAAACCATTCTCGACACGTTCTCTCACTCAAAGCACCCTCACCATATGCTTCTACAAACAATTGATGCGCCTCAGCAGCAGATTTCTTTAAATTAAAGAAGTAAACTAATATTTCCCGCAAATGACGCTTACTTGGCTCAAATTTTAACATTTTCAACTTATGAAAATTATATTTTACCAATATAAAATCAATGATATTAATAGGTTATGTTGTTCTTGAATGTCCAAACTATTTTTTAAGCCGGTTTCATCTGCAAAAGCTAACCGAAACTCCGTGCCTACAATAAAACGGCGGAAACTTGTTTGTACTGCTAATATAAAATTAAAATTTGTAGCAAGGTTAACAGAATAACTCTGTATGATGTTTAAGATACAATCAATGTTGTATATTCACAAATAATTTTCCATATATTATAATTAAAGAAAACTGAAACCACCTTGTCGTCTAACTTTTTTTTTTTTTTAGAATCCGAAATAGAACGCAATAACACATTTATATGGAATTAAATTTGATTAAGTCATCCTAGACGAAATTAATGATATGCTTTGAACATTGTGCTTAATGAATTCGTCGTCGAATAGTCGTTTTGAAGTATATGAAGAATATTATTGATGAGTTTATTATGATCCAATATCATGTTCATTTCAATAGCTGTATTATCAAGATTCTCTTGATTCAAAACATATGTCAGTGGAAAAATTGGTAAATTTGAGGGCTAAATCAAAAATGACAATTGTAATATAACTTTGGTTTCCCAAAACTTATCTTGGATTATTAATCAATTTCTTTTTCGATTATATATCTAATAATAGATGATTACCCTCCAAAAAGGGTATAAGGTATAAACAAAAATTCCAGTTGTGCGAAATAAATTAGTAAATAGATACTTCATCTTAATTTGTCACTATAGTTTTCATCGATTCCTAGTGTACCATGTAATTTTCAAATTAATTGAATGAAATAAACACGGCAACATCGATTAACCCTTTATTTGGGCATTGTAATGGGTTTCGTCCACACAGGAACTTCAGACCACCGGCAGTTTAAAGTCACAATGGTTAAATTAGTTGTGAATCAGAGTACAAAATTTTTGATCTATTTGATGACGATTCATACCAACTAGGAGTAACTAGAATTCAAAGATGAATGAACGAAAGTAAATTATATTACCCCACTTTCGATTATCCTTCAATTTCATTTTCATACCTGTTCCTAATTCTCTTCGTTCACAAAACCCAACATCATCAGTGCAATGCCATCGGTACAAAAGTCCAACATCTCGTTTCCCTATATCGTTGTTCTTGCTTTTAGAACCATCCACAGTTATGTCGACATTTTTCAGAACGTTTCTGTTCAATCGACCTAAGGTTGCAGTTGCATTTTCAGGCCTCACATAAAAGTAGCACTAAAAAAATCTTTCTGATAGAAATAAAATGGAAAGTGATTGATATTGAGGATATACAGGATTGTCGAATTAGACAATATATCTTCGAATGAGTATATCAAGATGACTCAAATGGAGGAACTCAAATCAGTACATGGTTTATTGCTTATGATTAAAAGGTCCAAAATAAGATTTTATCGAATATTTCTTCAAATTTTCGAGCATAAGATTTGGAAAACTTTGGCAGACTTTTGTTGGACAACTGCGGATGTTTGTACCAAATTTAAGAAATTTTTATCTAGTATTTTGTCACGTTTAAGTCCGTCTAGGATTATTTTTTATTAAACGCGAACTCCGCCTGGGGTGGTCCAAGGGTGGATTGAGTAGCTTATCGATTATCACTACCGGTCCCAAGCCCGGATGAAGGAGGGTTGAAGGCGAAGTTAGCAACCTACCCTTCGTAAAAGACTCAGGTACTAACAGAACTGTCACATCGGCCTCAGATACTGGACGTATTACTAATGAGGACATGGCACGGTAAAGGAAACTAGTTTGGAAACGAATATAGAATCTAATAAAATTGAGGAGCTGGCATATTACACCTGACCAAAAAAGACTATGAGGTCATATTGGAGCTAGAAAAGAACAAAAGACATCTGCGCTCTCTCCGAGACCAAGAAAAAGGGCAAAGGAAATACTACATATTGTTTTATAGTGGTGTGGACGGAGAACTGAGAACACTAGGTGTATGATTGCTGGTTGATGGTTAATAAAAAATTCAAAACCGACATAAAAGAGATAAAATATATAGATAACAACATAATGCAGATAACAATGAAACTGGCCAATGAGACAACACACTTTATAAGTGTATATGCGCTAGATTCAAACAAAACAAAAGAAGAAAGAAAAGAGTTTTTTGACGTCCTACAACACACCTTAGATAAAATTCCCAGTAAAGAAAAAGTGTTCATTATGGGCGATTTCAATTCAAAAATTTAAAACTTGATCGTCCCAGGGTTTACGTTTCAATGTATAGATTTAAAAAAAAAAGAAAAAAATTTGCCCAGTCATCTTACATAGTCCACTAACCTGAGTTTTTTCTTAGTGCTTCTTCAAAGTTTTTCGACAAATGACTTCATCATGCATCATTTCATATTCTTGCACTTTACCTGTATGAAGCATTTTTTATTTAATTTTTTAAATCTATACACTTAAAAAAGCATGAACATCTGGAAGCGAGTGAGTATTTGAGTACGCAGGATTATATAAACGCGTATGATCCTGTTACTACGCATAATCAATTGATTGAACCTAAGCATGAACATATTCAAACTTTTAATCAATTAATGTGCATGAGTACAATCATGTCTGCGCATGATCATGTAACCCAGCGTAAGCGTATAACTAAGCATGAACATGTTAATAGCCATAAGCATTTGAATGAATGTGAATATCTCAATGCGCATAATCATGTGAATGCGCATAAAAATGTGAATACACATGATCATGTGAACGCGCGTACATATAATCAGTGAATATGCTTTCCTTTGAAAAAAAAAAGAGGATTTGTAATCGAACCTTTTGCAGAACCGGGGCCACACAGTTTATTTTCTACTCACTTGTTCACTGGACACAGATAAAGGCTCATTCTTCATCGTGAACGCTTGCATTTTGACCCAAATAAAGTGAGATCCTATTTCAAAATACGTATTTTGAAGCTTCTTCTTCATATCGTCAACTGTAATGAAAGGTTTTTCTGTCTCAAAAGTAATCAGGTATCCTCCCTCTGAAATGGTTGCATTGTGTTAATCCATTCATGATATCCACCATTTTAGAATACCAACCTCTTCCAAAATAGAATGTGAACTTTGTTTCCTTTATGTCGCATGTCTTATCGAAATTTACTTCTAATTTCTCATTGCCGAAGCGAGATATTGTGATATCACTGTAAAATTAGAACACTTATTGAATGAACTGCTTGTTTCAGCTCTTATTGATTTTAGCCTGTTTCATTACCTTTGGTAATGAAATTCTCTTTTTCAGATTTTTAATGCAGTGTATTTCTGTCCAACACCTTAACGTGCAGGAATAGAGATTTGAAGTTTACTGATAATTTGTAAATCATTATACGAAAAATAATGAATCTTCAAAGAACTTAATTGTCATTTAGTCGACACAACTGTCTTCTATACTCACGTGAAGGTCACTTAGTTTGTTCACAGCATTTCATTTTGTCAGTTCATCTCATTGTGTTTTGCGATTTTCATAATGAATTAAATACAGAACTAAGAGTCTATTGTTAATTCTACATTAAAAAAGGAATTTTATTTGAGGAAAAAATGTTGCATGAACTTTACGAAAAACACGTGCGTATGAATGGCACAGTTTATTTCAAATCGGTCGACATGTGATGGTAGAACTGCTTGGGCCTGCAATGTGTTCAACTGAATTCAACATCACTAAAGTAAAATAAAGGGTCACTGAGGCTCGTCGTTTAGGTCTTATAAAAATTGCACCTGAATTTGTGTCTCAAGAACCAATTTATGCCATTTTGAATGAGTTTTTGAGGATGAAACGCGTTGCTAACTAGTCGTAAATGTACCTGTATTTTCTACAAATACTCAATATAATTTATAAGGAATCAATTCCGACCCCATATTCATGAAATGCATCGTAACTGGTGAGAAGACATGGGTTTACGAATTTGACGTACAAATCTTTCAAAGCAATAGAATAGCGCCTTCCAACTGAGTTGTAACCGATCAAAAGTGATTCTGATTTTGACAGTTTCCTTCATTATCACGGTGTCGTCCATTCTAAATTCTTGAGAAGGTGAGAAAGTATATAAAATGTGGCGACGTGCCCCTCTCCTCGCCAAGATTTCCTTTCTGCTCACCGTCCGCGATGGGTTCGAGTAGAGCAGAGTACAAGCGTTCGACGACTGACATTCCAACATAGAACAAGGTCACTGGAATCATAGACAGACTTGCACCAGACGCCTATGTTATGGGTTCAGGAGGCAAGTCGGAATGAAACGCCACCTCTCGAATTAAGAGGTTGAAGCTCCTTCATATAACACCCGTTTCACCTCAGCTCTACCGCCGTAAACATTTTCGGTCGATCCAGTTTCAGACCCAACATTTAGCTTATGACCAAGACTCTCAAACCTCCAAGTTATGTCCCGGACCATCCAAGTCCAAGAACCACGAAACTAGGTGAATACTCTTCTAGCCTAGCTTTCAACCACTGCTCCCACGAGGCCAACCTCAATTCGATGACCAAAAGTACAAGTACTCCTGTGGGCTTCCACCCTCCCATGGGGTAGCCTTGTTCCCAAATAGAGCCTTTGAAGTATAACGGTCGCCAAGAATAGTTCTACTGGATGTCAGAAACCATGAACTCGAGGAATCTAAAGCTCTCCTTAAAGCTAGCACAGATCTACTGACGTATTCGACCTTATGAACAAAATACCTGCAATCGGGTAGAACCACGCCAGTTTTAAGGGTTAGCGCTTTGTGTTGAAACGCTCACCATCGTTTTCAGTCGACAGAAGACATGAAAGAGATTTCGGAGTGAGTGCTGAAGCCGATTCCAGAAAACATTCGTCTGAAAAATATTTTGATCATTGAATTTTTTGCTGGCGTCAGTATTATCTTGGAAGGGGCCTATTTTGAAGACGATATAATGAATTTTAATCTATAATACATATTTTGTGCTCTTCTGAATGCTAGACTTCGTAAAATGAACTGCACCAAGAAAACAAAACGATATGAGATTATAAACCTTAAATGATTTGGAGACCAGCAAATATCAAAAGACTGTAAAAACTTCTTGATACTATGCCAATACATGTTCAAACAATAATAAAAATCGAGAAAGAACTAATTTCCAGTTTGATCAAAATGTTTTTACTGTTTAATCTCAAACTTACCAGTTGATTATTATCAAACCATATAGTCTGCAATGGGTATAGCGAAGGAATCTCTGTCTTATATCACTCTCGTTTTCAGGAATTACATTCTGCCAAAAAATGCAATCGCCTTTAACTATAAGAAATACTATTATTTTTATAATATTCATGCTTCACTACTTTGACCGGTTGTGACTTATCAAGCTGACGTTATTTACCTTTCAATCTGTCAGGGACAGCTCGTTAATATGGAGATGAATCTAATCGTATGAAAAAATATGACTCGTTCTCAATTGAGTATTTTTTGCAAGGTACAGAGTGAATTCTTAATCATTTGTTAACTCTTTTTCATAATTTAGGTAGAGTCAATAATATTAATAATAAAATCACCCTCATAACATTCATTATAAACAAATGCAATCCATAAAATCAGTTGAAAAAACTGTTTATTAATGCAAATCTAGTGAAACTTCAGCAAAATAAAATAAAATTATGTTAATTAAGAATAGGACATTCAAGTGTACTATTACACAATAATTTTAGATAAATTATTTCAGATGGTCTCCCCAAAATTTCCTCATCGTTCATTGATCTTTTTGGTATATGTAACGTTCCATGGTTAGTTTACCAAAGTATTTTGCCTATTATTTCAGTATTTTGAAATAACAGGCAGTTGCAATTTAATTAATCTAGTAGATTAATTACGAAAATTTTAAGTGGACTGTATTTTGGCGTAGTTTAACGAAAATTTTTACTTCAAGGGCACTTGTATGTAGTTATTTCGATATTGAACAAGCATTGTTTATCCAATAAGATAAACCAACGAAAATTGTAAGGAATTAAAGTAAAACACTCTTAATACACTATGATAACAACGAACTATAATTCTTGGTTTACCGTATATAAACCAAGTCAAAAGGTATGATTATTACACTGGACAAATGAATTTGCCAATACTTTTGCAATCGACTGGATATATTAACAAGAATAACCGCGGTAGCTTGGACCGAAATGTCACAAGCTATGTACAACAAATTTGACTATCCCAATGATAGTGCATAATGCAGCAAAGGCTACATGCGACAAGTTTGACTATTACTAGAATAATGCTCAATGTAGCAAAGGCTACATACGACAAGTTTGACTATTACTCGAATAATAATGATTTTAGAGTATTTTAAAAGACTGGACGTTAGAGGTGCTCGATGCATCCCTTCTAAATGAGAGAAATTGACGTAATTGATTAGAGATGGACTGAATGAACGAAATAAAACTTCTCATTGGTTACAGAAAAATAATGAGATCAATTGAAGTAAAGAAGGATAGAGTCAGTTTATAACTCCGAATGCTGCATCATTAACAGGCATAAATATATCAAAATCTCTAAATGACTTTTCATGTTTTCTAAGGCCATATATAACAATTAGAAAACAAATAATCTGAAGTGTCGAGTAAAACTAAACAGTTCGAAACAAATCTCAAAACTGCCAGATCGCAATATCAACGTGAAAGACCTAAGTATCGATGACAAATTAATGCCGAACGACAGGGCCGTCTCTAATGAGACGGAACAGTTTAGTATCTGCTTAACCACTCTTTTCATCTTCTTCTTATTCATAATTTTGAATCCGTGCTGTTTCATTATATATTTTCATTGCTTTATGATCAATACTGTGTTAAGCTGCTGCTATTCTAAAGAAATGATTTCAGCGTGAAAAGTATGTAGGTAATATTGAGTTCTTTCTGTCTTTTGTTAATGCGGAGTAATATCCCATGAGAAAAGATAGTAGGAGTCTGGAAAGTTTTCCAGAATTTTATTGTGTTATTTCATATCATCTTTATTCGATTTTAATTAGAAAATGTTATGTTGTTGGTGCGGAGTTTACTGGATTAGATGTTTTTTATACATAATCTACATTAATCTCGAAAGAGGATATATTGGACGATTCAACTTTCATTTCGAGGACAGTTTTACGTAATGATATTTTTCTATTAGGTATTTCACTCATTTTGGCCGATCGTTAAATGAAATATTTTTGATTTCATCTTTTCCTCGCAGCAATCCTCATAGGTATTACCTAATTAGTACTACAAAGTAACGTCGAATAATATCTGTGTAATTTTATTCCAGTTGGTCAACCTCAACACAACAGGGTAAGTAGAAATTATGATATTTTCTACGAGTAAACAATCATTTGTGCATTTTTATTTACGTAGGAGGTTGAAGTCAATTACTTATACACTTCAACTCAAATATAATAATATTCATCATATATTATGTTTAATTGAATCAGCCTTTACTTGATGATCATATGTTAGTATTGCTGAACCACTGGCGCACTGGTATGTCATCACATACCATAGATATTCCTGCAAACTTTTGCCTTCAGCTTTTTTCCAGTATTCTAGGAAAAAGGATAAAACTCATTCTCAACTTAGTATTAATTTCCAACGCAAATGGAATATTATTTTTCAATATTTTAAGAACCTTAGAGGCCATTTTGTTTACACGCTTGGCCTGTATACAATAGAATAGTTTATTTGCAAACAAATAAGCTCATACAAGTTATGCATGTATCAACAGTATTTGAAGAGTTATATTAGGATTGTGCATAATTTTATTTTATTTTTATTTACTATATTTAAAACCAATTCCTTCCATACAATTATTTCAAATATTCAAAAAGATAATTTTATATAGTGTCATCTCCACAAGAGGTAGGTGCACCTAAGCATTTATTGCAAACAGTCTACTTATTATACATTATTTTATTAGTGTGTTTTTTGTATTTTCGAAAGATTTATTTTATTATTAATTACTCCACCTTATACCAAAACACAACACCAGATAATTAATTCTGCAATTGTATTATAAAGTCATTTTAAACACCTGTATGTAATTATCTATCTCAATATATAAATTTCGAAACTTACAAACATTTGGGCGCAACGATAGCACGCTGTTGACAAGCGCACAAAAAGAAATTTTTTTATCTTAGCCAAGAATAAATATCAATGATGAATATGCGATCACTTAAAGAGTATATGACCTATTCAGGATAATATTCTCTATAACTGGTGTAACCATTTATTAAGGTAATTTTCTTAATTTACTTAGGAGTTGTAGTGAAACAAATTTTTACTTTGTTATCATATATGTAGTTTGAACTAACAGAACAAAAATTCAATTATAAAAATAGTGAACTAAAATGCGTACAAAAAATATGGAAATTTTTTCAGATATGTTGCTCCTAAAAGAAAGAGAAATGTGAGAGTCCGGTCTATTTAAGCCTAAAATCAGGAGGAAGGTTACATAAATTCCCATAAAGCTGAATATTGGCATAGTTGTTCAAAACATCATTATAAAGAAAATCTCAAAAGTCCTCATCGTTCGGAGGTGTGCTAAAAATTTGGCACGGGGTCAAAGGTCAAAAAAATGAGTTTTTTGCGATTTTTAGCGAAACGGTGAGTTTTTTCGCAAAATTACCCCAGTACAAAATTGTAGATCACTTTTCAAGATGAAATTGAGAAATATTTCGAGTATGAATTAGCTCCTTATCCGTTAACATTATTTGATGACATTGGAATGCGCAAGACCCAGAAGTCGGCTATTTACGATTGTTTTCAGACTATAAATGTTGATATTAATAACACTAATTCAACGTACATAATTGACGGAGGATTCTTATTACATCGAGTGGTGTGGGATAGCGAGGAAACATTTAACGTAATCTTAGATAAATACGTTCAATATGTACGTCGACATTTTGGTTCCAGAGTTACTGTCGTATTTGACGGATATGATGATTATACGAGAAATATTAAAGCAGCAGAGCAACGCCGTCGAAATGCTGCTTCATCAACTTCTTCTGATATTATATTCGATGAATCAATGACAGTTCCTACCAGTCAACAGAAATTCTTTGCAAATAATCACAATAAATCTAGGTTTATTTCGATGTTGAAAGCAAAATTTACTGCTGAGAATATATCCGTTGAACAAGCTAATGATGATGCTGATGTATTGATTATTGAAACAGCGATAAAGAAATTCAGTGTGACAAATACAACTGTTGTTGTTGGTGAGGATGTTGATTTACTCGTCTTGCTTACTGCTCGAACTCCAACTGAAAAAATTATTTATTTTTTTAAACCCGGAAAAGCCCAAAATCAATCGGAAATATATTCATCAAACAGTTTATCCAATTTTCCTAAATGTCAAAATCATGTATTGTTTCTACACGCAATAACTGGCTGCGATACGACATCTGCTTTTTACAGGAGAGGAAAAACAACAGTTTTCAAAATGTTTGAAAAAAAAGATTTACTACAATGTGCTGAAGTTTT
Organism: Megalocaria dilatata; assembly: GCA_034642435.1. Classification (NCBI taxonomy): domain Eukaryota; kingdom Metazoa; phylum Arthropoda; class Insecta; order Coleoptera; family Coccinellidae; genus Megalocaria; species Megalocaria dilatata. The sequence goes on along the minus strand of CM067857.1, from coordinate 33,736,036 downwards.
TAAAAATAGTAATTCAACTCAACAACATGTTATCACCAACGGAGTTCAATTTCTTCTTGCTATGTACGGAGCCCCCAAAAAAACCACTTGCTTAGATAAGTTGCGATACACATCTTTCGTGAAAAATACGCGTAATAAAAAACAAGTCAACTTAGCTTCTCTTCCTCCAACCTCAGTAGCTGCTCATCAACATCTGTTTCGGGTATATTACCAAGTTCAAGTGTGGCTTGGTAATCAGCTGGACCCTAAAGACTGGGGTTGGAAGTTGATCGACAATACACTAGAGCCAGTTCAAACTTTACTTCCACCAGCACCTGAGAAACTTCTCAACACAATATTTTGCAACTGCAAGAAACGTTGTAGTGCAAAATGTGGTTGCAGAAAAGTTGGACTGTTTTGTTCCCTGGCATGCACACACTGTCAAGGCCGATCATGCTCGAATGTTGAGTCACCAACTCTTGAAGATTCGTTTGATACCGATCAGGAATCGCTATTGGGGCAGTTTACGTGTGAAATAGAACAAGAAGAAGAAGAAGAACAAGAGGATGAACAGGAAGAAGAAGGAGAAGAAGATCAAGAAGAAGAAGAAACAGAAATCTTGGACAGTTATGAATCAGACGACTAACTTTTTATTTTAAGTATTTTATTTAATTACACCGCCGTTGTTTTTGCCCACTATAATATATAATATTATTTTGCAATAGTTTTAAAACATATAAAATCTCAGCAGACCCGTGGAATAGGCCTACTGGGGAAACCACGTTAAAAAAAACGCGCTTTGTACACTACCTCATAGGTGGCGTGGAAACGTGTGCAAAATAGAGGGATTACGACTGATCCAACTTTTCGGAACGTTATATCTCCAAAATGGTGGCTTTTAGGAAAAAAATTATTGATATATTTTTTGTAGAGAATTTTGTGATCTACAATTTTGTACTGGGGTAATTTTGCGAAAAAACTCACCGTTTCGCTAAAAATCGCAAAAAACTCATTTTTTTGACCTTTGACCCCGTGCCAAATTTTTAGCACACCTCCGAACGATGAGGACTTTTGAGATTTTCTTTATAATGATGTTTTGAACAACTATGCCAATATTCAGCTTTATGGGAATTTATGTAAACTTGAATGTGTAAATAGACCGGACTACTAGTAGAAAACATTATAAACATTCATATAAATAAAAAGTTAAAACATCATTTATAAAAATAGATGCGCTTGTGTTTTAAATACTGCAGAGCACACTGACAAGCATTTCTTAAAGGTATTAATTTCCTCAGTTAATTAATGTTCCAAGAAATTTAACATATGAGATATGTAGTAGCTTATCTAGTATAGATTATCTTCTGAGTAGAGAAGCTAAATCATTGATATGAAATTTTTTTCTAAATTTTCAATTTTTCTTTATGATATTATCATTATCAACAATATGTACGTTTGTACTTACATCAACAAAATATTAGATATCCATAAGAATTATGCAGTCTTCGTAATAAATTCTTTTCTTAAATTTTAATATACTATCTTCAAATTCTTTTGAATTTGGAAGAAATATTCATTATTATGGGTAATTAACACAGAATAGTATCATCTTATGGGAATGTTATACATTATTGATTACTTACTACCTACAAATAACACTGAAAAGAATAAATCTAACCGAAAATAATATTATATATCTCAAACGAAACATCTTGAGTATATTCCTCTTGTATTAATTCTTTCGAAGGAAAAAATTAATGTAAATTCTAATATCTTCCTTAATAATAATCTGAAATAAATTCTGTAAATCGCTTCAACTAAGCTTGGTGTTTTTTCTATTATTGTATTCAGATTACTTTATTGTTTCGTTACTCGTTTGAAAACCACAAACCAAGAGCATAAAGCATAAATTAACTGCTGCAAGGCGGGCACTGCGATTTTTGAGTTTGCTCTTTTTGAATATTTTGAACACTAAATTTATTTTGGTCTTTCTCCCCAGTCTGACGACATTTGAGTTCTCTGAAAAAAATTTATATATATAATATGTAAAAATAAAACTGTTATTTTTGGGAAAACAACTTTGTAACTTCTATGTTCTATGATCTATGTTCTATGTCTAAGATTTTAACCTAAAAGTGTCACATGTCATATTTAGTTAGCTGTTAGAAATGTGAATTGAGAAACCCGAAGAAATAGCATTGTTTTTGATTTCTTCCAGGTTAGTAAGCTATTTTTTTTATTTATTTCTTTTTATTTCTTCGTATTTCTTTCTATGTTACTATTTTATTTTGTGTATGTTATTCTGGTAAATTTTAAACTAAAGAAAATAAATTCTTCCAGAATCATGACATCAAATCTTCTATTTCTTCAATTACAAAAATATGAATTGATTACATTCTTATAAATCAAAAACGTGAGCTATAATGACGACATCGATGAAGATTTGCATCGCTTTGGAAAGCATCCAATACTGATAAGAAGATAAATACATACAAATTCAAATGGATCTAAACTACGGGAACGGAAAATACATATTATGAAATACCAGAGGATAAACAGGATATGTCTGACCATCATGAACTTTTGGCTCTACCGAAGGTGAAGAATATCTTGAAATCGATTAAAGTAAGAGGTTCATTTCGTACGTGTGTCATTTCATTAACTCCGGAATTGAAAGAAATATATGTTGATGCCGAAGAAGATGTGATGTTCAAGAATGAATATTTACAACTGATTTATTCACCCGCATACGTGAGAACAGTATTTGGACAAGAATCAATGGTTTGATTCTAAATTAATTACATTAGGTTTAGACAAAAGTTTTCCAATATGGAAACATAATTGCTTAGAGAATTTTTGTGAAACGAGTTGGCATAAATATAGAGAGATCTATTCATTTAGGTACATAGGAGGAAGTTTAGTTGACTACGCTTTTAGGAAAAAAATTGTTGTTAAATCTCCGAAATAATTTTCCAACTGACATATTAATTGATTCAATTGTGACAAGTTTTCCAAATATTCTACAAGATAAAAGTGATCGATCAAATGTAACAACTTTCGAGAAATTATTGGGTGAGTTGCGAAAGCTAGAAAGTTCAAAAAAATATGACAACGATCGAAATAAAGAAAATCATAGAATGAATAAATCTGCCGAACAAATTCCTTCCTATTCACAAACAAATAGAAAACAAGTTTAAAAGGAACCATGCTCTATTTGTGAGAAGAATGGTTTTTCAGGTAGATTTCATCCGGAGACTTTATGTCGGCTAAGGAATAAATCCAATAATTTTGAACAAAAGAACGTACCCGGTAACATAAAAACTGTAAACAATGTTGGGGTACAGGATGAATTTAATTAGGCCATTTCAAACCAAAAAAAACTAAGACTGCTGCCATTGATAAAATTGAAGGTGTTTATAAATAATAATGAATTATGTGGAATTTATGATTCGGGCTCAAATGTTAGTCTTCTGAATTCCAAAGTAGCAGAAAAGTTATGTCTACGCATTCAAGATGATAGGAACACATTCAAAACAGGGGCAGGGGCAGGGAAAAATAATTACAAAAATGAGAATCAATAATATCAAAAAAGAAGTTGTACTTTTTGTAGTTATTGAGAAAAATTTCGAGTATGATATTCTACTCGGACTAGATTCTATTTCCAATTTTCAATTAAAACAAGATTTTGATTTGAATATTTATCAAAGAGTAGGTATGAATGAAGAGAGAAAGATCGATTGTGTCCATAATAATAATAATAATAATGATAACAATAATTACACCATCAATTTCAATGAAGGGATACCAACAGAACTTTTCAAAACAAAATTAGACCACTTGGAAACGAATCAGAGGAATAAAATTGAAGTTTTAATAAATAAATATGACCATATTTTTGCAAAACTCAAGTTTGATATTGGTCAGGTGCAAAATAATGAGGCACATATAAAACTTTTAGAACACAAATTTATAGCAAAAAACCATACAGATGCTCAATGGAGGATCAAAAAGAGATAGAATTCTAAATAGGAAGATTGTTGAAAGCGAATCTGATTGAGGAGTCCTCTTTACCTTTTGCATCACCACTCACTTTAGCAAATAAGAGAGATGAAGGGTCTAAAACCAGATTATATGTCGTTTTTCGTGAACTCAATAAATTAATTGTTCCCGAACCACAGCCTTTCCTATTAATTGATGAAATCTTAGCCAATACCCGAAATGCAAAATTACTACATTAGATGTAAATTCTGCCTTTTGGTCGATTCCTATTCGTATCAAAGATAGATATAAGACTGCTTTTGTGACACAGAATGGTCACTGCCAATGAAAATGTTTACCTTTTGGACTTAAAACATCCCCGGCCATATTTCAACGTATATTGAATAATATTATCAGAAAATATAACCTGAATTTATTCTGCCTTAATTATATTGATGATATTCTAATGTTTTCTCCAACATTTGACCAACATATAGAACATTTGGAGAGTCTCTTGTAACCAATATGTAATGAAGGATTCAGACTTAAATTTATCAAGTGTAATTTTTCAGAAGAAGAAGTCAAATATTTGGGACATATTGTAGGAAACAATACAGTACGACCTATAAATGGCAATTTAAGTTCCATTAGGAATTTTTCTCCACCAGAAGAAATTTTTCTCGGAAGAAGATAAGGCAATTTTTGGGTAAAGTTAATTTTTATCACAAATACATAAAAGATTCAGCTAGATTATTAGAACCGTTGCATAATTTACTGAGAAAAGATGTAAAATTCAATTGGTCATTGGCTTGTCAGGAAGCTTTCAATAAGGTTAAGGACATCCTTTGTTCTGGGCCAATTCTTGCAATTTTCGATCCAAGTGCCTATAATACTATATATACCGATGCCAGTATTCAAGGAGTAGAAGCTGTTCTTAAACAAAAACCCATTAATGGCGAAATGAAACCCGTAGCGTATTTTTCTAAAAATCTAAATAAATATCAAAAGAACAAGAAAGCAATATTCCTAGAATGTCTGGAAATTTAATTTTGGAAATATTGGCTAATAGGACATAAATTTATTGTTGTTACTGACCATAAGCCATTAAAAGGGAAAGAATTTCGTACAAGACCAGATGAAGAGCTAGGTGACATGATGAATTTTCTATCACAATTCGATTTTGAGATTAGATATGAACCAGGAAAAGGAAATGTAGAAGCAGATTGCCTTTCTAGAAACCCAGTTTTAGAAGAAACGGAGAATATGGACGAATGTATAAGAACAGTTAAATTGGTGGAATTAAATGAAATAAAAAGCGAAAAGAAAACTAGGGCATGGACGAAAATAGCCGATGAATGTATTGAAGAATACAATAGAACAGACCATTTTACAACTGGATATAGCCCAGAATATTTACATTGTGGCAGAACTGATCCCATTGCTCCAGAAGAACTTATTGAAGTGAGAAATTTACCAGAATATAAGGAAATAGCATATAAAAATTCTTTACGCTATCATGAATACAATGAAAGACTGATCGACAAGAATAGGAAACATTATGATTTCAAAATTAGAGGCTATGTTTATGTTGAAAATAAATCAAAAATGAATAGAGAAAAACTTGATGAAAGAAGAACAGGACCTTCTCCAATAGTGAAAAAAAATTCTAACACTACATATGAGATAGATATTGGAAATAGAAGAAAGGACAATAACTATTTTCATGTAACTAAGTTGCTCCCATGTGAAAACGCAAACATGTAATGAGGGGTGCATACTTTGTGTGGGGGATGTAAAAATAAAACTGTCATTTTTAGGAAAAATCACTTTGTAACTTCTATGTTCTATGTTCTATGATCTATGTTCTATGTCTAAGATTTTAACCTAAAAGTGTCACATGTCATATTTAGTTAGCTGTTAGAAATGTGAATTGAGAAACCCGAAGAAATAGCATTGTTTTTTATTTCTTCCAGGTTAGTAAGCTATTTTTTATTTCTTTTTATTTATTTGTTTTTCTTTGTATGTTATTATTTTATTTTGTGTATGTTATTCTGGTATATTTTAAACTAAAGAAAATAAATTCTTCCAGAATCATGGCATCAAATCGTCTATTTCTTCAATTATAAAAATAAGAATTGATTACATTCTTATATATATTTCATCTTCTGTTATGAATTCACATAGAAATCAAAATTTTGCTTTTATAAAAACTATGGTTGAAACATTTCTGACTCGTTAGAAAAAAATTTCAAATATATCATCAAAATGAAATTATTCAAGACTATACAATTTGAAATTCAACTCTAGATTACATTCACAGTAAAGAAATTTGAAAAAATAGCCTAAATGTAGTAGATGTTAACTGTTGGACAAAATTATAGTCAAAATTTCAAATACTTCTAAGAATCGAGATGAAATTAAGGAGGGGATATTCACTTGAATACGATCATTGTACCAAGTTGTGTTCTTAATATAAATATAAATGAGAGTTAACTTGTGACTAACTGATTATTTCTTGTTCGTGTATTTTTTGTCCTTGTTGTGTCGTGTCGTGTTGTATTGTATTATGTTCTGTTATGAAATATCCTATAGATATTGTTTACTATGTTTGTTATTAAATATTCCTCCCTGACATAATCTTCTTATTTCCTATTTTAAAATGATGAAGAAATAAATAAGGTGGTTCGTTTCCAACTGAAAGAAAGCAGTGTTAATTCTAGATACCTTGCAACTGCTAAAAAGGCTAGATCGACGTTTTGTCCACTTTTGGCAGAAGTTTCCATGAATGATACGTTGTATTCTCTAGCTAGCCTTTCTCCATCTTCTCTTCGAACTGCTCTTGATGTACCACAATCTGCTTTATTGCCTGCTCATAAATATATACCCATTAACGTCAGAGCTGGTTCAATATATTGAATAAATATGTACACATACAGAATTTTTTTGCACATACCAAGTAACATAATCACGACATCTTCTTGAGCGTATTCTCGTATTTCCCCCAGCCAAGCTCTTATATTGTCAAAACTTGTTTTGTTCGTTACATCGTATAGTAAGAGTAGAGCTGAAAATAGAAATTGTCATAAGTAACGTTATTGAGTATTAAAAAAAATAAGTTACCGTGTGCATCTCTATAATAGGCGTGTGTTATACTTCTGAATCTTTCTTGACCTGCTGTGTCCCATATTTGTAATTTAATTCTAGTTTGATCCACTGTAACAATTTTATTCTGAAAACAAATGATTAAGAATTATCTAGGCTGCAATAAAAATTGTAGTTGTATACAGGGTGTCCAGATTTAAGGTTCGTATAGTTCAGGACGTGATTCTTGAGGTAGAAGTATGGATAAATCTTCATACGTCCTAAAATGCACCACTTGGGTAATTAGAGCCCCTTCTCGTGATTCCCAAAAACGTTCATTTTGCCATTAATTCGTCAAAATTTGGCAGATGTAAATGAATTTGAGAGATAACAAAAATCACTAATGTCTACCAGTGACGGAGATAACTAGAGGAGTTTCCAAAAAATGACACAAATTGGTGAGTTAGTAACCTGACTGAAGTTTCAAATAAGATTCTTCAAACCTTTTTGAAAAAAAGTGTACAATAGGTTGAAAGTGCGACACCGTTCTCGGGAAGAAAAGTTCTGTCATATGATTAGAGATTCACGAGATTGGCTTGGTTTTAAACTTAAGCTAAGCTTGCCCTTGGTTTGATTTTCAAAGCAAGCTTACATAATTGTATATCAAACCAAGCAAACCTTCATCTAAATGTAGCTTTTTTCAATCGGACTTCAAGCTTTTTTCAAGCCTTTTCAGTAAAGTTACAATTTTCCCTATTATCAATTTTTTTCTACTTTGACTGGCTCATGATGATGTGAAATATTATTGGATACTATAGTTTATGGTTTTTCATGAATAAAACACGTTTATACTAAATCAATTCAATAATTATAATAACAATGAAAGATATATACCAGATATGTGCGTTCTCTCATAATTTTCAAACTGCTGACTCCAAAACATGGCAATAAAAAAATTGTTAAGTAATGATACCTCCGATAAATATTTTGAGTTCCATGTTGGCGAGTTTTTGAGAAACTTTAAAATTATAGCTCTAATTTTTGAGCCTTAAGAGTGAATCAATCAGGCGACAAAAGCAAAAATGATTATCTGTATTCAATGCTTATTTTAGTAATTTATTTCTCACATCTTTTCCCTCTAGTTGACAGAAAAACTTCTTGAACCTCATTTATTCTATATTTGAATTCTGCCTTCTGCCTATTTTCTGGCTTATATTTTTTTCTTACATTACAAAAAGTTCACTATTTGATTATATAATTTAATGGTTAAAACTCAATCAAGCATGGTGAATCTACCTAAACATTATTCAAATATCGAATTCATGTCAATGATAATATTCAATGTCAAGAAATAATATTGAAGAATTATCTCCATGCATTATTCTTTTTTTTATCTGGAAAACCCAGATTTTAAATATTCGTATTATTCCACATATAAGTAGAAACTCATTTCGTTCCAAACATGAATTTCGGAAAGAAACGACAATTTGTTAGAGATTATTGATATTGAAAACTATAAAAGCTTCTTTTCGAATAAAAATTGAAAGTTCTATTTACTAATGATAACCTTAGAATTATTCATTGTCTGACATCGGAAACAAATACAAAATATGAACATTGTTAGTTTGAAACAAAACATGAACCATACGTGCATTCAGATTCTACAATTATATTATTATTTGCAAATTTTTAATTTTTAGAAGATCACTAGGGAACTTGCGAATGCTGGCACAAATTACATAATACTCCTAACAAAAGTGCTTCTTGGATTAATGGATGAATATAGTCGCTAACCTCAACACAAATTTCAATTTTAATTTTATGAAAATTTTTTTTTCAAAAGCTTTCTAGAATTAAATTAAATAAATAAATGTCTTGGAAAACACAGTTTCAATTTAGTAGACATATAGAAATAACACTCATGACACAGCACCAAAATGAATATAAGAAGAATAAAAGAATACAAAGAGAACATAAAACAATAATTAAAAATATCAAATGAGTACTTGAAGGATACAAACTCATCAGTCCAACCACTAAGACATTTTTAATAAGTTTTTGAGAAAAAATATTAAAAAAATTAAAATTTATAGAAAGGTTAGCGAAACAAATCTGTATGATATTTAAGATATTTTAATAATCCTCCCAAAAAGTGGAAAACTCCTTTTTATTATTTTATTTATGATAATTATATTTTGATTTTTCACTCTAATACATAGTATCATTTGGATATAACTGAGTCCTTAAAAATACCTTACAAACTTTGTGTAATTTTTGTGGACGAACATAGTATACGTAGGGTTTTGATATTTGAAAATTCACTACATTGTAAGTTTGAAAAACATGTGATTTTGTCCGGTGAGATATATATTTTTATTAATTACTTTCATTTTTTGGATACAAAGTTGGACTGATGAGTTATCGTTGTGGTACCTTCAAATGGATTTTTTGAAGATGTGTTGCATTTTTTTGCATTTTTTCTAAGAAATTCTTGGGTTTATGTCGTGCATTTTTGGAAAGGAATTTGGTTTTCATTATACGAAACAAAGTTTGTATCCTTCAAGTATTTAATAAATATTTTCAATTAATATTTCATATTTTCTTCGTATTCTTTTATTCCTTTTGGTGCTGTGTAGTGAGTGTTAATTCTTTCTATATGTCTACTAAATTGAAACTGTGTTTTCTAAGACATTTATTTAATTTTAAAAGGTTTTTTATAAAATTAAAACTCGTGGTGATGTTACCAGAATAAATTGATATATAAGATAAAGATATTAGTGCACATTCAAGATAACTTAATAGATTTAACTATGTTTTTTCTTTACTTACCCTAAAATCAACTCCAATAGTAGCTATGTAATTCCCAGATAAGAAATGTCCATCCCGGAATTGGGTTAACAAACAAGTTTTCCCGACACCAGAATCGCCTAATAGCATTATCTGGTCATTAAAAATGGATAAATGAAAATTTACAAGTAAATTGATATGGATAAAAATCTGAAGATGCGAAAAACTGGAAATTTTAAAATGAAAAAGAATTTTTGAGTTCGGGTGTTTTTTTAAATTCACAAAAATTTTTTCGTTTTACCACGATTTTATCAGATGGGTATACTATTACTTGTTATAAAAATATCATTAAGGTATTCGAATACTCAATAATGAGTTCAAATTACCCCAACATCCCCTTTATTCACCTGATCCGGCTCCGTCCGACTATCTTATCTTGAAAAGTTCAAAAGTTTTCTTGCAACCAAGAAATTATAGATAATTTATTTTTAATAGATCCAGAGATGTTCAAGTTTATCGTTATGAATTTTGCTATGTTATGTATTCAATTAAAACGAGATTAGGTCGAATAATAAAACATTTAGATTTTGAAATTTTGTTTGCTTTTTTAGTAGGCTAGAAATTCTTTAATATCCGTTATTTTTTTTTAGAGTGATAGAACTTTAAATTAAAATAAAACACATTTAAATTAAGATTGCAGCCAAATTTTTCTTTATTTGAAAGATAATTTTATGACATTTATGTTTTTAAAATAATTCCCGGCATATGTCCAACACAACTAGCTCTGAAGCACCGCATTTGACCAGACCAATTTTGGACCACTTTTTCGAATAGTTCAGGCCTTATTTCATCAAAACCACGAGTTATGTTGGTTTCCAAAGCGTCTATTGTTTCTGGTTTATCAGCATAAAGCAATGACTTGACATAACCCCAAAGAAAATAATCCAGTGGAGTTATGTCGCATGACCTTGGAGGCCAATTAATTGGACCATTTTTCGAAATACTGTTATCGCCAAATCTTTCTTTCAATAGATCGATTGTTACGGTAGCAGTATGGGATGTAGCACCATCATATTGGAACCAAAATACTTCTGGATCGATACCATTCAAATTTTGGAACAAATAATCATTGATCATCGATCTGTAACGAGTACCATTCACTGTAACATTAGCTTCAGCATCGTTTTTAAAGAAATATGGACCGATGATGCCTCCAACGTGTAAAGTACACCATACAGTGCATTTTTCAGGATGCAATGGAACCTGCAGAACTTCTTGAGGATTGTTTTCACTCCATATACGGCAATTTTGCTTGTTTACATAGCCTTTCAACCAGAAATGAGCTTCGTAACTAAACACAATTCTACGATAAAAAAGTGGATCAACTTTAGGCTGTTCTAGAGCCCAATCAGCAAACAAACGACTCTCATTATGGTCAAGTGGCTTTAGTCCTTGAACCAGTTGGATCATGTATGGGTGTAGACCAAGATCTTTACGCAAAATTTTCCATGTGGTGGATGCACAGAGTCCAACTTGTCGTCCAACTTCGACGAATAGACAAATCTGGATCATCATTAACAAACACTATGACTTACAGCAGCGATATTTTTTTCTGTACGTACAGTTCTTTGTCTTGTTGTTGTTGCATCGAGTAGAGAAAATAATGTCCGAAATCTATCGATAGTTCGACGAATAAGCTGTTCTGATGGACGATTCTGTAAACCATAAATTTGACAAAGTGTCCTATAAGTTTGGCGAATAGAACACTGATTTTGAAAATAAATTTCAACAATTTCTAAACGTTGTTGCGGCGTGAGTCTTTCCATGATAAATTGTCAATGCTTACTGAGCTGAAATGTCAAAACAACATGGCTTTTACCTTCTGTCAAATCACAGTTATCCCTGTCGAAAGGTCTATCACTCTAAAAAAACATCCGATATATGTAATTAATTCACCTATGATATATTATGTTGGTTGGAACACAATATACAAGATGTACAAGGGATCAACGCAAAGCCGGAACTGGATGACGAGACAAGTAGTAGTTATCAGAAAAATTTCAAAAAATTCTAAAAATTCTACACCCTGTGACGGTCTTTTTTTTTACTTCTATTGGCACATATCTCCACTTTTTCCAAATATTTTTTTTGTTATGTAACCCTTCTCTTCTAAACTGTTGTCAAAATTTCAAAACCAGCTGCTCCAGCTTGGATGAAAAAAAAGACATTTTTCCAAAAAAAAAATTCTAAATAAAAATTTTGCCCCTTAAAATGACTCTACTGAAAAAAAAACTACGCGAGTTTGGCAACTTCCTTTTAAATCTTAATTTAATTAAAAACTTAAGAAATCCACCCTAAAATGGCACATTTGAATAACTTTTAACTAAGGCAGATAAATTTGTTGAAAACAGAATATTTCCAAAGAAAATATTGTCTACAATTTCAGCAAGAATTCACCAAGTGTTATACCACTTTGGCATCCTTACTAAATGCGCCAAATTTTGATGTCACCTGCCAAACTCGCGTAGTATAATTTTTTGTCAGTACAATCTGTTCAAACTGGGCAAAATTTTTATTTTTGAAATGTCTCTTTTTCATCCAAGCTGCAGCAGCTGGTTTTGAAATTTCGACAACAGTTTAGATAAGCATTATTCAAGGTTGCAAAACAAAAAATATATTCGGAAGAAGCGAAGATTTGTGGCAACAGTAGTAAAAAGACCGTTACAGGGTGTAGAAAATCTAGAATGTTTTTTAAATGCCTATCATTTTGAAAACATGCCACATAGATTTTTTGTTTATTATATATTTTTCTGATAACCAGTACTTGTCTCGTCACCCAGTCCCTGCTTGACGTTGATTTCTGGGACACCTGTATATTTGCAATCATTTTGCTACGCAGTATACTTTATCAGTCTTTTGTTTCACATGAATGTCATAACCTTAAATTAACTGAGTAAAAACTCGATCTAGATATAACTTATTAAAAATCCAAATGGATGTCATGAAAGAAAGTTTCTAGGTAGACTATAAGAAATCAACTCACCTTCGAAAAAAGATCGTAATCGTAATCTGAATTAGCAAACTTTTGCTTCCTCATAAAAACTGGATCCCAATATTCATATTTATATTGTATATTGTAATCTAAACTTTGTGTTTCCCTATTTTCTATAGGTTTCAATCGATCATTTGAATCTTCAGTATCAGACAGCGAACCTGGTTTCATCACCTTTATAACTTTAAGTTCGTTGTCACTAGTTAAGTCGAACATGGTCTTTGTACAGCTTCGAATTATAAATAAACTATTTCATGTCGTTGTTTCTCCAACACTTTTTATCAAAGGAGCCGTTGCCACCGCGAAATATGATAAGACTGAAGGTAAGCAAAGTCATACGCCGAGGAATTTTTAGAGTACTATGGGTTCGTAGCTATTTTCATGTCCCACTTTTAACTACCCACGAAATGAAAAATTCCAAAATTGAGCTATAAATTCAATATCGGTGCAAGGTTAACGGTTCGCTAACACATGGAAACACGGCTTGGAGTAGTATTTGAATACTCAGAAACTGTTAATGTCAAGATACTATTTTTTCACATATATGGAATAATTAGGAAATTATTTGTTATCGAGGTGAAATAAACCCATCATTTTGCAAATTATCTTGTGGTATAATTTGAATATTTTGATACTTATGGCACTTGAAGCTAAAATGATGAAAATGATGAAAAATTCATTTCAGATAATTTGATAAAAATAAAGACACAGATCCAATAAAATGGCATTAATATGAAAATAATTCTAAAATTATCTCTCGAAATATTCATGCAAACTATAAGGTTTGAAGGTTAATGACAAGTTTTTTATCTCCCTCTTATAAAAAACCTAAGTTTAAATTTTTTTCAATTCTATCAGGCATTTTATTGTATTTTTTGATGCTCATATAAACTGGACTATTATCAGTGATTGTTAGTCTACTATCTAGAGAGAATATTAAATGGGGATGAAAATGGACTCAATCTTTGTGGCGAAAGTGGAAAGTGAAAAGTCTTTGGTCCAAAAGGAGCCAGGAATATTTTTGATATTAAAAGGGTAAATGATAAAGTAAATATCACCACACTTCTAACCTCTACAGCAAGTGGTAAAAAAGTTACTGCATATAGGTAACAGGTAAGGAGAGATGAATGTTATATTTTACTCTCTTGAGTTTAGAGCTCCGGCAATAAAGGTCATTCTCACATTGACTCAAAGGTATCCAAATCAATAAATTCGAACAAGAGGTCGACATACACACCTTAAAATTACAGGGAAAAAAATATATTTCATAATGGGACATCTCTGAATGATATCTATCAGATATATCAAAAATTCGTACAAATATTTTCCATAAACCATAAATATATTATTCAATGCATAGAGATTCTTCGGTGTTGAGCATTTATTTCTTTGAATAGGAATAATTGTCGCGGACACAATTTTAAATTAGCCGAAAAACCATTTAGAACCTCATGCAATTGAACTTTCTGTCTAACAGAGTTTTTAATGGTTCGAATCGTCTTCCGGGTGAAGTGATGGATGCAGTTGCCATCAATATGATCATAAATCTGTTTGCTAATAATAAGAGTCATAAGAGCAAGGAGCATAGTTGAGTATGTAGAGAATGTTTTAATAGTGATGAAGATGAAGGGGAAGCAGTTACGTGCGACAACTGACCCCGCTAATATAGCCTTAAATGTTCCGAATGGATCATTATTTGAATTAAAAGAAGAATATTTTAAGTATAATTCAGGCTATTGAAGTATTTTCACTTTCTTCCATTTATTTTTTCATGTTGAAATGTTTTTAATAAATATGTTTATGTCTTCGTTTAAAACCTTTAGTTTTTGCTAATTTTATTTAAACTGTCAATAAATAAATGTTTTAGGCTAAAAATCCTGAGTAAAATCGATCAAAAAAACAATGCCGGCTATTGGCATATTTTTGCCCGATATTAAGACAAAAGTGGCCGACTATTGGATTTTTAGAAATTATAGCTTCATTAATGAATATGAACCAGCGTCCACTACACAAAATGATGAATCTTTATTGGTATGAACCAGGTGGTTGCCCTGGCACCAATATAAATGAGTTTATTCGAATTAGAACTCGAAAAGATAAAACTGAAACAAATAGTGATGCATTTAATTCAACAATACTGTAGAATAGTTGGCGGATCTACCCTAACATTTACGTTATCTTTTATAAAGGATTATCTAATCTTAAGTAGGTATTGTAACGTACCACGTTTTGTTAACCACCGTATTTTGTTTATCATTCCAGTATTCTGAAACAACAAACAATGGCAAATTAATTAATCGCATTGATTAATTACAATGGGTTAATCTTTAAAAGTAATTGTAGTTATCTCGTTCAGCATTCTTTAACTAATATGATAAACCACAACGAAGGTGATGAAGGAAGTAAATTTAAACATATAAACTATAACAAATATTTGAATATCAAAACAGATTTAATCTTTTGTCTTCTACAATTTTAATTTCAAAAAATTCTTTGAAGAAACTTTAAGAATTAAATTAATGTCTTTATAAGCACTGCTCATATTTAATAGACGTATAAAGTCAAAATTCATCATACAATATCAAATGGACTTAAGAAAAACCAACGAATATAAATTGTCAATTGAAATTAAAATATAAATAAGCAAACATTTTTTGTTTCGTTCCAGGCATGCGTAATGAACTCTTCAGACAAACTTACGAAGCCCTGTTTGTTACAAAATGTATTGTTTTCTGATCCTATATTAATGAAAAATAACTCTTTCTCAAAAATATAAAACATAATTTCAAGAACTTCTCAAAAACTAATTTATTTGAAATATTCAATATATTTAAATAAATTACTTCAAAAAATCTCAAAACATGTAGCACATCCTCAAGAAATAATTAAAGTTACGATAAGATCAGTTCAACTTTACATATAAAAAAATAATAAATTATATGTAAAGTTGAACTGATCTTATCGTAACTTTAATTATTTCTTGAGGATGTGCTACATGTTTTGAGATTTTTTGAAGTAATTTATTTAAATATATTGAATATTTCAAATATATTAGTTTTTGAGAAGTTCTTGAAATTATGTTTTATATTTTTGAGAAAAAGTTATTTTTCATTAATATAGGATCAGAAAACAATACGAACAGGGCTTCGTTAGTTTGTCTGAAGAGTTCATTACGCATGCCTGGAACGAAACAAAAAATGTTTGCTTATTTATATTTTAATTTCAATTGACAATTTATATTCGTTGGTTTTTCTTAAGTCCATTTGATATTGTATGATGAATTTTGACTTTATACGTTTATTGAATATGAGCAGTGCTTATAAAGACATTAATTTAATTCTTAAAGTTTCTTCAAAGAACTTTTTGAAATTAAAATTGTAGAAGACAACAGATTAAATCTGTTTTGATATTCAAATTTTGTAATAATCCTTCTATCAAGTAAAAAACCGTTCCTTCTTATTTTATTTTATATATAATATATAATTATATTAGGTTTTTTAAATAAAGAAATTCATTATACAGTGTTGCATGGTTTTAACTAAGGCCAAGTGCCTTATAAGCTTTGTATGATTTTCTGTGAACATGGAACATAGAGTACCTTGGATATAAAGGTACCTACTTATATGTTTGTTGATGATCATGCATTTCTAAGATGGCACTGGGTAAGTCTATACATTGTTTAATTGATTTTATTATTTTTTTATATGTAAAGTTGAACTGATCTTATCGTAACTTTAATTATTTCTTGAGGATGTGCTACATGTTTTGAGATTTTTTGAAGTAATTTATTTAAATATTTTGAATATTTCAAATAAATTAGTTTTTGAGAAGTTCTTGAAATTATGTTTTATATTTTTGAGAAAGAGTTATTTTTCATTAATATAGGATTAGAAAACAATACATTTTGTAACAAACAGGGCTTCGTAAGTTTGTCTGAAGAGTTCATTACGCATGCCTGGAACGAAACAAAAAATGTTTGCTTATTTATATTTTAATTTCAATTGACAATTTATATTCGTTGGTTTTTCTCGAGTCCATTTGATATTATATGATGAATTTTGACTTTATACGTCTATTAAATATGAGCAGTGCTTATAAAGACATTAATTTAATTCTTAAAGTTTCTTCAAAGAATTTTTTGAAATTAAAATTGTAGAAGACAACAGATTAAATCTGTTTTGATATTCAAATTTTGTAATAATCCTTCTATCAAGTAAAAAACCGTTCCTTCTTATTTTATAACAAATATTAATATTGGTTTACTGCATATAAACCAAGTGAAAGATTATGATTATTACACTAAGGTTAAATATCCTGAAATTTTGAATATCATACAGATTCATTCTGTTAACCTCCTACAAATTTTAATTATGAAAAATTTTCATTTAAAAACTTTTAGAATTAAATTAAATAAATATCTTTTGATACTCTGTGTCAATTTGGTAGACATATAGATCAATACTTATTACAGTACCAAAGGAAATAAATTCAAAAGAAATCCGAAGAAATATAAATTGTCCACTAAACATTATTAAGTAAATACTTGGACAGTACAAAATTTTGTTTCGTTCCTTGTTTTATGAAAACTAAATTTCTTTCCAAAAATGCAAAACATAAACTCAAGAACTTTCTCAAAATAAGTTCATTCAAAAAAATTCCTAAAACATACAGAACATCTTCAAAAAGCAATTTAGAATTATTACAACGGAAACTCATCTGCCCTACTTCATATTTAAAAAATAAAAATAATCAACAAAAAATATCTTTTTTTTTTCAAACAAACTGGCAGATTTTGTTATCAAACTTAAGAGATTTTTTCTTGATAGTAGGAACTATCAAGAAAAAATCTCTTAAGTTTCCGTTGTAATAATTTTTTAAAGGAACTTATTTTGAGCAAGTTGTATTTGAAGAAGTTCTTGAGGTTATGTTTTGAATTTTTGGAAAGGAATTTAGTTGTCATAAAACAAGGAACGAAACAAAATTTTGTACTGTTCAAGTATTTATTTAATAATTTTCAATTGATAACTTATGTTTCTTTGAATTTCTTTTATTCTCTTTGATACTGTGTAATAAGTGTTAATTCTTTATGTCTACTAAATTTACACAGTGTGTTCTAAAGACAATTATTTAATTTAATTCTAAAAGTTTTCTTTAATAATAAAAATGTTTTGAAGTTAAAATTTGTAGAAGCTTAACAGAATAAATCTGTATGACATTTAAAATATTGTAATAATCCTTCTATCAAGAAAAAAACCACTTTTTATTATTATAAATGTTAGGAATTTGGTAATATATTGACAATCGACAATATGTGCATTATTGTCTCAACAATAACAATCGCGATAATCTTGAACCGAAAGGAAACTAGTGACCAGGGTGATTACTATTAGAATAATGATTTTACATTTCAATAATTAAAGGATAGGTGTGTCTTAATGCATCTCTTCTAACAAAAAAATAGAAAATTACAAAATTGATTGAAAGTGCTATTCGTGGATAGACTTAATGAGTGAAATAAGCTTTCTCAGAAAGAATTTCAAAGTCAATGCTAATAGATAAGGAAAATGAACGTTTTTATATTTTCTTCATGAGTTTAGCGCTCAGAGAATAAAAGTTATTCACACGTTGACTAAAAGGTTCCTACGCACATGTGGTTGTAGATAAGCTTAGTATTCAAAGCAATGAATCATAAAAACTCGAACAAAAGGTCCAGAGACACAATTTGAAAAGTGTGAAATTCTAATAAATAGACCTATTTGAATGTCGGTGGCTCAGACGTACAGGACAAAAGAAATATTTTAAAATGTAGACAGGGACATTTCTGAATGATACCTAACAGGTATATTAATCATTCATATAAATATATGCCATAAACAGAAAATATATTATTTCTCTTGAACAACTCTATATAGGATTCTTCCAATATAAGATGAATCAACCTTGAATGAACTTTCTGTGTAACAGAGTTTTTAATGCTTAGAATCGTCTTCCAGACGAAGTAGTTGATGGAGCTGCCAACAATGTATTTAAGAACCTGTATGATCAATTGAGAAGTGTTTTTGTTCAATATATAAGTAGTTTGGATACTAGCAGGAAACAGTTTTTGTTAATTTCTTGAGTGTATAGATATAATCTCCATTCTTATTGAAGGCTAATAGTAATATACTAACGCCAATGGATGATGTACCTAGTGAAAAATCGAATTGGAGGTACAAACCTTTTCAAAAAAACTTCTATCATAAAAACATTAGATATTCCATCTATAGCTAAAATTATAGACTGAATTAAGCTGATAACATCATAACTGATACTTCTTAAGTTTCCGATGTCAGACAGCAGTTACAAAAAAATCTGTACTATCTACAGGGAAACATGAAAACTGTGAGAATAATTACCTACTTACAGTGAATCCGATTCCAACTGTGGCTGAAAAACTGCCTGCCTGAAACTTTCCTGTGTCAAACTTTACCAGAAGTGAGGTCTTTCCGACTCCACTATCTCCCAGCAGAATAGTCTGAAAATTCATGAGAAGATTTAGTTTTGAGTTCCAGAATAAACTACTTATAATCTCTTTAAGCATTACTTGAAGCTTGAGATTCGACAAGTTTTGGTGAGAATAAACTACTGCAACAAATAATCGTTGAACCATGTCATCTCGATTCGCTGAAATTAATTCTAATATACATGTGGGATCGTTCTGAAACCTTTGAAGGTTTCAGGAATAATTTTTTAAAATGCTGAATTACATTCTTTATATCCCCATCAAATGTTAATTAAGGGGTGTTTTCAGATACGTATAACTGTAATTTAGCAGCACTTATTTCTGTGACAACCGATTTGACAGTTCTCGATTGTTTTGGTGTTCTGCTGCATTTGGTTTAGCAATTTATCATGAATAGACTCACGACGGAGTAGCAATTACAAATTGTTCTCAATAATTGGCGCAATATATTTTATTGTTTTATTTGCTTATATTTGTCATGATTTGCCTAAATCATATTTTAAGCGTGGGCAATATAGAGTTTGCCTTTTGAAGAAGTGGTTATTTCGACTCTGGCAGTTCCATCATTTGTGTTTTAACGAAAAGTTAGTTTAATATTTGACATTAACGAAATGGATCGATTTACGCTTGGGCAAAACTGGGAAATACCAACTTATTTCCAAATTGGTGAATTTTCTATCCAAACTATCATAAATTCACGTGAAAAATTCAATAGAAATAAAATGCCCTCGCTTCTATTTGTGGATCGATTTGTTCCTGAAAACTGGAAAGTTGTATGATGAAACAACCCGTTCACGTTCTCGTCCAAAGAGCATTCCTGAAAATGTAGTTGCTGTAGCCTAGAATGTGGCTAAACATTCATCAACATCAACTCAACATCGTGCTCAAAAATTGAATATTCTCGCACTTTTCTGAGGAGAAGGATAAAGACCTCAGTTGAAAGCTTACAAAGTTCAACTAGTACAAGGAGTAAAGCCTCGTTTTCTCTTCGCTCAATGGGTTAATGATCGCATGGCCATGGTTCATGCTTTTATTAATCTGAAAAACAACTCGACTTTCTACATATCGGGTGTTTTTTTAGAGTGATAGAACTTTCGATAAGGATAACTGTGATTTGGCAGAAGGTAAAAGCCATGTTTTTTTGACATATCTGTTCAGTAAGCATTGACAAATTATCGTGGAAAGACGCACGCCGCAACAACGTTCACAAATTGTTGAAATTTATTTTCAAAATCAGTGTTCTATTCGCCAAACTAATAGAGCACTTCGTGAAATTTATGGTTTACATAATCGTCCATCAGAGCAGCGTATTCGTCGAACTATCGATAGATTTCGGACAACATTTTCTCTTTTCCATGCAGCAACAACAAGACAAAAAACTGTACATACAGAAGAAAATATTGCTGCTGTAAGTCATAGTGTTAATGTTGATCCATATTTGTCTATTCGTCGACGTTCACAACAAGTTGGACTCTGTGCATCCACCACATGGAAAATTTTGCATAAAGATCTTGGTCTACACCCATATAAGATCCAACTGGTTCAAGAACTAAGGCCACTTGACCAAAATAAGCGTCGTTTGTTTGCTGATTAGGCCCTAGAAAAGCTTGAAGTTGATCCACTTTTTTTAAATTGTGTTTAGTGATGAAGCTTATTTCTGGTTGAGCGGCTTATAAACCAGCAAAATTGCCGTATATGAAGTAAAATAATCCTCAAGAGTTCTGCAGGTTCCATTGCATCCTGAAAAATGCTACGTGCGAAGCACACTGTATAGTGTGCTTTGCACGCTGGAGGCATCATCGGTCCATATTTCTTTGAAAACGATGATGGAGCTAATGTTACAGTGAATGGTGCTCGTTACAGATCGATGATTTGGCGATAACATTCTTTCGAGAAATGGTCCAATTAATTGGCCTTCAAGATCATGCGACATAACTCCACTGTATTATATTCTTTGGGGTTATGTCAAGTCATTGGTTTATGTTGATAAACCAGAAACAATAGACGCTTTGGAAACCAACATAACTCGGGTTATTGATGAAATAATTATTCGAAAAAGTGGTCCAAAATTGATCTGGTCGAATGCGGTTCCTTAGAACTAGTCGTGGTGGACAAATACCCGAAATTATTTTTAAAACATAAATGTCATAAAATTATCTTTCAAATAAAAAAAATTTGGCTTCAATCTTAATTTAAATGTGTTTTATTTCAATTTGAAGTTCTATTACTCTAAAGAAAACACCCGATATTTTAAAATAGCTGTTTCCTCTTACTTGAGTTTTTTTCTGACTATATGCTGCTTCATTGTACTACTTTCAACTTCACCTTTAATATAATATTTTTGTAGGCATTATCGCAGACAGGTTCGAACTTACGCCGTTTTGTCTGTAAAATTGTTTCTTCTCTGTTGACGCTTCATTTTATGTACGATTTATGACAATTGAAGTTTATTATTTTTATTATTATTTTCATTATTATTATTCCTATTATTTTTATTATTATTATTATTTTCATTATTATTATTATCATTTTTCCAGAAAAAATCATCTTTAGGTACAACCTTTCTAATAACCTCAAAACTTCGAAAAAATATTCATTAGTCATGAAAATGACTGATTTTAAATGGCTCATTCCTTACATTGGAACTATAAATAAGTTCGTGCGGTTTTTTGTCGAAAATTGAAGCTTCATTATAAAAAAATGGTTATACATTCAATGTTCAAAGTATTGTCCGCCGCTAGCCATCACTTTTTCATATCTTTCTGGCAATTGACGGATCCGATCGCGAAATAAGCCCGGTTCTTTGGCCGATATCCATGCAACGATCTATTTTTTGACCTAATCGTATTTGGAGAAGTGCTGGTCACGCCATGTTGCATCGATCGGAAGAGATGTTAATCGGAAGGAGCAATGTATGAGCTGTACGGTGGGTGGTGTAGAACTTCCCATTCGAGTGTTTCTAATAATGTTTTAACGGGCGACGCAACATGTGGCCGTGCATTGTCATGCATTGCTCGGCTCAAAAACTTAGTACCTTTTGGATTATTGTAGTTGAACCACTTTTCACCGCCAGTCACAATTCAATGTAAAAACCGCTGTTTTGCCGGTGGTGCAGTTGTTCACACGTGAAAAAACGGTGTTCGACATCTTTTGGCTTCAATTCATATGGTACCCAATTTTATACTTATCGGATCATTCCCATTGCATTTAAACGATGGCAAATGGCTGATTGAGTGACTCCAAGTGTTTTTGCGAATTCCTCTTGCGTTTGTGAAGGATCTTCATCGAGCCTTTCTTCTAATTCTTGATCCTTAAACTTTGGTGGCGCTCCAGGTCGTTATTCATCTTCCTTATCAAAATTGCCACTTTCGAATCGAACAAACCACTTCTGACACGTTCGTTCAGCTAGAATTAACACTAAAGTACGATAACTTCCGACAGCCTTTTCCTACATATTGAAGTAATGAAATAAAACCCAGAACATTATTCAGTATAAAAGTTGACATATTCAGAGCATACAGAAACTATGGTGAATACTCTGTATTTAGGCGATATCGAGAAAGTTCTGCAAGTAGTAAAAGTGATGGTGGAGAAGTGCTGGTGGCGAAGTGCCAGAGTGAGGCGGAAGACATTTGGATTACGTTGACCACGACTCCTGGTAAGAGGGTACATATCTGCTGTGTGTATTTGCCTCCTGGCGTTGATTATGGACATAGTTTGAGAGACAAATTAGATTCTATTTCATATATGATAGGTTGTGATACGATATTAATCTGTGGTGATTTCAATATGCTGAATATAACCTGGGATTATAAACCTCATTGCTCATATCTGATCCCAACAGGAAAAAACAATAGATTCACTGTATTGAAGGATGTTTGTTCTAAACTGCAAGCAGTTTGATCATTTGAAAAACAGCGACCAAAAAATATTGCATTTAATTTTTTGTAGTGAATTATCGATTATTAGGCTTACGGAATCTAACCATCCGGATATTGGAGGATCCTCATCACAAATGTTTCTAGTTCTTTGTGTCTTTCTCGGGGTTGAGATCGTTGAATTTCGGTGGAACAGTTTCCTATAGTTTTGCAAATGCAGATTTTGTAGCCATAAATTCTGGATTCTGGTTAATAAGTTCGTCGAGAAGTATGTTCTCAAAATTAAGATTCATACTAATCTTCTGGCTTATCTTAGTAAGAGCACTATAAACCTTATTAAAGAGAAGAATATGGCTCATAAAAGGTGGAAGTTGAACTATAGAAGTTTCGATTACACTAGGTTATCTTATGCATCGGTTGTTTGGTCGCCCCAATATGAGGTCTACAAGCACAGATTGGAGGCAGTGCAGAATACATTTCTGAGATATTTAGATTATAACTATCTGTAACGTTACAATTTCATGGCGAGTATGAGTAGCCTTAGAAAAAATTATGGGTTCGTCTCATTGGATAACTGTCGGGAACCTAGCGATGTTATGTTTTTGTATAAATTGTTGAATGGTTACGTTGACTCTCCAGCTATGCTGTCCTACTTGAACATTCATGTTCCATCTAGACCCTTAAGAGGTTATGCTGTTTTTGAGGTTACGTTTCACATAACAAATTTGAAAAAGCACAACAGAACCATGAAAGTATATAATTCTAAGTATAAGGACAATGATATATTTTTCCTGTCAGTTGGTTCATTCAATAGGAAAATTAAGATGTTAAATTAAGATTATATTTTGTTGGGTTTCTTATGTCTAAGTTTGATTTTCTTAAATTGGTGGGATGTGTAGATTTGGGGTTGATCGGATGTTGCACATGTTGTAAAAGTTTTTGTATTTTGCCGTGGATGTCATTTTGGGCTTATGCCTGTTGATATCCTATTTGACCAATAAATAAACAAAAATAAATTAAATTCACAGCGAAAAGACAGATACTGAAAAGAGTTAATGATGTCATTTCAAAATGAAGGTGCTGCCAAATAAAAAAAATCGAATAATAAACTAATAGCGACATCAAAACCACACGAATTTATTCCTATTCCTAATTTAAAAGTTGATGATTTTTTCCACAGTTCATTCGAAATGTAAACCTGAAGAACCTACAGTGTTGGCGAAACAATTCTTATTAGGTAAATTACTTTCCATCATTTTATTCAATTAAAATTAATTTCTATCGGGACCGAACCAATCAATATAAGTTGGAGTTCATAACAAAATTATTGGCAATCCAATAATGAAAAAAGCATTAAAAGAAAAGCGTACAAATTACCTTGTGCGTCCTCTGCTCGGTGTCTTCGAAAACGTCATTTTGCGCCAGTTTAATCGCTTCTGGTGGTGGTCTATAACCCCTATAGCCAGTCGGAGAAGGGGTTTTTGGCAATTTTCTTTCTCCCGTCCATAGCTTATTTTTAGCATCGTCTTCGGTTTCAAACACGTCGTCATCCATGCTGTCGTCAGTTGCTGCCATTTCCACACAGTTTACTTATACCAAGTTCAGTTTCGCGAAGAGTTACTGCCAATAAAAATAGCATTGAAACCTGTTGCTGTTCACTTAATCGATAAAATAATATCGGAGGTACCTATAAGCGAATATCGCTTATCGCGACACAGAAACAGTGTGTTATTAATTCGATAATATGCGGTTCGTACGCGGAAGAATATAAGATACCTTGTTTCGAAATATGATATACCTACCGCACAATGAGAAATACTCGATTTCACTGTGAAATTCGACATGGAAATGTTAGAAGCAAGGCCATGTGAAAAACCTACCTGTAGTGTAAGGGTCCACGTATCTACATACACGCTATACCGGGTACATTGCCCATTTGCTCGATATATCGATAAAGCTGATTCATATGAAAAAAAGTCTCATATAAAAGTTACTCGGCACCCAAAAGGTCATGTTTTGAAAATAGTTACAGATGCAGTTTTTTTTTTTTCATTGAAATGGTCCCTTCGTTCCCTATCAGCACTGAATTTTTTTTCAGCCACAATGCGCCTGTACCAAGTTATTAATTTTTTCGACAAAATGGGAAGTGATGCAAGCTCTGAATGAAATAACTATAATTAAGGTGTTTCTTCAAAGATGGGAATTTTGTCTGGTGAAGTGACGTAGAAAATACCAAAGTAGCCGGTATTGTTCTGATCATCCTGTACGTTCATACAGGGTGCCTCAAATGTTACGTTCATTTTCGTCCACTTCGATTTAAGTTTATGCAATTTTTTCAAATGGAGCACCTGTATATTAGTTTGTCATCGCATTCTACATGAAATTACCTATCTGAGGATACCAACAGTTTATACATTCTGTCAAGAAAGTACCGGGAATTATCGATTTAAATCTGGCGGGGCAATGAGGCAGGTAAATTTTTTTTTTCCTAGGTTGGTACCACTGTCCTTAATTACTATGCCAAGCTTGAGCGGGATCTGTCAACTAGTGTGTTTGCAACAGCTGATTAAGTCAGTCGATGTCAGAGTGCGTGCCGATTTTTACTATGGGTGATTACGTTGAGCAAAGAATTTGTTTAAAGTTTTGTGTTGCAAATGAATTTTCGTGTGCCGATGCATTGAAAATGTTGCAAAAGGCTCTATCGAAAACTCGTGCATATCAGTGGTACAGAGCCTTCAAGGACGGTCGTGAAGTGGTCGCCCATCGACGGCTTCGATCGAAGATAACGTCGATAAAATTAAGGAAAGGGTGCTGGAAAACCGTCGTACCAGCTTGAGAGAGATAGCACATGATCTTAAGATATCCCACGAGTCCGCACGTACGATTTTGATTGATATTTTGGGCATGAGAAAGGTGGCCGCACGACTCGTACCGAAAGACCTGAATTTTCTTCAAAAACGTCATCGCGAACAGGTTGCTTCAGACATGCTGGATCGCTGTAATTCCGATTCTACATTCATGGAAAGCATTATAACTGGTGATGAGACCTGGGTCTACGAGTACGATATGCAAACAAGCCAGCAATCATCGGAATGGGTGGCAAAAAATGTGCCGAAACCGAAAAAACCACGCCAAAGCCGCTCGAAAATGAAGGTGATGCTCATTGTTTTCTTAGATATCCGTGGCGTGGTGCACTACGAATTCGTTCCAGAGGGTCAGACGGTAAACATTACATAGGCGTTATGAAACGGTATTACATAGGCGTTATGAAACGTTTGCGTGAGCGTATCCGTAAGAAGCGGCCAAATTTGTGGGCGAACAACTCATGGATTTTGCATGACGATAACGCGCCTTCTCACCGAGCTACGATGGTGACTGACTTTCTCGCCAAAAACTCAACAAACGTGCTTCAGCAACCACCGTATTCGCCGGATTTGGCTCCCTGCGACTTTTTCCTCTTCGGAAAAAACTAAAATTGCCCCTTCGTGGCACCCGTTTTGAGTCGATTGAAGCCATAAAACAAAATTCGGCGCGAGAGCTAAAGTCCATCCCGGAAAGCGCCTATAAAAAATGTTTCGATAATTGGAAGTGCCTTTGGCATAGATGTATTGGAGCAAATGGAGCCTATTTTGAAGGCGACCCAATAAATTTTGACGATTAAATGTAAAAATGTTGTTTTAATTGAAAATTCCCGGTACTTTCTTGACAGAGTAGTATGTTATTTCTAACAGTTTTTTGATTATTTGTGTTTTTCAAATTATTTTTACATTTTGAAGAAATATGTTTAATTTCCTAAATGCAAAACAAGAGCAAAAACAATAATTACACTACAATACATCTTCAAAATGTCTTCCATCCTGTTCCATACATTTTCTCAATCTTTTCATTAAGTTTGTTCTCACGCTGGTTAAATGAAAAGGCATAATTCTTTGAAATGCCTCACGAATTCTTATTTTTATGTTCAACCGTGTACGATACACCTCCAATTTCACTGTTCCCCAAAGATAAAAATCCATTGATGTTAGATCCGGCGACCTCGGCGACCAAGGAATAGGTCCTTTCCATCCTATCCACTTATCAGGAAACATAACATCCAACTCCTCCCGTACTTCTCCCAGAAAATGTGCTGGTGCCCCATCTAGCTGAAACCACATTTCATTTTCAATGTAATTAGGTAGGTGTTCGGTCAATCTGGAAAAGTATTCTCTGAGAAATCGGAGAAACTCTTGTCCATTTAATTTTCGTTCGAAAAAATATGGTCCGAATTATCCACAATACCGTCCCATACATTAAGGCTCCATGTATGCTGATAATCCTTAACATGGGGTTTATGCGGATCGTGCCTATTAACGAATCCGTTCCTGTGGAAGGTACTTTCGTCGGTGAACATAATACTCTTCAAAAATCCTGCATTTTCCATAATTTTATTTTGCATTGTCGGACAAAACTGCACTCTCTTAAAAATATCTGCTTCTAGCAAATCCTTGTGCAGTTGCACGTGGTAAGGGTGAAATTTGTTAGATTTTAAACTCCTGGCAACTGAAGATTTCGATATCTCTAGATCTCTGCTCATTTCTCTAACACTCAACTCAGGATTTTCTACCACTGCAAGACTAATAGCTAATTGGTTTTCATTGGTCAATATTGTTTTAGCACGATTATTTTTTCGTATTCGATGTGACCTGTTATCTCAAATCGTTATTTCCACTTGTAGATGCCTTCTATCAGGATATTTTGCAGAAAACAAAAAATGTTGGGGAGCCAACAAACAATTTTCTTCAATTGCGCTCTATGCATACACCATTCCAATTAACTCTTCCTTTGTATAATTCATAATGAATAATCACAGTTTTCGAGCAAATCACCGAACAGACTGTGAACAAATGTCACAATTTATTATTTCGTTTTTGGCGATATTTGAAATCATAGCCAACTTCAGTTTTTACTGTTTGGTAAAACATTACAGAAAAACGCTTGTAATTGAAGATCTCTAAATCCGGGAACAAGTAGCGGCAAGTAGCGACTAATGTAAAATATGTAATGAGTTTTTTAAAATTTGAATATCAAAACAGATTTAATTTGTTAGTCTTCTACAATTTTAATTTCAAGAAAATTTTTATTCGAAAAACTTTTAGAATTAAATTAATGTCTACAATAAGCACCGCTTATATTTAATAGACGTATAAAAACAAAACTCAATATATAATGTCAAATGGAATAAATAAACCAACAGATATAAAAAAGTCATTAAAATTTATAAACAAATATTTAAGGGAGACAAAGTTTTGTTTCTGATCTTACCTTTAAGAACACCAATTGCCTTTTAAAAACATGAACACAACTTAAGGACTTCTCAAAAAATATAATTCATTTTAAATATTTAATATATTCAAATATTCAAATAAGTTAATTCAGAAATCTCTCAAAACATGCACTATATCTTCAAAAAACAAATATAATTCTAGGTAATCTCTTCATCGGTTCAAAATAATATTCCAAATTGTAGACATTAATTTAATTCTAAAAGTTTTTTGAATAAAAATTTTTTTTGAAATTAAAATTGTAGAAGACTAACAGATTAAATCTGTTTTGATATTCAAATTTTGTTATATTTCTTCTATCAAGTAAAAACTTTTTTTCTATTCTATTTTATGTAATGAGTTGCCGAAAAGCGAAAATTTCAGAATACCGCATGTCTGTTCCCGGCTTTATAATCCCGGATCAGTAAATGTATTGAACAAGGTTGAATATATTTTGAGCACGTATTAAAAGTATAAATATTGCCTTTCCTAGTTTTACATTTGAAAAATTAAACAGATATTTCTTCTATTGTGAAAGAATAATTTGAAAAAACAAATCATCAAAAAACTGTTAGGAATAACATATAACATGTTGGTATCCTCATATAGGTAATTTCATGTAGAATGCGAAGACAAACTAACTACAGGGTGTTCCATTTGAAAAAACCGCATAATTTAAAATCGAAATGGACGAAAATGAACGTAACATTTGAGGCACCCTGTATGAACATACATGATGATCAGAAGAATACCGGTTACTTTGGTATTTTCTACGTCTCTTCACCAGACAAAATTCCGATCTTTTTCAAAACATAGTCTTTTTGGTACCGTGTAACTTTTATATAAGCCTTTTTTTCATATGAATCAGCCGTATCGATATATCGAGCAAATGCGTACTGTTGGTACACCCTGTATAAATATATTCCGTCTGTTCCAACATAATTACAATGAAGGGAATGAACAGTGGTTGAGGAAGTAATTATAATGATTATCATAAATTTATGAATCATACTTAGTATAGGTTAGTTAGGATTAAAATATTCTGAATACTTTTATAAAATTATTAATATTTCGTTTTACACATATATACAGGTATGGCAAAGACAGTCGGAAAGATACGAAATTCAATGTTAATCAAGACAACGACCAGGGTCCAGTGAAGCAGTGGAAGAATGAAAACCTCAGCTCAATGCGATGACAAATAAACAACTGTTCTCCCTCAATGTCAGTGGCGAGTGGGGATGCTTCGATCGAAAGGCTCTGCATTCTGCTTTCATTCGCACTTCAAACGTGAGATGCTTTAGACCAAATCCGTTGAAAATAAAGTAAACCGGAATGTTCAGTGTGGAAGAGAAAATTCAGTTCATTAAATGGTACTTTGGAGGTCAATTAATTCAAGAAACAATAAATTCATTTATTGTTGCCTTCAAAGATAGGTCGATTCCTTTAAGTTCGGCTATTTCTAAAATAATTAAAAAAATCCAGATATGTGGGTGTCTACGAACATGCAGGCATTGCAAAATTGATAAACCACCAAAATCCATTAGTGAAAATCGTCTGGAAAGAGAAGTAGATGTGTGCGCTGCTGTTGAAACCAGTGCACCTTGTTTGAGTAAACAAATTGCTAAACAAGTCGATATGAGTGATAGAAGTGTTCTGAATATTTTGAAAAGGAATGGTTACCGATGTTATAAGGTTCAAACAAACCAAGAAATTCTTCCAGAAGACCATATCAAACGGATTTTGTGAAACTATGTTGGAAAAAAAAAATGAAAATAGTTCATTCCTAAACAATATCTTATTCACGAATGAGTCATCGTTTTTCTTGAATAGAAAATATAACCCATCAGTAGTAAGATATTGGTCTAGGAAGAATAAGCATCTGAGTATTCCCTGTGCGTACCCAGTATCCCCAAAAACTTAATGTTTGGACAGGAATACTGGGGAATTACATCATACGACCATTTTTTATCGATGACAACCTAAATGCTGCCATATATCTGGAGCTTTTAGAGAATCAAATTATTCCGACAGTTCGACAGATACCAATTGGATGCTGTGCAAATCACAAGGCTAGAGTAGTCACACAATATCTCAGGACTACTTTTTCGGACCATGTCACTTTCACAAATGGCCCCCCAGGTCACCAGATTTATCTCCCAATGACTTTTTTCTTTAGAGATATCTGAAAAACTTTAGTTTATGAACATAAGATTGATAGAGCGACGAGTAATTAATGAATAGAAGTTCAAAATAATCCAACTTTGTGCCAAAATAGCATCAATGCCGAATCTGCTCAGAGATATGAGATTATCTTTTTATAATAGATTTGGCTACTGTTTGACTCAATAAGGTGGATTATTCGAAGATTTAATTTAAATTTATCGACCTTGGACCTTGGACGTATAGTTATATATGTTTTAGGGCGATTTTTATGACTCTTACTTTTTAAGTTGAATCCTAATTTTATGTGAATAGGAAGTATGTAGCACATTTATGTAAGTATCATATGTACGAAACAGTTTTCTCATTGTGAAGATTGTTCTTCCTTTTCCTTAGGTTTTGAGGGTTGTTCCTTTCCGATAGAAAAAAAGGTTCTGATAATTTTAGTTTTGAGAATTGTTCATCTTCAATTACAGTAGGATATGGCAGTATACAAGCAAATATGCATAGACTGCTACTTCTGCTACTCCTTGAAAAGTTCTCTGAATGTAAGTATATATTTGGAGAAATAAATTGAATTGAATTGAATTTGAAGAAGTTACTATGTAAACGAAACGTATCATATGAGCACCACAATAATGAATAGAAATCAACATTTACAGGCTCATGCAATGGTGCGTTACGCTTCCATAGCTGCCGAACCAGAAATCTTAGTAATTTCGTTCGAAAGCAGGCTCCTTTTACTTTCATTTCTGTATGTCAGAAGAAGGGCTCGTAACCGGAAGGTCTCGGGTTCGAATCCTGTTCAGGTGGAAAAGAAATTTTCTAGTTGAACGGGTGTCGGCCACCATTTCAGTGTTGGGTCGAAAATTAACAGTGCTGTGACCTAAAGTGGCGTAAGATCGCAGTAACAATGCCTACCCAGAACACAACTGAACTCCTAACTCGCACAAGCTGAAAACGCTTCTGAAGGATCTTAACAGAAGATCTAGGAGTATCAGGATAAAAATAATAATAATCTCTATCATGATGCAAAATATTTGAGATATTTTCCTGACAGAACATCAATAGTAACAAGAATTTGATCAAATTTTATCTCTGAAAGATTTGCCTAGTCATCATTCCTAGATGATCAACCTATCATATACTGGTGTCCAGTTGTCACACTTCAATTTCGCCGTTGAAATCCAATCGTTTTCAAATACTGACGTACAGATCCATCTGTGGTACAATTTGTCGAGTATTAATTGCAGGTATCCCTGGTAGAGTAGTTCTGACGCTAGGAGCGCTGATTTTCGTAAAATTACGACGTAATTATGTTTTCTTTACCCTAGAGATCGACTTCCATTTTGAACATCTTAGTTGGGTTTGATGTATTGATAACTTGGTGGAATTGAACGAATTGAAGTTGGATTGCTGGACATTCTTTCGGAGAAGATATATTATTCGGAAGATTGTTTAAACCTGGAGAAATTATTTGGTGCCTTATAATTTAGTTTTGGAGTTATATTGGGCCAATAAAGTCGATAATTTCGGATTAACCAGGAGGCCATCTTCTTTTAGTTTCGTAATATTTCTATTGAAGAAACTGGAAACTGTTTCAAGGTACAACTTGGCTGTATTTTGAAATTCTAAATTCTTTTGTTTAATGCACGTTGCCAAACGAGTATCAGTTTCCAATTCATTCAATGGAAATATTACGAAAGTAAATGACGATGGCCTCCTGGTTAATCCGAAAATATCGACTTCACTGGCCCAATATAACTCCAAAACTAAATTCTAAGACACCAATAATTTCTCCAGGTGTGAAAAACCTTCCGAATAATCTATATTTTCCGAAAGGATCAAATGAAAATAATTCAACAAGAATTCCAACATTTGATAGCTGCTATTTCGGTCTCTAGACCTCTTCAGAAATGTATTGAATTCAGATTAAAATATATCACAAGATCAGAATTTTAATCTGAATTCAATACATTTCTGAAGAGGTCTAGAGACCGAAATAGCAGCTATAAAATGTTGGAATTCTTGTTCAATTATTTTTATTTGATCCTTTATTTTGATAATTTTAGATAATTTTTGAATACAGGATTTTTTTGTATTTGTATGTTAATACATACTCATATAGTTTTTGTTAATACATTTGTATTAATACGTTTCATG
This sequence comes from Megalocaria dilatata, assembly GCA_034642435.1. Taxonomy (NCBI): domain Eukaryota; kingdom Metazoa; phylum Arthropoda; class Insecta; order Coleoptera; family Coccinellidae; genus Megalocaria; species Megalocaria dilatata. The sequence goes on along the minus strand of CM067857.1, from coordinate 33,703,153 downwards.
TCGGGATGTAAAAAGGTTTTTTCTTTATATATTGATTATATATGAAGATATCAATTTGATAATTTTTGTATATAGTTTCAATATATATTGTAGAAATTAGAATATATAATTCTGAATTAAAAGTCATGTAAATTTTACTTCTATCAAGTATTGACTCACATTCAAATCAATTCAAATATTTGAAATTTTCAGGGAAATGGACTGTTGAAGCACACAAAAGCTTCGGAGTTCAGCTAAGTGCTTTTCACAATTTGTTTATTCTTTTCTACCTGACCCTGATAGATAGTTTGTTGAGTTTTAATTTGTCTAAAAATGATGTGGTTCGAAACTGCAGGGGCAAATTTGTGAAATTTGATATCAAACAAAAACGTAAAGTTTTCGATTTTCGACAGCAAAAGACTAATTTCAAAAATCTTATTATAACTCTAACCAACTGTCAAATAACAACGATCGAAACAGAGTTCAATAACACATATGAATCTGTAGATATCACGACTTATATAAAAGTACAAATACAGAATATTCCGCTGATTTCTTGAGCCTGTAACCATCGAATATCACGTAGGTTTCCTTACCTGCCTTCAAATCCATTTAAGATAGAGCACAACACGTCCATATGTCACAAAAACCACTCCAGTTTGTTAGATGAATTTGAAATGGGCCTGCGCGAACTTCTTGTCAATCTAGCATCTCGATAAGTGAAAAAATTCAGTCAACTTCTTGTTATTTTCAAATACTATGAGATGGATGATTTCCGAGAAATAAACGTACGCCATGTTGGCCTCGTTATCCCTCCTTAGGACGCAGGGAGGATCAATGAATCCTTGTACTCCTGTTACACCCACGAGCTGCGACAGACCGTCGACCTCTTTGAGTGCAGGTGTTATTTTTTGGGATGCGGGTTACGCTTTTCTGTATTGAGCCTTTGGGTTTCACAAGTTCGGATTTAGGTCACAATCTGCATAAATGGTGAGAAAAATTATAAAGCACCGAATTTAGGATATGAGGTTCAGCACAGGTGTACGCTTATAGTTTCACTCATTTATTTCACTAATTAAAGTTCATTCAAATATTCAAAATTTGTGCATTACCTTGGTAAAAGATCACTTTTTCTCTGCATATGGGACCGTTCCCCGAAATTCCTTTGTTCAATCGAATCGCGATCGCTATTGATTGTCTTGCCCATTCCAAAATACAGTAGCCTCGCGTTGGTGTGAACACAAAAAAATTTGCTTGTTCGTATTTTCGAGCCGTTTGCACTAGTGGAAGGTGTATGAAAGACATGAAATAAATGTGAATAGGATTAAAAAAATTATATGAAACCAAAGCTCTCGATGTTAAACTTTAATTAAAAAAATAAAAAAATTGAGAGATGACAAGGGACACCCGGATGGAACGAAGTTCCTTTCGATTAATTAGTGAGGGAATTGTAATAAAATTTTATTTTTTTAAGATAATGTAATATAAACTTAATTAGTAGGCTCAATTTTAGTAATAATTGGCTTGTGGTAACTGAAGTAGGAAACATATGTTTGAGATTCTATTTTATTTAAATGTCTTGAAAAAACTGCATCGATGGTAGTATTATATTTTGTTGTTGATTCTGCTGGATTATTATTTATTCTTAAATCAAATTCATCCTCTAAAAACTGTAGCAATGGTTTTGATTTTTCATTACTGAAGTTGATGTTAAAATCACCGTCCAAAATGAGTGGACGTTTATCTAAATTTCTGTTGTGTCTGCTAAGCGTTTGAGATACATCTTTAGAATACTCTAGCAGTGCTCGATGAATAAACTCCTGAATATCTATTAATTTGTTATTTGGTGAGACATATCTGACTGCCATGATTAAAGTAACGCCGTTTTCCATTACACACTCTGCTGCGCATAAATCTGCAGCACTTGTACATGCAAGTCCTGAATATTGTTCATAATGACCGACATATTTGTTGTTACAAGATTGGTCGTATCATTTGTGTTGTGATAATTCGCAACTCTACCTGAACGAACAAAATCACGTTTAAAGTGAGCTATACAATTAAAATTCGGTATATCAATTCTTCTTGATTGTCCAACCATGTCTCTTATAATACCAAATTGTTCATTTTTTCTGTAACAGAGTCGATTAAATCAACTGAATGTTTACGAAGGCTTTGGACGTTAAACATACACAATGAAACGCCTTTATCTCTAGTAATGAAATCAATGACTGATTTTGCCTTCGTTTCAAGCTTATTTAATGACTATCTCTGAAACTCTTGTACTACAGATATTGTTGATGAAGCTGTACTCGATTACAATGAAATCGAAATTTAGTTTCATCATCATCAAATGTAACGATAAATAAACCTTCGATGCTTGTTACACGAGAGAGAGCAACATAAACAAGTTGTGGATGTATTTTGTCATACTCGCAAACAATTTGATCAAATGTTCCAACTTGTGACTTATGAATAGTCATAGCACAAGCAGAAATTATGGGAAAGTGTTTAACAGTAACTACTTTATTCCTTGTCATGGTAATGTTGGATGTTCGTCATTCAAAAGATACAGCAGCATTATGTACTTTGCTTTGAACAGTTAGTAAAGCAGCTTTTTTTTCTTGCTTTTTGCCCAATCTTTGGTGATCCACAGAATTCGAGCCAAACTCTGCAAACTACTTTGTTCTCATTGAAGTCTAGGTGAATTAATTTACCAACGGCACCATTAACTAATACATCACTTACATCGATGTTTGTTGTGATAAGGTAATACTTTCCTTTTACAAAAGTGATTTGGTAAGGTAATCCCCCAGTATCGATGACAGATTTTTTGTGTAGTTTTAATCTAAAAGAAGCTTCTTGTTCTTGATTTTTAGATCCTTTGCTATTGGGATGACTTTATCTGGAGCTTCTTGCAAAATTGAATTGTTGTAACTGTCTACAGCGACATTAGTATAAAATAAACGAACTCCATGAGGACTTAATTGTTGAGTTTCTTCTTTTTTGAAAAATCTTGATTCGATAATTTCTAATTGAAACTGTTCCAAAACTTCACCATTGCCAATCCTTGTAAGTATCAATGAAAATGCAGCATTAGCCTGTCTCATGACTTGCGTTAGTTCAAAACATTTAAGACTTCGCCATAAATGTGAACCAACCATTGCCGTTTTAATAGGTTTATATATCAATGCCGCCAAAATCAACATTATGATTTGTATAATTTTTTTTAAGCGTAAATCAATTTTGGCTAAGGGTTCTGCACTGATCATGATGATTTCATCAATAATCAATACTTTGACGTATCTAAAAAGAGATCTGTACAAATGTAACATTAACAATAGTTTAGAAATCGAAATTTTTAGAGCAGTAAAATTTTGTTCCACCACGTTTTGATTACCAGAGGATCTAATTGTTGTCATGCCCGGTGTAAACGTAAAGCAGCATTCCTCAAGGTGGGGTTGTTGAGCCCATCTGCCATGTTGTGTCCTTGGGCCACCAGAAAACTCAAAAGATTATTTCTATAATACAGTTTGGTTAACTTCAAGACATTTTGATCCATTGGCGGAATTAAGGGAGTCACAAATATTTTGCCATCTTCTGTTCTCAACTCTTCGGCTGATGGATGTGAGAGTGCATTATCCAGAAGAAGCATTGCCTTTCCCGGAAATTTGAACATTTTAGAAATTGCTTTGCCCATAAAAAATTATCATTTACTCACATTTCATTTTTCATATTAATACTTACCTGTGGTACGAAGCATTCGAAGAACCAATTTTTGAAAATTTCTTTTGTCGTCCAAGCATTTTTTGTATTTTTGTAGATACAGGGCTTATGGAATTGTTTTAATGCTCTTGGAGATTTTGCTTTGCCAATAATCAACGGCGTGAGTTTGTGGGAACCTGATGCGTTTGCACAACCCAAAAAGGTAATTCGCTACTATGATATTTTGAGACTGGGTGCAGTTTTTTTCAGAACTCATTACATAGATTTTTTCAGTCATCATTTTCCAGTACAATCCAGTCTCATCAGTACTGTAAATCTGTCAAATTTCTCTATTAATTGAACCAATTTAATTTTGAATGGACTAATATTATGCACCTCTGCTGATAGTTTTTCGCCACAAATTTTCAAAAATCTAGGACCATAAGGAACATTGAACTTTTGCAGCCATCCATCACTAACAGTAAATTTTTCCACTTTTCCACTTTTTTCAAGGTTTCATGAAGCTTCGTAATTTCTCTTCTAATAGACAAATTTAATTCCCTCTATTTAATAAACCATCTGTTTAAGGCATCCTCCATTTTCGGATGTTCAGCTTCGCTCAAAAAGCATTTTTTTATTTTATTTGGCTTAATACTCTGTTTCACAACATTCATGATTTTGGTCTGTTTTTTTTTAAATCGAGCATACAGTTGATTTCGCAATTCCATATTTTTTTGAAAGCAATGTTACTCTCATGCTTTTCCGGTGATCTTCCAAGACTCAAAAATTTCTCATTACAGATCATAGCTGGAATTAATTCTCCAGAACCTCTTCAGATTTGAATCTAAATAAATCTCATGAAAATATTCAGAATTAAATTCTAAAAAACATGTCCTATATACACTGTCTCACTTTATAGACATATATATTATCATCACATGTGGTGGAAATTAACCGTTAAAGAATCAAAAGGAATATAAGATAATGACCAAATTATTTAGACATCGCCTTATATATATATGTTTCGATTGGATGTTAAAGAATCACAAGTTCCACCACTAAAAAATGTTCAACATATAACTCAAAAAGGCCTTTTTTATTTTCCTTTTTAAAGAATATATAGCAGATTCTCCAGAGAAAGAACCTGAATAATTCGGATCCAAATCTCTTTAGTAAAGAGTTATTTGAATAAACAAAATAATCATTGAAAAAAAATATTAAAAAACTTTTTTTCATCAGATATTTCTGCAACAACTAACCAATTTTTGTATGAGCATGGCCTTTACGAAAATTATTGCTGATTGGGCCCTAGAACAGCTTGAAGTTGATCCATTTTTTATCGTAAAATTGTCTTTAGTGATGAAACTAATTTCTGGTTGAACGTCTTATGAACAAGCAAAATTGCCGTATAGGGAGTGAAAACAATCCTCAAGAAGTTCTGCAGGTTCCATTGCATCTTGAAAAATGCACTGTATGGGGTGCTCTACACGCTGGAGGCATCATGGGTCCATATTTCGATGCTGAAGCTAATGTTACAGTGAATGCTGCTCGTTACAGATCGATGATCAATGATTATTTGTTTCAAAATTTGAATGGTATCGACCCAGAAGTGTTTTGGTTCCAACAAAATGCTGCTACACCTCATGCTGCTACCGTAACAATTGATTTAATGAAAGAAAGATTTGTCGATAACATCATTTCGAGAAATATTCCAATTAATTGGCCAACAAGATCATGCGACATAACTTCACTGAATTATTTTCTTTAGGGTTATGTCAAGTCATTGGTTTATGCTGATAAATCAGAAACAATAGACTCTTTGGAAGCCAACATAACATGTGTTATTGATTAAATAAGGCCTGAATTACTCTAAAAGGTGGTCTGAAATCAGTCTGGTCGAATGCGGTTCCTCAGAGCTAGACGTGGCGGAAATTATTTTTAAAACATATATGTCATAAAATTATCTTTCAAATAAAAAAAATTGGCTTCAATCTCAATTTAAATGTGTTTTATTTCAATTTAAAGTTCTATCGCTCTAAAAAAAGCACCCGATACTTCTTCATAGTAATTTTCAATATATATATTAATGATTGTGAAATTTTTTGTATTATATCACATGCACGTGGCGCTTATCCAAAAATTCGTTAGTTGTTGCAGAAAGGTCTGCTGAAAAAAATGATGTTTTTATATATTTCTTTAAGTATTATTTTGTTTATTCAAATAACTCCTTACTGAAGAGATTTGGGTCCGAATTTATCAGGTTTTTCCTCAGGAAAATGTGCTATATATTCTTTAAAAAGAAACATATAAGTTTTTGGGTTTTTAACACTAAAAATATTCTTGTAATCACCGATCTGTGAAAAGTATTTGTTGGATCTAATTTAAGTTCTTTGAAATTTTCTGATTTTATTAAGTCTTCTTTTATTAATTATCATAATTAATTAATTCTTTAGTAGTAAATAGAAATAATTTAGCTAAGATATTGGTGACCAATAAAGAAAGGACCCCAACTTTTCCGAATCGGGGATTTATCAAATTAAATGTGATGATTTTAATGCTACATATAAAGGACAGATATTTACAACATAGAATTAAAGAACATAGGAAGTGTATTTTGAAAAACCACAAATAAACCAGTTTTTCAGAACATTGTATAGAAAATAATCATTTTTTTAATGAGAAAAATGTCACTTTACTATATAATGTTGAAAAGGATAAATTGATGGACTATTTGGAGATTCTTTCAATCAAAAAAGACATTGAGAAAAAGGAAAATCTAACAAATTCCTAAATTCTCCCTACATTTCATGCTGTTATTTCCATGCGTCATAAAAATACACAATATCCCAAGTGTAATAAAAGAACCTTTTCAATTTTAAGTTTATTCACTTTTTGTACTCCTTTGAAGATGGTCAGCAGAACGAAACATGTATCAGGGTTGTGAATGAACTGTGAAACATAAAAACTCTGTGAATATTTCTGTAATAAAACGTTTTTATTTCGCAGTACCTACATACTATAAGTAGTAAATTCATGAAATTTGCTACAAAAATCGTAGCTCCAAGATTTTTACTTCCATCAATGCATCCTAAGGGTTGAAAGTAGAGGTCACTCTTGAATCAAACTCCATTCGGGGATCTCGAATCATTCGAAATTCAACGAGAAAGCTCATCCAAAATTTGGCTGATGCAATACATACGGAACAACTTCTAAATATTGCATCATCCCATTTTGCCTAGCATAGTGGGGAAAAGGAAAACCTATACCATAAATAAGTCAATTAACTCTCATTTCGTCCCCGGTTCTCTTCGAAAAAACACGGTTGATATGTGAAAATTATGTTAATTTTCTTTTTTTATTATACTTCTCAATTTTACATCCTCTTTCTTCTGCCCTTATGCACGTTATGTTTTACTAAATTTTCTAGTGTTAATATTTCGTATGCATCGTATTGAATATATGGTAGTGTAACGATTCAAAAACATCAATTTCACTATTCAAAATCTAATTGCACAGTTGATATTTTTTATAAATAATAAATAGTTGTTATTAAAATTTGAGATGTCTCTTTGTAGTAATTTGTTCAAACACTTTTTCTGTGAATAATTACTCGGGATATTCCTAATAAATTTTACAAAATATTCCATAATCAATTTTGAAAGATCATCGTGAAATAGATTGCAACAATGACGAGTTATTTTCCTGGAACGAATTTAATTAATTTCACGAGATAAATAACGAGGAATGTGGATTGACGCAAGAATTTTAGGAAAAACAATATACGCCATTGGACACTTGTTATCAATCCACGAGATAGCCAGCAAGCAAAATAGGATGTTGAATAGCCACGTGATCGAATTAAATTCACTGACCCAGCAACAGACAAGAAAACAGCAAATCTTCAAAATTGCTGAATTATTGTGAAAAATTGACGAAAAAATTTCAACATTCAAGAATGATAAATTCTAAGAAAACTACTACTAAAACGATGTAAATCTTAATCAACGGTTTATTTTTTCTAATCGCTACATTGAAATTTTGTATTTAGAAATAAAATGATGACACACATATTCGTGCTGAATTACGTTAGGATCGTATCATTACAAAATTGAAAAAACTGTGAACAAAGCGTCATTGAGCGCCACCGAAAGCAACGCTCAAACTTTCGAACAGAGAGAGCTAGAAACTTGAAACTTTCAAGGTAGTGTTGGAACCTAAATATCTGGGTTGAATTTGTTAAGGAGCAAAATCGGTTTTTAACGTTTACAACTTTTCTTATTTTCCCAATAGTTTGGAAACTACCAATCCGACCGAAAATAAATTCTGTATTTTTGCGTATTAACAATAACTTTATTCTCAGAATCATTGTTCACAAGGAAATGAGAAATCGTCAAAAGAAAATACATATATGGAAAAAGAATTACATTCTGGAAATTCCAAGACAATGATTAAAAAACTCTAAAATAGAATATGGTTCAATATTTATAATTAAACTGGTAGTTTGTTGTTTGAACTTTTGATGATTTATAATATCTCTAATAGAATTTGGTAATATATTATAAATTTTGATACACATATACTTGGTGTTTTTTCTGTTAATGTAAGACCATGTTTAGAAACATGGTCAGGAACTGTCCGTCTTGTTTTATTCATATTACGCAAATCTTCGACGTAATGTGGATTTTTTCTCAAAAATAGAGCACTCTATATGACGTATATCCAAATTTGTAGAAGAAGTTGAGCAGTCTGTCCACCAAAATCTTTTCGAAAATTTTTGAAAACGAAGTGAGCAGGCTTATCGGACGATAGTTCTTAATGTCATCAAGATCTCCTTCCTTATAAATTGGTTCAATCAGAGCTAATTTAAGGGCCGATGGAAATGTACCCTCAGTAAATGCTCGGTTGATGATATGCATTAAAGGTCCAGCAATAATATGAATAGATTTTATGATTAGAGATATAGGTATATCATCAAAGCCTCAGGAGTTCTTATTTTCCATGTTTTCAGCAATATTTATCAGCTCGCTCTCAGAAACAGGAAAATAATAGAAAGATTAACCATTCGGGAAATTAAAACATGGACCACATTGCAATGCTTCCAATTCGCTATTTGTTGTTGCATCTACATTAACGAAATATCGATTAAAATTGTTTGCAAGGACTTCAGGATTTGTAATATGATCGAAAACATTGTTTTGCACTTATTCTTACTGGTGGAGATTAATTTGCTGAAGTGATTTTGGTACATCTTTTGTAACGCCTTGTCATAAAAAAATTTCACTTTCTTATATAAATCGTCACAATCAGAACCATGCCTAGAAATTACAGAGAAAGCGTCCAAACATTCCGAAGTAATTGAACATGTGGTATAATAACAATATGATTTATGCCAAAAGTTTCTGTGTGAATTAAAAAAATATAAGATCTTTGAAAAAAACTTTCCTAAATCATACTTTCCGAAACTACTAGAGAATATCCTGTAAATTCCAAGGAGAAACACTCAAATAAATTTACTGCAAATGTTAAAAACTTTAGGTTACAGTTCAGAACAAGATATCTTCAGAAATGTTATCAGTGGATTCACACAGAAGTTAGGAAATTCTTGTAATGATTGATCCAAAGATGTTTCGACTAATAGATACAGAAATATGTAAAAAGATATGGTGACAATGAGAAAATACGGCTCAAATTACTCCTCAAAGTATTAAAATTATTTCAATATTCCCCTATTTTGCTTCAATTAATTTTCGAACTAATAACTGGAAAAACTTTGAGGTAAAAATTTTAAATACAACCTGAAAAATCTGCAATATTTCGCTAAACAGATTGCCAAGAATAATGTTTTCAAACTTTAACCGCTAATTTTCAATTCTAAGACCCCTCTTACTCAACCCACTCTTAGACTAAGAGTGGGTTGAGTAAGAGTAGTCTAATACCTAAACTCGCCTCGACTTGGTTAGTCTAACATCTATTTACTTTGTGTATCTGTGTACACTTAACATATGAAAAATGAAGTCTATTTATTATTATTATAGACTTGAAAATTACGGTTAATGCATTAATCTGTATAGTTGAGGATCAGTATCTTGGAAGTAAGGCAGGTAGACGTATTTTTTATTCGATTTTGTTTTATTATATAAACCTTTGTGATCGACAGAAAATAAGTCTACATTACTCGAAAATTTCATAGTTTTTGAATACGTACTTCGAAACTGGAACTTTTTTGGCTGGGCTAAACCATTTTTTCGCTGCTCGATTCCGAAGGAAAACATAATTTCAAAAAGGTACCACAAACTGATCTCTCAAAAGTCGATTTCTAAAAATACGTTTACAAATTGTTTTGATAACTGGTTTATTCAGTGGCGTGAATGCATTTTTTAGAATTATCTATTAATACTTTTTCGATCTATGCTTATTCTGAAATTAATATGTATAGTATGATCAAGATATTCTGTTGAACTTAGAACTGCATAACATCCTAATTATCCCTCTAGCCATAAAACACCTCAAATTCGCACTCTTCACGGGCAGAGCTGAAAAAAATTATTATAAACCTTAATTAAACAATTGTAAAGCTATAATTCAATTTATATCTTTAAAACAACTCAAATTTATCCTCTTCACGGGCAGAGCTCAAATAAAATGATTATAAACCTTAATTAAACAATTTTAAAGATATAAAGTGAATGTGAATGTGTATATTTTCAACCTATCCTTCATCGGTTTATTGTTATTATGCCAATAAGTTAGGTAGTTCTTAGGGTGATCGTGAATTCTACTGGTTAGGATCTCAACTTTTCAAAGAAGCTTCTGAATTACTGGCTTCCAGGTTGAGCGATAAATATTTACTGGAACAAGAAACCCAAATTACGTTTAACCGTACGAGAGAAAAGAATCTGCGCCTATTTATTGGTAACTCGAAGGAGTATTTGAAATGTGTCCTTCTACACAACGGTAACAAATATGGTTCAATACTTATTGGTTACCTAATAAAAAATAAAGAAGAACACCATATATTTGGTCTAAGGGAAGGTATGGACATGAATCGGCGATTTGTGGCTCAGAAAAGATAGAAGGCTTAATACAGAAAATATGGCAAATATCAATAACATATTAAATCGAGCCCAATTAAGCAGTTTTTAAAAGCTGGAGTATGATTTGCATACATTGGAAAAATACATTCTGTCAAGAAAGTACCGGGAATTATCGATTTAAATCTGGCGGGGCAATGAGGCAGGTAAATTTTTTTTCCTAGGTTGGTACCACTGTCCTTAATTACTATGCCAAGCTTGAGCGGGATCTGTCAACTAGTGTGTTTGCAACAGCTGATTAAGTCAGTCGATGTCAGAGTGCGTGCCGATTTTTACTATGGGTGATTACGTTGAGCAAAGAATTTGTTTAAAGTTTTGTGTTGCAAATGAATTTTCGTGTGCCGATGCATTGAAAATGTTGCAAAAGGCCTTTGGTGATAATGCTCTATCGAAAACTCGTGCATATCAGTGGTACAGAGCCTTCAAGGACGGTCGTGAAGTGGTCGCCCATCGACGGCTTCGATCGAAGATAACGTCGATAAAATTAAGGAAAGGGTGCTGGAAAACCGTCGTACCAGCTTGAGAGAGATAGCACATGATCTTAAGATATCCCACGAGTCCGCACGTACGATTTTGATTGATATTTTGGGCATGAGAAAGGTGGCCGCATGACTCGTACCGAAAGACCTGAATTTTCTTCAAAAACGTTATCGCGAACAGGTTGCTTCAGACATGCTGGATCGCTGTAATTCCGATTCTACATTCATGGAACGCATTATAACTGGTGATGAGACCTGGGTCTACGAGTACGATATGCAAACAAGCCAGCAATCATCGGAATGGGTGGCAAAAAATGAGCCGAAACCGAAAAAACCACGCCAAAGCCGCTCGAAAATGAAGGTGATGCTCATTGTTTTCTTCCATATCCGTGGCGTGGTGCACTACGAATTCGTTGCAGAGGGTCAGACGGTAAACAAGGAGTATTACCTAGGCGTTATGAAACGTTTGCGTGAGCGTATCCGTAAGAAGCGGCCAAATTTGTGGGCGAACAACTCATGGATTTTGCATGACGATAACGCGCCTTCTCACCGAACTACGATTGTGACTGACTTTCTCGCCAAAAACTCAACAAACGTGCTTCAGCAACCACCGTATTCGCCGGATTTGGCTCCCCGCGACTTTTTCCTCTTCCCAAAACTAAAATTCCCCCTTCGTGGCACCCGTTTTGAGTCGATTGAAGCCATAAAACAAAATTCGGCGGGAGTGCTAAAGTCCATCCCGGAAAGCGCCTATAAAAAATGTTTCGATAATTGGAAGTGCCGTTGGCATAGATGTATTGGAGCAAATGGAGCCTATTTTGAAGACGACCCAATAAATTTTGACGATTAAATGTAAAAATGTTGTTTTAATTGAAAATTCCCGGTACTTTCTTGACAGAGTAGTATAACTCAGAAAAAATTTGAGCAGGAATATTTGGCGCTCCACAAGTAAAGGAATCCTGACTTCGTAAGCTCAATGGATGAAACGGAGTTGAAAACCTAGACCTCCCCTATTGCAGTTCTACAAAATTTAAAAATGATGCTCAATTGATAAACGAAGCGAAGTTTTGAATGTCTAAGGTCAAAAATAATTGTAAAAATTAAACTCTTTCCATTACTTATTGATTATCTTCAAATTCAATTTTTCACTTTTTAAACGTAATAATCAAAAACCTAAAATATGCATGCCTTTCTAAATCGTTCACATGATCAAAATTTTACATGTTTTATTTCGGTTTGCCATCAGATTTTAAAACCAAATTTCTTAATGGTTAGGAAATCCCTAAATTGATCAGAACAATAATAATAAAAATCTTTTTTTCATTCAAAATATAAAAATTATTAATATTCCATATATTTTGGCACAACACAGGAATTGTTTTTATTTCCGTATCTACCGAATAGAGTTTTCGTAATCAAGTACGTAGTTTTCTAGAGAGCAAGTGAGATTATATAAAAGGGGGGACGACTTGACAGAATAATAATTGCAGCTTAATAAGTGATTGAAATTGAATCTTGTGTGAGCATGGTAAGTTTGGAATTTTTTTCGATAACATTTCGGCCGAATTCATTTAGACATTTACTTTTAAAATAAGGCCAAGTATTGGTTAATGTGAATTTTTTTCCTTTGATAAAGGAAAGAAATTATTATTAAATTATTTACAAAGAGATGTATAATAATTTTGGGGTAAAAAACCCATCGAATGACATTTTCAGCATGTAAGAAGCTTTTCTTTGGTTGAAAGCTTAGTAGCTTAATGAAAAATTTTCTGACGCAATATACTCGACAATATTGCATCATTCATTTCAATCCCGATGCAAAGATACATATTCAGTAGTATGAAATTAAAATAAATAAACTTTGAAATAATTTAAAGGAAAATTGCAAAAATTTCAGTCGTTACATCAAATTTTTCTGTTGGATCATCTTAATTAAAACCCTATCTAATATTATTTTCTGCTTTTTCCTCGCTTCTTAGTATTTTTACTCTAGCATTTTAAGTAACAAGCAGTGAATTCAAATTTTAAATTAATAGATTCCTACAATAAGAACAATCTCTGAGCAAAACGAATTTCATCAAAATATCTTAGACTCCTTAATATGTTTTAATATTTTTTCAATCGTTTCTACAAATTTGTAATTTTTGGAATTTTTTTCTTCACAAATGTCCTGCATTTTTTGCATCATTGCATTTCATATATTTTTCAAAATATTTAAACAATTATACTCTGAAATTCATATAACTGCTGAATTTCGCAATAATTTAGATTTCAATTTATTCCACTAATTTTCTATCATAGTTTGGGAAAATAGTGACCGAAGAAACTTTCATCTTTCATTTAAACTTCACGGCTACATGTAGGATTTTATTCGAAGTGAATTATATTCGAAGTGAATTATATTCGAACACTCCATGACTTGTATTAAATTGAATCGGTCCTTAATTCATTTCAATTGAATTAAATAATAAAGAATATTTCCAGAATTTATCAATTCACAACAATTGCTTTGTGAACACTTTGGCTTCTTTAGATTTTTATTTTGAACTACTACTCTGTCAAGAAAGTACCGGGAATTTTCAATTAAAACAACATTTTTACATTTAATCGTCAAAATTTATTGGGTCGCCTTCAAAATAGGCTCCATTTGCTCCAATACATCTATGCCAACGGCACTTCCAATTATCGAAACATTTTTTATAGGCGCTTTCCGGGATGGACTTTAGCTCTCGCGCCGAATTTTGTTTTATGGCTTCAATCGACTCAAAACGGGTGCCACGAAGGGGCAATTTTAGTTTTGGGAAGAGGAAAAAGTCGCAGGGAGCCAAATCCGGCGAATACGGTGGTTGCTGAAGCACGTTTGTTGAGTTTTTGGCGAGAAAGTCAGTCACAATCGTAGCTCGGTGAGAAGGCGCGTTATCGTCATGCAAAATCCATGAGTTGTTCGCCCACAAATTTGGCCGCTTCTTACGGATACGCTCACGCAAACGTTTCATAACGCCTAGGTAATACTCCTTGTTTACCGTCTGACCCTCTGGAACGAATTCGTAGTGCACCACGCCACGAATATCGAAGAAAACAATGAGCATCACCTTCATTTTCGAGCGGCTTTGGCGTGGTTTTTTCGGTTTCGGCTCATTTTTTGCCACCCATTCCGATGATTGCTGGCTTGTTTGCATATCGTACTCGTAGACCCAGGTCTCACCACCAGTTATAATGCGTTCCATGAATGTAGAATCGGAATTACAGCGATCCAGCATGTCTGAAGCAACCTGTTCGCGATGACGTTTTTGAAGAAAATTCAGGTCTTTCGGTACGAGTCGTGCGGCCACCTTTCTCATGCCCAAAATATCAATCAAAATCGTACGTGCGGACTCGTGGGATATCTTAAGATCATGTGCTATCTCTCTCAAGCTGGTACGACGGTTTTCCAGCACCCTTTCCTTAATTTTATCGACGTTATCTTCGATCGAAGCCGTCGATGGGCGACCACTTCACGACCGTCCTTGAAGGCTCTGTACCACTGATATGCACTAGTTTTCGATAGAGCATTATCACCAAAGGCCTTTTGCAACATTTTCAATGCATCGGCACACGAAAATTCATTTGCAACACAAAACTTTAAACAAATTCTTTGCTCAACGTAATCACCCATAGTAAAAATCGGCACGCACTCTGACATCGACTGACTTAATCAGCTGTTGCAAACACACTAGTTGACAGATCCCGCTCAAGCTTGGCATAGTAATTAAGGACAGTGGTACCAACCTAGGAAAAAAAATTTTTACCTGCCTCATTGCCCCGCCAGATTTAAATCGATAATTCCCGGTACTTTCTTGACAGAATGTAACTCAAGAAATTACAACTTCACATGTTGTATAGTTGTAATTTCTATAGTTAACTGGAAATGTAAACCTGAAGAAGATATAGTATTGAAAAAATAATTGCTGTGAATAAATAAATTGTGAAAATATTCGTTATTATTTTATTTAACTCCATGGCTTGTTCATATACGGAATCTCATTATTTTTTCGCCATAATTAATATTCTCAAAAAACCAGAGGCGATGATAATAGCAGGTGAATATATTAAGATCTATTTCTTTTCAAAACTCAAATTTAACTTAACCTAATATTTCGAAACTAAATTTTATATTTCTCTTAAGGATTTCGAAATTATTACTATCTTTTTTTCATGGAACATAAATAATTGCAGTTTTATTTTTATAGAGACAATTGATTTTTAAGTCCCAAAATACAAAATAACAGCTTTGTCAACTTTGTACGTGAATCCTGATGTTAATTTCAACAATACTTTCTTCAGTTTCGTAATTGTAAATTTCACAGTTAATTGGTCTTTTTGTTAATTTTACAAAATAACAGCTTTGTCGCCTATGTACGTGAATCAGACATTGAAACCTGATGTTAATTTCAACAAGACTTTCTTCAGTTTCGCAATTGTTAATTTCACAGTTAATTGGTATTTTTCTTAATTTTACAAAATAACAGCTTTATCACCTATGTACGTGAACCAGACATTGAAACCGGATGTTAATTTCAACAAGACTCTCTTCAGTTTCATAATTGTTAATTTTACAATCAATTAATTAGACTTTTTTGGTAGTTAATTTTTTTTCCTGCAACGCTTTCTGAAAGATAAAAAACAGTTATTCAATTAAAAAATTATTTCTTTAGAATAAAAATGGTTGAGTATATCTAATAAACTCTGTACAAAGATTCAAAAATGGTTGAAATTTAGAGTGCGCTCGTTCATATCACCGACGATCCTCACGAAATTTTACATTAGTCTCCTTGTCATTATTTTACAACTAAATGCTAAATTTACACTCGATCATAGGGCTGCTGCAATGCTTCCGGTAGCCCTCAACGTTACTCTGCTTATGAGTTTTTTTTAATCTTTTAATTTTACGATCCTCACGAAATTTTTTGTAACTATGCACATCATTCCTCTTCTCCTAATTACCTAAGCCTAATATAATCATTATAAATCAACTTATTGGCTTATTTTCATATTTAAATCTCTTGCAGACTACATATACTAACAAAGGCAAAGAACCAGAAGCAGGCAGGTTTTTAAGATTCGATCATATTAAATTCTACGTAGGAAATGCTAAGCAGGTAATTTTCTCTCTAAATTTGCATCAACTTTCCAGATTTGGAGTTTCTTTCATTCTAATGTAATTTCTATAATCTTATAAATTCACTATGAAAGATGTTTTTTTCAGGCAGCTAGTTACTATGTCACAAGACTAGGATTTGAATTTGCAGGCTACAAAGGTTTCGAAACTGGAGAAAGAACTTATGCTAGTCACGTTGTCAAACAGAACGAGGTAATCATTGAATTATTTCAAATGTTATGCCCTAGATTTCTTACTTCTGATTACAAAATTAATTTCTAGATTGTCTTCGTATTTCAATCTGCATATAATCCAGATGAGGAAGAAGTGAATCAACATGTAGCTAGGCACGGAGATGGCGTGAAAGATATAGCTTTTGCAGTTGATGATTTAGATAGTATTGTACAGGTAAGTAGAAGGAAAGATTTATGTTTTTGGGGCAAGCACTGAAATTCCCTTTTTATTTTCTGTCCCTTTGAAACGAACTTATAAACCAGAACGCGAATAGCCAAGAAAATAATGAGCATCATCTTAACTGTTTATAGTTTTGACTAATTTTTACCTTCATTTAGAGCTTCACTATAAAAAATGGTAAAAAGCCCTGACATTGAAAACGCGTATCATTTATAAATGAAAAAAAAATATAGTTCCGAAAATATTGGAATAAATAAGAGAAAATGTCAAATAAGAGAAAATGTCAAATAAGAGAAAATGTCAAATAAGAGAAAAAGTCAAATAAGAGAAAATGTCAAATAAGAGAAAATGTCAAATAAGAGAAAATGTCAACGGAACCATTAGACCAATTTTGCCCATTGAGGAACTCAATCTTGGTATTGTGGGCTCCAAATCTACCCTGAAAGTTTCAAGTCACTAGCTCTTTCCGTTTGAAAATTGAGTGTTTATAGACCGGCCGAAAATTACAGACATTTAGACAAAATGATAGCCTGCTGTTCGTTAGAACAAACGCGCAAAAATAGTAAATTCACCTGGTTTTGCAAATTTGACGAAATCCTCTTCACTCATTCGATTGTGTTGCTAACAAGAAACATATAAGGCCCTCTCCATTATTATAATTCTTTATGTATTAATTGAAATTGATAATTTTTTACAGATAGCTAAGCAAAGAGGTGCTAAAATGGTGAGAGATATTTGGCAAGAATCTGATCTAAATGGTATCGTCAGATTTGCAACAATACAAACAGTAAGTTCTCTATAGCTCACAGAAAAGTTCATTTGATTGAAATATCTTGTTATTTCAGTATGGTGACACAACACATACCTTTGTTGATAGGAGTTTCTACAGGGGGCAATTTTTACCTGGCTATGTAGCTTCACCTAAAGATCCTATGTCAAAAACTTTGTAAGTAGTTATTTAAGATCAATCAAAACAAGTTTTTGGATATTATCCATGTTTCACTACCAAAATTGTGAAGTTCATAATAATATATTTTCTATTTATAATAGTATAAAAAAATCTATTATTTTTGGGTGAACTTCAAGACTTTATTTAACGTGTTTTGGATTGTCTGATTTGGATCAAATATTTCGTTCTATAATTTTTTGCCATTTTAAGGGTAGCTTCATAATGCCTCTCTCATAAAAGTCTTGGTCCCTATTGGCAAAAAACTGTAGTAATCGATTTTCACAATCTTCTCTTGATGCTAATTTCTTATAACTCAGGAAGTTTTGCAATGCGAGAAAAATATTGTAATCGCTTGGTTCTAGGGCCAGACGATATGATGGATGCATTAAAACTTATCAACCAAGCTCCCGGAGTTTCTTGCTAGTCACTGCAAACGTCTATGGCCAGGTGTTGTTCTGATAGAACACAATACTTCTTCTGTTGGTCAATTCTGGCCGTTTCGGGTCAAATCTTCAAATGGTCCTCTTGTTGGCAGTAGAGATACGAATTAAATGTTTGGCCATATGGAAGCATAATAAAATCATAATAAACGATTCCTTTCTAGTCCCACCAAATGCACAGTAGAACCTTCCTGGCCGTTAGTCCTGGTGTGTCCATCGTTTGAACTGCTTCACCTCGCTTGACGGATTTCATTCCGTTTGATTAAGGCTTTACAGATGGATCCATCATATTTTTTTGGTATTAATTGGTGTAGCATCAGAACATAGAGCTTTTTTTTTAATCCAGCTTTACGCAAATTGTTTAAAACTGTTTTATGGTCGATCTTTAGCTCCTGGGCGATGCTATGACTACTAACATTCCGATCATCTTCGATTATTTTTGTTATTTATTGACATTTTCGACGACGGATCTGCCTGTTCGAGGTGCATCTTCAACATATATTATTCACCTTGCAATAGCAAATATACAGGGCAGATAGCACGTCCATTTAAAGCAAGATTCAACAAACATTAAATTTCAACAAGAATAAGCAAATTGCTTATTGTTTGAAGCTTAGTGTTTATAATTCTCATTTTGTAGGCCATCAGGAAAATTAGACTTTATCGACCACGTTGTGGGCAATCAACCAGATGGTGGTATGGAATCTGCCGCGAAATGGTACGAAAATATCCTTCAGTTCCATCGGTTTTGGTCAGTTGACGACACCCAACTACACACTGAGTACTCGGCATTAAGATCGATAGTTATGAGTAATTGGGAAGAGAACATTAAAGTGAGTCAACTGTTTATTTTCTAAAATATTTCTCATGAGAATGTTTATAGCTACCAATCAACGAACCGGCGCCTGGTAAGAAAAAGAGCCAAATCGAAGAATATGTGGAATATTATGGTGGAGCTGGGGTGCAACATATTGCGCTAAATACACAAGACATTATAACATCTGTAAGTTACCATTTATTGAAGTTTCTGTTCAGTTTTTGTTCCATATTTATACTTTTCTAGGTAAAGAATTTAAAAGCTAGAGGAGTCGAATTTTTGGATATCCCCGATGAATATTATGATATTCTCAGAGAAAAATTAAGTAAAAGTAATATGCAAATTGCAGAGGACTTGAAGAAATTGCAGGTAAATACGAAGTTACTAGATAGGCCAAAAGTATTTTATCTGGCATATAGAGAAGTTTCATTTTAAATTGAATGAAAAATGGACTGTTTTGTGAAAGACAGAGATATTTTTTGCAATGGAAAATATAAACTCTAAGGTTAAATATGGAACACAATATCTGCCAAATTTCCACCTTGATTTGATCAGTTTTCACATATTTGTGGCCCTGTTTCGCAAATAATCGCTCTTATTATGTCTTTCACTGCTGGAAGCATTGGCGTGGATCTTACCCTTGTCATAGCTACCCAAAAAATTATTGGTTTCAAAACTGCACGTTTTTGCCAGGCAATTGATGCCTCTCTATTTCTACAAATAACTCACCAGAGTCCTTTTCGAAGACATAAAGTACAATTCATTTCGCCAAGCCAAAAAGCGCAGCAAACGGTCGCTCTTGTCTTGGATTTTTAAAGTCCGAATTACTTATCCAATCCAGGCCATTGAAAGTGGGTCTCATCACTCAGAATAATTTTGTTCAAAAAAATCGTGATCAATCAGCAAATGTACGGCGTTTTTCGTGATCTTGTACCTGTAAGTCTCGAGTCACCTGCATTATATATTAGTCCAATTTCTGTGAAGGTCTTGAAATAAACAAACCAGGGTTTTCAACAGCGGTGATATTTTCAGCAGACCTAACTGAGCGACCTCGAGTCGGAGTCTTCGCATCACTACCTTATGCGAAACTTTCAAATTTATTGATTAATTTCGCTATAGCAGCGCGAAAGGATGCTTGATAATCACCAAAAGCAATAAGAATGTATGTGAGAAAATTTCATCTTTTTCATAGTGAATTTTCACAGTTTCATTGCGTCGTGGGAGCTTATATCAATCCATTTTCCATAATTCCACAATTTATAACTGCTACATGCGATATCTCTGTTCTACTGTGACACTTCAAAAATGGCGTGAAATTCAAAATTGCTTGTTGGAAGATCCTATATATGATTGTTCTGTTTCAAAAGAGTGACTATGGCTAAAAATTTTATAAAACATAAGTTTGAAGCTTAACAACACTAGATAATGTAGCATTTGTTTCACAACCTTCAATGAATCAAAAAAATTTTTGAAAATGTAATTTTATGATAAAATAATATTTTATTTTAATCAGAGCTCTTTTGCAGTAAGTTGCAAATTTTGGGTAACTGACGTTCTCGATAATTGATTCAGATTTCTTTCAAATCACTTGTTGGAACATTTATAATTGTTGAAAATAAGAAAAAAACACTTAACCTAAGTTTCCCAAATTTAATATGCTGTTTCAGAACTGTTTTGAAATGATAAAAAAAAACTTCTTTAAATAATACTGAATGACCTTCAATTGAAAGGTGACAAGTAACAGATATAAAAGCTGCTTTTAATAATGATTCAAAATTTCGACAGTACTGAAACAAGATTTTTGACAAAGTTTCACACCAATTAAGCCGAATTATAAGAATGACTTTAAAAAATGGGAAAGAAAGTTACATCTACAAGCTCATAATGTAACGTCATCAAAAGAAATAACTAAAAAAAATTGTAGATATTTCCAAAATTGTTTTTCTTTTTGAGTCAGGTTAAATAATTCAAAAATCATTATTATTTTATAGGATTTGAAAATTCTAATCGATTATGATGAGGATGGGTATTTACTACAGATATTCACAAAAAATCTACAAGACAGACCAACCTTATTCCTTGAGGTTATACAAAGAAGAAACCATAACGTAAGAAAATACAGTTTATTTCAAAATACAAATATAAGAAAATATATAATCTATTTCAGGGTTTTGGAGCAGGAAATTTTAAGGCATTATTTACAGCAATTGAAATTGAACAGGCTAAACGTGGCAATTTATAGACTAATACCACATAGATTATTTATTGTATATATAACATTTTAATTTTAATTGATTTTGTAATATCTAAATAAAATATTTTTATATCACATTTTCTCTCATTTTTTGTAGAAACAAAATATTGTTGATTCATTCAGACTGTTTTGGCTCATTTCAGGAGAAACAGGTGGTGGTGATTTTTCATCTTCCGAGCTAGAAGGTATCGACAGATCCCAGTATCCTTATAAAAAACATCAAATCATGAAAACATGTCAAATATCAATATTACGTGTAATATCAATATTACGTACCAGGTATTGTTTCATCATCTGGCTTAAATCTACTTCTGTGTTTTGAACATTCATTCATTCTCATCTCTAATTCTTCATCTGATAATTTCATACCTTTATAGAACTGAAATTGACCAATGAATTGAATTTGAACAAAATAACAGAAAAAACACCTACATTTTCACATTCTTTGCAAGACCAACCCTTCAACTTTTTTTTCTCATTTCCTCTTACAGTTTCTTTATAGACAAATGTTTTAACAGGTGTTTTTTTGGGATCTGGAACTCTACATATATAATAAAAAATAACACAATGTTACCTTTGACATTTTTTTGCTATAAAATCAAACTATAATTGCAACAATAGTATGACAGTTAAGGTTAAACTCAAACTTGGTCTGAAAACTCACCTATCATAATTAATGAAGGGATTAGCAATTTTTTTAATAGGTAATGGTGATGTTGTATTTTTAGATGTGTTAACATCTTCATCCATCTTATCAGCATTTTCAACCTTTTGAAGTATTTCTTCAATATCCATCATAGTCGATTCATCCCTAAAAAGATATTAAGCAATCATTCACTGGAGGATAAACAGAAATCACTTACTTTTTACCATCGTCCTTAGAAACCATCCCACTGAACATTTGTGTAAGTGTTGTACTTCTTGAAAAAGTTTTCGAATTCATCCTTCTTCTTTGTGAATGCAGTGCATTTTTTGCTCTTTTGGTAATTTCAATATTGGGAGTCACACCTATTATAGAAGAATCAAATATATCCTCATCATCAGAGGCATTTGCAATAACTTTAGAAGACTGATTAGGAGTTGTTCTAACATTCTTGAGTGGAAATACTCCAGAAATATTTGTTAAACTTAAAGGTTTCTTAATTTTTTTCAAATTTGTTTTTCTATGTCTATCAAGGGTAGGACTCTTCAAGAGTAATTTATTATTCTTTTTTATTTTATTAATAGAGTTTTGTGAATTCTCATCAGATTGACTTGTCGCTATAGTTGTTTTTTCCTCAACAGATTCCTCTTTAATATTCACACAATTTTTTGAGTCCAAAGTAAGTTTATAAGTTTGCAATTTATTACTCAAAGCCTCCTCCACTTCTGAAATTAAAATTCATTAGAAGATGAACTAAGAACAGGATATATATATACGTACTTTGAAATTCTTTTTGAATGGTAACAAAAAGCATTGTAATTTTCCTAAGTGCTTGGGGTTCATTTTTAAGGTTCTGAAAGCTTTTCTCGTCAAATAACTGCATCCAATCATTGAATAAACTAGCCATTTTGCTAGGATAATAATTTCATAACCAAAAATTTGAATTTTATTAAACTGTTATTTTGAAAAGGTTAGACCATAGATTAACAAAACATATTATTGTTAATCTATGGGTTAGACGGAAGTTGTCAAAAATAGATTAGAGCAGCAGGTGGGAAATTCAAAAATCTGTCACTTGAACCAAATATATGCTTGAAAATGTATCCTTCAGGATTTGTGGTGAGCAAACAAAAAGTAGTACTTTACACAACACAAAAGAATTAAATAATTGAAATAATATTGAGAAGTGCCGTTCCATTTTAATTGAATAAGTGATGTGTCAATGTATGTGAAAATGTAAAAATATGGCCATATCATAGATGGACTGTGGCAATATCATAGGCGTATCATATCAATGAAGAAGAACTAAACAGCCTGCAAACTATCAATTGATAAAATTTATTAACGGAGTAGATCTAAAATAATTTCATCAGATAACAAAATAAATTTACAGAATAAAAAGGAAACGCAAATTTATTTTATACATTACGAACCATTTTGAATTGTATCATTCCTATTGCAAAATCCGTTACCATGCTGCTGCTGTCCATGTTAATAATTAACTATCGAAGTAGGTTTGAAATAAGTTCTTCTCGGATATCAAAATAAATTTACAGAATAACCGGAATTTTATTTTATGTGTTATAAATATATACTCTATGTACAGATCAAATTATATGAGGACATACTAATGCATCTGAATTTCAACAATATTAATCCAAAAATCATCCGATCCAGCATCTTTTCTCATTAAAAGTAAATGTGGAATGTGAAAATTAGTTATAATTTGTATCGAATGCGTATGAATATATACAATAATAAGGCTACCCATTTGTTCATCAGATGCATTTTTTCAAAATATTTGATCCGATATTAAGCCCGAATTGTTTTAAAAGTTCCACCAAACTCCTACAAATTATTTCATTCTTCAGGGATCCTTGTATTGTATAGTCTAAAATAATTAATTTACATCAACATATACTTGAAGAGGCGTATTTTTTATCAGAAAACTTACTTTCTCCATCAAAGACTAACTGCAACAAATTCGTTTGACCTGAATTTGTTTTGCAAATATGTCTTAATTCCTGTTGCATAGACTCCAAACTTTCAATTACTGTTTGATCAGACTGAAAATTCATGAGAATTATAATATTTGGGAGGAAAGTAATAAAATTATTTTGGTAGATGATAAAAGTTTGGGGACAAAGAAATCCATTATTTTTTTCGGTATGGCTGTTGTGATCGATATCTCGTAAAGTATCAATCAATTTCAGTTTTCAAGGTGACATATCACACTAAAAAAATTATTTTGCTGTTTTTTGTTTGCTCCATTCAGTTGTGAGTTAAAGGGTGTTAAAAATGGAAGTCAACAAAGAGAAAATTCGGTACATTTTACAGTTTTTTTCTGATAAAGATGAAAATTTCTATCTGCGAAATCTTGGCCAAACGGAATGAAATCGACCCATTTTTACTGTGCATTTGGCGGGACTGGAAAAGAATAATTTATTATGAGGTGTTTCTATATGGCCTAACACTAAATTCGTATCTCTACTGTGAACAACTGGACCGTTTGAACCTAGCGATTGACCAGAAACGGCCATAATTGACCAACAGAAGAGGTGTTGTGTTCCATCAGCACAACGCCAGGCCACACACGTCTGCAGTGACTCGTCAGAAACTCCGTGAGCTTGATTGTAAAGTTTTAATACATCCACCATATAGTCCGCACATCGCATTGCAAAGCTACCTTTGAAATGGCAACAAATTATAGAACAACCAAATCGGACAAACCGAAACATGTTAAACAAAGTCTTGAAGTTCAGGCAAAAATAATGGATTTTTTCCCACACTTATTATTACATTCAGTTCAGAAAGTACCGGGCATTGATTATTCAAAAAGATCGCTTCAAAAACATTGTCGAGATTCCTTTTCTCTTTTTGCTTAGTTGGCAACACTCTTCTCAATACTCACGCGGAGTTTGAGTGTCATCTGCAATTTAGTGTCTTTGCGGTGCTCCATATATTCAACAGTTCAAAATATCGAATAAATAATCTATCTTAAATTACAATGGAATTTCATGTGCGGAATTGCTGAAAATATTAGATAAGGTTTACGGTGAATCGACTTCAACAATAAAATGTGCTTTTAAGCGGTACGGTGCATTTAAAAGAGGTCGAGATGTGATGAAAGATCTGCCAGTCATCAACGTCTTCAGACAAATTTAACTTCGCTAAAGTAAATGAAATGGTGACTAAAAACCGTCGTTTGAGTATGATCTCACGAATCAATACGTACCATTTAAACGAATTTTTGTTCATGACACGCATTGGCGATCGACTATGCCGAAAGACAACAACCATATTGTCCCGATATGGCTCTGGCCTACTTTTTTCTCATTCCAAAACTTAAAAGATGAAAGACATAAAAGAGTATTCGCGGCAAATACTAGGTCGATTCCTGCATATGCGTTCAAAAATGTTTTGGTGATTGGATGATTTATTGATGTTAATGTATTAGTTTGGAAGGAATCTACTTTGCAGACGATACAATCAATTTGGATAAATAACACATATTTTATGTTTCAACAACCGATTCCTGGTACTTTGTGACACTGTAGGATACTATGAAATCCTTCCATTCTCACCTGACTCTGCTTAGTAGAACAAATGTCAAATAGTTGCTGTATATGTATTCCACTTTTGCTGATTATTTGCTGCTCGATACTACTAAGTGCCTGATACAAATATGTTTTTCCATCCATATCGCATTCTTGCCTAGAAGGCGGTGTCAAAGATTCCATCTCATTCAATTTAGATGAAGAAACCATAAATGGTGGCTTGATTTTCGCTGTAGCAAGTGCGTATGAAAGAACAGCTGCATCATAAGCCTCCATTTTGAGTACTTTTGAAGAGCTGAAATGCATTTAAGATTCTCAAGGTCGCCACCAAATGGTTTTCTTGTACATATGAATTTATACAATGATTTCAATTTTGAACCTTTGAGTTTCAATTTCGACACCATCATAAATGCTGTCTAGTAGCTAAAAATTGTTTCATCTTTTACATCAATTGATTTTAAACATGGAAGAATAATCATTTACTATTTAGGATGTAAATATCACAAACATATTTTGTGCGATATTATTATTCGGAAATAATGAAACCAAAATAGTTTTCTTCAGTTGAAGGAACCCCCTTTCAAACAGTTTACTGCAGACTGAGTGGCTTAATTCAATACATCATCACTACAATTTCCCAATATCCAATAATACGAGGATATTTCCAGAAGTACTAGACTGTCATATAGGTGGTAGTTGTTAGTTGTTTGCTGGTAGAATCTAAAAACTTTATGAAGCAAAAGTCTGATGTAAGTTATCTAGAACTCTGGTGTCTGCCTGTGCACCGAGTTGATTTGTTCTTGAAGGAATATCAATAGAAGTTTGCGCACTTGTTCTATGGATGAAGGTGCTATCGTTTTGCACAAATGTTAGTAAAACTAAGTTTGACTCACTGATGAATAATTCGAAATCAAAGTAATTCTTTCTGGCCAGTCCATCCGTAAGCACTTAAACTTTCAAACACAAAGAGCTAGAGTCTTGAAACTTTCAGTGTAAGTTTGAGACCTTAATATCTCAGTCAAGTTCGTTAATGGGCAAAATAGTTATAAACAGGTGTAGAAGTATGAAACTGGAATATCCCTACAGATGGTGCTAGCCAGTTCAGGGACTGTAGGAAGACTTCTTCTGCACTCTAACAGCTGTATTTTTCATTTTGTGTCTATGAACAACGATTTTCAGACACCATTGGTTTTCTGTTATCATTTCAAGAAAACTGCTGAGAAATCGCATTAAAAACTTGTCGAAACTTACGGTGAACATGCTCTTACACAGTTTTTTTTTCTAGTGATTCAAAAAATTCAAAAGTGGTGATGTGAGAAACGAAGAGCGTGGAAAATCAACGAAAAAGTTCGCAAACAACGAATTGCAAAACTCAAGAAGAATTCACTGATCAATTGTGCAACTTGTGCACTTATGAAATGCTGCTCAACAGATACAAAAGAAAGTAATTTCTTCGTCGAATCGTGACAGGTGATGAAATATATATATTTTGAGAATCCTAAGCGTCGTAAATCATGAGTGAATCCAGGCAAACCACCAACATCCAGTGCAAAACCAAAGCACTTTGGAAATAAGACAATGTTTTGTTTGGTGGGATTAGAAAGGTATAATCTATTATGAGCTACTGAAACCGCTAACTTCACTATCGCTACCAACAAATGATCGATTTACATCGAGCATCAAGTGAACAACGACAGGAATATGGATAAAGATAACACAAAATCATTTTGCTCCATGATAATGATCCATCGCACACAGTTGGAAAATACTGGCGCATGCTAGTGTATTCACCAGACTTGGCTCCAACCGATTATCATCTATTCGCATCGATAGGACACGCTCTCGCTGAATAACGCTTCTCATGAAAATTGCTTGCTAACTGGTTCGCTTCAAAAGAAAATGTTTTTTTGGGGTGGCATTCATAAACTGCTGAAGAGTTGGGAAAAATGTATAAATAGCAATGCAGATTATTTCGAATGAAATGTTTATCATTTTCAAACAACAGACGTGTAACTTTTGAAAAAAAATTCCGGTTTCATACTTCTACACCTGGTAATGGTTCCAAAGTTTTCACATATGAAATTTTTTGTTATTTTTCTTAATACTTAAAAAACTATAGATCTGATCAATTTGAAATTTGGTATTTAGAAGTAGAATAATTACTCGCATGTTTGTGTACAATTTTGTGAAGTTCCTAGAATTAGAAGTTCAAAACTTTTTTTTGTAATCAGAGCAACCTTGAGAATTACGAGAACCATTGCAATAATTCTGCGCTTGAGTTTAAATTAAGACATGAAGGTTAATGCAAAATTTCGTATGGATCATAAGTGATATATCAACAAACTCACACTCTTGATTTCACATCATTTTTTTTTAACCATTCTGTTCTTCTATGGTTCATCGGAAATGAAGACGTATAAATATAGTAAGTATAGTAGTATAGTAAATAATTTTGATGCATATTTCAAAAGTTTGAAGTAGAAAGAACTTTTTCGAAACATTGATGTTTGGTCTAAATTTTAATAAAAAGGAAAGCCGAAATATGAAATAAATAAAATGTATTTACATTAACAGCCCAGTTAAATATTAACAATAAAAAAATTTTCAAATACAGATTTTAAAAATTTAAGTATAATCTCTTTGAAAATAAAGATAATGAAAAATTAATATTCCGTATTAGACCCCTTATTTCTTATAAGTACTGCAATTTTTCTATGCATTCCTAAAAATTAATCTTTTATTATTTCTCAAGGTATCTTCCTAGATTCCTCTATAGGAAGAACAATAAGTTTTTGTGAATTTATTGATGAGTTATTCACCTGAAAACACTCTCGATACGTATCAAGAGGCAGCAGAAAACCCTGTCAAGTCAGGTCAATTGACATCAACTTATATGAGGGGGGGAAGTGGAACGATTTACTTAATTTCATTTTTTATTTGTTAAATGTTGATATATAAGGTTTAATTTTCCACAATTAATTTTTTTTTAATTAAAAATCTGCGGAGTTATCCTTATTCAAAAAAGCACCCTTCTATTCTGCCCTCCCTTATGTTTCAATTAAAAAATAACCGATGAGAAGTTCCACAATTCATATTCAAAAGTACATTTAAACTTCACCAGCAATTTTGTCGGAAAATAAGAATATTTTTTCCCCTTTTAGAATGGGTACTTCTGGTATATTACTTGTATTATTGAAATAGATGTTTCTTGGGCAAATCCAACACAACTGAAATCATTTCAGTGTAAAAACTACAGAAATATTTCATTTTCTCAACTGCCACAGATTTGAATTTATATATGTAGCAAGTACTAAAAACATAGATGCAAAACAGGACAAAAATTAAAACAAATTATTCTCAAAATAACCGTTTTGAAAATTTTTTATTACAAATCCATAAAAACTCGATTTGAACAAACCGTTCAACAATAATTGCATTTCGCCTAAACAATTTTTTTTCAGAAATTCATGCTTTACAGACATGCTCACATAAAATAAAAGAAAACAAAAACAAATAATTCCCATTTATTTCAATTTAAAATATATTTACAAACATGATTGAAACAAATATAATCATCAACTCATAGTGATCTATTTAGTATATACAATAAATTATTCATTGTGATTCATTTTATAGTTACAAAATATACAGTATTAACAGTGATTAATATGAAAGCAGGATCCCACATCGGCTATGAAAATAAAGAGTTGTAAGAATGAACACTAAAAAAATTAGTGGTACACATTTAACATCAAGTGTTATTCGAAAAGAAAATCAACTTAAATAATAAATAAATTAATTTGATGAATTATAAATGCAGAATCTGTTACTCAAAATTTTGCAGAAATTAAAAAAATCTAAATTTCTGATGAAGATTCCTCAAATTCCCGAACTCAATGTTCTTTTTGATATTTGTCTGTTAATAATTGGATAACTTTTTTCTTCAAATAAAGCAAATACCATTTCATTAAAATAGGGATAGCCTGTTTTCGCCATATTTTCTTTAAACTCCAAGTTAGAGACTGGAGAAATCGATACATAAATACTAGTAGCACTGATATTTGAACTGATAATAGAGTTGTTTGCAAGGGATAAGCTTTCATTACACTGTCAAATTTGATATAGTTCATTTCTAAAATGGCTTTTAAAATTATTACCATCGTCAAAGGGAAACAAACAGAAATTATTGTACAAGATAATAACAGAAAACCTAATACAACTCAAAATATAATCTTGCAAGTCCAGGATGCACTATAGTCCACAAATATATCTGAGCTGCTAGTTTTCTTTAACCTAATTATTAAAATTGTTTAAAGTGTTTCTTTCAAATTATCAGCCCCCAACTTCATGCACTCCAAAAGTTCAAAAATTCATGGTTCAGTGACTAACAACTCAGAACTGAAACACTGATTATTCAATAACCACACTCACCCCCCAACTTCAGACGAATCTTCAGGTTTTAACACCATCTTTGGATCTCTCAGCCCCATAATAGGTTTTCCCGGTGGCAGATTCAACATAGCTTCATGTTGCTCCCTTTGTTGACGCTTTCGTTTCTTACTCCACAGCTCGTGACAGTCTTGCCAAGTTGGTAACTCTGGTGCATTGATTCTAATGTGGAGAAATAATGTTTATTAGAAAATAAGACAAAAAAGAAATAACTGGAGTTATATGGAAGAAATGAAATATCGATAACAGCAATATGTTACAGGTGCTCATGATCTGAATCGAAAATGAAACAAAGTGGCGTTAAAAAATTTGAGAAAACCTTTAAAACTCGTATTAATGTATTAATAATAAATTAATTATTAAATGTATTCATGTTTCATAATAAATATAAAGCTGACATCCTAAGTAGTTCATTTTACCAGTCTTAGAGGAACAGAAGTGAATACTCCACTTTTCAATATTTTATGGAAGTAGAATTTTCAAAGACCCTTATAAAATTTTATTGATACTAATAGAATTCCCTTAGAGCCTTGTTGAAATATATACATACCAAGTATATAAAAAGATTTTTTTATTTAAAAAAATTCACAGTTTTTATGTTTCACAGTTTATTCAGAATCCTGACACATGTTTCGGTCTTTCGACCATCTTAGCTAAATTATTTCTATTTACTGCTAAAGAAATAATTCCCATTTTATGAAGAGATCCTACTGCTGAAACCTTCTCTATAAGCCATTCAAAACCATATTTTCTTTTCTTCATAAAGATCGATTTTGTATTTCCTTGAAGATGGTCGAAAGACCGAAACATGTGTCAAGATTCTGAATAAACTGTGAAACAAAAACTGTGTGAATTTTTTTTAAATATTGGATGGAGTAGTCCGTTACTTTGTGATAGTTCATTTTAATGGAATGAAATAAGAAATTACTTTGTTTTCTATCACTTTTAATTATAACTGATATACAGTGACTCGAGTTTCGTAGTGTCTACTACATTTTCAAACTGAATGAACAAATTAGATCTCAACTATTATATATGCTGATTGTAGGCTTCGGCAGAGCTTCGAAGAGAGGGGTTTTCCAAAGTTCCGTCTATTCGTTAAGTAGGTTTATTATTGGTGCGTGCCTCTTATATTTTTCAATTTATATGGATTCCAGGATGTCAAGTTTTTTCCCTTTCGCTTCCACGTGCAAGATAACAAGGTTGTTCAATTCTGGGAACGTGTGATCTGTATTGAAGAAATGGTTCGCAAAATTGGAATTATTCTTCCGGTTCCTAAAAGCAGATTGATACTCTTTGTACCTTTTATGGAAAGGTCGGCCCGTTTGTCCTATATACACACTATTACATTCTTGACAACTTAATTTATAGACTCCAGAATTATTCAGTCAGTTCTCTTTGTCTTTCGGATTAAAAAACAGATTAGAAATTTTATGGGAGGGTGTGAAAGCTGTTACTATGTTAATTTTTGACTAAATTTGAGCTATTTTTTGTGAAATTGGTCCAAAATATGTTAGTTTTATGAATTTATTGTTATTATGATCTGATTTAGAGATGGAGTAAATTTGTTTACGAATTAGTTGCTTTTGTTTTTTGTTTATGATGGAATTTATAGTTTTGGTTTCGAACTGATTTTTTGTGGCTATTTGTCTCATTGTATTCAATTCCCTCTTTAACGTAATATTATCTAAAAGAATTGGAAATGCTCTATGTACCATTGATCTATAAGCAGCTAGTTTATGATTGATCGGATGGTTTGAAAAATTTGGTATTGTTGTATCAGTTGATGTGGGTTTTCTATATATATCAAAGGAAATTTCATTATTACTGTTAATTAAAGTTATGTCCAGAAAATTTATTTTATTATTAAATTGTGTTTCCATGGAGAATTTGACCTTATTATGCAAACTATTAAGATATTCTAATGTTTCATTTAATTCTGAATGTGTTCCGCAGAAGCAAGCCAATATATCGTCTACATACCTGTACCACAAAGTGATATGCTTTGAATGTGTGGATTTTAGAATTTTTCTTTCAAAACAGGACATAAAGATTTCAGCGAGTAATGGGCTGAGAGGTGAACCCATGGCAAGTCCATCTTTCTGTTTGTAGAATTTACTATTGTATTGAAAGTAATTTTCTTCCACGCAAAGTTCGAAAAGGGTTAAAATTTCGTTTTTTATCACAGGATTTGATGTTATTTTTTGTTTGGATATTTTCGATTATATTCATGCATTCTATATTTGGTATATTCGGGAACATATTAACTACATCAAACGACACTAGAATACTATTAACTGGAAGGATAACATTTTTTAGTTTTTTTGTGAGCTTGAATTTTTTATTGAATAGGGTGAGTTGAATTGTGTTGTTTCTTTAAAAATTTGGTTTAATTTAGAGGCTAGTTTCGCAAGGGGGCTATTAATATATGATACCACAGGGCGTATTGGACAATTATCTTTATGAATTTTAATAAGGCAATATAGCTTGGGAGGTGTAGGATTCATATTAATGAGTTTGAATTTATCATAGTCTGATAAAATAATTTGAACATCTTTGAGCGTTGTTTTTAGTTTTAGTTGAATTTTTGCGGTAGGATCTCTTTTGAGTTGTATGGGCGATTCTTTCTCTAAAAAATTGTTTATTTTCTGGTCATAATCTTCTTTGGATAGGGTAACAATAGAGTTTCCTTTGTCGGCTTTAGTCATTATCAAATTATCATTTTGAATTTTGTTTTGAATTGATTTTACTATTGATTTTTCTTTTTTATTCTGTGAGTCTGTATGAGTTAGTAGTAAGTTTTTTATTTTTTCTTTGGTGAAGTTTGGGTTCGGTGTTTTAATTAGAGCTAATTCGATTTCGGAAGTTAGCGTTTCAATGATATTTTTTGAGGTTGTGGGGATTGTAATTTGGACCTTTCTCAAGAAGCCTAATTTCATCTGTAGAAAAAGTGTTATTCGAGAAATTTATGAATCTATTATATGGTGTTGTGTTAGGAATTGAATTTTTCTATTCACGCTTATTTTGTTTAAATGTTAGGTTCTTTAGTTTTTTTGATTGATTGATATATTTTTTGTTTTTAGTTTTTTTGTGAGCTCGATTGAATTTTTTATTGAATAGGGTGAGTTGAATTATGTTGTTTCTTTAAAAATTTGGTTTAATTTAGACGCTAGTTTCGCAAGGGGGCAATTTTGCGAACCATTTCTTCAATACAGATCACACGTTCCCAGAATTGAACAACCTTGTTATCTTGCATGTGGAAGCGAAAGGGAAAAAACTTGACAACCTGGAATCCATAGAAATTGAAAAATATAAGAGGCACGTACCAATAATAAACCTACTTAACGAACAGACGGAACTTTGGAAAACCCCTCTCTTCGAAGCTCTGCCGAAGCCTACAATCAGCATATATAATATTTGGGATCTAATTTGTTCATTCAGTTTGAAAATGTAGTAAACACTACGAAACTCGAGTCACTGTATATCAGTTATAATTAAAAGTGATAGAAAACAAAGTAATTTCTTATTTAATTCCAATTTTTTTTAAATAAAATTGTTATAATTTTTCACCTAGAGCCAACTGCATACTCCATTCATTCATTTAATGAGAATATTTTCTTTGCAAACTTAGTTTGTAAAAATGTAATATATCTGACAGAAAAAGCTTCTTTCTCTATGGTGGAATGATCGTCAACATTTATGAAAAATTCTTGAAAATTTGAATATTGCTCAATATATCGATGAAAAATGTTTTACACCATTTCATTAGAAGGTTACAAAACATAATCAGTTGTGAAAAGCCTCAAAAGCTATAAATTAATTTCTACTCACTGTTCGGGATTTATGTTCTTAAGCCAAGGTGACTTGAGGGCATCTTCAGCTGTAATTCTCTTCTCAGGGTCAAGTTCCAACATCTTATCTAGAAGTTCCAATGCAGAGGCAGGCATGAAAATGAAATCTTCTCTTATTCTTCTACGATGCAATTTCTTAGGTTTTAATGTATGAAATAGAGGTAATTTTATCACTGACGGCCAAACTGCGGGGGTAGGTGTTCCACAGAGCTTGGAGATCATTTCAAGTTGCATCACTTCTGCGTTTGCCTGCAAAAAAAATTCCATCCATGATGAGAAATGCCAATTTTAACAAAATATAAAGGTACTGCCTTAATAACAATAATACAGGATATTTCTCAAATGGTTAGCAGAATTTTAGGTGGTGACTTTAATTATAATGAGAGAGTATTTAAAACATCATATAAACTCACACAGTTTGCATCTATACATTCAATAAAGATCCGTTATTATTATAATCATTTGAAATTGACGAAATTAGCCGATTTACACTTGAATAATACTAGAAAATATGAAGATTTTATTTCCCAAATGGTGAATCTTCTATCCTATCTTAGAAATTTATGTGGAAATGAAACAGCAATTTATGGATCAATTTGTTCGTGAAAAACTGGATCATTATTTGATAAAAAGACCCGTTCACGTTCTCATCAAGTGAGCACACCCGAAAACATTGCTGGTGTAGCCCAGAATGTGGTTGAACATCCATCAACATCAACTCGTCATCATGCTCACTCATATCGCACTTCTTTGAGGAGAATTTTGCATACAGACCTGGGTATGAAGGCTTACAAAATTCAATAAGTGCAAGAAGTGAAGCCTTCCACTTCACTCAATGGGCTAATGATCGGATGGCATCTTTAGGAATTCATCATTTTCACCTTGGAGGACATTTTTTTTGTGGGGATAGATGAGGATAGATGTTACACTAACCATCCAGAAACGGATGATGCCTTGAAACACAAAATCAAAGTTGCCATTCATGAGATTCGGCCCCAAACAATCAACAATGTACCGAAGAATTGGGTTGATCAGATGGGGTACTGTATGGCCAGTCATGGCCATCATTTGAATGATGTTTTTCAACTTCCAAAAAATATTCATTAGTTTGTTATTTATAGCTGATCAAAAATGCAAATTTTAAATGGCCCACCTTTTATTATGCGAGTAAAATTAAAATACAAGACAGAAAGCTGGGAGTGTTTGAATGGACCAAGATGCTCTGTGTATATTAGACGTTATTTTTTCTGTTTCAGTAAAATTTCATTAAAAGCGATAAATTGATTTAAAAATAATGCTGAATAATTGAATGAAAAAGATGAAAAGCACTGAAGTGTAATCAGGAGTTTTAGTGCGCTAGTTCATATTGTCCACAATCATCACAAAATTTATATTTTTGGTCTTCTAATTACACCATCCTAAAGAAATTTTGCAGGAACCCATGTTATTATTCTACTTCTAAATGCTAAATTTTAAATTGATTGAATCTAATTTTGAAACTATTAAGAAAAAATAATAAACGTGAATAACTGTGAAACTATAAAACCGATTCTACCCATTAACGAACTTATCTGCAGCATTCAGACCCCAAACTTTCCCTGAAAGTTTGAAGACTCTAGTTTTTTCCGTTCAAAAGTTAGCTTGTTAGCGTGTCCGGAGAATTGCTTTTGACCTCTGATTTCTTCACAGCTTATTCATTTAGTCTATGATTGTTTTGGTCTTTACTTGACGGAAATTCATCTTGAAAATATGAATAAAAACAATATTCTCATTTCCGCTAATATTTTATTGACACTACGATCGTTACGTCATACCATGACTTCTTCAGGTGAGTATTACAAGATACTGAGTATACCATGAACAAGAACTTCATTTTATAGTACATGGATATAACAAAAATAGAAGAGGGGGCGAAGAGAGTTTTACAATACTTTTGGGAAACTGAAAAATGGTTCAAAAAAGATTCAACAAAGGGGAGTTACTTAATTCAGTTTGGTTATTCAATAATATTTTTCTTTTGTGATATCTATTAATTTTTAAAGTTTCTAATAAGTTTAATCTAAAACTTTTGTTTTCTAAGTGTAAAATTTCAAAGTTACTATTAAAACTATGTCCTGTGTCTAGAAGGTGCTCTGCGTAGGTTGAATTTCCCTTTTTGTCACAATAGCATTTTTCATGTTCCCTGAGTCTCGTCTGGAACGATCTTCCTGTCTGACCAACATATACGAAATGGCAAGTACCGCAAGTTAACTTATAAACACCTGATTTCTTGTTCTTAGATGATTTATCTTTATTATTTTTTATTAATTTTCCTAGGGAGTTATTCGTTTTATAAGAAATTCTAAAATTGTGATTCTTCTTTAAATATCTAGCTACCTTTTCTGTTTTTGGTCCCAAGTATGTCAACGAAATGTATTTACTTATATATATATATATATATATATATATATATAATATACTATATATATATATATATATCCCATTAATAATGATCCAATTGAAAGTAAATACATTTCGTTGACATACTTGGGACCAAAAACAGAAAAGGTAGCTAGATATTTAAAGAAGAATCACAATTTTAGAATTTCTTATAAAACGAATAACTCCCTAGGAAAATTAATAAAAAATAATAAAGATAAATCATCTAAGAACAAGAAATCAGGTGTTTATAAGTTAACTTGCGGTACTTGCCATTTCGTATATGTTGGTCAGACAGGAAGATCGTTCCAGACGAGACTCAGGGAACATGAAAAATGCTATTGTGACAAAAAGGGAAATTCAACCTATGCAGAGCACCTTCTAGACACAGGACATAGTTTTAATAGTAACTTTGAAATTTTACACTTAGAAAACAAAAGTTTTAGATTAAACTTATTAGAAACTTTAGAAATTAATAGATATCACAAAAGAAAAATATTATTGAATAACCAAACTGAATTAAGTAAACTCCCCTTTGTTGAATCTTTTTTGAACCATTTTTCAGTTTCCCAAAAGTATTGTAAAACTCTCTTCGCCCCCTCTTCTATTTTTGTTATATCCATGTACTATAAAATGAAGTTCTTGTTCACGGTATACTCAGTATCTTGTAATACTCACCTGAAGAAGTCATGGTATGACGTAACGATCGTAGTGTCAATAAAATATTAGCGGAAATGAGAATATTGTTTTTATTCATATTTATTCATTTAGGACTATTTTCAGCTCAAAATTCGCAAAATACAGACATCACTGAAGCCAAAAATAGGAAATAATGTATCAAATTTAATAATAAATAAGGTTATTCTGATTTTTCACATGTTTTTTTTTATTTTAAACAACGATCGTTGAAATTTTATATATAGAAAGTAAAAATTATGCCTTGAATGTGGTAAGAGTCACTACAGATAAATAAATACTAACTATAAAATCGAAATAGTACTCAACGAGCAATTAGACCTAAATAACCCTCCACCTTTAAATATTTTCAGATTTCCAAAGATTCCCCTTTTTAGGGTATTAGTCCTCAGTAGAATTTAGTACCTATTCCTATATGAATAGAGGCCGAATTCGGAAACAAATTTGGTTATTCAAAATATAAGATATACCACCTACCTGACGATGTTAGTGTTAGAGAAACGATCGTTGCATTATAATAAAATATGTGAAAATCAGAATAACCTTATACCTTATTCAATATTATTTCAAATGGATTCTCATCAAGTAAAAACTGATTCTTTTAAATATCAAAATTACCTGAAATAATGGTTTCTTCAAAAATAATTCTCCTAATATACACCCACAACTCCAAACATCGATTGCAGGTCCATATCGTTCCTCTCCCAGCAATAATTCTGGTGGCCTATACCACAATGTAATAACTTTGTTGGTATAAGGACGTTGCCTGTCCTCGGCATTATACAATCGGGCCAATCCAAAATCTGCTAGTTTAACTTCACCCCTGGAAACAAAGAAGTTAATCAAACAAATATACCACTTTAATTCTAAATATAATTCCAAGTTTAAGACTCCAACATACTTGTTATTCATTAGTATATTGCTGCATTTGATGTCTCTATGCAGGAAGTTCTTTTTATGACAATAATTCAATCCATCTAATAGTTGCTTCATAATGCAAGCGTTATTCAGTTCGTTGAAGTCCACCAGTCCGGATTCTAGAAGACCCATCAAATCATGGTCCATATATTCAAATACCAGATAAAAGGATCCTTTATCCTAAAAAAAAATCCATTAGTAAACATAAACAACTCCACTCAAATTCTGCATTAACTTACCTTTCTGAAATCAAGGGCATCTTGTTTATCAGTCACTATCTCTCTTAGATTCACTATGTTTTTGTGATTGAGCTGTCTCAAAATCTTTATTTCTCGAACAGCAGTTATCGGAAAGCCTTCTTTCTCATTTTCTAACCTTACTTTTTTCAACGCCACCAATTCCTTGGCTGTTACATCTTTGGCTTTGTATACTTGACCGTAAGTCCCTGTAATATCCAATTGAAAGATTAGTACTGGTCTGTTCCAGCTTAAGGGCCTTGCAAAATTTAAAAGTTAAATAATATATACTGCAGGTCTACAAGGAAATTCCATGTCCACTTGGGGTTAAAACAGAATCATAAAACCTTCAAAGTCTAAATAATAATACTGGAACCTACAGAAAACCCCTCAATTCCATTGCATGTGTATTGTGACAAATACAAGCATCTCAAAATTTTTTAGGTTTATAATAGTTTTATATGTAACAGCAATAGTTCTGAGTATGTTCCATAGAAGCAAACTAATAAGTAGTCTACATATCTGTACCAAAATATGTCTTGCATGTGTGGATTTCAAAAATTTTCTTTCGAGGAAGAAGAAAAATTTCAGCAAGGATTAGACAAAGAGGTAAGCCTATTGATAGTCAATCTTTTTATTTATAAAAAAAGGTTACTGTATTTTGTTGAATAATAGGGAGTGTTGCAATTTGTTTGTTCTTCAAGAAGTATGTGTAATTGAGAGGCTAATTTGCCAAATTAGCCAACTATTGATATGTTTATCTTTATAAATTTTGATAAGACTATATAATTTAAGAAGGTTAGTATTCCTAATGAAAATTTATCATAAATTTTGAGAATAATTTGAATGTCTTCGAAACTTGTTTCAAGTCTAAGCTGAATTTTTGAGATAGATTTAATTTAATGGGAGAATGGAGGAATGACTTTCTTTTGTGTCTGTCAAGCAACATTTCATAAGTTTTTAAATTTTTTTGCTGCCTTTCATTCAGTTCATGCAGAACCCATTTTCCCAAAGTTTTCAAACAAATGTAGATAGATGGCTTTCTGCATCACATTCAATTGATTTTGCGAATTCTTGCTGAGCCTGAGTATCATCCCATAAGCCTTGCAGTTAATTGTCTGCAAACTTTCCCAGAGGTTTTCTACACTATCACTTCAAAAAAATTTAACCAAATCACTCACCTTCACCAATTTGGGTAATAACCTCAAACATATCAACGCATCTTTCACCCCAATCTTTGCCACAAATAGTGGTCACATTGTTCCTGGAGCCTCGTCGTTTGAGGATTTTGGGTCTCTTCAACTCAGGTTTAGGAGCTATTTTCTTTTCATTTGTTTTCGTGTCATTTCTAGGGGGTGTAGTTACAAGCTCATCACCACTAAGATCCTCTGTACCTGGAACAACTATAAGAAGTGTCAAATCATTATTCCTCAAAATCATTTCAAAATAACATACCTGGAGGCATAGGCAAATTCATTATGCTCTTTCTTGGGGGCGTCCTTGGCTTAGGGAGAGGTGGGGGAGCAGGAGCTTTCACTGGACTAGGCGATCTACTAGGAGGAGACTCTATTGTTTCAAGCTCAGTATGATCAATACCAGGTGGCAAAGGTAAATTGGTTACACTCTTTGGCTTATTATTAACTATAACTTCAGCTGTTGTGTTTGTATCTTCTGGGACCTAAAAACATATTTTTTTATAATATTTAAATAAGGTTATTCTGATTTTCAGAAATTTTTATGTTTTTTTTGTTCACAACAATTGTTTCGCTATCACAGTAGCATCATCAGGCAAGATCACATTTTGAATAACTAAGCTTGTTTCCGAAATCCGTTGCTATTTATATTATAGTAAGTACAATAAATTTTTATTGAGCACTAAAACCCAAAAAATGATCGTAAGTTGATAGACAAATTGTTGATGAATAAAAATAATAAAATAGCTTTAAATATGGTGTTTCCTAATATAAAAGAAAATTTTAAATACATTTCCTTAAAATACACTAAAGGTATTTCTGAGAAAATTGCTACATACCTCAAAAATAAATATAATTTGAGGACTTCATTTAAAACGAATTCAAACTTAAGTAAATTTATTAAAAATAATAAAGACTGTACACATAAAGATGATAAATCGGGGGTTTATAAGTTAACCTGCGGTGATTGCCCTAAAGTTTACATAG
Source organism: Megalocaria dilatata (assembly GCA_034642435.1). NCBI lineage: Eukaryota > Metazoa > Arthropoda > Insecta > Coleoptera > Coccinellidae > Megalocaria > Megalocaria dilatata. The sequence continues at coordinate 33,662,940 of CM067857.1, read as the reverse complement.
GACAGACTGGAAGAGCTTTCCGTCATAGAATTTGTGAACATTTGAAGAGTTTCCTCAATAATAAAAGTAATTCTACATATTCCAACCATTTGTTAGAAACAGGACATACTTTCAACCATAACTTTGAAATTCTACATATAGAAAGCAAAAGTTATGCCTTAAAATCTGTTAGAATCCCTAGAGATAAATAAACATAATAAAATTGGAATATTACTTAACGAACAAATAGATTTAAATAACTCACCTCTGTTAAATATATTCAGATGAGCTGGAATTTGGAGAGACCCTTTTTTGGGTTTTAGTGCTCAGTAAAAATTTATTGTACTTACTGTAATGTAAATAGCAACGGATTTCGGAAACAAGCTTAGTTATTCAAAATGTGATCTTGCCTGATGATGTTACTGTGTTAGCGAAACAATTGTTGTGAACAAAACAATAAAAATTTGTGAACAGAATAACCTTATTTAAATATTATTTAATATGGATTTTCACCAAGTAAGGACTGCAGTGGCGGATTATCCGTAAGGCAAACTAGGCACGTGCCTAGGGGCGCGTAGTTACAAGGGGCGCGCGAGCTCAGAATTTTTAATTAAGATGGCCATTTATGGCCGGTACAGGGGCGCCGACAAAGTTATTGCCTAGGACGCTCTGGACCTTTAATCCGCCAATGAAGGACTGATACAATTCAATACCTAAAAACATGTTATTAATATTGTATGTTAAATAAAGCTTAGAATAAAAACTTTTGCATGTATACATTATTTCAACAAAGCACCAGGAATTGATCAATTCAAGTCAGCTTAAAGGGATTGCTGAAATTCTTTTTGTCTCTATTGCCACAACTGTGCTATATACCCACAGGGAATTTGAACGGCACCTGTCAAGTGTGTTTTGAGATTTTTATAATAAAAAAAATCAAACAAGTATCTGTCTTTTTGCGGTTTTGAATCGCAAATGGAATTTCGTATGCCCTGAAAATGTTAGATAAGACTTATGGTGAAAACTGACTTCAACAAAAACATGTACTTATGAGTGGCAAATTGCATTCGAAGGTCCAAATGTGGTAAAATATTGCTCTTGAATTTGTAGTCTTGAATGTCTGCAACTAAATTTAACATGGCTAAACTAAAGGAAATGCTGAAGAGCACTGACGTGAAGTCAAAAGTTTTTGCGTTCAAAAGTCAATTTCCTTGAAAATTTAAAAGCTCAGAATTACTTCTTATGAAGATACATATAATGAATAAAACGCAGAATTCTGTGTTCTATTATCTGAAAGACAAATAAACGTAATTTTTTGCAATTCTAGAAATGTTCTCCTGAAGAAAAGAAAAATTTCATCAATTTCTTGTTCTTTCATTTGACTCAAATATTATTGCCGAAGCGCTGAAATACTAAGGGATTCCATAATCATCATTCTGCTGTAAATTTTTCTATGTCTAAAACCACATTCCATCAAAACACTTCGTAGATTCTATAAAGATTTATAGTCATATTCTGATGAACATGTCTTCTTTCAATTTATCACGAATAATTTCAAGGGTGGACATTACATTGCCTCTATATAAATCACACACTACCCGTCTGATAATATCTCTGACAAAGTCATCTAATTTTTTTATCTTTTTGATCAATACATTTTCGTTTAAGAGAATAATGAACCACGTTTCCACGACTAACAATATGTAATTTTGTTCACCTGTTTATTTTATATATAAGATTTATCATTATTCTCATTTTTCAAAGTGTCACAAATTTTAATCTAAATGCATTGACACAACATATATATCCTTATAATTATATAAAATTTATGTAAAATGATTATGTAAAATGGCGTCGAATGAAAGTGACACGGATGCGAACTCCCAGAAAGACGGGGAATTTAACGATGTTAAATGTTCGTATTGTGCTAAAAAAGTGAGAGATTATGTGAAGTGTGGAAAGTGTTATAATAATTTCCACAAATCATGTCTTGTACGAGCAAGCAATTTGGAAAATACTATATGTAAACATGAGAGGTTAGAAAATCATGAAAGTTCAACAGAATTCAAAGATGCAATTGTTCAGAATAAAATGCTGGAATTGGAAAACAACTATCTAAAACAATTGATCAAGGAAATAACCGAAAAGAACCAAATCCTGATGCAAAACAATATCCTTTTATCAGAAAAAATACAGCTCTTGGAAGATAATGGAAAATACGAAATGAAAACATATTCGAAAGCAACGCAAAAAACTGAATCCTCAACTGTAAACAAAAGTACAGCAAGTCACAAGGAGGTTATATAATAACACGAAACAAACTACTGCAGAAACATCCAAAGAAGATAATGGTACATCTGAGCTACCACCTATAACCAAAAATGACAGACACAAAGGTAACCTACAAATTACTCAAAGAAATGTCAACAATCCAGTTATTTTGATTTCAAAACCAACTACGGAAAAAGATGAAATGGAACAAGAACTCTCGCCTAAACCCACATCGGAAGAATTCATTACTGTTAGATCAAGAAGGCATAAGAAACCAAATGTTGGTACAGGACCACTGGAAGATACAACATTTAAATCTATAAAAGCAGACAAGCAAGAGAAGAAATTATGGCTATTTGTATCCCAAATAAAAGCAAATGTACAGGTTGAAGTAATAAAAGACTATGTAAGAGAAAGAGGTAATTTAGAAGAAAATGAAGTAAGCGTAAAACAACTGAACACAAAAAACCAAGAAAATTTAACCTATAAATGTGTTTTAGTAAGTGTTCCTCTAAAAATGAAGGAGGATATTTACAAAAATGATTTTTGGCCAACAGGGATAAAATATTCAAGATTTGATTTCAGAAGAGGGGAACATTTTTTAGAGAAAAAAACAGCATTAACAAACTGATGGCAATTGATAGCATTCCTTCACTCAATAAGGGAAAAGAAATTCAAAAGGAAAAAATCGGCAAGAATTATGAACAGTTTAGTATATTACACCAAAACATATAGATTTCTCAAAATATATAACATGCTTCCAAAAAATATAAAAACTATAAAAAATATGAAATGTTTCAAAAGAAGATTATTCGAATATCTCATTGAGCTAGAACCATACAGTTTAGATGATTATATCATGTAATTCTTATTTCTGACACTATTCTATTTCATCTTCATATTATTATATTTATATGTGTATGGATGTGATCGAGAATAAAGAGCTATTATTATTATTATTATTATTGTGTCAAAATTCAGGATCAACTAAATCCTGCATATTAGGTAAGATCGGTAAGTTCTGAAAATGGTTTCCAAAGTCATTCAAAATCCACAAAGACACTATATTCAGACGATTAAATTATCCTATTAGAGTAAAAACTAAAAATGCTCCTGTCATTATCCCATGTATAGATGGGATCCAGAGACTGTATATTGGCAATCCACACTTGTACAAGATGTTAACAAATTTTAACCAATGAACGAGCGCAAATTATTCCATATCTCTGTAAAATACAGAGTGAAGTAAAAATAACGAAATAAATTCCTGATTCTCTATTGAATTGGTGGAAACTTCGACAAACCTTGTTTATTTGATATATTTAGGAGTTTGTCCAGTGAGACTGAATAGACATATTTGTACCTGTATTCCTAATACACACAAAAATAATACATAAAAGTAAACTCATTAAGAACTTAGAAACAACAATACTCACTTTACTAATATTGTTAGGAGGTGAAACAGATGTAGGCTTTTCAGAAGCCTGTTGCACAACAGAAGGAACCGCAACATCTTCTTGCTCTGCAGGTAATGAAATGTCAAAGAAAGCGTCCGAGGGAATAGGAATATCATCAATGTCCATAGGAATCACAGTATTCCCATTGTTGTTCACAACATGAGAACCGTCAATATTTATTGTAGAATCAGTTGCAGCTTCCTGTTCCTGTTTTTTTTCAGACTTACTTTCCAATTCTTTTTCTAATTTTTTAAGTTCCAGTTCCCTCTTGTGTCTGTCCTTGACCATCTCAGCAAACAAGCTAGCATCAGTTATTTTGTTTTTGAGCTTGGAACTCTTGATGGAGTGAGGTGAGGGACTCCTATATTTGTTTCTGCGCATAAAATTGAATTTCCTATCAAAATTCAGAACAGTTCAAATTAATATGTAATAAAGAACTATTTTGGCCGATTCTTGATAAAAATAGATTAAAATCAACTTACTAATGAAAAAAAAAAAACTGTGATCTTGAGGACCCCTACCAGTTATTAAGCAATAAAAGTAATATTTGTATTTTTTTTTTGAAAACTATAAATTCAAATACCAAACACTGTATATCTTGAACTCCGATGACGTTTGTTCAAGTATGGACGAAACGTACATTAGTACCATTAAAATAAAGTAGAAATAGAAGTATGTATTACATGGGTATTAAGTCCCAGGATTAACCAGTAAAAACACAATCTTTTTTGCAAAATAAGACTTAATTCATAAACATGGTCACCTTCCATAATAACACAATAATTCCAAAAAAAATGTAGTCACTTAACATTCAATACAAGGACAGACCGATGTCATGAAATTTTTACATGTGTCTTTTAAACATTGGTACTACCGAAAAAAAAAGGTGGCATGGCATTGGTGGCGCCAAGTGTTTGTCAGTCCGGGGAATGATCTAGGTATTTCATTAATTAGTCAATTAGCATAAAATACATACATTAAAGAATTAACAAGATAAAAATAATTTTAGAAAAAACTTTTGTCTATTATAATTTCTATTAAAACTTGTTAACATTATATGAAGGATTTTATGTTTAATCATATCAACAGCCAACTGGAGAGGGTACTTATTTTAAAGTATGAGTTTACACTTTAACCAGAAGTTGAGATCTGCAGTGGTAGTATGTTCAGAAATTAAGGATTTGTTGGCAGAAGACAGAAGTTGTTTTAAGTGTACTCTAAAATTACGACTCAGCAGTTACTATTTGGTAGTTAATCATAATTAAAATAAGTTTTTAGAAATTACTGTATTTTACCACGAAAGTATTCTTTCCTTTTTGAAAAAATAAAAATATTATTCTTTCTTGTATGTAATTGGGAATCTATTGCACTGAATCATGTGCAAATTCTATATTTTTCTCTATAAACACGTTAAGTGCCACCATGCATTCCGAAAAAACTGACCTAGGGGCCACAATTTTTTTATTACGTATTCATCTTCCTTGATGTTCAATAGAATAAAATTTTTGTATGTTAAAACCAATTTTTTGTTTTTTGATGTACTTTTGATGCCATTTTCTTGTGGTGACACATTGGTCTCACGCGGCCCCTGGATTGCCTCAACGTTCCAACAGGCCACGGTAGACCAAAGAATCATTTCAAAATCCAATAATTCCTTCGGAGTACGTATGTATTGATGAAACTCTTGTTCCATTTCGAGGAAGATTGAAACAGTACATTTCAAACAAGAGGCATAAGTTCGGAATAAAACTCTTCAAACTATGCCTGAAGGATGGATATTATTTTTATTATTATTTATTATTATTATTATTATCCTGATACTCCTAGATCTTCTGTGAAGATCCCTCAGAAGCTTTTTCAGCTTGTACGAGTTAGGAGTTCAGTTGTGTTCTGTGTAGGCTTTGTTACTGCGATCTTGCGCCACTTTAGGTCACAGCACTGTTAATTTTAAATATACATATGACTTTCAAGTATACTGTGGAAAATCCAAAGAAGCTAATTCTGCCGTCTCTACCTCCGTAGTGATGAAGTTGATGAACAATCTTTTAGATTCTGGAAGAACTCTATGCACAGACAATTATTACACATCAGTAAGTCTTGCATATTCTCTTCTACAAAGAAAAACCAACCTCATCGGGACTCTGAGATCGAACAGAAAGTATAATCCGAAGGATGTAATCGAAAAAAAATTGGGAATTGGAAAATCTATTACGAATGAATGTAAACAAGGAATTGTAGTACAAAAATGCAAAGACAAGAGAGATGTTCTATTGCTGAGTACAAAATATGGAAGTGAAATGGTTACAATAATAAAAAGGGGAAAACAAATCCAAAAGCCTAAAAACGTAGTGAAATATAACAAATATAAATCATACATTGATATTTCTGACCAATTGAAAGCTTACAACACTTCCCTAAGGAAAAGCATGAAGTGGTACAGGAAACTAGCATTCGAACTTCTGACCGGAACCACAATGGTGAATGCATACTTGGTTCATAAAGAAGTAACTAAAAAAAATATAACGATAACACAGTTCAAAGAGTCAGTTGTAGAAGGTCTTCTCAAAATTCAAAGTAAAGAGCAATCAACCGTAAACGAGGATGACCAACATGTTATTAAAGATTTCGGACAAGCACAAAGACGAAGGTGTGCAAATTGCTACCAAAAAATTGTCGCCATATCAGGTAGAATTACTGCCAGCAAAAGAACTCCTCAAACTAGAAAAAAATGTTTGTAATGTGACAAACATTTTTGCATAGACTGTTTTTTTGAAGTGCATAGTGTACAGATGAAAATATGAGAGTTTATGTGTATTCTTTGTTGAACTTGTTTTTTTTTAAGTTTTTTACAATCTGTTTTGATGTATTTTTTGAGTTTTTTATATTCTTTTTTCATTTAATTTTTAAATTATGAGTTTTTTCTATGGTTATTTGAGAAAAATAATAATAAAATAATGGTAAAAAATAAATTGAGAATATTCACTACCTAAAAAAATTTAACCTTCCTAAATAGTAACCCAATGCATCAAATCGCAGGCCAAACACAAAATTCGTCGTAGCAGGCCATGCTCTACGCTATACATTATTCTCCAGATGTGAACGAGAGACCACAGGAGAAATACGCGAATTATATACGAGACGTAGGTCGTGAGGCCAGAGTGGTCTTACGTGGCACACCACTCCCAAAAATGTGTGAAGCCTATGTGGTCTCGCATGGCACTTAACGTGTTAATCAGAAATTTAGAAACGTAATTTATCCATTTCATTAAACCAAAAAAGTTATCAAAATATTATATACATAAAGGTAAAATGTCATTGGGGTTAAAAATAATTTTTACAAATTTGTAAAATACCCACCGTCTCTGAATGAACCTAATGATAAACTATGTATGGTCTATAAAACTACTTTTGTATAAATGAATTGTTTACCTTGTAGGTGTTCTCTCCCGATCTCTCCTAGGAGTTCTGGACCTCTTCTTTCTACCACTTCTACTTGGAGATCTAGTGTAATGGCGTTTGTAACTGGATGACCTGGAACGTCTTCTATTTATAGGGCTTCTACTCCTTGTATCCCTTCTATTCCTTTCTCTTTCCCTCCTGTGTTTTCTATGGCTATCTCTGTCAGGTCTTCTTCGTTTAGTTGGTGTTACTGATCGCCTATGACTTTGGGAATGATGACGCAGAATTAAATCAGGACTGTAACGAAACATTATGGATATTCAGAGGAAATCGTTAAAATTGACGAAGTTTTGTATGTCGTTACACAAAAGTCTCAATAATTTCATATAGTGATTTTAGTGATGTATTCTTTAATCATGAATTTATGAATCTTAACTGGTAGAAGGTGCTGTTACTAAATTAAAAGCTAGAATATTCTGAGAATCTTTACAAAATCCTCAATATTTAATTCACACACTATTTTCCATTCAATAACATGTAAAAAATATACAGGGCGAGTTTTCAAGTCATATATTAATATTAACCATAGATTTCGCAATGTGCTAACCCACTCTTAAATGTTCAACACAAATAATTCTTACTGTAACCTATTATTCCCCCCCATGACATTGTCATGGATGGCCCGGATTTTTCGGTCCAATCGCAGAGTACGTTATCTAGAATACTGCGTTACCCCGGGATGATGGAGGCCCTCAGGAAGTATTTGTACGGCCTGGCCACCCAATTGGTGTTGGACTCGAGGGGCAGTGATTGAAAGTCCGCATGCTGGACTAGAAGGGTATTCCATCTAACTGTTCGCAGAAATTCATGTTCAGGATATCCCGAGAAATGCTTCAGGGTTTAGCGGGACTTGACGGTTCGACCAGCCTCGTCGTGAACCAGGATCGATTGCAAGACGTTTCTGGGGTTTGTGGATCTCGACGATACGGCTAGACCGTTGGTACTTGAATCAATTGAAAGACTTCACAATGGTTCATAGGTTTTGACTTTCAGGCCGGATTGACAGTGCTCGTACCAGGATCAATTGAGTCATCAATCTTGAGACATCTTGGTTCATGGGACTGCGTTCGGGTGGATGGATAAGAAGCCCCTTCGACGTGTGAGTTGCGTCCCAAACTACTCGGGTACTGACCATGCAGAGCCAGTAGAGGTTGGATAGTGCTTCGCTGCTACCAGTCACGGTGTAGGTTTTTGGACTGAAGCCGAAACTGGAAGCTTAGTGGGCTTGGAGTGGTTCTCGCCAATGTGCGATGATAAAGCGTATCCTTATCACACTATCTGCTTCCCGGGCAGATTATGGAGACTGCTGAGTACTCACCTGGTGAAAGAGCCATGCTCACATGCCAGTAACCTAACCGGTAGAATTCACTATGTAACTTTTATATCATATGATCCTGATACTCCTAAATCTTCTGTGAAGATCCCTCAAAAGCTTTTTCAGCTTGTGCGAGTTAGGAATTCAGTTGGGTTCTGGGTAGGCTTTGCTACTGCGATCTTACTCCACTTTAGGTCACAGCACTGCTAATTTTTTACCCAACAGTGAAATGGTATAGACATATTTAAGAATAATCAAAAGCTATATCTGCTTCTTGAAATTCAATAAAAATTATTTGAGGAAATTTGTATTCTCACTCAATTCTTATGATTTGATGCATATTGCAGCATGTTTCATGAAATGATTTCACTATTCTTGACTATTAAAGGACTGAATTTCTAACCAATTTTCATTCAATATCCAGTTGTTTTCACTCCAAGATTATACTAAATTTCATCATCGCCCATTCTGATATTGAAAATTAAATAAATATCCTAATTTTCATTAAATTTATTAATGAATTATATGAAATCACTATGAACATACTAATCAAACTATGAATTATCTGGAGGTTTTCATGCGGCATAGTCAAATTGGGAGCAACATGGACATGGCTTGATTCAAGGATTAGACTACATGTCTAATCTGGGATTCAAGCTCAGGAGTTATTGTATTATGAATATAGTGAAAGTGAAAAAAAAATGATATATGGGGAATGAGAGTCTACTTTTCTTCGGAATTTCAAAATTACCAGAGTCCTATTTGGAAAATGGTGGATGAAAAAATTATTTTATTTGATTAGAGGAATCTACAGTTGCAATAAATGTACAACTTGAAGACTAACTCTGTATATCCAATATTAAATAATTATCGAATTTTCAAGAAATGAATATAAGACAGGATCCAAATAAAAAATAAGACAGGATCAAAATAAAACTTGTAAAAATGTATAAATCTGATTTACTATTACTGATAATCAATCAAATAAGCGCTTTTCCGGGCAATTTTTTCAAGTCATTGCTGAGCTCAAACGATATTTTTTCCCATTAAAACACTTGTTTTCATCCACGGTTAAAAAAAAAGTTTTGTCACTTGATCTTCAATACCTAGACAACAACTGAACCAAATGTTATGAAATTTTTACATGCATCTTTTGAAGGTTGGTGTTGCACTGGCAGTGCCAATGTGTGTCAGTGCCGGGACTTATTGACCCATCTAGATCTAGACTACGTGAATTCTCACCCCGCATTCATGAAAAAGAAACTAGTGATGAAACGTGATTTTAGGGGTATGACATAAAAACAGGTATCTGACAGACATAGACAGTTTTAACTTCACCTAAGCCAGTACCAAATTTAGCTTGTGAAGTAAAAACCCATCTGAAAAAAGGCTATAGAAAAAGTTGATGATATAATAGCATACTTTGAAGGAAACAATATATACATTCTGTCAAGAAAGTACCGGGAATTATCGATTTAAATCTGGCAGAGCAATGAGGCAGGTAAAAAATTTTTTTCCTAGGTTGGTACCACTGTCCTCAATTACTATGCCAAGCTTGAGCGGGATCTGTCAAGTAGTGTGTTTGCAACAGCTGATTAAGTCAGTCGATGTCAGAGTGCGTGCCGATTTTTACTATGGGTGATTACGTTGAGCAAAGAATTTGTTTAAAGTTTTGTGTTGCAAATGAATTTTCGTGTGCCGATGCATTGAAAATGTTGCAAAAGGCCTTTGGTGATAATGCTCTATCGAAAACTCGTGCATATCAGTGGTACAGAGCCTTCAAGGACGGTCGTGAAGTGGTCGCCCATCGACGGCTTCGATCGAAGATAACGTCGATAAAATTAAGGAAAGGGTGCTGGAAAACCGTCGTACCAGCTTGAGAGAGATAGCACATGATCTTAAGATATCCCACGAGTCCGCACGTACGATTTTGATTGATATTTTGGGCATGAGAAAGGTGGCCGCACGACTCGTACCGAAAGACCTGAATTTTCTTCAAAAACGTCATCGCGAACAGGTTGCTTCAGACATGCTGGATCGCTGTAATTCCGATTCTACATTCATGGAACGCATTATAACTGGTGATGAGACCTGGGTCTACGAGTACGATATGCAAACAAGCCAGCAATCATCGGAATGGGTGGCAAAAAATGAGCCGAAACCGAAAAAACCACGCCAAAGCCGCTCGAAAATGAAGGTGATGGTCATTGTTTTCTTCGATATCCGTGGCGTGGTGCACTACGAATTCGTTCCAGAGGGTCAGACGGTAAACAGGGAGTATTACCTAGGCGTTATGAAACGTTTGCGTGAGCGTATCCGTAAGAAGCGGCCAAATTTGTGGGCGAACAACTCATGGATTTTGCATGACGATAACGCGCCTTCTCACCGAGCTACGATTGTGACTGACTTTCTCGCCAAAAACTCAACAAACGTGCTTCAGCAACCACCTTATTCGCCGGATTTGGCTCCCTGCGACTTTTTCCTCTTCCCAAAACTAAAATTGCCCCTTCGTGGCGCCCGTTTTGAGTCGATTGAAGCCATAAAACAAAATTCGGCGCGAGAGCTAAAGTCCATACCGGAAAGCGCCTATAAAAAATGTTTCGATAATTGGAAGTGCCGTTGGCATAGATGTATTGGAGCAAATAGAGCCTATTTTGAAGGCAACCCAATAAATTGTGACGATTAAATGTAAAAATGTTGTTTTAATTGAAAATTCCCGGTACTTTCTTGACAGTAGTATTAATATGATTCAAAATATTACTGATATTGAAGAAATTTCCCAATATCAATTCAGTAATTTCTAGGAAAAATCACTAGAACAATGAAGTTTTCTGCTGTTAGGTGTTCAAGTTATAAAACTGTTGTCTTGTTGAATGCCTTTTATTTAACCCTTACTTTCTTTTGTGATTTTTGATAGTCTCTGTAAGATATAAAAAACTACACTTTAATTTTAATAACGCCATTGTACACAAACCACTACTGAACACTGAAACATTTCATAGGAATGATTCCCATTAGAACTATTGATTAAATGAATCACATTTAGGGGGTTACTATGATAATCGTCAAAACAAACAACAAATTGTACTAGATATGACTAGAGAATGGCTCCTGCATATGTTTAAATTTCTAATAAAAAAATCAACAACATAATGCGCACGTCACAACGGTTATTACTGTGCATTATTTGGCGGCCATCATCAGTGAATTTGCAAGTACGGAAAAAATTGGTAATTGTCCAATGATTCAAAGGACTCTGTGCAACTAATATCAAAGCAAGAGAGTATACTCTGGTACTCTGGAGGAATCTGCTTTTTTATGATCAACATGAATATTCACCAGAAATGGTACCAAAAGTGTCTGAGCTAGTAAAGATGGTAGAGATTTCTAAAAGTGCTGTACTTCACATAATAATCGAAAATTATGACCCACATTGTAAAAGTAATCAAGTACTTGGAGAAATTTCACAGTAGAAAAACTTAGTGTTAAGGTCTATTCAAACCTATTAATTTTAGATTTGCCCTGATCTTATACTAATCATATACCTATACTTTACTGGTCTAAAATTTGGCAACATACTGAATTTAAATGCTTTCTGGCTTGAGATAAGGATACAATAAAATAAATTCATTACTTTTGGAAAAACCCCTATGTCCCTAGGTGAATAGATCCAATAGAAGTGAATTAGGTAATTCAGTTTGTTCATTCAATAAATTCCTTGAAGTTCTTAATCTTAATTATTTAATTAAAGTGCACAATGGATTTCTATGAAGTAAAGGCCAACACAGTTCCAAAATTGACATATTTCTCTGAAGCAAAACATCTAGTATTATAAGTGTTTATAAACACAAATGATTTAAAGCATCGCTACATTTACTTATTCCTCTGAAGTATTGATTGGATGCAGCAATTCATCTTTATCAATTTATGAGTTGAATTACTTTTAGCAATTGACAAGTTGGCCAATTTTCGAGTTCTAGAATTAATTATATCTTGATTAATATTAAGTTGGTTTTCTTGTTTGTATACTATTTATCATGCATTATGATTGAAAAATGAAAACTAATAATGCTATGCAAATTCAAATAATATCTCCTAATTATTAATTTTCTGCATAAATGCTGAAATTTCTACTACTCTTCAATTTATAATTGTTATATGATACTCGTTACTTGATAATTTTTAATTGGTGTTGCTATAAAGGACATTTTTCCCTTAATTCACTTTTAAGTAATTTAAATGCAATTTGACTTACCTATAAGCATTCATACGAGGTGAAATGCTTGGTAAAGAGATATGATCATCCACAACAATTGGAGAGTTTGATCTTGGCAAATTGTTGTGTTTATGATGAATTGGAGGGGTATGAGGAGAGTCCCGTACGTGGTAATTCTTATAATTAGTCTTCGGTGGAGGAGTTGCTGATCTAGGAGTCGGAGACCTTTCTTCAATTGGTTCTGGGGAAGCGATGTGACTATCATTAGAAACAGGAGAACATTCATCAATCTTGTTTTCAATGAAGGTGTTTTCCTTTTCTTTCTTTGGAACATCTTGGGGTTCCCAGTCTGATAAAGGCTCAGGGTCAAGGCTCGTGTTTATCTTCTTCAATGCTCTAATCAACAATTTTCTTCTATTAGGAATGAACAGAAGGTAGTTAGTATACAGTCAAACAAAACGTTTAGCCGTACAATCACAAATGAATTTCTCAGAAACAAGAAATTCAATGAAATTGACAATACAATATCTGTAGACATAATCATAATACAGGACAATACCAATATTGCAACATCTATTTTAAATGCCTACTGAGCCTAAAGAATATAATATAACAGCTCACTATAAATTTTGAGCTGAAATTGTTCCCTCATGATTACATTGAAACCATAAACAAAAAATTCGTAATCAGATTCTATTATCTCTGTTCAGCATGCCATTTATAAGAACAGAAATTTTTCTCTCGGTACTTCAGATCAAACCAAGTTGAAATTAGTCACTTAAATGTAAAAAAACAATTACATATAAGAGTTGGAGAACGTAAGTAAACAAAATTCAATATGTTAAGGACAAAAATATAGAGAAAATATATTTTAAATCATCAATTGTGGTCGAAGTACAAAAAAACCACTTGACAATACTAATACTTACTTAGGTGATGAGCGATCCTCGGCTGATCCACTATCTTTACTGGAAAGACTTGTACTTCTGGATCTATGCTTTGATCTCTTCTTCTTCTTTTTACCTTTTTTATCTTTCTTATGTTTTTTTTCTTTCTTCTTTCTTTTTTTTCTATCAGAGTCATAGTCGAGAAAATGTGGGGACCTCATGACTCTATAAGTATTTGGGGAACTTTCAACTAATTTTTTATGTCTTAACTCGCTTGATGAAGATTTAGATGATACTGAGAGTTTTCTTTCTCTAGGAACCAATAATGAGGGTGAAGGAGATCTTGGGACCATAGATGGGTCCAGTCTATGTGATCTTCTTGCTGTAAATCCCAATTCTTTTAATATCAGTTTTGATTTAATGAATTAATGAAACTGTGAAATCAAATTTATCCCAAAATAATAGTCATGATATTTTAAAATTGGTAAATATATATATATACAACTCAGAATTTCTTGAATTCTGTTGTTTATAATAAAGTTGGTTTTTCTTAGGATATTGGATTCCACAAGCAAAACAGACGATGCTGCATACCAGTGAAAGGTAGATTGATTCTTGATATTTAGATTTCGAAATAATACTAATTTTCTGCTAGGAATGGTCATATGACTGAGTGAATTTTAATTTGTGTACCATTTAAGTTGAGAATGTCCTCAACTGAGGAAGAAACGTCTTTTAATATTAATTAATAGTACTTTTTTGTTTTCCTTGTGGAATCCAATATCCTAGGAAAACCAACATTATTATAAATAACAGGATTCAAGAAAACCTAAGTTGTATATATATATATATATATATATATATATATATATAGTGTTTACATTAATTTCACTACTTTGAAATAACATGATTATAGCCTTACCTGTTGGAGAATCTACTATCAAAGATTGCCTTCGGTACAGGTATCCTTCATCAATAATGGGGTAATGGGTGTAACGACTATTTCTGTTCATAATCTCTCCTTCATCACTCTGTGATAAACTACCCTCTCCACTTTGTATTTCTCCTGCCTCTGGTGCTGAGAGATCCTCAGAACTAACATCTGAATATTCTACTAAAGGTTTCACAGGAGAGCTATCGGGAGATTTACTTTGTTCATCTCTAGTTTTACGTTTTTTAGTTTTTTTAGGTTTGTCTTTGGCATGCTTACCATGTCTATTTTTTTCCATTTTACGACGCACTTACTCGAAAATTGCACATATTAATTTGTGCTGTTTTGCCAGGGAGGCAAAACTTTCCTACAAATTCAACACATTCAAATATTTGACTCAATTTGCATTCGTATTATTTAGGTTAGGTTATGTTGACATAAGGCAATGACATGCGTCGATGTTGCCAAATCAACAGTAATCTCTGGAATTTTATGGTAAATATTTTATTTTAATTTGGAATTTTACATTTACATTCTAGCGATGGTCACCAAAGAGAGAAATTAGAAGTCTTTTGAAGTTTCCAGAAAAATAAGCCACAAACAACAATTACGAAATACACATATAGATGTATCGTACATCACCATACACCATACATATATCATAAATCAAGATCGAAAATTTGCCTTCTTAGAATATATGGTTAAATGTAAAAAAATAGTTAGATCCTAGACTGAATAATTCTAGTGGTATTAAAAAAATTGGGTCATGAAATTAATCTTTCCAAAATGGTTACTTCCATGACAAATTCATATTCAGAAAAGATATTAATATTATGTGCCGAGAACAAAGTAATTCCACGTGACACGTTAGCGGATCTTCAAGCAAAAAAGATTCGTTTATAAATATTTCGCAAACTAATTAAAAAGTGGTAGCCAATAATTCACTGTCAAAAGTTATTAGCATTGGAGCATTTGGAAAAATCTTAAGTAATTAGTTATACTGATTCGGTGAAAAGAAAAAACGGTAAAACTCTCCAAGATTTTATACGAAATTTCAACAGAGGTATTGACAACACCGACAAACATGGCATGAAATATTACAGAATATTAGAAGGCTCAAATAATCAAGAATGTATATTCAAGACATAAATAGAAAATAACTGAGATACAAGATTCGTTGGATGAATTGTTCTTAAAGATGAGTTAGAAGATTAAATTTGACATGAATGACCTTGATTAAAAAGCTATGGTGATTCCTCTACCTTTAGGGTGGGTCGAAAAAATGATAGAAAACGGATAATAGGTCCAAATAATAAAAACATTCAACTACATAATAATGTAAGGAATGTAAACTTACCTATATTTTCATTCCACGCCACTTCAAATACACTCTACATAACTTTATACATTCACTAGTGTTGATTATTTAATATCGTCGGGTTCTCTGGAGCCCTATTTTCTCTGTGAATTTTATCTAATTCGTGAGCTTTCTTCGCTCAGATATGTGAAAAATATTATAATAGAGATCTATACAAATTATTTTTATTATTTCAAATTTCTAGATGAAGCATGAGGCATCAAATTTTTGAAGATTTTAAATTTAGTGTTGACCACTCCTGTTAACAGGACGCCATTTTATCATAGTTTTGTAATTCCCATACTCTTCTTGATGACGCTACTTCGAAATATGACTTGCGCACTGAAATCTTTTATCCGTGCCATAGAATATTATTTTCATTCTAAACTTTCAAGATTCTAATGATGTAAATTATTGAAACATGAAATATTCCTTTGCACAGTAGAAGAACTATTACCACTTGCTAAGAAAAATTGAGTTGTGAAGATCTTTTGCTTTCCTAAGTCTATGGTATATATGCACCAAACAACATAATATGTTGTTCTATATATTATACAGAATTTTAACTCGGGAGAACAGGAAAAAAATCAACACATTGAAAATCACGACTTTTTATTTTGTTTTTATAGTTATCATGTTAAGTCCTTATAAGCTAACAAAATTTGTACACGGATTCTACAATATGTTAATATAAAATTATAAAATTATTTTACACAATTGACACTATATAAAACCCATTTTGTACAGAAATATTGAAAAATCACGCAAAATGGGAATTTCAAAATAAATTCATTTTTCAAGAAACATATCAAAAATATAATTTCTACAAGAAAAATAAATGAGGCTATTCCTTCCTGACGAGTGTAGTAGTCTTACAAATTTATTAAAAAATAATAAAAATCACTAGGAGATAATATCTGATTATTTTCCGCCGAATTTTTTACAAAGAAATACCTCATTTAAGGACCAATATGGTCCATAGATATTCATGAATGTATCACGAGAAAACCTTAAAAGTACACAAATATAATTTAATACATACAGCAAAAAGAAATTTACTTGAACCTATATATCAAATTTCTAGTGGAAGAGAAAACAGGTTTCATCACAATATAATAAGTACCTTGCAGAAAACAATTAAGGAATACATTCAAAAACTAGACATCAATATTTATTTCAAATAACGGAATTAAAATTAAAACTGAAGATAAAATATTTCTTTACTCTGAAATTTTATAAAATATACTGAAAAATCTTCCTGCAAAATTAAATAATTTCTCAGTTAAAAAACAGACGAAAAATGTTTATTTTGATAAACTTTACCATAACTGCACCCATTAGTCATTAAAATGATATTTATATTTACTTGATTATACCTACTGTAAATTCTGAGTATCTGTTTATTTAGAAGTTATGTTTAATCTGGAACTCATTAACAAATTTGAAAGTTTCCTCCCAAAAAAATCGAAGTTTATTTTGAAAAAAAAAATCCAAATTGCGACAATAATTAGATCTACGGAACTTAAAAATTTAAATGGGGAACCAACATATATACTATAGTTATCAAATTTTCACCATTTATTCACTAATAATGTGATAAATCTTCATTTATCACATCTTTTTGGGTGTAAAATCATTTTCAAGTGTAAAGAAATACAGAATGCATTGAGATATACAAGGAATTTTTTTATGGTGGGGAAAGGTTCTACATGTTGAGGTTGTCCAGTGTTTGAAGATCGAGATCTTTATATACTTTGTTTATTACCAAACATTTCAAGAAATTTATTTTATAACCTGTTTGACATTTATAAGGGATTTTTCAATATTTGTATAGTGATTGACAGCTTTAATATGTTCAAAATCTGTAGCCAGATGTTCTTTCAGTCTGGTTACTACTACTTGTTACTCTTTGGAATTATTGAAATCGCTTAACGTAAATGAAATTTATTATTTTGAGCCATATGTTTTACTGTAGAGATTTCTGTAGGAAAGTTTTTTTCAGACATAGTTGTTGTGAATGCTCTATAAATCATGGAATTAAGAGCACCAAATTTATGATTATCGGGACATAAATGATTGCATCTGTGGAAGCACTTTTTATAAAGATGTTAAAATTTAGTAGAAAATTCATCTACAGAATTCTTTACATTAAAACATCTAGTCTGAAATAATACATTTTCTTTACATTTAGTGGTAGAATAATTTCAAGGAAAATAAGCAAACAAATAAATGCTCTTCTAAATCCAACATAACCTTAAGTTATTCTGGACATCTATTCAAAGAAGTCAAAAATTAGTATAAGAAATTTAACTTAAAAGTGAATATAATAAATGTTGTATAACTTAAGTGAGCCAAACAGGTAGGAACTTTGAAACAAGATTGAAAGAATATCTGACTACAGACAAAAGGTAGGCAGTCTTTAAACATATTAAAGCTATCAATCACCAGTCCATAAAGATCCCGATCTTCAAATACAGGACAACCAATTAGAAATGAACCGATCCCCACTCCTAATATGTACCCACCATAAAATTATGATACCTTATATATCTCAATATTCGTTTGCACTTGAAGATGATGTAACAGTCGAAACATGTGGTATACCACATTTTCAGTGAATAAATTGTGAAAATTTTTAAAAATATAGTGTTTTATTCTTCAATATACAATGGATTTTCATTAAATAAAAACTTTATCAGTATTATCTACTTAAATATGAGAAACAATCAGTTCCTCTGCAAACTTCATCTTTAAAACTTGGCATGTTGCCTTTCACATCCATTACTCAATGACATTCTGAAGTATGACAACTCAGATATCTGTAATGTGGATATTTTCTAATACTGAATAATTCAGAGAAAACATTTTTTTAAGATATCAAACTTAACTTCTAATCTAAGACATATTAGGAGTAAAATCAAGTAAAATGAACCAAGTGCTCACAATATCTTCAAATGATTATTACGGTAAAATTTACATATTACTTTTTTCGACAAAACATTTTTGAAGAATTATTATTGCTATCATCAAATATGCTATAGGTATATAAATTTTCCAATTTATCTAGAAAGTTTAAATACAAAAATACATTCTAATGGAAGAAAGATTACTATTATTTCAATTCATCAGAAAATTTTTACACCGTTTTCCAAAAATGTTGTTTTAGGGATTTATATTACTGAATGAAACATGAATGAGATTCTATATTAGATTGTCCCTAGGTAAGATCTATTCTAAATTTTTGAATGGTCCAATTTAATTTCTGCCTGATAATACAAAAAAATTCTTCTGTTGAATACTCTGTTAAAAAACATTGGAATTTTAATAATTAAAAAAAAAAAATAAATAAATATTAAAATTTCAATGCCGAAAATTTAATTTCGGATAAATTATTTCAATAAGTTCAAATTATATCACAACTAGGGAAACAATTCAATGAATGAATAGTTTCATATTCATAAATATATTCATATGGTAGAATTGGGGATCTACATTTCATAATTTTCAATTCTTAGGCATAATAATTGCACCAGTTCTCATTGCTTACATTGCTAAGCTTTTTTCAAGTGTTTATGATTTACTAATATTACAGGAATTGGATTTCAAACGAAACGAAAATTTTGCATACCCTAACATTATGATATTTGAAATATCTATATTTTGTACTTTCAGCATACTATGCAAAAAATTCAAAGACTTACTCAAAACAACAAACATAATATCGTTTTATTACATCTATTGTTATAAGCTATTCCTTGTATTTGGTTCTGGAATGATTGCTTCAATTTTAAATAATCAATTTGTCCTTCAGTTTACAATATAATATATCGAAACTATACCAAATGAAAATATTTTAAATATCATAATATTAATGCATAAAGAATTTTATTTCTTTTGGCTTTAATTAAATTAAAATTATTTTATAAATAATCTCACTCAAATTTTGATTCAATTTGATTATTACAGTATGTTGAATAATATTGAAAATTCAACACCATTTAAAAAAAGAGACCCCTCCCTCATGCCCCTTGATTCTGCCTCGCTTTGTTAGATCGGATAATTTAAGATGAGGAAATTTTCACATAAATAACAATTTTTTAAATTTTAACACTTTGGATATTGGTTCTTGGTCACACTTAGCATGTTGAAACAAACATGTTTTAAGGCTATTCTGCATTTACCTGAACATTTATTACCCCATTTTAGCAACCCAATGTCTAAACTTAGTTCTCAAATATAAATCCTAATACTTTAGTACCTGTCACTTAAAACAAATGAGCCATTGCAAAGTATGCAGAATAAACTGAGTTACAAAACTATATTATCAAGAGAGGGTTGTGCTCTTGACAGAACTGATATTGATTTAAAATTCTCGGAAGTGTTATTTGTGCAGTTATCTCCCTTTCTCAAGTGCCTTTTCATCTTGCAAAGTGGTGCAGAATCAGGTCTCAAATTGACACCTGCATACACATATGTGCAATGAAAAATGTTGCTGTTAAAGAATTGTAAATTTTGAAAAGGTCTTCAAATCGATTATCATTGCAATTTTGTATATGATTTCTAAAAATACATTCATTATTTATTATAAAGCTGCATGACCATCTGGATTAGAAATATGATGATTTAATTAATATTTGATATAGAATGGGAATGAGAATATTATATATAAAAAATAAATACATAACGCAAAAACTTGATACTATAAACAAATATATATATATGTATAATAAGGAACGCTTTTGGACGAACATATTGGCCCTTCACATTAAATTTTGAGATATCCCAAAATAACTTCATTATTTGTAGTCAACAGAAGAATCTGTTTAATATTTGTGTTACCCACAAAAACGGGTAAATAAAAATTAATTTCAAACGGTTTCCCTATTCGATAAATCGCTCCTAAAATTGGAGAACCGTTTGAAACATATTGCACAGCTGGCAACTACGAACTTTCATAAGATTTTGCCAGCAAATACCATGCTATCGTGTAAAAAAAACAGTCTTGACCTAATTATGTCCTAATCCTATATTACGATACATGGGCAGGAGAAAAAATACATTTATGTACAAGTATCACCAATCTTACACAGCTTCACTTTTCTTTAGAGGTGTCAATGCGACTCGGAAATGGACTTCTTGATTGCCATCCACATGCTATGCACAGTAATATGAACTTACATAAGCTTAATTTTGGATGATGTAGGTCTTTCTTCTTTTGTTGTTAATTGTCCTTTCATATTCTAAGAGTTCTTTTTGAGCTAGTGCTACCTCTACTCGTAACATTTCATGATGATCTTCCAGGTCTTCATAACCATCTTCTGACACCTAATAAGTGATAGAATAAAATTAGATACCTTCATTTGTCTTTTTATAATTTTATAACACTTGGGAAATACAATATTTTACCAACCTGAATGTCATATTCTTCATCGTCTTCATTCTTAACATGTATATCTACATATTCGTATTCAGCATTCATGTTGTTTTCTACTTCTGCTTCTACTTCCTGTTCAGAGTCCGACTGTTCACTTTCTGCGCTTCCGCAAGAGTCAACATAGGTATCACTTTCGTCATAGCTGCAAGCAAACTTCATTTCCCCTCTCTCTAGTGCATCCAGATGTTCTGAAGAAAAAATATCCATAAAAAGATATACTTTGGAGTAACACTGACTGTTTTGTTCAACAAGGATGGTCCCAGAGTTACCTAGTCACTTATTTGTAGAATAATTTCAATAGTCGATAGAATGTTCAATTCCAAAACAAAAATGTTCTATAAAAATAGGTCCGCAAACACTTTTTAATCCAACTACAGGGTGTTCAAGTTTCCTTTATTCTTTCAATTCTTCCTAATAATTCTTGTAGTTTCTGAAATATTCAGATCAAACTTGGAAACCTCATCCTCCAATCTTGGCCAGCACATTCTCCCCCCTTTCATTTGGCGTTAATTAAAAGATAAGGTCTATATGGTTGCTGTGGAAATAAGGGAAGAACTTGTTGATCGCATTCAAAATTCATGTGCTGACTCAAGAAATATCAATGTTATTGCTTCCGCACAAAGGTGTGAATTATATACATGACATAATGGTTTTTTTCATTGAGATTTTAGAGCTAAGCTTTCTTGGGATATGTAAATAATAAGATAATTTTGTATTCTACAATTTCCTAAATAATTACGAAGCTTACCGAACTTTTTTGGTCGTAAGTAGAAAAACATGCAGGATACAAGTTTTCAAAAATATTAAGTCAATAGGGAAAATGGTCAGTGGCATTCGACAAAAAAGTTTTGTGGTTAAAATGAGAGAATAACCTTTAAAAAAATATAACCCTGTAGATTATCAAAACAATTCTGATCATCACTCTATTTAAACCAAAAGAAGCACCTCATCCTTCGTGTTTGATTAGAATATCTCGTAAACTATAAAAAATATTGGGAGAAAACGAAAAAAAATCTGAAAACTTTAACATCCTGCAGCTAGGTTATGAAGCGTTTGTGGACCTATGTTTATAGGACGTTTTTGCCTTCAAAATTAACTTTCTATCGACTGTTAGTTATTCTATAAAAAGATATACGATTCTGTATAGATGGCGTTGTTTGAAAATAATTACTATGGTTAAGTTAGGTTACAATGTACCAACCTTTGCCTATGTTCAAAAACTTTATATATTTTAGTGTTTATTTAAAGCAAACACACTGAGAACGAGGAAAAAATTCATTTTATATTATAACCGTGGCTTTTACAAATTAACATTTGAACTGAATTATGTGGCCATGTAGAAATTAAAAGATTTCTTGTAGACTATGTTGTTCTTTTTAGGTACTTTTGGGATTCACCTCCTAAGTTGAATTGATATTTAACAGCAGAATTTTACTATTTTTACCTGGATATACCATAGCCTTTTTGATAGCTGTGGGGTCCTTCCTAGACCACTTCTGTACCTCCTCGTCCATTTTACTGATTTTAGCAGGATTCATAGCCCATAAGCATCCCTTTCTTTGGGATCCATTTACCGGCGGTTTTTCAATTTTTTCAAAACACTTATTTAATGACAGATTGTGTCTAACTGAATTTTTCCATCCACTGGGAGCTGTTTTGAAGTAAGGGAAGTGTTTGCACATGAAGTTGTATATTTCCGAGACAGGCAAACTTCCACTATGACTATTTTTTAAAGCCATTGCTATAAGACAACTATAACTATAAGCTGGTTTAGGATACGCCCGTTCGTCGTCTTCAATAATAACCCTATTGTTATTATTGAAAGTCTTTTTGTTGCTATTAGCGGGCAGTACGGTTCGTACCGCAGTTATATTATTTACTTGTGTGATATTTATAGGTTTAGCAACAGTATTTCTGAATGTCAATACTGTAGGTTTAGATACAGTTTTGATTGTTGGTTTGGCAAGGATGGGAGTAACTTTTGTAATAGTTTTCAATACTGGCTTTTCTTCGACGTCGTTCAAACTTCGAATTAAATCCTTCTTAACAACAGTGGCTTCTTGTTTCATTGTGGATACTTTCAAAACAGATGGAGAGAATGTCAAATGACTTTCTTTCAAAGATGGTGAAGGGGACCTTACATTTTGCGACAGACTAACAAGGGGCATCACAGCGTTTGGATTAACCATAGTTGTCCTATCATCTCCACTGAAATCCAAGTTGAGGCTCGAATTGGACAGTTCCGAGCTTGACGAGAACCATTTTATATCGTGCACTTCCTCGAATTCTAGCGGTGGTAAGTCGGCGAAACTAAAGCTTGGAAAATCGCTGTGACCACCAACTAAGGTTTCTATTTCGGTTTTAATATCAATATCTAGCATATCTTGAAAGGACATCGAATCCGTGGCGCTCAAATATAGATCCATTGCTGACATGGTGGATGAATTTTGTCTGTAAAAAAAAAACAATTATGAATTTATGCAAATAAATATTGAGCAACAATTTCTTCACCTCAAAATTAAATATTTGAACGTTGAGTAAACAGACTGGTAGGTGGCGCGCTTAGTTATATGTTACCAGGACCCGCATTGACTATTATTTGGACTTTAATTGAACTCAACAT
This sequence comes from Megalocaria dilatata, assembly GCA_034642435.1. Lineage (NCBI taxonomy): Eukaryota > Metazoa > Arthropoda > Insecta > Coleoptera > Coccinellidae > Megalocaria > Megalocaria dilatata. The sequence goes on along the minus strand of CM067857.1, from coordinate 33,639,011 downwards.
ATATTCCAGTTCGGCGTTTGATGAATGTAGGACATACAAATCAAGACGCTTATTTATATTTTCTCCTAGAGATTAGAAGATTGAAAATAAGGACGTAGCAATTAATTTTCTATTATTAAATTCAGTATTTTTAATGTCCTTATAAATACGGCGATTAGAATACAGTATATTATTTTAACATCAAAATGTAACCTTTCTAATTATTTTTATTCCCCGTTAGATTGAACAAACGAAAATTAAAAGCAAATGAACAACACTCAAATTAGGTGTATTGTTTCAATTAATTGTCCTCTACTAGTTTTAGGGGTATTATCGTAATTAACATTGGACAGACAGATTTTTCAGTTCGATTTTTAAACTTGCGGCAAGTTAGAATTATTTATAACAACCTATTGAAATATTTACATCAATATAAATAATAATAAGCTAATTATCTTTACATTAAAGTGTTGACTGAGAGTTTCGGAAAAGGTTACAATAGATTTTTGCACGCTCGTATCAGAGCGTCTATTACATTGTCCAAATATCTTTATTTTTTGTTGAAAATGGCTACAAACGATTACATTGCAGCTACAGATATCTTCAAATGATAGCAGAAAATCAATGCTGTCTGCAACTCGTAGTTCGTAGGCACAAAACTCGACATGTTTAAGGTTATAGAAAGATATACAGGTATATATAACTTGGGTTGCTGCGAATTGAAAATCTTAGTCAGTTGTTAGAGAAAGATAATGGTGCTGCAGAAGCGGTCTTATTAACCCGATTCATTTCTTCACCTGGTAATACTACTTGACTGTAAAATATGTCTATACATTAGGCGTTCTGAAAAAAATGAGCTTCAATACCGAAATAAGATTATAATGATAAACGTCAGGTTGAATTTATGAATATTTTGAATATAAATTTTAATACTAGTTTTTTATTAATTATTACGTATATCCTAAAGTTAAGTGGAAGCTAGAAAAATGTTTGTTGTTCGATTTTAGATGTACAGAATCCGTAAATATCAAACTGCAATTAGATACCAATTAATAATAAAATAAACACATATTTTTTATTAATAATGTAAACAAATACACTTGGTTTAAGTTTCACCAAAGTTTAATTTATATTGTTGACATATTTGTTTCGGGTTTCAACCCATTTTTAAAATGTTTTGTAAATGGGTTGAAATGGTTAGATACTTGGAGAGCAAAGGAGTCTTAAGCGACAGACAATATGGTTTCTGCAAACACCGATCAACAGTTGACCTCCTTAGCTACGTAACGCAAGTGTGAAAAAGGGCTATTGAGCGCTATAGAGAATCTAGATCAGTTGCTCTGGACATATCTAAAGCCTTTCGATCATGTCTTTCTCAAGACTTTTCTAAATAAACTATCTTCGTGTGGTTTTCCCGGGAGTCTCTGCAATTGCATGAAGAGTTCCTCGCCAACAGAAACATCATGTGGTCGTGCATAGTGTCAGTTCCCGTGGTTTCAACGTAAACGCTGGAGTGCCCCAAGACTCAGTTTTGTACCCCACTTTCTTCCTGATCGACATAAACGATCTTCTTAGTGCGACCGAGAACCACATTGAGCTTCGCGTATGATAGCACGCTGATGTCCTTCTTTCACCAGTGACAAACCTTTGAACACCGTTGAGTCTGTCCTCCATATATGCCAGAAAATCGATTCCCTGAACGAATATCTCAAAAACATAAATGAATGGGGTCAACGAAATTTGATGCCTCGAAGACCCAAATAACTTTTTTCAAAAAGCTCAGTTCGTCACTTCTGACTTGATGATGGAAAACCAAGTGTTTAAACAAGTGATTCCATGTATCTTCTGACTGCCAACTCTTCGGTCTGTTTGGGGGAACATATGACCGACATTGCGAAGCCTGCTGCAAATAATCTGGGAAATATTTCTCTACAGATCAGGTTCTGCTCTGATGTTTGGAACTCGGCACCCAAGCATTCGTTACAATTTTGGATTCCATTCAGAAAAGAGCAGTACGACTGATTGACTGCCCAACTATAACAGCCAGTTTGCAGTCGTTGGAACATAGGAGAGTTGCCTACTTGTGCTTGTTCAATAGATATTATCACGGTGGATGCTTCGAGAAACTGTAGGAAATGATGCAACCTAGTGATTTAAGGCCATTTTCGGTCAAAATTCGAAAATTACAGAAATTTGGGCGACGCCGTTCTCTGGAATTAGCGCACAGGGAAATTCACATAATTAACAAAGTTCCCTTCAATAATTTTTTTCTCTCATTATTTGACAGTCGAATTTCAAATCTTGTAGTACGAGCTGGTTTGCGTATTTACCAATATAAATTGCAGTCTGTTGAGAAAAAATCCACTTCAGCGTGATAAGATGGAAACATTTTTTAAAATTCAACCCCATTAACGGCAGTATTACCATATACAAACAAGTAGAAAACTATGATATTATCCTGATACTCCTAGATCTTCTGTGAAGATCCACAAGAAGCCTTATGTAGCTGATGCGAGTGAGGAATTCAGTTCAGTGTTCTGGTTAGGATTTATTACTGCGTCCTGTGAATTTCGGATCCAACAGAGAAATAGTGGCTGAAACCATCTGACCAGACAATTTATCTTCTACCCAGACGGAGCTTGAACTCGGAACTTTTCGGTTCCCAGTCAAAGCTCTTCCCTGAGGTATCATCATTCATGATATACAGTTCTGAATTTTCCTGGTGTTCAAAATTACCAGATAAACCATTCGAAATGGAATCATCAAGTTTCACTAAAATCTTAATCGGAATTTGAGGTGGTACTCAGAATATCATTTGAAATTTTGGATACAAGGGCTGTACATGTAAATAAATATTTATTATCTAAGCTCCGACTGGTATCTGATAGTACTAATTTGAATATTTGGTGTTCTCAATGTTTTTAATTGTAATTTTTAACGACTTCCGAGAATACTGCAATGAAAACGTATTTATGCTAATTCGTTTCCGGGTGTTATCATTTCGTTCATTTCATATCTCTAACAATCACAATGAAAAATTCTGATGAAAAATACTGTTCGGCCCGTCGATAACTTTGAAAAAGTGACTAAAAACTTGATATTATCAGGGTAGGTTTTCAATCCAAATGGAAAGATAGAGTACTGAAATGTTGTACATACGCAAATTGAATTCAAAATTATATGAAATGTATATTCTCAGTACCCTCTAAAAAATATATCCAAACAAATTGAAGGAGATCTAAGTACTCCACTTGAATGTTTATTCAAAACTTCGTGATGATCATAGTACTAGATTTTGCCCTATTTTAATTTGATAGCGTGTCCCTAAAATAAGTTATCCAAGAAACCGGCTGTTATACAGCGTCCTACTGCAAAAATAATTAAAGTTTTTTTTTTATTTAACTGCACTACTACGATTGTACTAATAACAAATTGACATAGGAAACTATAATTACTTTCATAAAGTAGAATAAATAAAGTGGATTAAAATTCTAGATAGTTGGAATACATGACAATTCTTTCAATATATTTCAAAGTAACTGAATATTTCACTAGTGTAACTAGTAATAACCAGTGTAACTAGTAATGTGTAACTGATGATGTGTTTATATCATTTTCATTGATTTATTTTCAGAAACTGGAAATAATAAACCAAATATCTTCGAAAGTGAAATTAATAGTGATTACACAAATTAGACCAACTCAAAAGAGATGCTGGTGTGTTGTCCATGTATTCAAGACTTAACACCAATTATATAGAAAGGTAAGCGATAAAAAATCAAATATTCTGATCAAAAACGGACGAACTTTAATGTCAAAAACTCATAGCCAAAGATCTTCATTAAATATTCAGCAATTTTCAATAATAATTTTAACATTATTTTAATAATTCAATAAACTTAAACGATATAAATAATATTTTTTCAGTTGAATCTGTCCTTAAGTGATGGAAATTCATTTTAATTAAATAAAATGATGAAGATCTCGTATATTTCCACATTTTATTGATTTTATTTAATATCAAGAGTTCCTACTCTACAGCATTACCACCATTAATTATAATGTTTAATGTGTCATGAATATGCATTTTTCTTCAATTTTTTACATGTCGTATAGATTAAATGTTTTGCGGGAAAATTTTGAATAAAAACCTGGTTATGGTACTCACCTTTAATGTCTGTCCAGTATTTTTGGGAACAAATTCTAGATAGCAGACGAATTTTTTATTCGATTTTTAGAATCTACTTAGTTAAAAACAATTGTGAAAATTTGAAGGTAAAAAAAGTATATTATTTAAGGATATAATAACCAATCCAATAAAAATTTCTATTTCAAAAGTGTAAATCTGCTAGAATTTTCATCTTCACAAAATTCTAATAAAATAATTTCGACTTTCTCTGATAGTCAAAAGAAGATTTGTTCATCACATTTTCACGGAATAACAATCAATACAAAAGGCGAAAAGTGCTGCTGACGTGAAGTCAGGAGCGTTTACGCTCTTGTTCATATCATCCACTATCCTTACATAATATTGTTTTGTCTTCTAACTCAAGCGAAACAATAACACGCTGTTCCCTAGAACTAGCGAGTAAAAACATCCTTAATTTTCTCAAACTGAAACTTGACTCTCCTATAATAATAGTAATAAATGTTTAGAAACTTATAAAAGCATCGTGTGAAATTTATTTTGAATATAGTTTGTAATTAACACAAGCTCTCTAATAAATGAACCCAGGTATTGTTTGATTATGTCCAAAATTTAATAAAGATTATGTGCTTATTATTTTGTTCAGTCTATGGATTCTAATGAAACAAAGATTTGAGAATTTTTTAACTCCCTAAATTCCTGTTGCTTCTGAAATAATAAGTCAAAAACTATTCTCTGCTACAAAACGAATATGTTGGATTTTGATCAGTTTTTCGAAAAGTAGGGAATTCCACAGGTCATTTTGTTCATTACGAGATTTATTCTTGGGCTAACGCTATATATGAAAAATCTTTATTGTTTTCAATATGTTTAATTTTTAACCTTTCGTTGCCAGATGTAGATTTTGAGATTATCTAATTGTGTGGGAAAATATCATTCATTTGGAAAAAACGTTAAGGGAATAACAATTATTTTTATACTTAAAATTAAGCCTACTGTTTAATTCATAAACTCCTCAAGTTATAATCAAGACGGCATTTATAGTATTTATATCTGAGTAAGACATTTATATGTGAAGAGTAGAGATAAACAGTGCGTACATAGGGTTTCCAGCAATTAAACGTGTAACAGAACGACCGGATGAAATTAATTCAGATTTGCAACATCTGGCAACAAGATAAAGTCATCAGACGAAAGAAAAAGTTTATTTTACAGAAAAATTATCGAATTAATTCGTTTTTTTCCCGACATTGGTAACCTCGTAAATGAAATCATATTTCTGGGTACTTTTATTGCCCATTAAATAAAATTATTTTCAAAAATTCCTTACAGTGAATGATTTCATTAAGTTTCGTAAAAATAGTTCTCGATTTAAATAAATAATATGGATAAAAAATCAAAACAAGCTTTTACTTTGATGTACCTTTTCATGAACAGACTGTATATGGCGGCAGATGGCAAACGCCGAGGGGCTGGAAAGACCTATTAACCATTAGATAGAGAACAAACTATACATCTATCCTTCATGCAATTGTTAAAAGAGGGGACCAATATAATAGGGTGAGAAAACAGGATTTCAGAACCCCTCCAGGAATATTTAAAAGGATATTCTGAAAAATCAATACCAGTATTTTGAACGATTTGAAAATTAACGAGATAATTTAAAACAATTGGACACTTCAAATAACTGAGGTACAATAGGGTGACTCCAAAACATTGACTTTCACGACCGAATACACAAAGAAGGCAAAATACAAAGTGCATTGTCATAATTCTATAGAATACCCTAAATCTGTGGGAATATCCTCAAGTTTTCTAAAGAAACCTGTCAACAGGTATCTTTTCACACCTGAGCAAAACAAGACAGCGTGAAATAAATTCAAACAAATACAAATGAAATTAATTTTTAAATCTCTGATTTCAACTTCAGAGTTCAAGTTCAATCAACTAATTTGCAGGCAACGAACTTATAGATGTCTAGCCGGTTATTAGAAAAAGAAAGAAATCGGTAAATACTTCTGCTAGAATAGGTAAAAAGATTGAGGTGGTTCATGGAAAAAGGAAGTTCGAATCTCACGGTATCGTCTTAATAATGAAATCTTCTCGTAATATCAAAACTACTTTCCGATTGACCTTGAATTTTTTCAGATAATATTCCCGCCTAGAACATAAAATTATTTAGAAAAATTATTTTACTTGAATTTCCTATAGGAATAATTATAATTTTTCCAAAAACTTTTAATAAATTTTACCACTATTCTTATGAAATTTTGGATCAATTGAAGGTGGGTGTACCCTACCAACCGATCTATAATTGACAAAAATTCCAAAATGTATATAAAACGTCACCAATTCAATAATCACTGCTTCGATATTAAAAAAATACCCGATTTACTAATAAATTCTGAAATCGAAACATGAAACATGTAGATTTTTACAAAAATGAAGTAAAAGAGCGGGATATCAATGGCGGGACCAGTTCATTATTACCAATACACACGTTATGAAAACTGTGTTTCTCTGTTTCCATAGATTTTTAACAGAAATGTCACTAAAAAATAAACATATAATATCGACAATACTTACCAACTAATTATATTCTGTCAATAATTAATGTCTAATTGTATTTCCAGGAAAATTATGCATAAATACAAAATTCGACACTGACAGTACACAACACCCTACGAATGTACACAAACTCGCAGTTAACCACAAAGAACGAAGAGGGAATTCAAATAGCGCGCTCAGTATTGGATGGCGCAAGTCACGTGAGCTTCCCGCCTTCTTGCTATTGGTTGTCACATGAACGGTAAAAAACTTGGACATCGGGTTTTCTTCAACCTTACACATGCTGGGCCGATGACTTTTAATTTAACCTATATTTTCTGTTGAATTTCGAGAGTGATCGGAAAATAAATGTTACCATTATCTAGTTCGACAAATGAGGAATATTTTGGTTAGAGTCAGTACTGCTTCCGACAGATACATATTGCAAACGAACGATGCAAAGTTTGTCAAATTCATTTTGCCGGTTGGCTCAATGAGATCCATCATGGCGCCGGTCAATAGAATTTTCTTATCGTGCAAAGATTACAATGAAATCGGAAAGGAAGTACTAGTTCTGAATAAATTCTTTGTAAAATTGAGAATGCCGAACCATATAAAAACGTTATTTCTTTGATATTTTATTTAAACAAAGTTTTTTGATATCGATCGATCGGGAGATTCCATTGTGCATCAAGGGGAGGTCGCTTGGAATGTATAATCTCAACGGAAAAATCGATATTTATTTTGAAAGGATTCAATTGTAGAATTGAGAGTTAGTATAAACTCAATTATTTTCTTTTCCAAAGGATATCATCATTATGACTGAAAATTATCTGTCCATATTTATATCTGAAGAAATTATTTGAACTGTATTTCCATTGCTCCTTCATAAGTTCATAATGAATTCTGAAGATGTAAAAGGCTAAATAATTTGATTTCCAGTTTTCCTGAATAGATCTCATTCCAGCATTTATTCATATACTTTTTGCCATTTGTTCAACATTTGTGGGTACCTATTAACTGTAATTATATATGTGATCTAATTATTCCTCATAGGATACCTCATCTTGACTGCATTTAAATATGCAGTTCATTGAAATATTGTAATTTCTCAAAAACTGTAGACTTTTCTCCATTTTGATTTTCTGGGCCATAAATTCACTCTCTATCATTGATATTTGTTTTATATCCTCATGTTTCTGAAACAAAATATTACATTGAATTATAAAACAAACTGGTAACATTAAAATATATTAATAATGAGGGAGAAAAAATGTATTCTTATTAAAAAAATTTGATCCAAAAATAGTTTTGGAGATCAATCTCCACTCCTGTTACAGAACTGACTGCAAAATTCTAAAAAATTCCATGAATGAGGAATAAGCCACCAGTTGAGATATGCAATGTTTCTTCACAACATGATACATAGTTTATATCTATTTTCAACACAGGTACAATATTTTTATATTGATATTTGTTAAATATTTGAGAGAAATACTAATTATTCTACAGAAGCTATAATTAAATTCAACATACATAATCAATGATGTTTTAATCTTATTAGGGTACATTATAACTATTGGAATAAAATATCTATTGTCAAATTTAGCCAGGAGAACACAAAACCGTTTTCAATTTAGGAAATTTGACAAAATGATACATTTCACAAAAATTAATTAACACGTGAGTTGTAAAGGTTGTTGAAATGACCAAATTCAAATTTTTTTCTGAAACAACTACAATATATATTAGAAAATATATACTAAAATATTGAATTGTATTTATAATACACCTGATTCAAATAAAACTTTTTTGAACGTTTTCAATATATATTGTAGAGATTTCTGGAAAAGAATTTCTGAATTTAATATTTTAATTCAATAAATTCTTTCGAACATTTTTGATCTCTCAACCGTGAAACTGCAGCATTTTTATAACAGGTAAAAATAGTTGTGAATTGCGTACAATAATGAAAGATCAAATTTTTTTAGCAGTAGAACACAATACCAGAAATAATGAAATAGTAGTTTCCAAATATTTTCAACACCACAAACAGTTTACATAAAATTAAATTACAATTTGCAAAATTTCATTTCCACCATTTTTTCTTATTTTGTACTGGGTGCTCGAAAACTTTGATATATGGAATCTGGATCTACATGAAAAATTAGTATTAAGAGCTCTTTTTGCACTTTTTTCATTCTCGATAACCAAAGTAATAGGCCTTACAATATTTTCATCAGACACCTAATAATCCACTCTAACTTTAAATATTTATATGGCTTCATAAAATGGACTTTGAGAAACTATTGAAAGTTTCTATATCACTTAATTGAATTATTGAATGGTAGTACCATTACTTTGTGATTTACATTAAAAATGGATTTCTGGAAAAGAATTTCTGAAATTAATATTTTAATTCAATTAACTCTTTTTTGTTGAACACATTTTTGATCACTCGATCTTTCCTGAAACTGCAGCATTTTTATTACAGGTATAAATAGTTGTGAATTGTGTATAATAATGAATGATCAATTTTTTTTAGCAGTAGCACAAATAATGAAATACTAGTTTCCAAATATTTTCTTGAAAATTCCATAGAAAAATTGGCTTCTCAATAATTCTGATTATATTGATTCATTATCATCAAGAACATTTATGCAATGCATACAGTTTTATGACAACATAAATAGTTTACATAAAATTAAATTACAATTTGCAAATTTCAGTTCCACCATTTTTTCTTATTTGGTACTGGGCGCTTGAAAACTTTGATATATGGAATCTGGATCTACATGAAAAATTAGTATTCAAAGCTTTTTTTGCACTTTTTCATTCTCGATAACCAAAGTAATACAATATTTTCATCAGATACCTAATAATCCACTCTGATTTTAAATATTTATATGGATTCATAAAATGGACTCTGAAAAACTATTGAAAGTTGCTAATCACTTAATTGAATTATTGAATGGTAGTCCCTTTACTTTTTGATAGTTCATTTTAAAAATGAAATAATTAAGAAAATACTCTATTACTTTCTTATTATTGAAGATACAGTCAGTGGTTTTATTACATTTTTAAACTCGTGTTATACAGTGGTTTGAAAATATAGTAAAACTAGGAAACGCTAGTTACTTTATCCTCAATTATTATTGAGGAATCATTTTTTATTGAAAAGTGATAGAATACGAAGTACTTTTTCATTAATCACCAAGTAAAAATAAGGGAAGTAGGATATATTCTCACTTTTCATTGAGTACAATGCATTTCGATATACAAAATCTTCGTCAAATACTGAATACATTAATTAAAAATGGAACACATTATTAATTAACACTTTGGATATTTAAAGAAAAAAATTCAAATTACAGCTCAACATTTGATATCAATTTGTTAGCAAACTACTTTCTTTAAAAATAAATAGGGTAAACAAGAAATTACTTCGCTTTTATTACTGAGGATGCTGTGACCTGAGTTTGGTTTTATTACATTTTCAAACTGATGTTATACACAGGTTTGAAAATATAGTAAAACTGCGAAACTTAGGACACTGCATCCTCAATAATAAAAAACGAAGTAATTTCTTGTTTACTCAATTTAGTTTTAAAGAAAGTAGTTTGCAACAACTATGACAAATTGATATCAACTGTTGAGCTGTAATTTGAATTTTTTTTCTTTAAATATCCAAAGTGTTAATTAATAATGTTTGTTTTTATTATGTGCTTTAATTCTTGTTTATGCTACCTCTTTTCAAATAACACGCATATCAAAATAAAAAAGAAATTATAGCATAGTTTCCAAACACCTTGTTATAATTCAAATCACCAATGCCATGAATCATCTAATTTTTCTACACTTGTTAGAATTTCTAGTATTCCATTTCGATTCAATGTTATTATTATAAGTGTAGGACTTGCAAAAAGTTTATTTCATTGATATATACAAAAAAAATGTTTATAATAAGGATTAATTTGTGTGAAAAATGTTTTTCATCAAATAAATTTCATTAATTGTTTTTCAGGATATAATCAAGAAATATATCAAGTTTCTGTTGGTATCCAATGCAATGAATAAAAGCATTTATAAACAAAATGATTTAAAATGAATTTTAGTAGCTGCAAAAAAGGTACTGTTCAACTGTTCAGTACAAACATCAAAATGAATGACGATATTCAGTTTTTCAAATAGCCCTTAAAATATCTTAGAATAAATGCAAGAAAATGAATTTCAATAATAATGGATATGAAGAGGAATCTGTCCTAGAAAAATAAAGTAGAAAACTTTTAGGGAAATGCAAGTTCAATAGAACTTGCAACATGATTCAACAGTTTTTTCTTATGATGAAAGTCAACCTTCCGAAAATACCAAAAATTAAGAAACTTTTATCATATCGAAAATAAACTTCACGGCAAAGAAAAAGTAATTTTTTGTTATTTCAAAGAGGCTTTGAAGATACTCTCGTATTCATTATTTTGCATTTCAGTGCAAAATTTTTAATGCCAACATCTACTTCTCAAGCTATAAATATGGTAAAATAAGATCTTCAAAATATACCAAAACCAATATTCCATCTAACACACTTAAACAGAAGTATAGGCACTTATTTCAAGTCAAGAAAGCTTCAAATTTTAGTAAGTACATAATTATTTTCATAAGAAATTCTTTATTGCTGCTTTTAGCACAAAAAATCAATGTTTGCAAAAAAGGATATATTTGACACTTTACCATAAACATTTCAAACTGCAAACCAATTATACTAGAAGTTTCGCAGAAAATTAACTGGCATATTATTATGGATGTTTTGAAATGCACTTTTCAATTTATTCTAACAAAGAAAAGAATCGAACACATTTAAGAAGGGATAGAGCTTAATCCACAAATAAGATTGAGAACTACTACAGAAATAGATATTTGAGTATCTAGAATATCGGTTTTCCTAAAAGTTCTCAACCTGTTGAAGGAACAAATCGTCAAAATTAGCTGGCTTTTGAAGTTCTACCCAAGATCGAATCCCTTGTTCTCTGCAAGATGTAATTCTTCTCAAGTTATCACAAATGAAAAAAAAAAACACTTGTCACATATATATAATCTCTCAAATGTCTCACCTTTATATGTTGTAGAATTTTTTAAGCTTTTTTCATCATATACACCAATGAATTAATATAAATAATGCTCATATATAATCCAAAAATAACCAAAAAAGATACTACGGGTAAAAAAAATAAATAGCTTCATAATTCACGAGAAATAGTTTCACAAATTGAGAGAAAGGATCTCCCACAACTTACTTTCTTCAAGAACCAATTTGAACCTGCTCAACTCACAAGTCTCATAGGCTTCCTCATGTATTGTAATTTCCATCATCTGTAAGGAAAAACATGATTAAACAACACATACTGTTGATACCTAAACTGTATTACAAAATTCCAATCAACAATTTCAAGTTATGGAATCAAATATGGCAGACTTGAACACGCATTTTAAGTAAAAATATTTTATTCAAAAGGTGAACAACTTCTGTAATAGTTTTCTTAAACTCATTTCCAATATTCAAGGCTATATGAGAATTTATAACGAAAATTAAAACATTTACCGAAGGGAAAAATCTCCCACGTAGTAAAAAACGAGCTGAATATTTCAGCAACGCCATCCCTTTTTCACGCAATTATTGCAGTTTTTTCTATTTTAAAACACATAAAATAACTTGAGGTTCAAAATATATCCAGGAATGAACAAACAGAGAGAGTTTTAAGCCTATAAAACAGTTGAAAAGTGATCAACCCACCCAAAAAGCCAAGCTAACATGTCACCAAAAGCGTTTTGGAAAATTCGTCATATTTCACAATATTTTTACCAAAAATACGATTGAATTATGGAAACTACTTCATAAAAGGTTGATTAAGATGTTACTTGAGTATATTATGCACAACTTACTTGAATAAGCACCCTCAACTATCAGCATCTGAACAATGAATTTGCACCCAAACAGAGCGTCTGTGTGCATTGCTTGACAGCTACGCGTTTCGTTAGTTTCCAAGCGTTGCTGGCTGGACGCTGAATCAGCTGATCGGATAGACATCTGACGATCGGGGCAGCAATTGAAAATATACCGTTGAACACGTGTTCCACCTATATGCAAGGGAAGTAAACTTACTTTAATGGAATTTCACCTAAAAATGAAATTGAATTTTAAATAAAATTAATAGGGATATTAAAATACCAATTACTCATATTAGTGAATAGGTGAAATTCAACTTTATTTTGAAATTGCAAATTCAGTTCAATGCATTTTTAAAAATTATTGTAACAATACAGCAAATTCTGAAAAATTATATTCTATGTTTTTAATATCCATAAATCATGATTAAGTTAAAAGGAAAAGATAAAATAAATTCCATGATTTTTAAATACTAATCTTGGATTGAGTCGATTTTTACTTGATGGGTAGATACTCATTAAATAATATGTTATTTAAAATTTCAAATTATATTATTGAAAAGAACAAGTTTAATAAGTTATCTGTCGAAAATGGTTTAGAATATGGATTATCCATTAAAGGTACTATTCAAAATATATGTATATTATTCCTAGAATCAAAGAATATAGGGTGTCTATTTTGAAGAACCAGAAATCAACCGATTTTGCAGAACATTGTATAGAAAATAATAATTTTTCTAATGAGAAAGATATCACTTTCCTATATAATGTTAATAAGGGTAATTTGATGAACTATTTGGAGATTCGTTGAATCAAAAAAACCATTGAGAAAAAGGAGAATTGCCAAATACTATTTGGCAACTCCCCTATATTGGATGCTGTTATTTCCATGCGTCATAAAAATAAACAATGTCCTAAGTGTAATAAAAGAATCTTTCCAATTTTAAGTTTAGCTCCTTTTTGTACTCCTTTGAAGATGGTCGAAAGACCGAAACACGTATCAGGATTCTGACCCTGACCCTTTCAAATAACTCGAAGATCTGTTATGTAAATTGGCCTTTTTCAAAACTTTCAAAATTCATTCTTCCAAATGCTTTATCGGTATTTCCATTTTATCCTTTCAGGCAAAAGTCAAAGAGGGGTAACTTACTACTTTTTGATTTGGGCCGAGTCCGGCACTGACTGAAATGAATGAAGTCATTTCAGTGTACGAGCAGGTAACGCCGTTTATGCACTTGAATAGAACAATATCAATCAATGAAGCAAATATGGAAAATTTTTTAATTCTTGATAGTTTTTAGTGTAAATGCAGAACACCAAAGTATGTGAGTAAAGTTTTTGAAAAATATTTTCCTATACATTCTTTATATATTCTTACTAAACATTACCGTGAAACATGAAATTTAACTATTCCTACAGTTTTTCGTTTCAGAATGTCTTCTTTACATTTTGTATATCTCAGTAGAATTATATATAGAGGTTCAATCATTTTGGTTTAATAATTTACTAATAACAAACCATATTACGTATCAATTATAAAATCCGTCTTGCGCATCTTCTATCTACTCTGGCGCACGCTTCATTCAGAACCACAAAATAACAAGTTACTGTTATCACTGAATGGTCTTGTTGATCTATGTTTGTGACATCTTACATAGATGGTTGATATTGATGTCCTAATTCAAATAAAATATTAGGCAGAATGAAAAGCTAAAACTTGAATTTCCTACCTCCAATAATTGCAGAAATCTGCTATTTATTAAAAAGTCTAATATCCAGACATTTTAAAATCTTAGCAAATAATAATTTTTAATTGTATTACGAAATATTCAAATTGCCCAATCAAAAGTTTTAAATACATCAATTACTTATTTTTTTAGAAAATATTCAAATCGTTATTGTTATTTTTTCTTTAAATTTTAAATGGACGAACATAATCTATCCATTCGAGCTTGGAAGGTTGCAAGTTATGTTTTTTTTTAAAGGTTGTATTTCTCACAAACGAATGAACGATCAAAAGTTACCTCGAAATCCTTATCAATAAAATTAATATAATCGTTTGAGATCATTCAAGACCCAAAACTCACAAAAGGCAAACACTTAAAGAAATTAGACTCCCTACGAGCACACAAAAATGAAACTTCATCTTAAAACTCAATTTAAATAAGCTTAAAATCTAATCACTCACTTCAGAAAAATATTTTAAGAGAGCAGTCAGTCTTTTTTAAGAAATACAAATCATATTCAAGATACATGTTGCCATATCAGAACCTAGAAAAATCATGAAACATTAAATATTGCTCGAATATTAATCCAGTTAAAGAAACTCCCTATAAGGCGAATATAGGTAAAATTAAGAAATAGCATAAACGAATAGCGAATAGAAACAGATTAAAAAAATTATTGGGAAGAGTTCATTGCCGCCGAATTTACACTTGGACAAGGGTGTATTCTCACCCTTATTTTGTATCGATTTTTCATTGTATAACTAACCCATATTCTAGGGTAGTAAAGAAAGATGAAGTCAATCTGTTTGTTGTTTTTATTCGTTTTCAAAATATACTCATCTGATTGTACAGTATTTTTATGGAGTAACAGAGAAATTGACATATTTCCCCTGCAAAAATTCACGGATGATGATTTAAGTCAACTTGTGGAAAAAATGGATAATCCTAAAGTGGTGGCTTACACTAATCCTAATGAAAATTTGCCTATGAAATTCAAGGACTTGATTACTGATCATTTTTCAGCCTACAGTACCAATGATGACTTGTTAGATGTGGATACCATTGGTAGGTGATGTACTTAATAATTCGTTTAAAAAAATTATGTATAAAACGAAGAAAAAACGCTCTTTTTGGTAATAACCTTTATTTCAAAATTTTTTTGGGCCTATTTGTTGTACAATTGAAGGATAAACTCTCAATAAGAGAAATCACAAATCATTATTGAGATAAACGGTGTTGTTAATTAATAAAATTGAGGTTAATTCAGCTCCATTCATTTAGCGATATTGATGACTAAAATTTTGGACCTCTATGAACACACTTTGTGATAGTTCGTGAATTATTCAAATTTGTTTTAGTTAACACCATTGCAATGAACATTTCTTTATTTCCACAGCCTTGACAGGCGAAGAAAAGTCAGACTTCACAAGAATTAAAAATGACATTGAGAGAGCAAAAAATGAAAGTCAAAATACCTTATTCATCATCAGATCACCTCCTGAACTCAGATCTAAAAGGGAGATAGAAGATGAAGAAGTACTTGCAAGTACTCCAGAACCGAAAGGTCCAGTTGCCTATATTGGTGAATATATTACAGATAAAACCAAATATGGTATATTATATTCTTCAACTCCTTTAATTTTAAGAAACAACAAAACAGACCTATATCTGACCAAACCAAGTGATGATTTGATTTCTGTAGATACCGTACCAAGGGAATCTATCACACGGTTGAATGTGAATATACCTCAAAAGGATGGTAGCAAAATATTGCTTAAATTCATTTTTTCTTGGGTTAATGACTATTGGTATCTTACATCGGTAAGAATCACTGATACAAGTGATAATACTGATTACACTTTGGCTATAGACAAAGAAGTTTATGCTCCAGAACGATTCTCTTACCATTGTTCAGGAATAACTGTATTTTCAGATCCTGCAAATGATTTTTATTTATATCTAACTGATATGCAGGTACAGATTGATTCTTCCAAAAAAAGCTTTAATGATGCATATGACTGTATATCATTTACCACAATTCCAATTTGGTCGGGAATTTTTGTATCTAGTCTCCTGATTGTAGTATTATTAGTTTCGCTTGTAGCTCTTTGGGATATCAAAACTATGGATAAGTTTGATAATTATAAAACCAAGCAGTTAACAATAACTGTGAATGAATAATGTTATATTGTTTAGTTTTTCACTGCTTCCACAATTTAATTAATTGTAAACTCACACTTGTTCAATATTCTATGAAAATTTATATTTCAGTGTATATTATCAATGTACAATGAACCTAATCGAAGATATTGTTACAATAAAAGAGTTATATTTTTCAAAATAATCCAATGGTGAATATTTAAATTATATGGTGTTTCTCGATTAGCTATGGTGTTATTGGCTGTAAAAACCCTCAAAAGCAGTTATCATGCATTTTGCACCTATTTGTCATATTGTCCAATTAAGGGAACCACAACCTTAGGTTACACTAGCAAAAAGAGTATCAAGTTTTTTGTTGAATAACGTTTTTAATTAACATTTTTAAGGACAAAACATACTAGTTCAACTTGGAACAGGATGACATTCGAAGTTTTTCCTTGAAATCTGGGCAAAAAAAAATTTTTGAAACATTGAAATTTTTCCATTTATCAACTTAATCTTTCCACTCAAGTATCAAAAAGTTATATTTCGATTTATTTAAAATTTATCAGATAACATGCTGTTTGAAATAGGATGAGGAAATTTGTCTTAATTGAAACTAATATGATCAAATTTTTCTGAAGTTTGCCATCTTGATTATGAGTTATTACAACATACAGATTGCATTTGGGTTCACTGAATAAATCTTAAATCATTACTTCCCAGTACAGTTTTTTGTTCCCTAAATGATGCTTAGCAAATGAGAGATACCCAACACATTGTAATCTTCACAATAGTCCAAGTAGTGTTTGCTATATGTACAATATATTTATTTTGTTTCATCTTGCATATTGTCATTTTTCCATGTGTTTCGAAATAACTGTGATATTTTTTTAGTTCTTATTGTTTTCATTTATTTATTTTTGTTATTAAATCTCAGGAAATTAAGTTGTCAATCTTATGAATCATTCTGAAAGATATAATGTTCTCGATGGAAAATTTCCGAATTTATCCAATCTATTTATGATATTACACTCTCTTTGAACTCTTGATGTAAGATTGTGGGCATCAAATACATATCGTTTATCTCTTTGTGTACTTGAATTTATGTTTCAAACATTAGTTATTCCCAAATATTTTATAGTAGGAAATGAATTAATATAGACAAAGAGATATAAAATATTCAAATTCTATTAATAAATAACTTATAGCTAAATACAAATATCACAGCATAAGAAAAATAGTTGCATTGAATCAGTGGAAATCAATTGTGGCAATTGATTTCAACAATAGGCGGGTATCAATAATTGGGGAAATCCACTAATTAACGGAACATCGCCCTTTGGACAAACGGTAATTCTGAAACAAAATTATAATTATTAAGATTGACCCTTGACACTGTTACAATCATATATGCAAATGGTAATAGAGATACCAAAATTGATTGTTGATTATGACTAGTAAAAACGGAGCATTGGTAATAATAAAAGTTTTCTTTTATGAAGCCAATGCACCCAGTCCTTGTTCACCGTATCCACCAGATTTAGTTCCACAGAATAATTTTCTGTTTATTAACTTGCAAAAATAACTCGGTAGTAAAAAATTTGTCTAAATGGACAATTTGGAGCTACAGATTTCCATTATAATCAGAACATCAAAACAAAAAATTAGCTGAGAGAATCGTATAAAGGAAATCATGTAGAAAAATAAAAATATTTTTTCCCAAATTTTTTTTCACTAGTATGTGAGTCTTTCTTCAACAGTCCTTATGTTTTCAGGTATTGATACTTACTTTTTACCTATTTCCAAAGATTCTATAGTAATATTCTTCAAATAAATCCTAGGCGATGCTAATATTCTCCAAGTGAGAGGATTTAATATACTACTATTGTATTTCCACTCAACTTCTACTGCTTTAAGACCACTAATCTCATCTGTTGGAATGACTCCAGTATAAGTTTTTCCAGGTTCGTGATACCCTCCCCAGAAGGCAACTGGTTCTGATTTGTATCCTTTGCCATCGGTAGTGCTGTGCATTGTAAAAACAAGCTGACCAACTTCTCCCCTATGTAGTTTGCTTTTTTCTGAATCTGATATTGTCACTGTTATTCTATAGTGAGCACCTATAACAATTACAGTTATTATAAATAGAATTATGTGTTCATATATTTGTACTTACGGCAATAGGGTCTCTCGGCTCCAGTCATAAGATATTGTGTTAAATTCTGATGTTGTCCGATAGCACCTTTAGCTACCAGTTGAAGATAGTGTCGTCTCCCATGTAATCCAAATTTTAAACAGTTTTTTTTGTGTTCACCACATTCGAAACATTTACCATCTTGAAAATCCTATATTAACATGCATTAAGTATAACTGTTTTCTCCTTAATATCTTAAAGACTTACCTCAAAAGAAGAACAAGCCATGGTGTACCATGAACACTTAGGATTTATGCTTTCTGTAAAGAATTCATAACTCTTTACATGATTACATCCAATGTATTTTCTAACACCTTTGACGAAACTTTCATCTTGATACAGTACATGTTGGTAAGCTTTCATACTACACCCTGGTTGGTCACTGCCGCCATTTGGATAATAATCCACGTGTCCAATAGGTTCCACTATTCCAAATCCTCCCAATAGAAATCTGCTAGCATCACTATGAACCACATCAACGTACTTTGCAGCAGTTCTGTCCAGTCTAACCGGAGCTATGGATTTAGCAAAGTGGGGTTCTGCAGGGTCCAAGCCTGTGATTCTTTCCAAAACTAAATGAAATTTCTGAAATAAAATGAAGGATTAAATACTTGCTACATGTTGTAAAGAGTTTTATTCATTATTGGTGCTGAATGCTGATGTCTCAATATAAATTTTTTTCAGTATTCATAATTCATGTTTGGAAAAACTTCGCTTATTATAGCAAACATAAAAAAGATGATTATTTATTATAACTTTCACTTTTTCAATTATTGATGTTGAAGAAGTGAATATTGGCATCTTCTAAATACAATGCTTCGATTGATGAGAAGCCAACATTTCTTCTTGAATTTTCACCTGCGTTTGACACCATGAATCATAGGCTTTTGTGTGAATTATTGCATTGGGTTTAACCAGTTGGTTGTAACATTGATAAATTTTTACTTATCTGACAGATAAGTGTGGAAGAATTAACATCTATTAAGAACTGTAAGCTTGAGGCAGTCTGTTGAGTTCTAATCTCTTTTGGATCTCTGATATTGTAGTTGAGTTTGATTTCAATTTGAATGCTTCCAAGTTGCAAGACATGATTTTTGGTCTTGTGTTGGATTGAAACCTTTAGACCATTTCTTGAATAGATTCAGGTCAACAGTGAATGCTTGAATTTTATTTCTTGTTATCTCGCCCTAATTTTTAATGGGGACATGCGCTTTAGATCTTACGTGCATGCAATTGTGAACAAAATAAATGATGCTCTCAGGGTGTTGTTTAGCAACAGATATCTTTTAATTTTTCAAATAAAGAGGAAGCTGTGTGATTCAATAGTCCTTTCTGAATTGAATTATGTAGATGTAACAGATACAAGAGGATACAAAACAGTTGTATGAAATTGATTTTCGGTTTAAGAAGATCTGAATGTGGTGTAAGAGCTTGGTTTGCTGGATATGAAGAATATGCGTATCCAGCATAGTTGTGCACAATGTGAATAGAAATAATTTTTCTGCTTCGTTCTGATTCTTAGGCCATCTCTTCACTCGAGTTCAACTAGAAACAGGGAGGATCATCATTTTTTAAAAGTATTTTATTGCGAAATTTGATAGTCAGATATAAAATTTTTGTGTTTTGCAAAGATTAGTTCTACTGATTTTGATTCACTAATTTTGAGGTCATTTTCAGTTCCATTCTTGGAGTTCATTTAAATGTTGAAAATACTCGAAAGATTTTAAAAAATTTTCAGATGATGCTGGTTTTATTATATCAAAAAACAAACTTATTGTTTGTGGAATTTCAGGAATGTTTGACTTGTATTAGACTTAAAAGCAGTTTTTTTGTTTTTCTTATTGAGTGCTTCAATTGATTCCATTTTACCACAACTAACTCACCTTTTGCAAAGTATATCCAATGTAGCCGCATAAATGAGCCCCAAGAGAGTGACCTATACAATGTACGTGACTCAGTCCTTTAGGGCCTGTATAAGTGGATAATTCCTCTATCAAATGTGCTGTAATGGCCCCTAGGAGTCGAATATTAGCAACTGCTTGGGTGTAAGGTGGACTGGAACCTCCAGCCCAGTCCACCACTATAACAGAACAGTCTTCCATGCGTAAAAGTTCCCTTGTCATTTCCTTGATCTAGAAATTGAAAACTGGAACTATAAGGTTTCGAAAGTAGTTGATATGCTTAGTTTATTAAGAAACAAGATACTACTTTGTGAAGAACTAATTATTGGATCTAAATAATTTTATAGCTTTCTATGTTCTTATTCTGATGAAATTTCTTATAAATACTCAAATTGATATTCTAGGTACATCTAACTAAGCCAGATTTCAACTTGATTGGATTTTCGAGATATTGAAAAAACAAAATTTCTAACAGTAATATTTTCAGAAAATTATTAATCTTCCAATTTTGGTTTAAATTTCACTGTCTCCATCATATGGCCAACCAGATAAGTGTACAAGGGCAATTTAATTTTAATGCTACTTTTTTATCGGCAATTGAAACCATTTTCAACACAAAATTCGTAAAATATAGACAGTTGGAAGAAATGATAGATAGAGATATGGAGATAGAAAGAAAGCGCAAATATATCTTACCCAGGTTTGTCCTCCTCCTTCTAAAAATCCATGACATATGATATATAAAGGTTTTTTAGGGTTCATCGGAGCTGCACCTATGGTATCATCTTCGTTTAGGTCAAGCATAAACGGCTTGGTAGATCTGCGCCTTGTATAAAGTAAAAATTTCGGTTCTATCTGCAAAATACCTATCGTTAAAGTAATCCTTCCTTCCAAGAAACTGGTATATTGAATGACTAAAAAATGTGAACAGCTATCTATATATATTTATTCTATTTTAATAATTTCCTACATGTCACGGCATCACAAATAAGTGATTAAATTTTCAGCTTCATATGTTAAGTTCTTGTGGTGGCTGCAAGGTCGTTGAATGATAAAAGAGCATTTACTTGTTGAGAATGAACAATCACATTTGAATTGTTATCTATGATGGTTGGTATGCGTACAGCATGTCGCCTATATATATATATTTTGATCTCTTTTCTTATCGCACACAGTATGTGCTACCTCTTACAGCTGAACGTCAACCTATCATCTACTCTGATGTAGGAAGATAATTCAGTGGGACCAGGAATGCCATCAGGTAATCTTTAGTGATCAGTCAGAGGATGCAAATGTGAGGAATGGTGAAAGATGTGATCCACATTTGGCAATTAACACAATGTTCACAGCGATATAGTAGATAGGCGATAAAGTATGGGTTCTATTGCATATGGTAGCAGATCACCAATAGTTTTATTATAGACAACGGTGCTACATTTAGGGAGTAATCGAATCATAATGATTCCACACATTCACACCATCCAAAATGCTTCGTTTCAACAAGATAATTCCATACCGTCAGAGAAACCTGGCTTTGGATCCACATAACATCAACTGTTGATATTGGCCCCCAAGATCAGCTGTCTCCTGTTGAACATCCTCCACAGCCTTTCCTCATGAAGTTCAGTAGACTGGAATGAGCCCATATTCTAATAATTCACTAAGTAAACAGCACCGAACGTGTGTTAATTCAATTTTAAAATCGGATAAACCATAAGCTTACTTTACTTTATTCTGTCAGTATATTATGAGTAGAAAATAATCACCTGTTCCAAATTATCGGGAAAATATGAGACTGGCCTATGTATGGTAGTCCAGGGCTCTCCAACTTCGAAGCATCCGTAAATACCGTAACATTTTGTAGCATTGGGAGCTGTGAACAAAATATTCAATAAGACGTTTCGTTTTAAAATTTCGCGCGGTTTTTGTATTGTCAATATGAATTGACATGATGCTTGACAAGTAAAAACTAATAGGTTTTATGGTACGTTCTCACAATGCATGTATTAGGATAATTAGTCTATGGTGGAATGTCATTGTAAAAATTCACATTAGCAAGAAGCTTTTGTGCTCTCGATATATAATATATCTCAGCGCCTTAACATCCAATTTTATAAGAATTTCTTATTAATTTTTTAAACTTAACTTAAATAAATACAGCATCAACAGGAGATAAAAGAATCCAAAGGAAATATAAAAACTTAATGAAAACTTTTTAAAATTAAATTAAATAAATGCCTTAGAAACACTGTTTCTTTTTTGTAGCAGACAAATAGAATTAACACTCATTATCATTATATAGCATCAAAAGGAGATGAAAGAATCCAAACTTACCTATATTTTCTTTGGATTGATTTATTTAATTTCATTTGAAAAATGTTTAAGAAATTTTTATGAAATGATTGGATTGCGTTAGGAATGACTGTTTTTTCTGGACCGAACTTGATACTTTGGATTATCTCCAGTATGACAGCGCTCTGGGGTTTTATTAAAAATATATGTGTGATGAAATTTACGGCCCTCGGATTTATATTCCTTTTTTATTTCATTAAATATTGGGAATGAAAAATGTCCAAAACATGCCGGTTTTGATCGGAATATTAGGGAACAGTGGATTTCGCAAGATATGTTTTCTAATCAGAATATACGTTAATAGTTTACACATATTTCAGTTTTCAGAATATAAATTAAAATATGGAGAATAATGTCGGTACTTTAGTTTTGAAAAATTTTGTTCCTGAATACTTATCACTAAAAGTTGTAAAAAAATTGACTCATCTTTCTTATTGAAATGAAGCGGAGTGAAACTCTTTGTAAGAGTGGAATGTACGTTGTTCAAAAATAAAGGGTCTTGCCCTATTTTTAAATTGACTTTACTCACGCATGGCAGCCATTTTTTATTTGTGACATTGACAGATGTATTTGTCAATATCTACCATTTAATTATGGAAAGGTACACACTCCAACAACGTTTACAAATAATCCAAATTTATTATGAATATTCACGATCTGTTAATCTAACTTTACGTGCTTTAACTCCAATTTTTGGTCGTTATAATCGTCCGGATTAAAGAACAGTTGAACGTTTAGTGCAGAAGTTAGAAACAAATTTTACACTCATGATGTTACAATGCCAGTGAGACAAAGAAATGCAAGAAGTGAAGAGAATATTGCTGCGGTACGTGAAAGTGTTCGTGAAGACCAAAATTTATCGATTTCTCGACGTTCACAAGAGCTAGGCATCTGCCAAACGTCTTTGTAGCGAATTTTACAAAAAGACCTTGGTTAACATCCATACAAAATTGTTTTAACCCAAGAACTCAAACCAACAGATCATTTAAAGAGTCGTGTGTGTATTCAGTAATCGGTGCTTAGAAAAAATCTGAAATAATGCAGATTTTCATAAGAAAATCATTCTCAGCGATTTAACTCCTTTGGACTTCTTTCCTTGGGGTTACATTGAGTCACTGGTTTAAAGCAATCATTTTCCACTTTCCGAATCTTGCACATAGTTTTCAAACGAACGGAGACGGCTTTCTGCGCCACATTCAATGAATCCGCGTTGAGTTTGTCTTTTATCTTCATCAAACAAGGCTTGCAATTCGTTTTCTGCGAACTTTTTTGATGGTTTCCTACGCTCTTCGTTTCTCAGGCAAAAAATCTGCACTTTTGAACAACTTCAAACATATGTTTTACCAAGAGCATGTTCACTCTAAGCCTCGATAAGAACTCGAAACGATTCAGCTGCAAATTTCATCTAACGATAACAGAAACCCAATGCTGTCCGCAAATAATAGCTCGTAGGTACAAAACTCGACATATTTAAGGTTATAGAAAAATATACCGATGTATGGAACTTGGATTGTTATGTGTTGAAAATCGTCGTCAACTGTTAAAGGGAGATTATGGCGCTGCAGAAACTGTCTTACGGTACCTAAACTTATACTTTTATACCTGGTATGTACGCAAAAACAATATCAGAGCTTTAATTAGCGAAATAGAGGAAAAACGCGAATAAAAATTTTTGCCAAAAGAATGCTAGCCTATAATAAAGAAAAATATTCAATTTCAAATGAATCTATTTGTTGAAAAGTGCTGTAATTGTGAGGAATAATATAACAAAATCATGAAAAATACTGACAGCGAAAATTATTGCCTATTTTCGATTTTTCAGAACTTCTTTCAATGTATTCATACGATACGCCACATGCACATTAATTAGATTCTTGATTATTTCAAAATACCTTATTATTTTGGATTTTGGTTCAATATTTCCATATAATAAAGGTCGTGATGAAATTCAATCCCTTTTGAAATGATCCGTTTTATGAAAATTAAGATTAGGAAATAACAAGTAGAAGGCTAATCCTCTGAAATTTGGCTTTTACAGATAAAATAATTTTTTTAGGATTTCGTGTAGACGCGGTAGATAAAATAATAATCATGTCTATATGAATAATCTATGATGATGCAAATGATGATAGATTTGCGTATGTTTGGATCAAATTACGCAATAATTTTTCATTTCCACATCGATTAGATTGAACAATATATTTGCTCAATATAAATAAAGTTAATACAAAAAAAACATGATTGTAAGTTATCTTAGAAAGTAGTCTCCAAGATTTAGATGTTTATCAAGTAATTTTTCATTTCTGCGCTCATTCTAGGGAACAGTGTGCTATCGTTTTGCTAAACTTCTGTAATATTCTAATTTTAAACCGAAAATGCTCTTAAACGACTAGGTTAGACACACTGATTGAGATTCCTAGATCAAAAATATTTCAGCCCGTAAATACTCTATCTTTCGAACTAAAAGAGCTAGAGCCTTGAAACTTGCAGGGACGGTTTGGGATCTAAATTCTGCAGCTAAGTTCGTTAAGCGGTAAAATCGCCTCAATATTTTCGTAGTTAGTTTAACCACGTTTGCAAGGTTTTCATATTTTTCCCAATATTTTCGAAACTACAGATTTGATCGATATGAAATTCAGCATTTAAGAGAAGAAAAATAACGCATATATTCATACAAAATAGCGTGAGAATAGTATAATTAGAAGACCAAAAAAATATATTTTGTGAGGATCGTGGGTGGTGAACTGGCACTCAAAAGCTCCTGACTTCACGTCAGTGCCTTTCATCTTATATTATTTCACTTCTTCCGGAATTCACGTGAAAATATCCTAATGTAAGATGTACTACAGTATAAATTCATAATAAATTGTAACAATATGTAAAGAAAAACTTTTCAATATAAGAAAAACAAATGTTAACTTCCGCTATTTTATTGATTTACACTTCGATTGTTTCGTCATACCATGATTTCATCAGGTGTGTATTTAAACTGAGGTATACAATGCAAAACATGACCTTAAATACACAGCTCTGATACAAAAAATAGAGGGGTGGAAAGAGATGGTATACAATTAATGAAAAATATTAAGTAGGGGGGATCTGTTTAAATCTATTTGATCATTCGATAAAATTTGTCTTTTATTATATCTATTGATCTCTAAAGTTTCTAACAGATTTAGTTTCTGACTTTTGTTTTCGATATGTAATATTTCACAGTTCGTATTAAAATTATGGCCAGTCTCTAACAAATGGTTGGCATAAGTTGAATTCGGTTTATTATTAATGTAACATTTCTCATTTTCTTGTATCCTTGTTTGGAATGAACGGCCTGTTAACTTGTAAACTCCTGATTTTTTGTTTTTAGGAATGACGTCTTTATTATTTTTTATTAAGCTTCCTAAAGAATTAATAGTTTTAAAACAGATGTTATATTTTTCTTTTCTCTTTAAATATCTAGCAATCTTTTCTCAAAAAAAAATCTGAAAGAATTATTATTATATTATATCTTGAAAGAAAATAAATCCGGAGTCTACAAGTTAACTTGCAAAGATTGCCCTTTAGTATACATTGGCCAGACTGGTAGATCATTCAAGAAACGTATCCAAGAACACCAAAGGGGTTATATATACAATTCTGTACATTCGACATATGCTAATCATCTTAAGGAATTCAGGCATAATTTCAACAATAATTATGAAATTATCCACGTTGAAAGCAAAAGTTCTAGATTAACACTTTTAGAATTTCTTGAAATCAACAGGTATAATGCCCGTAAAATCCTTTTGAACGAACAAGCAGATGTCGATCATTCTCCATTACTGAATATTTTTCCTCAATGGCATTTTTAGCGGCAAACTCCAATAAACACCTAGAGTTTTTATGACTTGTACTTCTATTATTTGGTCACGTACCTAAAAATGTATATAAACTCGGTTACACTCAATACCATCAGACAGTACAATGTAATACCTGAAGAAGCCACATCGTGGTGAAACAATTGTTGTATTAGTACAAACATTTTTGTGGAAATAAATTACTGTCTTATATACATTTTTTTAATTAAAATGAGTTTCCACCAAGTAAAGACCGAATCTATCAAATATTTAAAATGTAAACTTTGGAAATTTTAGGTGTGTTTAGACGAATTTTTTCGCTAATTGATTTCAAAGATTCATTATTTGGAAAAATAATGAAATGAAAGAATATGGAATTTCCAAAAATTTAAATACACGATTTTTTCAATTCTTAAAAGTGATTTAAAAATTAGAAATTAATTACTTTTAATCTCTTTTTTTATCATATTTGTATCCTTTAATTTTCAATAAATTATTTCTTACGGTATTTTATTCTAAGTAAAAATTATTAGTACCATGTTTTTTCATCAGTATTACAAAATGGGAACACCTTAAAAATTAGGATCTTTGTGTTCGCAATGATTTCCGCAAAATCTGTCCAACGATTCCGCAGTTATTCACATTATAAACTTTTTCTTATTTTCCCAATATTTTCTGAACTTCAAATCACAATTCGAAAAAATATTTTGTGAATAGAAAAGCCTTGAGCAACAGTCCTAATATCGAGTTCAAAGTCAGCATTTAGATGTTAAAAAACGAAGGTTAATGAAAAATTTCGTGGGTGATATGAACAAGCACGCAAAAGCTCCTGACGTTACGTCAGTGTTTTTCACCGTTGTTTTATTGAGCATGTGCTCTGTTCCATGCAAGCGAACGGTGTCCAAAATAAATATATCATGAAGTTAAAAGGATTATTGGGTTCTCATTTTAAAATAACCGGTATTTCGAATACAATTCAGAATTAATTCCGTCCGAGTTTTACAGTTGCTTTCAGTGAACAGTTGATTCACAAACCAATTTTTCTGATAGATGAAGATTCAGTTCAAAATGATTTTCATAGTATATAGGCAGTCCCAGAAATCAACGTCAAGCCGGAACTGGGTGACGAAGCAACTCGTACTGGTTATCAGAAAAATGCATATGAATTTTTTTCGCCCATGTTGCATAAATTTTTAAAAATTTGGTGTGCTCAATAATTGAATATGGGTTCTTCGAAACGCAGTATCACAACTAAAACCGTTGGACAATTATTCGACTGGAGCCATATACGTGAACAAGCTCAACATTATATTCTCTTTTTGATTAATATCTAGGTGAAGTAGGTTTGTATGTTATAAAAACTCTTTACCTATTTCATCAATTTTCTATGAGGCTAGTAATAATAATTATTATTATTGGTAAAAATTTTAAACGCACATTAAAATTCCATTTTAGAGCTTTCCGTTCAGTAAAAGCGTTAATGACGATATTAAAATTCAAACTTCCGGCCATGGAATTTTCGGTGTATAGAATTCCTTTGTTGCCCCTTAGATTAGTTCAACTATTTATCAATTTTAAGTTTAAAAATATAATAAGACTTAAAATGATTATTATTAATAAATCTCTCATAGAAGATGACTTCTCTATTTCTGTATATAAGCAGATAGAAAACTGAGAATTTCCTTGCTAAATAACATAACTAAGCCATTATTAAAAATGGAACGATACACGCTTCAACAACGTGAATTGTCAAACTTTACTACAAAAATGGTGAAAATTTTACAGTCCCAATTCGCAAAACTAAAGCACTTTTATGAGGCATTCCACACACGACATTACACCGTATTTTGCATAAAGACTTAGGTCTTAAGGCTTTTAAAGTTCAGTTAACACAAGAACTCAAGCTGGTCGATAACCAGCAACGTCGTATCTTCGCTGATTAGGTCCTTGCAATATATCCGGATTTTCATTGACAATTCATCTTCAGGGATAAGGCCCATTTTCACCTCGGTGGCTACGTTACTGAGTAGAATTGTCGCATTTGGGGCTCGGAAAATCCAAGAATGATTGTTGAAAAGCCTCTTCATCCTCAACGTGTCACTGTTTGGAGCGGTTTTTGGGTTGGCGGTGTGTTTGAACCTTACTTATTCGAATGGATTGCGCTACAGAGCTATAATTAATGATTTTTTTATGGCTAGAATTGGAAGATATTGATCTAAATGACGTTTATTTTCAACTAAACGGCGTAACATGTTACACAAGCAACGGAACAATCGCAATTTTGGGAGAACAGTTTCCTGGCCGTGTTATTTCTTGAAGAGGTGATCACAATTGGCCACCGAGACTTTTAGACTTTTTTCTTTGGGGCCACATGAAAGATAAGCGAAATATATGGTCCACAACCGATTCAAGACCTTAAAGATGGAATTCGTGAAGTTATCGAGGACATACAGTCGCAAATGTACATATTGGTAATGGAAAAGGAGTTTTCCATTCTTAATTGCATTCCTTCCTCACAATGGAATAAACATCCATTGCTTTCTCTTGAAATATACTCTTTTTTTTAAATATCAAAATGGAACCTCTTATTGGAAAACCCTTCATTAGGATACATATGAAAATGGAAAGAATTCGCACATTTTGTATGGAAAATAATAAAATTTGCAGCAGTAGCAACTATTCGTTCAAACAACTGCCTAGTCTTTCAATATTAGTCGAGTCAACAGTTAAACATGGTGGAATTCTAAAATATAAACATTTGATTATCTGGTCTTATCGATTTAATGTTAAATATTTACTTTTCAACCGAGCCTCTACTAGTGGACGGACAGATTTTTCGTTGAATTATTGAACTCGTATCATAAAATATAAAATGCGAACATTTCCAAAAGGAACCAGAATAGAAATTGTCCACGCACTCTAGGAGTTGAAAACTTAGGGTAGTAATCAAAAGAATTCTATTTCTCGAAAACTTATAGGTTTCATCATAAAACTATCTTACTTAGAATATTCAATATTATTGAATATCTAAGTTACTTTCTATAAAATCTCAAGATATGTAAAAGCATTACTGAAAAACAAGTTTTAAGAGAGACTTTACTTCGTCAGTATTCAAATAATTCTAAATTTCTAAATTGTTGAAGGGTGAGTAAATATTTGTTGTTGATTGATGTTATATTTTATTGAATATGAATTATTTGAATACTGACGTTATGTTATGTATTTATTTTTCACCTCATTGTTTTAAAGTTCAGTTAAATGAGGATAATAATGAACATTTGTCAACAACCTCTAGCGATTTACAAATTGCGAACTAGTTAATATCGCTATAAAAACGTTATAAATGTTTTACCGAAAGATTATTTATTTCCTCTAGAAAATGTATCATTTTTCTACATTATTTTCTATGAAATATCCGACGATCGAGAGGTTTATAAACTAAATAATTTGACAAAACATAAAAAAATACAAACTGTAACGTTTTCATCTGTTCCCGCCCACTTTAAATCATTCCAGGATTCTATATCCCAGAATATTACTGGGCTACTAAAATGTTTGATGCAGCATTACGTTTTTTTAATTAAGAAACTGAGTTGAAGCTACATAAATTCGGCCTTACTAAAATCAACTTTTTGATCTTAAGGGAATCTACCCATAAACTGTATTTTTCGGAATTAGAATGATATTTAAAAACTTACCCTTGCCGATATCCAAATAATAATAATTATATGACGTCGTATCCTGAAAATTACTCTGGTTCATGATGAACATGATCGTTTGCAAAAAAATCGAACTGTTGTTTACCATCTTGCCGAAATTCCTTCAGATGCACTGGTGTACTTGTTGCGGCGTGCAGTTAAACAATATCCGGAAATCTTCGACAGGTCCGCGGATGAAAGTCATTCGTTATCAGAAGACACAAAGTCTAAAGGTGATGCCGGGGGCAACTCTCAACGTGTTTACCTCGTTAAGGCCAATTTCTTGTTGTTGATTACAGCGGGAACATTGTCTAGACCGATTTGTAGAACGCCGATAAGTAACTGCGTCAATGGCGATTCCTGTTAAGTGCTTTTTTTATATCGGCGAAGATAAGTCAGTGCTTTAATACTGGCCCTGGTATTTTTATGGGACAGCTGCTGGCTGATGTTCTTTTGTGAAGTTATTAATGATGGGCCCAAGTCCGCAGGTATGAGCTACCTATCGGGCGCTATTCTCCCTACCTTTTACCTTCTGTCCCAATGACAACGAAGGTAGGTATCGTATGATTTCTGATTGTTTAATATGTTAGTTTCCGTTTAGTCGACTTTGATTGGCTACTTCAAAGGATTGTTACAGTCGGCATACAGGGTGTCCCAACGAAAATTTGACCCCGCAGAAGTCAGAAACGAAGAATTTTAGAAGATTTAAAAAAAACAGGTCAACTTCAAAATCGGCTCAATATTCACGAAATACGTAATGTAATATTGAACTTAGCGTCAAAAGGTGATGTTGAACAGACAGTTGAACCGCCCAAACTCAAGAACCTAAGAGTTTTGAAGAATCCATAAATAATTTTCAAGTTCTGTATTAGGGAGAAAGAATTCCTGTGACGACATTGTTCCGAAAAAACCACCTGAGGGTTGCAACAACCCCCAACATTTTTTGTAACTCCACCTGAAAATCTTGCAGAACTGCGACAAAGAATCATCACGGAATGCCAATTACTGACACCAGACATTTTCGAAAATGTTGAAAGTAGACTAAATCACTGTATGGAGGTTGGTGTTGGTCAGTTTGAACAATACATACATTAGTTCTTTAAATAGTTTACATTTTGTTCTGGATGTTCCCTATCATTACTCACAGATCTGGTGTATTTGAATGTATTAGGTTTCTGTTTGAGTTACCCTTCTGATAATGTTCAATATCAAATTGCTTGAAAAAATCACCGAATTTGAAAATTTCAACTAGGATATTTAGAGAACAAAAAAAGCTTTTTAACTAAAACATCCGCCATCTCTATCCTATTCAAAAAAAAAAAAAATTGGGGATTGTTGTCACCCTCAGGTCGTTTTTTCGGAACAATATCGTCATAGGAATTCATAACTTGAAAATTATTTTTGGAACTTAAATTTACGGATAAAGTTTATCTAGTGAACTCTACTTTGTCAGTTGCATAATAATCATTATAAAAAATTTTATAACTAATAATTCGAATTATTGAATAAAAAAAAATCCTCATCATATTATGGCTATATTAACAAATTTGTTCTTATCTTCAGTTAAAAAAAAATCCTTTGGTATTAATACTCCAATAGACGGTTTTTGAGCTTTTTTCGACATGTTGCATTGCTCTAAATATGAAAATCATTATTAAAACAAATTGTAGAAATCACTATGTTTTACTACCAATAAAAATATATTTTACACATTTTCTTGTGACTCGAGTTTCGGGAAATGAACTATCCCATCATCAGACATAGTTGTCTGATGGTGGGTATGATGGAAATAAAGGAAAACGGGTTAGATGAAGATCGAAGATTTTAAAATAACAATATACTATTAACGAAATGAACTCTGAAATAAAGAAATAAACTCTAAATCAATAAAATAAACTCTAAATTAACAAAATAAAAAAACGACCTCAGCGTTTAATATAGGATATATCCTGAAAGTTTTAAAAAAATATATTTATTTTGAACTGAAATCGTGGGTTCTAAAAATTAGACCTTTTTATAGACCTAAGGAATTCTGCAATTCTTCTGTTCAGCGAAATGATCTCGTCTATAAAAATGTTCTCATCCTGTGATTTCATAAATCCCTTTTCAACTGAAATTTTTGCCATATTACTCATACCAGTTGTATTTTTAATATAATTTTTAATTCTTTCCAATGCGGAGAAACTTCTTTCTGTATAGAAGCAGTTGTCACTGGCAAAACAACAAGACAATAATTTAAAGAGTTCTGGCATACAAAATTTTAAGTCGGTATCGTGAAAAAAAGTTAACATTTCATAGGGGTTTGTGCAATTTTCTATTACATCGTTTCTGTATAGAACTGTTAATTCGCTTTTTAGTTGATTTATATCGAAAATATTATATCGAGTTGTCAAGTCTTTGAAAAGCTCATGAGGAAATTCTTTTTTATAAATGGAGAATTTTGAATTATTTAACAGATCGAAGAAATTTAGTTTTTCAATGTCGCAAAACCTAACTCCTATTTGAGTCGCTATAATGTCTAGAATTAAAAAAAAAAATTGTCTCAATTGTTGTGTTTTATCTGCCATTTCAACTCCCTTGCGACGTTTTGAGTGTAAATCTGCGTTATCCGGTTTTTATAAATTGTATCGAAATGAGTACTGTTACTCCAAAATTCACGTATTTTACTCAGTGTTGTCTTCAGAATATCTATGTTTCTATTTTGTAAAATAGAAAAACAGTATCATGAAAAAAAAATACACGATGTTACATTTGAAAAAATCGAGAAATAACAATTTGAAATTTTTCACATTTCGCCATTAATAACGGATACCTGTATATGACAGGATAATTATTTAGGAATGATGACTAGACAAATTTTTCAGTTAAAAAATTTCTGATCAAATTAGCGTTACAGTTGCTTCTGCCAATCGGTAGAGGACTTTTAGCGAACTACTGTTCACTCAACTTTTTGCAGTTTTCTCTGAATAGGTTCTGTACCGATGGAAAAATATCTCTAGTATTTTGTGACTAATGTCTGGTTCGGCAGCTATAGAAGCGCAACGCACTATTGCAGGACCCTGTATAATGAACAGTCTCTTTATTTAGAAACTAATCTGATTTTTTATGCCAGGGGTCAATACCCATAGATAAATGAATTAGTTCTATAAATAAAGTCCTTGATTATATTGAAGATATTTATTGCGACTGCTCTAAACCTTATAGACCTAAAGTTTAATAAATTTATGGAAAATTTTCGGGAAAGACCTTGTTTTATTTTTGTTATTGAAATTGGTTCACTCCGAATAACATCAGTATATAAAAGTAAGTTTGATCAAGTCATCATTAGACAAGGCTGTGTTCTCAATGACAAACACAGCAAACACAAAGATCATTTATTATTTCCAATTCAAAATTGACCTATTATACTGTATGTACAAATTTTTTTGGATTTTCGGCGTATTTTTTTTTCAAAGAAATCGAAAATTATTTTTTTAATCATTTACAAAGAAGCACATACAGGTAATTCAATACCCTGATGAGTGTTCACAGCTTAATTATAACATAAAATAAGAAGGAACGGTTTTTTACTTGATAGAAGGATTATTACAAAATTTGAATATCAAAACAGATTTAATCTGTTGTCTTCTACAATTTTAATTTCAAAAAATTCTTTGAAGAAACTTTAAGAATTAAATTAATGTCTTCATAAGCACTGCTCATATTTAATAGAAGTATAAAGTCAAAATTCATCATACAATATCAAATGGAATTAAGAAAAACCAACGAATATAAATTGTCAATTGAAATTAAAATATAAATCATTACGCATGCCTGGAACGAAACAAAAAATGTTTGCTTATTTATATTTTAATTTCAATTGACAATTTATATTCGTTGGTTTTTCTTAATTCCATTTGATATTGTATGATGAATTTTGACTTTATACGTCTATTAAATATGAGCAGTGCTTATAAAGACATTAATTTAATTCTTAAAGTTTCTTCAAAGAATTTTTTGAAATTAAAATTGTAGAAGACAACAGATTAAATCTGTTTTGATATTCAAATTTTTTAATTATAACAATTTGAACAAAATTTCTCAATCTAAGAAAAAATATGCATTAAAAAAAAAAAAAATTGCAATATTCAAACTAGAAAAATATAATTCGAATTAAAAATATGTAAACCAAAGAAAGAGATAGAAATTAGAGATACCGGGAACGAAATAAAGACGAAACAGCTACCGATGGCAATTCGCAAAGATATTTCTTAAAATATTCCTCAGGTATTTGATCTTTGAACTGTTTACACTGATGGAGCACTCTGTAGATAGGAGAAATTTTTGCGCTATTCGTGTACTTAAGAGACAAATAAAAGTATCTTACTATCTAAATCTTCTTACTGGAGTATAAAAGTATATTATGCTAGAGGTATGATGTTCAGGAGAGTTGTTGAATATTTTCCGAATATAAATAATATCACCCATTATCCTGCGATACTGAAGACTAATCATGTTGAAATATTTGAGTTTAATATTGTGATTATTTGGATCTCCTCGATTTAGGCTTAAATTGAATCTTAGATTCAAAGAGCGAAGGAATCTTTGCTGAACTTTTTCGAGTCGATGTATGTATAAGTAATATGAGGTTTCAGATCACAGAAGCGAAATTCGCCCAATTGAACACATAACTATATTAAAGAGTTAGGGCAATTTTCCATAGAAAAATATCGACTCTGTCTGATTATGAATCCCAACATATCATTACAAGATGTACTGCAACATACACAATTTAACCACCAGTAACGCTACAATAACTGATAATAAGCGACAAGTAATAATAACAATACCAACAGTTAATACTTACTGTATAACAAATTCATTTAGCTTAGTAAGAATGTCTCCTACTTCAAAAAAAAATTAAATTAATTGTATATTGAAGGTATTTAATAGGAATCTTGATTACAAAATAATCTTCATTTATAATCAAATGTTATTAAAAAAACTATATACAAAGTTGTGCAATACAAAAATGATCAGAGAAGTTCATACCGAACAAAAGCGAAAATATGAATATATTAAACTATGGCGTTTTTAAGATAATCTACGCCAAAACGCGTTTTTCATAAGGATTTTATAGCTTTTCTAATTCCAAGCCAATTCATCTTCTAAAATGAAAACTTTTAAATGACTACTGATCGAAAATTTCATCTATTTTTGACTAGACTACATGTCAAATGTTTAAATATGAGATATTTCGTTGCATAAATACGCTTAAAAATAGTTTCATCACAATTGCAGTTCATATAGTGAACACTATAAAGCATATTTTTAGTGGGGCTGCATGCATTCGAACGATTTTGTGAGTGAAATATCGAAATGAAAAAATTATTTGTGAGAGTGAAATAATATTAAATTGACAAAGTCATGGCATGAATTATTTGATCGAAGACTTAAGAAAATATTTCAAATATTTTTTTTTACTGTAGAATCATTTTACCTCTTTTGAACATATTTTAATATCATCATGATGATGGTCACTTTTCTCGAATTAATACAACCCCCAAATAACAAATGGTAAATAACACCAACAATTTTAATATTGGATAGATAGCACCCAGTCTAAAATTCAATAATTCACTTTTCAAGCATTCCAACAAAAATAGGTAAGACAGTCTAATGTCTTCGATGGTCCACTGTGTTACTGATCTTTACAGCATGCTTGATTCATTTAATGTATAATATAATTTTTTTCTTTACTTGGTTGAGTTGAAAAAACTGTAAAATATGTATTCAGTTTCATGAATAAAATTAATTAATTTTGTTCAAATTTTAAAGTCAGAACATCACTTATTATCTCACTTGGAATTAAGCATGTTATAATTATAAAATGGTTTTATTTGGAAAGGAAATTATCGTTGAAATGCTTAAAAGGGGTTCAGCCTTAAATATTCAACTACCTTTGTATTACGTAGCAACTCTATAACATTTCTTCTATTTTTAATTGATATGAAGAGAATATGCATATATTTTCGGTAAATTGAATTATATATCTTTAGTTGGTATTTTGTTTTCATTTTGATTAGCGGAAAAATTTGTCGAGTACTCCGTTTTGCTTATTACTCGTTTGTCTCTATTACATTTGGCAAGAATAGCATTCAAATGAAATAAAGTGGTTTAACAAATTTTGAAAGTGAAAAAATGAAGCATATTTATGTACCAAGTGTAACTAGATATATTTCAAATAGAAAAACAACCTTTAAATATGTTATAAATTTTCAGTCGAAGAATTTTCCGGGATATATCTAATTAGAAAAATAATAGTTCTGTGTGATATGTTGATATTTTACATAGGTCATTCTTATATTTTTTATTAACTGATTTTTTTTATAGTTCTGAATTAAAAGGATATAGCTAAAGAGAGACCATAGAAAAAATTTCAAAATTTAAATGCCTTTTGATTTTTTAATAATTTTTGTAACTTTTCCATGAAAAAAGGTGAAATATATTGCAACGAATCATGAACTAACAAAAAAATAAATGTCACTTCTATCATTTCATATGATTTTAAAGAAATTGATAATTGTCAGCTAGCAGTTCTCCAAAATTGAAACCTTTACTTTTAAATCATATTTAATGTTTTTTTATTTATTTAAAATTATAATTCAGGACAGGTCAAACTGAATAAAATAATTGGGAAATATTTGTATTTCGGTGTCTTATAAATATGGATTTTTGCGTCATTGTATTCAGCTTAGTTTCTGAACAAAAAACGTGAAACCAATATGCGGCGGTCTGTCTTAGTTTACAAGGTATGGGTATGGGTAAGTTCCAAAAACGTCTTCAGGTTATTTTTTCTACTATAAAAACGCTCAAATTCAAATATTCATCAAATAATTATTACTAGTTTTCTTGGAAAAATAACTTCTTTAACTCACTAATAAATCACAGGGTAAACCTATGTTCTATTTTTCAATATTTATTTATGTTTTTAATGCTGACATTTGATAGCAAGTTTTAACAGTAAGAAAAATTTTTTAAAACTGACGTCTTTGGATACTCCAAAAATTAGGAATTTTTAAATTTTACCTATGTAAACATGCCACTTCTCTGGCTAAACATGTATATTATTTATTGTTACCCATAAAAATTCTATAGATATATCCCCTGAAACCTCTTCTAAATTCTAATTGTAACAGGCAGAAGTTTAATGAGTTAATATACAGAGAAACGTGCTCAACTTCGAAGAAGTTAATGAAAAATTGCAATACAAATATATTTTCAAATACTTGGAAAAGATCAGTGCTCTGATTTTGTTATGGACATAACAGTCAGCAATTGAAAGAACATTTATATTGCTCTTGAATATCAAATTTCAACAACAATATTCAGTAAAAAATAACAGTAAAAATATTTCTTAAGAACGATTCGAAAAACATTGAAATTACTCAAAGTTATGTGACTAGGTAACAATTATTATCAATGGAAAACCCAATTGTAGAAAATTTATTGAATAATGGGATAGAGTATATTGCCACTAATTTCAACATGATATATTATGTCTTTCATTGAATTTTCCTTCTAGATATTCAGCATTATTTCAAGATTATCAACTATGAAGCAAGAAAATTGAAGGAAATTTATTTTAAATCGGAGGAATCAATTGTTGTTTATAGCCATATATACATTTTTTACTATATGGATTCAAACAGAAGTAGATTTTTCTTTTCTGGATAAAAATGCGAGATGTACATCTTGAATATGATAGCGACCAGACAAACGTTAAGAATATTTCTAAAAAATATTATGAAATAAAATCAATTGAACAATATCATGTTATGATGTTTGATTAGAGGCAGGCATTTTTACTTATTCTTTAGTTTTCAATTATTCATTCATATCTTTAATCTTTTTATAACACAAAACTAAATCAAAGAAATAATATGCACATGTTTTGGCACGTCCCGCCATGCGCTGTTGTATATACAGGATATATCCTCAGTCTAAATATCTGAGTATCTAAAAAATTTAAGAAGACAACTCCTCAAGTGATTTTATGAAACAAATAATGTATAATTTTTTACACACAAATAGTTGCCTTAATTAGTATCAATACAGTTTTATTTTAAGTCTTATCAAGTAATTAAGGTAAAAAGGTTTAAGTTGCTGGATGTTATGGCAGATATTTCAGAAGTTTCTATTCAAGCATCAAATTTAATTTTAATGTTTTATTCCTTATTCGAACAATTTTTTCATTTTGTTGCCATAAATATTATTTTCTTCATACTGAGTGGGAGCAGACTGTGAGGTAATTTGGATACATATTTGGAACTGAAAATACCTGTGGCATCGAGATAGTTATTACTCTTAAAATTTTTGATATGAAATACAGAAGGATGAGGTTATAAGAAGGTATTGAAAAATACGATTAACTCAATGCCGAATGAGCCAGGAAAAATGCTTTGCATCCCATGACACCAAAGAAAGCCTGTACTACTACTAAAATGACCAAGAAAGCACTAAGAAATGTTTTTAAAATAACTATGCCAAAGATCAAAATACAGTCAACGCAATAACCAAACTATCAGTCTGTTTAAAATTGGCATTACTTCCCAAAACTTCTTACCAAGAGAACAACTGACAACCAAGAGCTAATTTGTAAAGAAATAAGAAATCCTTCGGAATCCAGGCTGGCTGGCTGGTGGGTGCTAACAAGCCGAAAGGACTGATC
Source organism: Megalocaria dilatata (assembly GCA_034642435.1). Taxonomy (NCBI): domain Eukaryota; kingdom Metazoa; phylum Arthropoda; class Insecta; order Coleoptera; family Coccinellidae; genus Megalocaria; species Megalocaria dilatata. Next base: position 33,599,841 of record CM067857.1, on the reverse strand, counting down.
ACTACATTGAATCCTTGAAAAAGAGCCCACCTCAGTAGTGCAACACTCTGATATCCTGAATTACGAAATCCTAGAGCTATGTGGTTGAAAATGACCTCATGGCAACAAATGGGAGGGTCTTGACTAGAGACTCCAGTCTTTATATATTAAGAAATTGTATTACTTCTAAAAAAGAAAAAGTATATTTCAAAAATGAAAACCAGTCACAAATATGCACTCAAGGAATCGTCTTCTTAAACACCCTGTAATAATAGTGCACTATTATATAGAGAAAACTAGCAACTGGTAACGAAGATGCTTCTATATAAAAATGATTATTCCTAACATACCACATAGAAATACGCTTTATATACTAATAAGAATCAGATATCTTATTGTCTGGTGTCAGTTCAAAACGTTAGAAAGGAAGAAGTTTCCTAAATATTCCTTCAAACAGTTGCAAACCCTGTATTTGAGGTAAAGAATTAGTGTTAATATTCATTTAGAAGAATGGTTTTTTGCACCAAGTTATCACTGGCCTGTAGAAATTATAAATGATATGGTTTTAACTCAATTTAATCTTCCTAACATAAATCTTATGAAAAGACTGTGAACTCTTTATCAATTTTAAAGTTAAGGCTACTGAAAATCCGAAAATTTTCCATCTGGTTTTTCCCACTATAAATGCAATTACAGACCTTTTATATGGTGTATAAATAATCTTTTGACTTTAACACCTAGTTCTTCTCAAAATAACCACTATTTAATTAAAAAATATCGAAAGGATTTCTTAACTTGAAGATGAGAAGATTAAAATTGGATCTAACCATAATCTACTAAATAATCAATGGTAGCATCATTTCTGCAGAATTTATTGAACTTACAACTTTCAATGTGAATTTAGAAAGAATAAGAAATACAGAAATCTTTAACCACTTTGGTAGAATGTTGAGTTTTAAATATGAAAACAGAACATTCTGTAACCTTTGTAGAATTATTTGATTTAAAAACTATTTAATTGAAAATGTCTTAGAAACTCACTTTATTTTGGATAATAAATTTTGACCTGAAAATGCACCATAAAAATTGGAATATAACATAATTTTTTGATAATGTTTGAAAAACCTATTCCAATTTTATCAGCTAACCATAAAAAATGAAACAACATAAAAACAATAAAAAACATTATTTACCCTGAGATAAAAACAAGACATTTTTAATTTTATTTTTTCGTTAATTAAATAATTCTATAAAGAATGTTATGTTTTTATATTGAAATCAATATCCTATTTCAATTTTCAAATTTTTTTTTGTAACTTCCTACATATAAGGATGTATAGCATCTTAATTCTTCTTTAGAATCATTAAAAATGGTTAAAACATTGTAGTTGTTTTTTAGCTGATAATATTTTTATGCTAGTATGTGTTTGTGGCTTTGTTGAATATTTTGTGGAAATATACAATGCCATAAATGTAAATAAATAAAATCACTGGACCAACTGAAATATAGAGATACTTTTAATTTCCTAGGAAGTAGAGAATAATTAATAATATTTTAATCGAATTTCATTGAAATGGAGGTAATTTTGTTCAAGTCAAATTGAAATGAGTTAGTTACAATTTAAATATTAAAACAAAATAATTATGTGAAACGTCCACATAATTTAATAATTAACAAAAAAAAATAATCAAAATGTCTTAGAAACACTGCTCCTAAGTATGATATTTAATTTCGGTCAATATTCTATATTTCCTTTATTGTTTTGAATGTTGTGTTTTATGATAATTCTCTATATCTATTATACTTAAATAAAAACAGTGTTTCTGCTACATTCTAGTTTGATATTTTTTTCTTAATTGAATTATGTAGGGGTTTCATACAATTATTCTATTTTAATATTTAAATTTTAAAATATTACCCTCTTTCAAGGAATATACCTTTTAAATTTGTGTCAATTAAGGTCCTTTCTCTGGGGAGAGCCTTATTAAATTTCTTTTTCTGATTTTTCCTTGATTTTATTTATATAGAACAAAATCGTTTTCACCATTGAGATATAACTAATTCAATCATTATGTCACATTATGAATTTGCATCAAATACGAATCATCTATCTTATCTTGTAATTGTTATATAAAGAATTTATATAATAACAGTCACTCAACTAACTGTGTTGATTGACTTTTTATCATGAAAATTCAGTACTGAAATGAAATTGTGTATTAACCGCATCATTTGTAACATCTGCAGGCAATGGTTTTGATAAAGTTTAAGTTGTTTAATTTTTTGTTTGCTTTTCAGAATTGGGTATTTTCAAGATGTTAATTTCTTTCAAAGGAAGCAATCAAAAGGTTTGACAGGAATACTTTGAAGAATAGTGTAGACATATCTATTAGTATTTTCGGAGATTTACATATCTCAAAATTTAACAAGCATATATATATATTATCCTTAGTAAGTTAAAAGATGTGAAAAATTTCGTGCTATAATAGAAATATCTGATAATTTTCTGGCTCTCAAAGTATAATTAAGCTCTATAAAAATTTTACAAAAAGTCGACTACTGAAATTTGTTTTCACACTAAAGTTTTACCATATTTCTTCATTCGCAGATGAGCAATAATTTTCATTCTAATAAAGAATGTTTCAAAAATAACATCCATTCTTGTATAGAAAACTTTCTAACAATTGGGTCGTCTTCCGTTTAAATCATGGAAATTTATAACAATTATCCTCAACCTTACAAATTACATAACTTCGCACTTGTCTTTAGCAACTCGACTGCTAGCCTTACCACCAATCTGAAGGCTCACATTTCTTGATTTTTCCAGGTTGAGTAGCTCCTGGAAGAGCTGTTTTACATTATGATTTGTTTTGGCAGATGTTTCCATGAAACTGACACCCCATTCTTGAGCTTGAGCCTGCCCCTCACTTGTACCTACCTGTAATTTATAAATTGATATGATGAAACAAAAAGTTGCATAAACGACTATATAATTTTCAAAAAACTATCACAATAATTTTTTTCAAAACTATGATTATTAGACTACACACACCAAGAAAAATGTTCAGAATGTGTACTGTAACAGTTATAGTTTATCAATAAATTTAAAAAAAAGGATGTCACAAGTTTCCACAAAATGAAAACTACACCCATTGTTATATTTATCACAATAACTTCTTGCAAATTTTTCTGAATCAAAAATTATATTAGGAGTAAAAATAAGTTAGTGCGGTTTTAATAACATATGTCACTACTAGTTTATTATTCCATTGTTTCATCTGGCAAACACCTTCATTTTGTGTTTCTTTCTGAAGAAAGAATCTACATTAATAATTTTTCACAAAATTTAACGGTTTCTCCAGAATTTTGGAAATCATGAATGACTAAAAAGTGCTTGAAAAGAAAAAAACAATAGCCACCCTTTTTATAGAAAACTATGTAATACTGGTAAACAATATGTGATTTTTTTGTAGACTTCCAGATGATACTTGATATGATTTGATATCTTACCTCTCTTAATTCTGCACTCTCATCGCATTTATTCCCAACTACCATAATTGGAATCTGAGTTAGATCGGGACCTTTAACTTCTCGTATCACCTCCATTATTGGTCTTAATTCTTCTAAGCTTTGTCGACTACATACCGAGTAGACGAGAATGAAAGCATGACCTTTGCTGATCGAAAGCCTTTGCATTGCGGGAAATTGATGAGACCCTGTTGTATCTGTGATTTGAAGGGTACAAATATTCTTATTACAACTGATAACCTGTAAAATTCAAACGAACATTAAACAAAATTTATCACCTCAAAAGATTGAATATAAAAATGAAATTATACAAAACTTATGGATTAACGAATGTTATAGAAGTCTTAATGAAAACCAATACCAATATTTGAATCATTTGGGTTTCTTACCAACTGTTTTTTCTTAATAAATGGAAATACAGAACTTAATACACAAAATAATGTTGAAATAGAGGTAAAGTTACTGGAGATCAAAATTCTGCAAAAAAACAAAAAAAATTGAGGAACTCACCCTAGGAGAACAAAATTCAAAAAAGAAAAGCCTCCAAGAAATAAAATCAGGTTACATGAAAATAGCATCTTCTAGGATTTGATGGAAACTGGTAAGGGGGTACAAAATATCTGATCATACTTGTCGGTATGTGTCCTCTATTGTCGGTATGTAGCTCTCTCTGAAAGTTCCTTTTACGAATCTCAGCACCAAGGAACTCTTGCCAACTCCTCCTGCTCCAAATACTACCACACGATAGTCGTTGCTCTGTTCCGGCATTGTTTTTTCCAAAAATTCTCGTTTCGACAGGATTGATAATATGTTTAGAATGCCTTTAGGTTATATGATAACGTCTTCTTCCATAAAATATAAACAGAAATGGGCATTTCGATGTGTTTTACGACATTAAAGGTACACTTGATTTAAATATGGACTTTTTGTCGGCGAATTTGAGATTTTTTTATTGAAAAGGAGTTATTTACTTATGTTGGTGACGTCATTGGAACATACAGAAGTATTGATTTTCCATTGGGGCTATTTCAGAGCCATCTATTGTGAGTGGGTGCAACAATCTTGGTAATGACCAGATTTATATGCTCTGCAACTGATGTTCATTATTTCCATGGTTTAATTTGTTAACTCTTAAACATTACCATAGTTAATGAAACTTCAAAGTATTATGTACAATTATCACTCAAAAGATTGTATTTAATAATAATGTTTATTATTTTAAAGTTTCATGATGTTTAACAGAATATTCTAGTTTAATGCAATCATCTATTTACGTTGAATCAAGCATCAGATCAAACTAGTTGATTACCTTACCATTTTTTAATCTTTCTACAATGTGTTAATCAGTAGCGGCTCGTTCTTATTAAAAAAAAAGAAGACACCTTTTTTAGTTATATAATTATTTATATTATTCCAAATAAGAAGAGTAATCGGGTTTAAATTTACCTTTTTATCATAAATAAGTTTCAAGATTATAAATTTATTTAAAAATTATATATATGACATTAATTTATTTCCACAAAAATATTTTTGTGGAAATAAATTACTGTCTCATATATATTTTTTAATTAAAATGTGTTTCCACCAAGTAAAGACCGAATCAATGAAATATTTATTAATTTATTGAGAAATATAACTTGTTACCAGCTCGTGTAAAAACCATTAAATGTTGTAACAAACGGATTTCTACGACTTATTAAAGGATGCCTAAATTTGAAATGGGGGCTCTACAGCTTTTCCACTTGTTTTTAATTTTAAAGAGTATATATTTGACCTAATACACTAGGATTCTATTTTTTTTTCTGAGACGAATCTACTGTGATAAAAGTATATTTATAAATATTATATTAGAATAGTAAACGTATGATAGGAAAATTCATAACACATAATGTATTAAGTTTACAAATTGAATCAAATTTTAAATATATTAAAAAAACAATCAGCAGTAGTACTCTGATAATGATAACAAATAAATTAGTAAAATTATCTTATGAAAATTTAGATAAAGTCATTAATATGCATTTAGAAATGAAGTTAGTATATATTTCAACTATAATAAAACAAGAAAAATTAATCACTTTAATGATTCTTCTTCTTTATCAACCTCTCAAAATCTACTCCAGGATATAGGCTTACTTCTTCTTTTCCACTCAATAAATAAATAAATTTCTAACAGTTTGAATAGAAGATTCGCCACTTTGGAAATGAGTTTGAAATATTTCCCAGTTTTATTTAAACGAAAATCGAATCATTTGGTTAATTTCAAATATTCAACTAACTTTCTGTCAAAACCCGAATCAGAAATGTTTTCAGACTCTAAATAACCACTACTTCGAAATGCAAACTCTAGATGGCCCAGCTTTTACCTAAATCAAAAGGATCGTGTAGATTTCCCCCCTAATGTTGGACGCTAATTTTTACTCCATTGCGTTATGTAATTAATTATATTAATTTCTGTAATTGTTATACAGGTGGCAATATATTCTTTACAATTTGACTTAGATAGTGCTAAATTCCTAAGAGACTTGCTCACTGCAACGTGCCGCCACTGACGCGTACTCTGCAATGTTGGGAAACGGTGACATCTACAGAATGTTTAAGTGAAACAAGTATCGCAGTCATTCATGTAAAACGGTGAATCAAACGTAATTCCTTGTCGTATACGTCACGTGATTCATTGATGCATTTGCAGAAGTTATGATGGTATGCAAATTGGTACTTTGTTATCATGACGTAAAACCCTAAATTAGGAATGGCGTGGGCGTTTGGGGGAATTGAGCTTATTAAGCTAATTCTATTAATCAATAAAGAGCGGAAATGGTTGAATTATATAAATATCTTTGCCAAGTTTTTAATCAGGTTTATCTGCACTGAATTGATTTCAAAAAACAGGATATGTGATATTCGTATTACATCGCTAACATTTTAGGAAGAATTTTCATTGGCTTTACTTGACGTAAATCCATCTCGTAAAAAACTTATTGTAATTTAAGAATAACAACAATTATTTTTTATATTTAAATTCGGGAAGATTCATCTAATACTTGGTTGATTGCGTCTCTACTTACTTGGTGAAAATCCATTGTAATTTGAATAAAATAAAGTTCAATTTCCATAAAAAAAATTATATTAAAAACCACCGTTTCTATAAGCTGTGGCTTCGTCTCTACATTTGGACAAATGTTAATATCCAATTTTTATGTGTTTTAGTTTTGTTAGTCCTTTTGGAGGAAAAATCTTTAGTCTGAACTGTTTTTATTCATTTTCAGAACCTTTCCATACCCAGATTCCATTAAGCAATAGCCAATAAGTACTGGTTAGCCTTATTATTTTTATAAATTTTGTGAAGTCGCATTTCTACAATGTTAACTCCCTCCGACCAAAAATGGTTAATCGAAAATTCGTTAGTCTTTCTCCTGTTATTTGGGAATCTAATCCATAGAGTTCCTGATAATTCTAGTAATTTTGAAGGGTATAAAAGAAAACAAAGCAGATGGATGTGGTTCTTGTTTCCAAGCTATCAAAATTAGTTTAGAAACAAATGCACTGGTATTTTAAATAATTAAATAAACTGTGTCATCCTAAAACTCAGAATTAATCGAAAAAAATAAGCACTTACTTGTTCAAAGAAAAAACCAATGCTGTCCGCAAATCATAGTTCATAGGCACAAAACTCAATATATTTAAGGCTATAGAAAAATATACCGGTATGTGGCATTTGGGTTGTTGTGTATTGAAAATATTCGTCAGCTGTTAGAGGGATGGCGCTACAGAAGAGGTCTTACGGTCCAAACTGACGGTTAGCATCATCTATAGGGAAATTCCGGTTTAAACTTATACAAGTTGAAGTTCTATCGTCTATTCAAAATTATTTGTTAATAGTTTCGAACAATTTATTTTGTTATGGTTTGACAACTACTTAGTTGATTTCTTTAATTTAACCGAGTTTATTGTGTATAAAGGTATTTCTAACTTTAACGGTTACATCTATTAATTTCTTCTTCAGAATTCATCAATTTTTTTTCCAATGTTCAGATTCTCATGAAACTTCACATAAGCATTCAAAGCGTTAATCAATATCTAATTAATCATAATTTTTACCTCGGTGGAATTTTTATTTTTGGAAATAATGAAAAAACATTGTCCATTACATTTTCAAACCATTCTGTTACTTCGAAGCTATTTAGGCTTACAACCTATTCTACAAATTTCAAGATACTAAATGATTTTTTTTTTCAAATATTGTGCTCACAAATATACGAATAGATCTATAAAAGCAAGAACTTTTCATAAAATTTTTGTTCGTCCTATTTTAGGTGGAGTATCTCCAGGATTTACCTTTCTTGAGGAAACAAATTGATTATTCAGTTTACGTTTCAAAGGTCAAAATATTTATTAAGGATAGTTGAAATGAATAAACTTTTTTGATTAGTTATACTATATTATGTTATATAAAAATATAGGCCAACAATAATAACATTCGCATTATTAATAACATATCAACCCTCGATAAATTCAGAAATTTTTTATTTCTTTTTGTTTCCATCCCAAATATGAGTATAATAATGAATCAAGAAATTCATATATATTGAAAATCAACCAAATGGTTTCTGCGGTCTGTTTGTACAACAACGATCCTTCCTTTGAGCTTACTCAAATATGGAAATTCAACCATAAGTGAGCATTTACAATAACACCAATAAATTTCACAAACCACAGAAGTTTTGGCCGACAATCAATAAAGACGACGTTTCTTGATTCTTGGTGAATGCTATCCAGTAAGATCCTCTAGATTCGCAAGTTTGCTGATGATTTTATAGTAGATTTCAATCCCCTTGAGGAATGTATCAACGCCTAAGAACTCGTCGTTATCGTGTAATAAGACTGGAGTATTGTTGATAGGCGAAAAACCTATTGCGGGGATGCCTAATTCTCTAAGATATCGGCTATCAGTTCCCCCTGGGAATATTTGCGGCTTAAGCTTAAGACCTCTGCAAAAAACAATGAAAGTCTTTAACAAAAAATTACAAAAGTTTTAGCATGCTTGTATATTAGTAACTGAATAAATTTCACTGATTAAAGTTTATTCATACATTATAAGGTTGCAACAAAGTAATATAGATGACAATAGTGTTCATCTTAAATAACTACTGTCAATGTTACCATTATATAGTTTTCATGTTCGTCAGCTGTTAACTTCTCAAAAACCAAATCAAATATATTTATTGAGATTTAATCATAACATGGAAAGCAAAATCATAATATAAATTATCTCAAATTGTACTTCAAAAGTAACATTTTTTTTCCATATTTTGCTTTATTGTTTAAAAGAAAAGGAACAATCCAAGATGGTAAAAAGTTATGATGTGCATAGGATGAAGCTCTAAAAGAAGGTGTAGTAATTGGTTTGATAAATTGCAGATGTTTAATTCAGAGCTATAATTGATGCCCATCATCATACTCCTGTCTCAGAGATTGTAAAAAGATTAAATGTTTGGGACACAACAATTTAAAATCATTTAAATTAAATGAGATAAATTTAAAAAAATTGATATTTGTGTTCCTCATGAGTTAACGAAAATTAATTTAATTCAAGTCTTTAATATCTGAGATTTGCATCTTTAATGGAATGAAATCACTGGTGTTGAAAAATTGATCATTAATAATACATCAAAGGAAAGTGATCATGATCTAAAGGCAATAAAACGGTGTAAACAACATCTTATATGAAATGCACCAAAGGAAGATTATGCTATCAGTTTGGTGGGTATTGGGTTTTTTATTTATTTTTATTATTAATGCCTGATTAGGCATTAATAATCATATCCATAGCTCTGATTAGGACCATCCGATTATAATTTATTTAGAGAATTATTATTTTAAACCAAATACATGGTTTCTATTAGATTGGATTTGTAATTTTTTAGGTATTGAACGGAATAAATTTCAAATGGGCATATTTCCAGACCAAATTTCAAATCTCTGGAAAGTTATTGATCTTACACAAACAGCCAGAATAAAATTTGATCACAAATATGTCATCTGTAGATCTAATATCAATGTTCCAGAACTGATAATGAGCATGACAGCAAGCAAACAAAAATAAACAATCTGAATTACTTACAGTTCATCTGTAGCAGCTTTGAAAGCAACCCAGTATGGGTTTGAATCATCTAATTTAGTAACAGGAACTTGTGGTTGCTTCTGGCTATACGTTATGTAAATATCAGATCCAGCTTCTGCACACCATTTGTGTATTGTTTCTTCCCATTTCTGAATGTCAACCGTTACTGGTATTCGACAGTCAATTACGATAATCATTTCAGGTGGAACAACGTTACTCTGCACTCCTCCCTACATAAGAAAAATGTATTTGTGATAAATGATATAACAACGACCATTTGTAGATATTTTGAATGATGTTAACATATTTGAGCTGTTAAACTCAAAGATTTTACTGAGCAATGGATAAAAACAAGGCAGTGTGACAGTTTTATTGCAGTTCGAAGCTGCATGAACTGACATGAAATATTTTTTCTACACTCAAAAACCTGAAAATGAAAAATTATAGCCAAAAAAAGTAGTTAGTTTTCGGTATATTTCAAAAGTTTTAAATTTATCAATAAATAATTTGAAAAACTTTGAAGTATTAGTCAATAATTCAAATGAAATAAAGATGATTTTGCTCACAAAAATTAATGTCAGCATCTTGAATGATATAGGTCAATCCACTAAGTGAATCCCAGGTCTGTATTTATTTTACTTCCGAATTAATTCTCACTTCAGATTCCCTAATTGGTATGAATATTTTTTCTATTATTTATTTCGATAAGTTTTATCTACTTTTAAGAAAGATTCATCTATGAACACATTTCTCCAAAACGATAGCACACTGATCCCAATAATAAGCGAGCAAAATACAATGAGTGCTGCATTATATTAGAGTTGAAGAGTTGCATAAATGCTTCAAATAGTCGAAAAAACTTGACAAGTTATTAATTTTTTACTATAAAAATTCAGTTTTTTTGGATTCTTCCTCATAAGTATTGAGTAATTGGTCGTGTAGTGGAAGAAGTGAGAGCATTTTTCAACTTTTGGGGACTCATAACTTTCATGTGCTTAGAAAAATATGTAATTATCAACCACATCATTCATTGTATCTACACAGGCAGTTGTTATTGTAAGTTTACCATATTTTCAATTCAAAATTAAATTTCAAAATATTTGGTGTGAAAATATTGAAGAAAATCGAATTTATTTTGGAAAAGTTGAACCTTTTCATTGAATATTATTGGCTCTTAAAATTATCAAGTATATTCCAGACATAAAAGAAACTAATTGCAAGATTCATTCATGCGAGGTACGAATTTTCTCAATCAACTGCTCTGAAAAGGTACACACACTCATCATTGTACAATTAACTGTGGTGACATCCCCAATAGTCCATGAAGGGTTGTCTTTAAGAAGTTTTTGTTGCGTCTTTCTGAACTCGTAGAACCTTTTCAAAATATGAGTAACTTTCTCCCCTGGTGTGTTCTCCATCAAAAGGGAACCATGGCCAGATTGACCGGGGCAATGAATATGAACATCTGAAGTATAATTTGAAATTAACAATCAACCTTATTAATAACTAAATTCGACTCACGCCAAATGCAACGTTCCCCATAAAATAAAGGAAAATCATCTGTGCTGCTTGCTATACCTTCATCCAATGAAACACCAACCCTCAATTTTTCAAATTCCTTTGTTTCCACAAATAATTTCATACCTTCCAATCCTCCAATTTCCTCATCTACAAATAAAACTCTTTAGTGACTTATATCAATGACTGCAACCGATGCTAAATTAATTTCAATGGAATATCAAATTAACTGTTTTGTGTAATCTCATGCTATAATTCATAACGGTTTTATACTAGGAACTACCTGGTACGAATGATATATGTATTGTTCTCATGAAGGTTATCCCTTTCAACTTCAACCTTCGGATTGCTTCCAAATATTGCAGGCCGACTGATTTCATGTCTTGAGTGCCTCTGGCAAAAATATTACCATTGTCGATGTCTGCAGCAAATGGCTTGTGTTTCCAGTTTTCCTGTAGCCGACAAATAATACTTTTATGTGGATTCCGAAATAGGAACATCAAATTATAATTTAAGCTTTCTGATAATGTTTCAACTTACTTCATATACTGGAACGACATCCATATGGCTGTTTAGTAATATACTAGGTAACTCCGGTTTCTTGCCAACCCATGTTATAATAACTATAGGTTTTTTTGGTCTTGCATAGATCACCTGAATTGGCAACTCCAAATCTTTAGCTTGTTTTTGTAGAAATTTGATACAATCACCTGCAAAACAATTTTGTTCTTTTACAATAATATTAGATATTTATTATTTGTAAACAAACTGATATATTTCTTTTTTAATAATAATAAGAAATCGCCTTCATTGATATGATAATAGGTAAATTATATGATAAGCAAAGAAAAAGTACTACAATATCTAGCATAACTAATCAAACTCAGTCACACCAAGGCAGATAAAGAACAAATCTTTCTAACTTAGTACATGGTACCGAAAACGAAAGCAAAGGGAACTGGAAGTGAAAATTTGAGACACTTCGGAATATACCCCAGCTACAGTGATACTTTCAATAACTCACAAGCTCTGACCACGCAGAAGATAAAGGTTGTATTTGAACTTATTGTTTTTTTTGAGCTTGTTTATTATCTTTAGATGAGTGAAGGGAATTTTATTTACTTACTTTTCGTTTTTTATTAATCAGAAAATACATAAAATTTATTGAACATACAGGTTAAATGATTATGCATAGTATGAAACAGATAAAGTATAAAATCGGTATTTATTGACGGTTAGCTGAACTTAAACGTACTTAAAACAAATTGTAGAAATTACTATGTTTTACTACCAAAAAATATATATTACACATTTTCTTGTGACTCGAGTTTCGGGAAATGAACTATCCCGTCATCAGACAACTCGAGTCACAAGAAAATGTGTAATATATATTTTTTGGTAGTAAAACATAGTAATTTCTACAATTTGTAAGGGCTGAAACAATTCAGTATCTGAACTTAAACGTGGTCGTACGAACACGGATAATCCAACGCTTAAAAAATCGTTTTTGCAAACCGTAAAGTGAACATGAAGAGGCAACATTCTTGAGATATCAAAGAAACGTGCAGGCTTCATTTTGCATGAACAATGTCCATGAGAAAAGTGGCTTCGAAGTTGGTGCCGAGTTTGCTAACACTGGATCAAAAACGAGTCGATGATTCCGAAGGCTGTTTTAGCGGTTTAACGTCAGTTGAATGGACAGTATCCGGTGAACCTGGCCCAAAGCGTAAAAGACATTACAGCATTGCACTGAAGATAAGCCAAAAACCTTGGAAACATTCATCTCTGCTGCTTATGCCCGGCGATCAACGAAACCATTCGGCTGTATCTGAGTTTTGAAAGATCTGTTCCAGTCTGCTGTTCAAATGAGGGATAAGAATATTTCTATTGAATATGATGGAATTTGAAATTATGAAACTCCTAAGCTTCAGTAGTTATTTTGTAGGAATTCTTTATTGTCATGTTCTAAGTACAGTAATTAAATAAAAATGGTGAAAAGCACCATCGTGAAGTCGGATGCGTTTGGGCTCTTGTTTAACAGTCCACTTCAATCTCTGAGTTAATTATTGAAGAGACTACATATGAGAAGTAGAAACAGAATTCTGTGTTCTGTTAACCGAAAGTCAAATAAACGTAATTTTCTTCAATTTTAGGTTTTTAGGAACTCTCCTGAAGAAAAGGAAAATGTAATGAAAATGAAAAATACATGGTTAAAAGGCTCCATCTTTCTTGCTTCAATCTGTATCGTTACATATTGGCAAGAAAAAGTGGAAAAATAATATAATGAAAAAAACTTTTAAAAAAATAAAAAATTTTCGTTATTTATTTTCATGAAATTCTATATGATCATTCGTGTCGTTATTCACATTAAAATCAAATTTATACTTTTAAAAATAGTAAAAAATAAAATTTTAAATGAGTATAATTCAGAAATCATAATCATAATAAAAACAGAAGTTTGAAAAATAGCGTTGATCGGATGGAGTACTGTAGCCAGTCGTGGCAGTCATTTGAATGATATTGTTTTTCATTCGTAAATGTCAAGATTCAACCTTTTTAATTAACTCATAACTTTGAAAAAATATTCATTAGTTTTTTATTTATAGCCGATCAAAAATTCAAATTTTAAAATGGCCTCTACTCATTACATTTCGAATCCGCATTTCATTAGTTTTAAGATTTGGTTCGAGCGCAGAAAAAATATACTTTGAACAACTTGAAATGATCCAATATTTCAGCATTGTATACAGGGTGTTTCAATAAAAGGTGACCCCGCCTCTAGGATAGGTGGGAAACTGAAAAATAATTGGGGTTTGCTCAGTAAAAAATTTTCGTATTCAAGATAAAGAGCGTTGAAGGAAAAAAATATACACCTTTATTTTACGATTTGCCGAAACTACTGGCAACATTGTGATGAAATTTTATACGAATATATTTTGGAAGCTGATACATCCCATGAATTATTTGTTTCTCTTAGAAGGTGCTACACGGTTCGTACCAAGTTTTATTGAACATAACTTTTTTAAGCTCAGATTCATTAATCGAAACTTCAAGTGAACTTAAACATCATTCAATTTTACACCAAAAAGGTACTCTTAGTAAAACTCGGTAGATTGTACCGTTTTCGGAATATTTTGATTTGAAAATTATGAAGTAACAAGCGATGCTGTTATAAAGTTATTGATTAAACAAAAAAATCACAAGAAGAAAATTAAAATAGAGGATAAGAACATAAAATAAAATTTGATTAGAGTAAGTGTTCAAAATGTCCTCCGTTTTCACGAATACACAAGTCTTTAAGTCTATCCTTTTTTCTAAAGAATCCATTAATCTTCTAAACGGTTAGGTATCAGCTATGAGCTCATTAAAGTGACGTTGAATTCTGTCTTCCAATTCTTGACATGAATTAACCTCTGTAGCATAGACTTTTTTCTTAAGATACGACCAAACTGTGTAGTTCAAAGAATTAAAATCGCATGACCAAGGAGGCCAATGAATCGGAGCTTCTGCACCTCTACTAATCCATCGATTCGCAAAATGGCTACTCAACCAATTACGACACCTTCTATCAAAGTGCGGTGGAGCTCCATCGTGCATAAAAAATAGAGATCTTCGCTCGTTTAGCGTTAAATCTTCTAATATCTCGAATAAGTAATTGTTTAATGAATCCAGGTATATATCACCATTTAAATTTCCAGGTAGAATGTGATAATTAATTTGTTACCTGAAGTTGCTGCTCAAACATTGACTTTAAATGAGTGTTGGTAATGTGATACCTTTTTGTGGATTCTCATCACACCAGTAGTGTGCATTATGCGAGTTAAACCTACCTTGTCGAGTAAAAGTGACTTCGTCCATAAAAAGAATACATTTGAAAAAAATTGGATTAAGGGGTGCCTTTTCTTGTAATGTTTGACAAAAATCCACTCTAACCGATAGATCGTCTGCCGAGAGCTCTTAGACTTGTCTGTAATGATAAGGATGTAGCTGCAGCTCTTTAAGAATCCTCCAAGTACTTGAAGAAGATGTATTTGTTTGTCTTGTCATATTCCTTACGCTAACTGTTAGATCTTGATCAACTAAATTTGAAATATTTTTTTTGTCCTACTTTCTCGACAACGTCGTTCAATGGCTTTAAATGTATTTTTACTTGGTAAGTTTCTTCGAACTATTCCGTATAACGCGTAACAGTTGCATTAGAGTTTCCTAAATACTCGCCTAATGTTAATAACATGTCGGTGTATTCAACATTTGAGTTCATTTGGATCAACAATATCTAATTTTATAAATAACAAGATTTCTGAAATCTAATTATTGTTGACTTATCATAACTACCAATAAATGACAGTTTCACGTGGAAATCTTACAGAAAATCAAGATATACCGACTATAAAGGATTTTTGTCACACGTTACAAGAAAGACCTCAATCCCAATTTCTTAACATGTACCCGTTTCATCGATTAGGTCTCATTAACACGATAAAAAAATTTTAATTCACATCACGCATACTGATTAATAATAATAATTAATAAGTTTATCATTATTTTATACCAGCATCGGTTAGTACTTCCTAATTTTCAAATCAAAATATTCCGAAAACGGTACATAGTATCGAGTTTTACCAAGAGTACCTTTTTGGTGTAAAATTGAATTATGTTTAACTTTATTTGAAGTTTTGATTAATAAATCTAATCTTAAAAAAGTTATGTTCAATAATACTTGGCACGAACCGTGTAACCAGCGCCCTCTATGAGAGTCAGATATAAAAACAAACTCATGGGATGTATCAGCTTCCAAAACATATTCGTGTAAAATTTCATTACAATGCTGCCAGTAATTTCGGCAAAATCGTAAAAAATGTTTATACTTTTTTTTTCATCAACGCTCTTTATCTTGAACACAGATGACGTTACGAAAATTTTTTACTAAGCAAACCCCAATTATTTTTCAGTTTTCTACCTATCCTAGAGACGGGGTCACCTTTTTTTGAAACACTCTGTATAACGCAGAAATGAGAAACTATTAAGGTTTTGAAGTACAATTCTACTGAAACGAAACTACACAATTATTATAGCTATTATTAAAATATTTCTTAGACAATGTGAAATTATTTTGTTTTATTGATGAGTTATTATGATATTCATGAAGTAGCCGCAGATTGAAAAAAGTTGTAATTTCTGGTATTTGTTTCAAAAATAATGAATTTTATATTGCCTTCCCAAAAATAATATAGTAAGTTTAATATTATATATAAAATAATATAATAAGAAGCGGTGTTTTACTTGATAGAAGGATTATTACAAACTATGAATATCAAAACAGATTTAATCGGATATCCCATTTAAAAGGTGACCAAACACAATCTGAAACTGAATAAGTTTTCGAAAAGAAAGATTCCTAAATGATGGCATTTTATTTATCTCGGCGCAAAAAATAATAAAGAATTGTTTATTTTTTGTGGTTTATCATAGTTTTTTTTATGTATTATATCGATATAATACATGTTTTTGAGAGATTTTTTAAGTAACTTATTTAAATATATTAAATATTTCAAGTAAATTATATTTTCTGAGAAGTCCTTAAAATTATGTTTTGTATTTTTGAAAAGGAATTAGTTTTAATAATTGTAAGATCAGAAACAAAATTTTGTCTCCTTCAAATATTTATTTATTAATTTTAATTGACAATTTATATTTGTTGGGTTATTTATTCCATTTGATATTGTATATTAAGTTTTGATTTTATACCTCTAGTAAATATGAGCTGTGCTTATAAGACATTAATTTAATTCTAGAAATTTTTTAATAAAATATTTTTTAAATTAAAATTATAGGAGACTAACAGATTAAATCTGTTTTGATATTCAAACTTCATTATAACCTTCCTAAACTATACAAAAATATTTTGTAGAATGATTAATTAATAGACAGATGTGCAAATACTTTTATCAACATCACCAGTCGTTTTTAAGGTAATTTATTCCATTGTTTCATTGTACATAAATTACACTGATAACAGGTTATTTGTTTTTGAAGTGAATAACAAATAAACGAGCTTGTATACCACCTGATAATATAAAAGGTGTCCTTAGAATTTTCAGGAGAGATAGTTATTGATCCAAAATTTTCCATACAATTTCTGACATATCTGAGAAATAATGGTTAGGGGTTTTGATAATTTCAATTTTACAGACAATAATAGCTGATAAAGAAAGTGATCAAAGCGTTTCGTCAGAATTAGTTTACCCCGTGGAGATATCTCCCGAATTTAAATAATTTCCAGGCCCACCCTTATCGAACACTGCACTGCATGCATAAGGTCAAATGCAAGAAAATCAATTTCTGAATTTCATGACCTACTTCCAGTGAATCACCCAATATTGCATTCTTCACACATTACTAATTATTCATTGAAGAAACTGATTGTTTGAAGACAAACTGAACAAGTGCAACATGCGAATTTTCCATCAAACTGAATCGTCCACTGTCAGTCTCTTGTCAATTCGACCGGATAGAGAGGTTATGAAATTCGACATTCCGAATTTTAAAAGTAGCCGGAAATGTTAAAAAAGCTTACCGTAGTCGACATCCGGATGGACCGAAGGTATTCTTAGGTATTCCACGAAATTGTTGACGGCCAAAGAGTCCAATCTCTTGTCTTCTTCCTGTGATGATACAGACATCTTCCGTTGAAAATGCAAAGGAGCTGCAAGGCCGTAAGCCGCAACTAACTGGGTGTCTAAATTTGCCGAGCGCCGATCTCTTTCTTTATAAAGCGTCGACTCCAAATGGAATCACGACCTGGTATAGCAGCTATCCGCGGGCTACATACTATTATCCAATTTATTTGCTGAAAGGAGATAATTTTGTTTGAGTTGTGATCTGAATATTAATATGTCTTAATATGTACTTCAGATAATTTTTGCATCAACTAAAAATAAATCATATACCCACAGAAGTTTTCCGTTTGTCCTCAAAGTATACATTTAATCTGGACAAAACCCAATAACATTACTCTTCATTTAAATATTTATTAAGTAACGGCAGAATCACAAAATCTTTTTTTTAAATTAATAAATATAAATTTCATGTTTCGTACAATAAAGCATGTTTATTCACATTTTCAAAATCTCTTCGATCAAAGACCCAAGGAATTTTACAAAATGAATTAATATTAATTCAGAATATAAAATATTAATTCTGAATTTAAAATTAAAAGGGATTTTTGTGCATGATTCAAAACTTGAAGTGAATACTGAATTGTTTCAGCCGTTACTATTTGGTAGTTGATCATAATTAAAACAAATTGTAGAAATTACTATGTTTTACTACCAATAAAATATATTTTACACATTTTCTTGTGATTCGAGTTTCGGGAAATCGAGTTCAGTTGTCTGATGATGGGATAGTTCATTTCCCGAAACTCAAGTCACAAGAAAATGTGTAAAATATATTTTTATTGGTAGTAAAACATAGTAATTTCTACAATTTGTTTTAACTTGAGGTGGATATTCTCGATGTATAATGTAAAATAAAATTTTTGGATAAGGCTTTGTTTCCGAGCTATTAGTAATAATATAAAAATACGAAAATATTTAAATTAAATGTTTAAAAACACCACTATTAGAATTGATACAGGTTTGGCAATGCAAAATAAGGGAATAGTATACCAATTTCCAGGTTTTGTCTATTTTAAGTGGATTCAACTGCATTAAAAATTCGTTTCATTAAGTGATTATTAATTTCCACTGCATAAACTTGTTGTTTTAAATGTTTTCAATGAAAATAATCTTTTCAATTTTTTTCTTAAAATAAAAAAATAAATAAAAACAACTTGGCTCAAGTTTGACTGTTCATTTCATGTTTGTTGACATATATGTTTCGGGTGTTTTAGCCCATTTCCAAATCTAAAGAGAACAGAGCTTAAAACCTATTTATAATCGGAAGGTACATAACAGGTATAATTTTGAAGAGTGTAAAAGTAAAAATAAGATGTTGGTTCGGTCTTAATCTGTTACAGATGAGAGCAATGGTGATACATTAAATTCAAGTTGTTAATTTGTGATTGGTAGCTTTTTTCCATGTGCTAAACAAATTTTCAAACTTTCTAAAAAATCCATTCTTCTGCTTTTATTACCTACGTGTAAGATCTCAGTTCTACTGAAATCTATAAAAAGTTTATTATTTATAATATGTTTCAAAAAACCAGATGTTATTTTATTCTGCAATATACTTTTTTTGTGTCCTTCTACCCTTTTGTTTATAGACCGCCCTGTCTGATCTATGTAAAATGCAGGGCATTCATTACAATATAATTTGTATATAATGCTTTTTTCAGACGTTTCACGACAGTCTTTGCTATTGACTAAGACTAAGTTTTTCTTATTTTTACAAATAGTATTAAAATTATTTTTTTCAGTCTATTGCAAATTTTGTTACTAATTTGTGGTATGAAGTTTATGTTATGGAATTTTTCTTTGTCCTGAAGTATATTGTAAAGAGAAGCTAGAGCTTTTTTATACTGTTTCTTAAAAATTAATTTATCTATTACGTTCGTATTGTAACCATTGTTCGACGCTAATGACTTCAAAATTTTAATTTCTTTGTTAAAGAGTTCTATTGAGAGAGGGGTTGATAGTAATCTATGTATAAAGGCGTGAAAAGGAGACATTTGTATTTTATGAAGGTGGGAACTGTTATTATGTATTAATGAATCTATGTACGTGGATTTTCCAAATGTGTCAAATTCAAGGGAATTAATATTTCTTGTGATCTGAATATCTAAAAAATTTATTGATTTTTGGGGATTTTCGATTTCAATAGTGAATTTGACAGAATTGAAAAATGAATTTAACAAAGTCAAAAACATTTCTAATTGTCTAATAGAACCTAGCCAAATGCAAAATACATCATCAACATATCTTTTCCAATAAAGAACTTTCATCAAATTATCTTGTGAAGAAAAGATTTTGTTTTGAAAACATAAGCCAAGTTGTTTTTATTTACTTTATTAATTTAAAAATGTTTCACAAAGTGATAGGCGAGAAATCAATATAATTTTTTTTTGTTAAAAAGAAGGTATATTTACCCAGGAGGAATGTTCTGAATGGAAATGTGTGAAGTATGGAGTCCTACACGGATCAATACTGGGACATTTACTATTTATGCTGTATATAAAGGACCTCTCATCAAATGAAACAGTTCCCTTTGTTGAGGACACTTCCTTGCTTAAATAATATGAAATATTATTTCTGATTTTCACAACAAAAAAAAAATTCGGTCATATTATAATAACACAAATTTGTCAAATTCAAATTATTTAATATTAATTAATGTGGATTTTCAACAAGTGAAGACTGATTCAATTGAATATTTCCTTTCTTATTGTTGGTGAAAACGAGGGAAAGCTAGGTAGGGTGCGGAGATGAGCGTTTCGTTCCAGCTTGCAATCCCTTGAACTTATCAGATTGGCAATGGGGTGCAAGCCTATCAATAACCTTGTTCCACGTTGGAACGTTGGTGTTCTTACACTGTTCCACTGGACTCTGGTTATCCTGTAGATTAACGTTGAATTTCCATGTTTCCTACACTCTTTATTATTGTTATCCTGATACTCCTGGATCTTCTGTGAAGATCCTGCAGAAGCTTTTCAGCTAGAATACCAGAAAGATGCAATATTATGAATGAGAGGAAGATGAACAAAATTCAGAAAAGCATTGATGTGAAGTCAAAACCTTTTGGGCGCTTGTTCAACAGTCCATTTTCGTTACGATTGCAGATTTTCATGAAATTTAGCACAATCCTACGTGTCGTTATAGACCTAAATATCGAATTTGATTTTGATCGTATCAGTAGTTTCGGAACAATTGAAAAAATAAGAAAAAATTTTAAATGTGAATAACTTCGAAACCATTAGACCGATTTTAACCATTAACGAAATTAACTGATATATTTAGGCAGAACACTTCTCTGAAAGTTTCAAGTCTCTAGAGATCTTTACGTTCGGAAGTTATAGTGTTTAAGGACGGAATTACTTTTGACCATTAGTCCAACCTAGTCGTTTGAGACCATTTTGGTTTAAAATTTGAAAATTACAGATATTTAGGCCAAACGAAAGTACGCTGTTCCCTAGAAAAAGCGCGCAAATAGAGGACAAAAACATACTATACCAAAAAGCTCACTGCATGATGAGGGATTTTTGGAGAGATTATCTGGAATGGTTTGTTTGAAATTATTGTATTGTAGTTAAATACCTAAATATTGTATTTATTAATTCACATAACTTTTTACTGACGGCCCATGAAAAACCTAATGGGTTGAAATTGTACACAATGTATTACATATGAATAAATTATTATTATTATAAAGATCAATTTCTTGAAAAGGTAAATAGTGATTAAAAAAATATGCAAATTGAAAAAATAGTTTTTTCATTATTTCAAAAAATATTAATGATTTGTGGAAATAATCTATATTATTTTATTCAATTTAAATAAATTTCCATCAAGTAAGGAACGATTCAATCAAATTTCAATCAATGGTTATGCAACCAGTCCATCAAAACAAGGTTATATGTTTAATAATATATATTAATGAACGATCGAGCCAAAACTCCTTACATCAAGTGCTTTTATGGTTTTTTTCTTAATTAGGAATATATAATTCATAAAATTGAATTAAAAGAATTTTGTATCACTTGTATGATGGTAAGCTAAACTATATATTAAGATTGGGGAAAAAAGAATCCATTACTTTTGAATGAACTCCAAGACTTTATTGATTTAACATGTTTCGAATTTTCCGGTTTGGGTCGCCCCTATGGCATTATAGCTTGACGCGCTGGGGGCGCTTGCCTAGTTTCATCCCGGTGAAATGGAGAGTTAAGTCCTAAAGTAATGCCATTTGCTCCAGTCACTGGACCCGTGTGGTAAAAGATCCACCGAATGGGGCCCTAATTTCACCGCGTTCATCAACTCAGTGACAAGGGAGTCCGTCGCAGCACAGGGACTCTCCCTTAAAACTAACATACTCTATCCTATTGAAGTAAATCTCTGGATTTTTCTGTCCAATGGCCGAGTGCGTTATATAGTATACTGCGTTACCTTGGAAGGGTGGAGGCCCTCGGGACGTATTCGTACGACCTGGCCACCCAATTGTTGTTGGACTCAAGGGGGCAGTGGTTGAAAGTGCGTGTGCTGGACTAGGAGGGTATTCCTTCTATCTGTTGGCAGACACTCATGCTAAGGATATCTCGAGAAATGCTTCAGGGTTTAGCGGGACTTAACGGTTCGACCGGCCTTGTCCTGAACCAGGATCTATTGCGAGACGTTTCTGGATTTCGACGATACAGCTGGACCATTGGTGCTTGAAGCCAGGATCTATTGAAAGACTTCACAAGGGTTCGTGGGTCTTGACGTACAGGCCGGATTGACGGTGTTCGTACCAGGATCAATTGAGGCATCGATCTTGAGACTATCTTGGTTCATGGGACTGTGTTCGGGTGGGTGAATAAAAATTCCCTTCAGCGAGTGCGTCGCGTCACAAAATAACTCGGGTACTGACACTGCAGAGCTAGTAGAGGTTTGATAGTGCTTTGCTGCTACCAGTCACGCTGTAGGTTCTCGGACTGAAGCCGAAACTGGAAGCTTGGTGACTTCAACTCTTCGGAGTAGTTCTTGCTAATGCGCGATGATAAGGCGTATCCTTATACCACTTTTTGCTTCCTGAGCAGATTGTGGAGACTGTTGAGTAGTTATCTTGTGAAAGAGCCATGCTCACATGGCAGTAATCTAACCGGTGTCCGATTTGGGTCAAATATGTACCGTTTTATTCTATAATTTGTTGCCGTCTTAAAGACAGTTTCATAATGTCTCTCTCACAGAAGTTTTTGTTCTCATTGGCGAAAAACTCTAGCAATCGATTTTCACTCTTGATACCAATTTCTTATCACTCAGGAAGTTTTGCAATTTTTTTGTTCCTTTACATAGTGTTTATGGTCTCACAATGAAATTATAGAGAAATACGACATTTTTTGCGTTTTTTCCATTCAGTTATGCCATCTCGCTCTTTACACTATTGACGTCAGCATAGATTACATACATACAGGGTTTGTAGTCTATGGACGTTACTCTTGGGCAGTGCATTATTGTCAAGTGAAATCCCCGAGTTTTTAGTCCATTTGGGTATCTCCAATAGTCCAAAAATGCTAAATATCACAAATTGACTATAAATTTGAACACAAGTAAGTTATACATAAAATTTATCTTCACTTATTACAATGAAACCAAAACAGCGAAATAGAAAGTTTAATATTAGAGTTTTCTGGTTTCATATATAGCGTTTCTTTCGAGACAGACGAATAATAAGGTTATCAAAGTTTTGAGGGTCCAAAAATGTTTGCAAGGCCATTCATAATTTTATTCAGCTATATAAAAACTACAAAAAGATGTACTACGATGCGGAATATTCCTCAGATGTTTTCAGTAAAAATGATAGTCCATAGTTTCCCTCATAGACATACAGTCCACTTCATCTATTTGCAGAGTGTTATTTTTTATATTTATATCGGTCTCTATCTGGATCTGGGTCTTCAATAGATATCGCAAGGTAGCCTGTGCCTGCAAATGAGAATATTGATTACCAATTTATTTTCATATTGTCACAATCAACTCGAATCTTACTACGTTGCTGGCTCTAGATATATCCAAAAATCAAAAATTCCGTGCAAAGTACAACATTTTCTAGAGTAATAAAGGTGAACCATAAGCATATTCATAGATGTACTAAAATAGGATAATAAGTCTATGGCCATATTAAAATACGATAATAAGTCTGTGAAGCGAACGAATGAATTATTGTATTCTGTTATTTAAGCAGTCGAACGAAGATTATATGGAATATTAAATAGCTAAATATTAGTCAAAGAGGTTTCATGAAAACTAGGCCTACTTAAAAATCTTCCTCGTGGTAGTTCTTAATGAAATTATTTTAGAAGATTCAGAATTTTTCACGATAATTTCACTAATAAATTCGAATTAAAATTTCCGCGTTTGTTTTAAATTGCTACGTTTTGCGCATCAAGAGATTGTAAGAACAAATCCAATGTCACCGTTTATTCAATTGAAATCGAGATATATCTACATCCTATATATCAGTGAGGGCTGAGATTCTTTACATTCCGTTTAGGATGCCGCTTAACACTTCAATGGATCAATCTCAGATACATTTTTCACGCGAAGTGAAACAGCTTCTTTGAGATTAACCGAAAATTGTAAAGTCTAATTGTAGAAGTATATAAGAACGGTAATTCTCTATAGATGGTGCTAGCCATCAATTTAGGTACCGTAAAACCGCTTCTGGAGTGCCATCATCTCTCTCTCTAATATAATAGCTGACGAAGATTTTCAACGCACAACAAAAAGTTCTATACACTGGTATATATTTCTATAACCTTGAACATTTTCTATTATCATTTGAAAAAAACCACTGCAGAATAGCATAGAATGCGTGTCGAAGATTACGGTGAACATGTTTTTGGAGAAACACAATATTTGGAGGTTTAATAAAAATCAAAAGTGATGATTGTTCACGGGATAATAGAGCATGGAAACCCACCAAAAAAGTTCGCAGACAACGAATTGCAAGCCTTATTGGCGATAGTCTTGTGGCTTACACATCGGACTCATAATCGTGAGATTGAGAGATCGAACCGCGGGCTAAGAAATAAATTTTCTGGTTTCGGAGGGCCATCCAACCATTCGCTGATGAGTAAACAATTAACAGGGCTGTTCCTAAACTGGCGTAAGAAAACAGTAACAAAGCCTACACAAAACACAAACCCGATGTGGATACTATAGTGGACTTCTGTTTGTCTGTATCCCTGGAATCAATAAATAAATAAATAAATATAAAACTCGCGGATCAATTGAATGTGACGCAGAAAGCTGTCTCCATTCACTTAAAAGCTGTAGAAAAGTTTCAGAAAGTGGGAAAATGGGTTCCTCATGAAATGAAAGGCAGCAAGAAAATCGAAAAGCACCGGTTAAATGCTGCGCGACAAATACAAAAGTAAATTCTCTATCGAATTGTGACAGGTGATGAAAAATTTATATATTTTGAGAATACTAAGCGTCGTAAATTATGAGTGAATCCAGGCGGACCATCGACATATACAACAAGACCAAAAAGATTCGGAAAGAGGTAAATTCTCTATGTTTGGCGGGATCAGAAGGGTATAATTGATTATGAACTGCTAAAACCTGGCGAAACCGTTAACACTCCCAGCTACCAACAGCAAATGATCGATTTAAATAGGGCATTACGTGAAAAACGCCCGGAATATTGGAAGAGACAACTCTAAGTCATTTCCCTCCATGATAATGCTCCATCACACACAGCAAAAGTGGTTAAGGAAACGGTCGAGGCGTTCAGTTGGGAAATACTAGTGCATGCGGCTTATTCTCCAGACTTGGCTCCGTCCGGATTATCATTTATTCGAGACAGGCTCTCGTTGAATAAAACTTTAATACGTATGAAAATATAAGAAAATGGGTAGATAAATGGTTAGCTTAAAAAAAAAACTGTTTTTAGGCGTAACATTCATAAACTGCTGAAGAGGTGAAAAAAATGGATAAATAGCAATGGAATTATTTTGAATAGAACATTTTTTTAACATTTTCAAACGAAAGACGTGTTATTTCCACAAAAGAACTCAGTTTTCATACTTTTAAATCTGGTAGCACCACAGTAGATGTCTCTAAATTTTATTGGTTGTTGGGCTGCATAAATTCGACTTTGACAATATTTCTATATGATGAGTATGATTATATAATTTATTTAGTGTTTTTTTTTACTTCAATTCAAGAGGAAAATTAGTAAAATGGACAAACAAGAGCAAATTAATCGATACGAGGGCACTTTGATGAATCAATTATTTTTTGAATATCCCATCTAGTAACTTTAGAAACAACAGTGCTTCTGTTAATTACTATTTATCAATAGCCTTCTGTCAAATTTTGAGCAAGCTGCTTTATTCCGTTTCTGTTTGACAGCCATAGAAATTAGACAACCTCTTGAATTTTGATGAAAATAGAGGTGCATTTCGTGTTCTCATCATGCATATTTTTTGCGTACAAAAACATCACTCAAACAAAGTAAAGCTGATAAAATCCATGGAATAATATTGGACGATAGGATAATGAAAATGAGTGAGGAGGCTAAGGTTTTAAGTATCACATATATATTTAAATCTATGTAGGAATTTGTTATTTATGAATTTTCAATCGAAACAGACTTTCTCGGATGATGTTTGCAGGATGAACGCGGTCAATAGACAAAGACAGTCGGAAACATAGAAAATTCAATGTTAATATACAGAAGCAGGAATGTCCAGTGGAGCAATGGAATAATCAAAACCTCAGCGCGATGGCATAACGAACAAACGACTGTTCTCTTGAAATGGTGGGGATGCTTCGATCGAAATGAGCAGTGCAGAGCCTCGAGGCTCTACACTGCTCGAAACATCCCCATCACTTCAATTGAGAGAGAACAGTCGTTTGTTCGTCATCGCATCGTGCTGAGGTTTTAATTTTTTCACGGCTCCACTGGACATTCCGGCTTCTCTAGATTAACATTGAATTTCCTATGTTTCCGACTATCTTTTCCATACCAGTAAAAATAATGGCATACACATATTTTTCAAACAACACACCTCACACACACACACACACTTTGTTTTATTAAATTTCAACGTCCTTTTTGAAAAACCCTTGAATAATAAAATAGAATTATTCACATGCTATAAATGTTATATTATAATAGATACCTCTGCTAAAGTTTGTTGCAAGGTGGAAGTGTTGATTCTTATCTGTCTTGATTCCTCCACCAGTTGAGTCTCGACAAGGTCTCTGCACATTTCTGCTCCGCCTCTTTGGGCCCTATTTCCAAGTCTGGTATGCGCTAAAGCCATAAAACCTTCCTTGTTGGCCATGGCCTTCTCAAGCTCCGTAATATTCATAACCATTTCATTCGATTGCCTCAAAATCTAAAAGTGAGAGTAAATGTGCAACAGGGTTAATTAGATAAAATTAACATACCTCAGCATGTTGAATTTCCAACTTTTTCTTTACGTCTTTTGTTTCGGCAATTCTTCTTGTGAAGGCTGCTTGAACTAGATTATATTGAGTTAGAAGATCTTTTGAGGCTTGATTGAGTATAGTGTCTACATAGCAGCGCAGTTGCCTTGCCGAATTGATTTCTTTTGCAGCATCCTCAATACTTTTTTCGGTGAAAAGTTCCCATTCTTCTTTTGTTATGTTTCTACGAAGCAACAATACAAATAATGAAGAATCGAATAAACGTGATTTATTGAAAATAAATTGATACTACATAGAATCATGAAACCGGAATTTCCCTATATATGGTGCCAGCCATCGGTTTAAGGGCCTTAAGATCGCTTCTACAGCGCCATTATTTCCCTCTAACAGCTGAAGAGTATTTTCAAAACACAAAAACCCAAGTTCCCTATACCGGTATTTTTTTCTATAACCTTAAATATGTCGACTTTTGCGCCTACGAACTAGAACCTGTGGACAGCATTGGTTTTCAGTTATAATTTGAAGAAAACTGCTGTAGAATCGCATCGAACGCTTGTCGAAGCTTACAGTGAACATACATTTGATAAAACACATTGTTTCAAGTGGTTCAAAATTTCAAAAATGATGATTTTGGAGTGAGAAGCGAAGAGCGTAGAAAACCACCGAAAAAGTTAGCAGACAACGAATTACAAGCTTATTGGATGAAGATAATACTTAATTCAAATAAGAACTCGCGGATCAATTGAATGCGACGCAGAAAGCTGTCCCCATTCATTTGAAAACTGTAGGCTGTGAGAAAATGAGTTCCGCATGAATTCAGTGTAAGACAACAAGAAAATCGAAAAACCGACAGACACAAAAATTTCATTTCTCCACCAAATCGTGACAGGTGATGAAAAATGGATATGTTTTGAAAATCCTAAGCTCGGCGTAAAGCATGGGTGAATCCGTGAACCATCAACATCCAGTGCAATACCAATTCGCTTTGGAAAGAAGGCAATGCTTTCTGATTGGTGCGAATAGAAATATGTAATATGTTACGAGCTGCTAAAATCTGGTGAAATCGTTAACATTGATAGATATCAACAGCACATGATCGATTTAAATTGAGCATTACGTGAAATACAAGCGGAATATGGAAAAAGGCAACACAAAATCATGTTGCTCTATGATAATCCCCCATCACACACAGCAAAACGGATCAGAGAAACGATCGACGCGTTCAGTTGGTAAATACTAGCGCATGACTTATTCTCCAGATTTGGCACCATCTGATTATCATCTATTAGCATTGTAGCGATCACCTTCTTTGCTCCAAAATTCTGAGTTGCTCTGCTGCAGCTTGTTGGGGTATCATATAGAGGACACAACCTCAATGATTGCCATATTTTTCAGGAGGAACTCAACAGTTTCATAAAATTTTGCGAAACAAGCGGCCTTATCTTAAATTTAACTAAATGTCATATAATATCCTTCACAAGAAATAATTTTCCATACTCTCTACAAAATATGGTCTCCGGTCATCTGACCCATGTTAGAGATCTGCGAATAATACTGGAGTCCAAACTTAAATTTGATGTTCACATCGATCATTTTGCATCATCTTGTAATGCTATGTTGGGATTCATACTGAGACATAGTCGATATTTTTCTAATCAGAAAAACTGCACTAACGATTTATTATAGTTATGGGTTCCATATTCAAGTCGAATTACTCTAGTTTCACTACATCTGAATCAATCAACTTATAGGCCACCCCGATATGTTAAGCTTGGTTAAGCAGATAGATTAGTTATGCGGATCTTGTAGTCTTTTCCTTGAGAGTATTGGCAGAATACCTGCATTTCTTGAAAATAAAAAATTCATACTATAGAATTTTCGAAACAAGAGTGCGTTATGAAATTAAATTTTATGGAATATCAAAGAGACATTATGATACTGCAGAAAAGAGTATTAAGGCTCATGCTCAAGATAAATATTACTGAATCATGTAGAGGCATCTAAGATCTTCACAAAAATAGAGAGCACTTCATCAGTTCTCAACCATGAATACACAGTACTCGAGCATTGGAAATACAAAACACAATCTAGCTTCTACAGAAAACAGAATTCAATATTGCTATTAACATTTGGGATATTCAGAAAATTTTCAAAGGATCTTCTAATGGAATTAGAACCACATTCGATTGATGAATTCTTGAATTTCAGATTGTTTTCTTGTTTTTTTCTTGACAATATTGCTTTTCTTTGATAGTTCACTTTGTAAAATTTTATGATTTTGAAATAAAGGATTATCAATTAACTAACACTGTGTATAGCTTAGGGTTCTTACAAACAAATGGTATAGGGTCTACGGCTATAGATCACCGGTGACTGCAGTTGCCAACATATCAACAGTTACCGTGGATAGTCTGAAAGAATTCTCACAGTTCTTACAAATAACCAACAGTTTGACGATACTCAATCATCTTTTTTTCCTTTTTGAGGTTCGCCAGTATCAAAACTTGTGTTATACTTACGAGCAGTCCAGTTGGGTAAATCCATGATACATGCTCAAGTTCATACTTGTTTCTCGTAAGGACAGGTTGTGTTCGTCAATCTTTTGCGCGTTATCTTTGGCCTCGAGGTCACGATCCATAAGATAAGTAGTAGATCTAAGTCGTCTAATCTGTTCTTGGGCTTGCTCGGCAGTTCTCGTTAATAAAGCTATTACCTCTTGCATAATCTGATATTCTTTGAGAAGTTCCCTCTCCACGTCATCAAGACACTGAAATGGTGTTTTTAGAGCTGCAGCAGTAAATATAGTTCATAATATAATGCTATTGCTAACTTGCCGAACCTTGGCATTCTAAGTAAAACTCTGTTTCTATCAACACTAACTATACATTGCTTAGATTACTTCAAATTATCAAGAAGTGTTAATTCTGAAATCCTCAGGAAAAATTTATGAATTTGAGAAAGTCTTTTATTAAATAATTTTTCATTAATTTTCCGTGAGAAAGGGAAGAAGAAAATGTGTTCAAATTTGTTTTTGATGAAGTTAGGATGCTTTAACAAAATCAAATTTTTCAAAATAACTGCCAAGTACCAATGCTACCGAGATTATCGAAATAATATTGAAACAAACTTCAAGAATATTTTAAAATGTTAGTTTTTATATCTCTTTTAGATAATACACCCTAAGGCATGTAGTTTCTTTTCAATTGATATCATATAGTTGCAGAATTTCAGATACCAAATTTTAATACCATTTCATTTTTAATCAGAGCGATAATTATTTCAGGTTCCTAGAAAACATGGAAATAGATCTTTGGATTCACACTCCCACAGATATTTCCTTTTAAATGTGGCAAATGTTGGAATATTATTTTCCATGCTTAATCTACAATGATCAGGAAAAATTTCTAGCATTATTCTTAAAAAGTATAGACAGAGGTATTCAAATAAATATATTAATTATTAATAGGTTGAGAAAAATTGACTGTTTCATAATCTTGACAGTGATATTTGTTTGTAAAGAATTTCACGCTTTAAATCCTCAGCAACTGTTCAATACCACATTTCAATATATAGATAAATTTTGAAATTAAAAATTTAAATTAAGGAAACACAATTTCTTGTCGTTTATAATATATTGGATGTTTCTAATAGTTTTAATCGGATTTTAACGCAAAAAGAATGCTCCACAGCGATTAAATTTCTACTAGCTAGGAAATTGATTGACATACCCACCATGTTCATCAGTTTTCTTGAATTTAAGCAGTGAGCTATTTTAAACCAAATTTTTTTTTTGGGACCTTGTATAATTTGATTGTGTCACATTGTCAACTCTCTCCACTTACCAAATCTATCCCTATACGTGCTTCCCTCAGCATAAGACATTTCTTATTAATAATTTCCGGGCCTGCCTTAATGTTGTTGAGGGCATCGAAAATTCGTTCATAGAAAGTGCTCAGATTATCTAACTCCAACACAACCTCTTTACGCTGCCTCCGTATCTCTCCACGAAGAAAATCAATGTCTTTGATCTTCTCTTCGATCTTATGATTTGTTTCTAGCTTGTTGGTGCGTACTATCTCTTCAGTCAAATCTTTTACCTAGTGAAAAATTTGAAGTAAACTTCACCAAAATTTTGTGCGATGTTCTGATACTCACTCTACCGCATTCTGCTAGGACTTGATCAGCTATTGTTTGCTGAGTGAGGCAACATCTGTCTCTTGTTCTATTCGATAAATGCCATTCCTCCAAGGTGTATCTGTGATCATTAAGAAAAGTTTAAATCATATGAAAGAAAAAAGCACAATCAACTAATCAAAATTATAGATCCGTATTTTTTAGCAACATGTTGTGTAAGCAAAAATCACTTCTTAATAATAAATTCACACTGGTACATTATAAATGAAAAAAATATGAGCTTAAATCAAAATCAAACAAACGTATTTATTTGGGCATACAAAACTTAACTATGTGGCTGTTTCTCTACTTAATAGAATTCGGTAATTAGTTAAATATATAATTTGAAAATATACATGATACATACAGATCTATCTAAATATTTCAATGTTACAAGAGGACATGCAGGATGAAGTAACATAACACTACTTTTTTTTCAACATGATATACTACTTCATTCCTCGACTACAATAATTTAAAAAGAAATAGAAAACGATAGCCAAATGAATTAATACGTATTTTTTTTACATATGTTGACAGACGTAATGATCTGTATTTACTTCATGAATTAATAAATGAACAAAAATAAAATTTGCTGGTTCAAAAAGGATTTGTATCTGATTCATAATTATTGAGTAGGTGGTAGATACTGTACTGTCTAATGGTATTCAATACTATATGAAAACTGAAAAAAGTTGCAAACCTGGAAGGAGGATTTGATCCTGGAACAACAGGAGCATTTTTGAGACCTACAAGAGACATTTTTAAAAAGAAAATCGGTATATTTAACCTAGAAAAAAATTCTCCTGACTGCTTTATCAATGAAAACTTCAAACTAATATCTACCAAATTTCCACGGTAACCAAAAATTAATCTGATAACCAATGCAAATGAAATTTTGTGATGTTCTGTTTCATTTATAATCATTTATTCAAAATTGAATCATTATTTTTCACAATAAACAATTAATTTAAGGAGAGTTGGACATAAACTACTCTATCTGCTTGAAAATATAATTTATTTAAAAACAATAAGTATAAAAATAATGTATACAAAAATATCAATCAATGGAAAAAATTTAATATTTTGTAGTCTTTATAAAATTTTGAATTACAATGGCTTTTTTCAATAGAAAACTTTTTTTCATATTCTCATGAAGCCAAAAAAAGCAAAAATGTACCCTGCTCTTGTATTATGAAAGTTCACAAATGACCAAATGAACTCTCTATTGACTAGAATAGTTATAACTATACGAAAGACACCTTAAATAAACTCCATCATTATGGTAGAAATCAATACATAAATGAAATGAATAGATGAATAGATGTACAGAGCAAAACAGTATAGAATACTATATTAAATAGAGTAATTTTCAAGAGGTAGACAAATCAGTACTGATGGTAATGTGGTCACTGCTCTCCCCTTTCAAAATTGAAAAGATACTTTTAAGAATACCTTTTATTTTGAAATAAAAAATATTGGGAAGCTGTTTAAAGTAATACGCCACAAAGAAGCTTTTAGGTCCTTACAGAACTGGTATTAAATACACATACATAGCCATCCCAACCACAATCTACCAGCTGTCCTAATTGAGTAGTTGACTCTGAAGGGTTCCAGTCTAAGCCACAAGCTATTTCTGTGTGATTTGAAAATAGATTTATTGGTAGAAAATAATCAAAACAATTCCAAATTCTTGTAACACCATCATAACTGATTGAAGCTAGTAAACCATAACTGAAAGGTGAAAAAACAATTTTTCTGAATGGAGAATTAATACTTCCCAACTGAAAGACAGGAGCTTGATAATTTCTCACATCCCAACCTTTGATTGAACCATCACCACCACCAGTTGCTATCATATGCTCTTCATAATGAGACCAAGTACAGGAACTGACATGGCTAAGGTGAGCTTGCACTGACATGTAAGGTGATGGGGGAATTAGAGTATCCCATAATTTTAAACAACTATCCGCAGAGACTGAAGCAAAACGATTTGGGAACTTTGGATGGAATTGAGCCTCATAAACAATATTCCCATGCCCCCAAAAGATTTGTATTAGAGACTTTCTTGAAGGATCCCATAATCTTACTGAATAATCTCTAGAAGCACTCAAAACCATATTTGACATTTTACACCACCGTACGGAGTATACCTCACTTTGATGGCCATATAAAATTTCTGGAGGACGATTGGGAGCAAAAACATTCCATAATTGTAAGGTACCATCGCCGGAAGCTGTTAAAATAACCGATGGGTTGATATTACTATCACACCACTCCACATCGTAAAGAGAATCATTATGTCGAATATTAAGGATTACTTTTAAGGTTTGTTGCGGTGTCATTTCCAATAAATAGACATTTCCTCCTCCCATCATACCATAACTATCGCTAGCAGCGACTGCTATTAGAGATTCGTTGTTCGGAGAAAAACGAACACTATAACAATGTTTATTGTCCACTTCAATTGATGGCATTATGTGTTAAAATAATTGCTTTAAATTTGAAATTCTTGGCTCGAAATCTCTTCATGGGTTTTTTATTCATTTGTATATGTTTTTTTTTGTACATTTTGGTTACACACTGTGTTCTTTATTGAAGTATGAGCTTGAGAAGATGAATTTGGAAAATGAAGTAGTTCAAAACGACCTTATTAATCGGAACTTCGTAGTTCAAATTCTTATAAAATGTCAAAACTCAAAATGTTTTACTTATAGGAATTTAATTCGTTTGTTGTTTTCTTAAAATATTGGAAATTTGATTTGTTTTGCGAGTAGAAATAAAGAAAAAAAAATATGTGATTATAGAAGTTCTTACACTCGAAATTACACTCGAAAATGCCGAAGGACACGAAGTTAGTGTATTATGAATTAAATTTACAATCACTGAAATATTATTTTTTAAGGAAAAAATTTTGGGAGAAAGAAAGGAGAGATCATCTAAAGCAGGCTTTCATAAAATTAGAAAAACTCCTTCCCTCGTATGATCCATCCAATGCTGCTTCAAGAATAGATGTAATCACTAAAAGTATAGAATATATTGAGGAGATGAGGAATATAATTCAAGAGCTTTTAAAGCCTCTCTCAGAAGTTAACCCAAAGGGTATTTTAATAGCACTTTTGTTAAATTCTTATTAATTATTATTATATTATAGTTTTAAAGTTGAAGAATCTCCAAGATAGAATCAAACGACTAGTAGGCAGAATGGAAATATTAAGTAGATTACTGAGGGAAGCAAAGATTCCTATACCTCAAGCTAACAGATGGAAAGATTTTAAACAAAAGAATCGTAAATGGAGCGGAAAAATAAATGAAAAAAAAAGTTTAGTCCCGAAACATAAAATGAAAGAGAAAAATGAGAATGATCGTAACTACTACAAAAGCAACTTTATCTTCTTATTGACTTATTTCTTTGTTTTCAGAGGAAATTGAAAATGATGACTGTACTACCCCTATAAAAAATACAACAAAAAATAAATCCAATCCTTCTAGCTTGATAAGAAAACATCGTAAAAATGATGTGAATAGGTGTAAGAATGAAGTAGATATTAAACAAAAGCCTTTACAACCTGCTTCTTCAAACTGTTTGATCATTTATACACAAGCATATAATACTCCACCCTGTTATTTGGTTAATAGTGGCCCTTCCACTAATCTTGCAGGATCTTCAAAAACAGGTGATTAAGAATATGTTGGTTATTATTATTTAGAGAGATTGAGTTTGATAGAGATAGAGTTTATTCAATAATTTGTACAGTATACATTAAAAACTAGTCTTTTTTATCCATCTTGAAAAACGTAGGAATGACACCTAAGCATGGTGCTTGTGTTGAGTCATCCATACTTTCCAGATGGATCATATACTTTGATCCATACAAATATATTTCATATTACTCATATATCAATATCATATCCCAATGCCAGAACATAAATAAAAAGAATGGAAGTTTAGGAAAATTTTCACTTCTACTTAAGTCCTAAATAAGTTTAATTATTAAAAATGTAAACAAATCTGACAATGTTACCGTGATAGCTGATCAATTGTTATATTTACATTATTATTTTTTACATAAAAAACATTCAGTCACCTTGTATCTCCAAAAATAGGGCTGATATTTGAAATTTGATTGAATTTTTCGAATGAGCACATTAAAGATATTTTAAATAAGTTCTTACCTTCTGGCTCCAAAAAAAAAAAAATTCAGTTGGTACATTAATTTCTAATATGGTAGACTAATTTTTTCCCATTTAATTTTTATAAAGATTTCTTTTTATTTTCAATTTATTAATATTCTTATAATAATACTATTTTTTCAGGAATCACTAACTCATTGATGGCTTCAAACCCTGTAATGGCCACAAATGTTAAAGGAAATAATAGGACTGTGATGGAATCTAGTAATAAAATGCAAACACTGGGTACAAGAACGTTAATATTAACTAATAGTAATATTTATCCAGTTTTGCCACAATCTCAACCAATTTTATCCACACCTATGCTGCTTCATGTTACTAATAATTCAAATACAACAATTGTTAAGTCAGATTCTGAAAAAACTAAGAATAATGAAGATACAGCTCAAAAAATTTTGAATTCTCCCAAAAAGATCATTAAAAAATCACCTGGTAAGACAACTAATAATAATGTTACAAATATATGTAATATCAATAGTAAAAAACAGATTCCAGAAGTCAGTGCGAGTTCAATACCTTCTTCCAATATTGTCCCTGGTGGACAAAATTTAATTTTGAGTAAAAATTTGCCTGTAATACCAGCTCAAATGAATAAGGTACCGATTCTTCCTGTCCCCACTGGTTTTAAACCGAAGATGCCACTGGCGGAGACAAACAAAAAAAGAGTGAGGGGGAAGAGAATTGGAGATAGGCCAGTGAGCAGACAGGCTCTAAAAAGAATCAGAAAAATGAATAGAAATATAGAAAAAGAAGGAGAAAAAGTTGCCAAGGAATTAAAAATTGAGAATTCTTCGAATAATGTATTAGATAACACCACTGGGGGACAAACTCAAAAAGATTTAGTAAATGGCGTGAATTCTAAATCAAATATGATAATTTCAGAAATCACATCGATTGAAAAATTGAATTCGGTTGAAAAAGAAAAAGTGGATGATACAAAAGATAATCCTAATTCGCAAAGTCTAGATACACAAAAAGTTATGTCTATTAGTGCTGATCAAACAGTAAAAGCATCAGGCGGTCCTAATGAAAATTCAGTTTTTGAGATCAATTCCAAAATGATCACCCCTGGTGGTACTGAACAAACTTCAATTGAAAATTCAGGTGTTAAAAATTTTATTTCAAATGACAAGAAAAAATGCATTACAGAAATTCATACTTCAGAGGAGTGCAGGACCAAAGATTTTATGGAACAAGATTCATTGGTGGAAAAAATACCGAATATCCCAGAAATACAAATACAGTCAAAAACTTCTAAAGCAGCTGAAACTACTTCCTCAATTTCTAAGAATGAGAATGATGTGAAACAGATCGATGATACCTCTCAAAAAACTAAACTGGATGAAGAATCAAAGAAAGATAGTGTTGAATCAAAAAGTGATGCACTTATATCAAATCAACCAACAAATGACGAACAAAATATGAGATCCGATAGCAATCTCGATTTAGATAACGTGTGTAGTATGAATCAACAGCTGAAGCATCTGGATATTCATCTTGGGCATTCAGAATTGTCCAATGATATTTTTGCATCTCTTCAAGTACCACCTGGTTGCCAAAATCCAGAATCTACCTCACCAACTGCAGCTTTTCTCCTTGCATTTCCGTTGGTTTCGTCCTTAACAGGTGTGAAAGTTACTGAAGTGATGGACGAGGACAATCCTGATAGTCAAAGAGAAACTCCTACGCTTTTGCAAATTGGTACTATGGATACAACCAAGTCAACCCAGTCGGAAAGTTTTACTCCCAATCTCTTGAATCTAGATTTCTTTTCTTCCAAAGATATCTATAGTGGTTTTTATAATTCTTTCGAACAACATTTGAATAATATGACTACATTGCCATCTAGTGGGTTAAATGAAAGCTCTAAAGTCAAAAACACCAGTAGTTCTAAATTTGCTGAGAATTTTAAAACTTCAAATTTAATGGATAACATACAAACTTCCTATATATCCAAACATAATTCCATAAATGAACAAACTTCTTTAGCGTTGGAAAATAATGAAGTTCAAAATAGAGGGGTTTCAACTGGCAATCTTGGTTGCCAACCAAATTTTTCTTTTGAGGAAAAACAATCGAACACAATATCTACTAGTGGTGAAAGTTCAAATCACATTCCACCTCCTGTACTGTTTTTAGATAAACCAATAATACACAATAATCCTGACAAAGATACAAATACAAGTAATAATCAAAGTGTAGATGTAGCAAAAAGTACTACAATAGTCGAAAAACTATCAAGTCAAACTCCTACATCGAATATTCAAATTGCTAAAGATGCAACAGGATCGAAGGTTGAATCTACCAATAAAAATGATAATGAAAAGATCTTTAACACTTTTATGAAAAAAGATACTTGTCAAAATATTTTTAATGTTGAAAATATCAGTGATGATCTCTCGAGTGTACATAAAAATATGGAACAATTGCATAACATACATTTTTATCCTCAAAAACAGAAACCCCCACCTTCTAAGGATTTCCATTTACAATCTTCAACAACGAAAAATAGCAACATGCAAGTATTGTTCCGAGATAATGAGAATATTCCTGATACACAAATTCCATTCACAGCAAACAGAAATTTTACATCTAC
Organism: Megalocaria dilatata; assembly: GCA_034642435.1. NCBI lineage: Eukaryota > Metazoa > Arthropoda > Insecta > Coleoptera > Coccinellidae > Megalocaria > Megalocaria dilatata. The sequence continues at coordinate 33,561,634 of CM067857.1, read as the reverse complement.
GTCAATGCATTCTAATGAACTGAATACTTCATTTAGCATAGATAATAATGTGAATTTTGTGCCTAAAAATATGAACATCAAGAACTATAATCAACAAGTTGATTCTTCGCAAAAGACTCTGATTCATCCTTATTTCATTCCTGATAATAAAAATTATAGCATATCTAATCAAAATAATACTAAAACTTCGACTGTGGATAACAGAAATACAGAATCGCATAAATATTTCACTTATAATAATTTCAACTCTGAGAACAAAAAACCTCTCAAAAATAATGAAGTGAATTTTAACTACAACATTGAGAATAAGATAATACCTAAGATGGTTGAATCCAAACAAATAGCTCCGAACTATAATATGACTTATTCAAATACAACTTATGATATAACCAACATAACTAAAGTTTGTACATGTGCCTACACTTCCAATAAACTTGCCTCAGAACCCCTTTATACAAACAGTAATAGTAATAATTATAACTACTATTCAAACAGTGAAAGTTATTTGAATGAAACATATTATAAAAATGTGAAAAATGATAAAAATCATGTCTCATCAGATTTAGGGAATTACACCAATTATAAAAAGACAGATTTTAGCAGTACATATTATCCTGATAATCTGCGGAAAAATAATGTTACTAGTACTACTAAGGTTGAGAACTCCCAAGAAAAATCAACATATAACTGGATGACAACACCTATAAAAACTACCTCTGATCATATCCTCCCCACTTTTTCAAAGGAGGATGTTATTTATTCTAATGCAAACCTCGTTAACAGCAATCAAACAAGCTACTTCAATCCAACATCCGTTTATCCGAATGACTTGAATGCTAATTTAAGCCAAACAACGAAGAAGAGTTTTGAGTTACCATTAGTTAATATGAATTATCAAAAACCTGATTTAGAGGAAGGTCAAAATCAGTTCACTTGGTCACCAACAAAAATGCCTCAGTTTTTAGATCCCGTTCCAAGTTTCGTATCTTCCACCTTACCCACACTGGTAGGAGATCTCGCCTTAGGCTCCTCGAATTTCACAGACCAAAAATATGAATTTATGAATAAATGTTCTAAAGAACCAAAAAATAAACAGTCTACCAAAATAAGCTACGAAAATCAAAATAATTTCTTCTCGGTCAGTCAGCTGGTGCACCAGAATGATAAAAATGTGCCTGTGAAGTCGACAAGGCGCAGAAATAGTGGAACTGTGATGAAAAATAACCAAATAAAAAATAAGAAAATCGTTAAAAATAATGAGGAACCGAAAGAAGCACCACAGTGTTTTAATAAATCGCCAGGTAGTCAGAGTCATGCCAAGGTTGAGAATAAGAGTTTTAACTGCAGGCAGACAAATAACAATACTTTTTGTGATAAGAGAAGTTCTTTGAAGGTGTCATCTAGCATTTATTCTGCAGAATCGTTAATTGGCCATCAAGTTCATTCCGAACAAAATTCAAAGAAGGATCAGTCGTTTTCTGGGAACCCAATGAAGAACATTCCTGTTCCCCCATATATTCCTGATAATATTATGCCATATTTTCCACCGGTGGACTTACAACAGGATAACATAATTCAACAAAATCAAAATTATCAGAATTTTCCGAACTTTAACACATTTTCAAATAATACTTACCCAACAAATACTTTCATACCTTCAAGCACTATCACCACACCATATATAAGTTCGAGTACTTTCGCAACTGATATTGGTGTTGGAAATGAGTTTTCCTCGGAAAATATGAATCTGTTTCCTAATACTTCCATGAATAAGATCAAAACAGCTACTAAGACCAATGTGGGACATAGGGAGGATAAGAATATCCATAACAATCCTTGTACAGATATTCTAATGAAGAAAAAGAGAAAACTCGGGACTGAAATGAATATAACAGCTAATCTTGTAGATTTTTCATTTTTGTCTGTACCAGGAAATATAAATTCCCCTTTACTTCCTGACGATTTTCATTCACATTCAACATTCTTACCCCCTCCACCTACTCAGCCTCAACTGTATCCTTGTAAGAATACTCTGTATCCTCCAAAACAGAGTACCATTACATCAACAGCGCCTCTCTTACCTCTGCCTCCTATTCCTGCTGTTACAAGATCAGTAATACATCCAGAAATATCACCATCCTTGAACTCTGTTGGGACTTCATTAACTAATTTCAATTTGAGCACAATATTTCCGGAAATTAACAAGGTACGTTGACAAAAGAGTTACATACCTTTAAAAGTATTATGAACATTTTTTTATAGAGTTCAATGACTGATATTTATTCTGATAATCAAGCAAAGGAGCAAACTGATAGACATTATCCTAACAGTTCTGTAAGTATGAAAAAGTATTTTCCATTGATTTTCATTCGGTCTAAGTGCTTATACAAGTATAGAACACGGTTCTATGAATACTGTCCCAGAAGATTTCCATATGAAATATAGAGGTGAAATTTTTTTGATTGAAATAGAAATCGTCAAGATAATCCGTTCCCAAAATATCATTTAGTGCTAGAGCGTCTTACTAGAAACTGAAAGGTTCTAATTCAAATCCTGGCTGGGTAGAATGGACTCGCTCGATATAAACTACTTGTTTGAAAATATTAACTATGATATAAAATTTAAGTTGGGCAATGCAACAAAGTATAGTTTTCTTAGGCAATCGTCAATTTTTTTGGATAATTTTTATTAATTCAAGGATTAATTCAATGACAAATATTATGTGAGCTTATTACTGCGTTTGACAAATGAAATTAGAAAAAAAGCCAAATTCATTGTAAATGAAAGTTTCGTATCATCAAGACAATACAGTTCACAAATTCATTATTGCAATATACAAAATCAATAAAGAAATGAAGATGGCTATTTAAGCAATTCATTTTTAGTTTGTTTACTTCTGGGACTATCTTCACATGTACTGTTGTATCTCTATAGCATCATTATATTAACTTGATGAAATATATATACATTTAAGGGTTCCTTCAATTCTAAGTCAACTTTTACGTATCCTAATGGTCCAATTACTCAGCCTTATGGAATTGATAATAGATGAACGGATTATAATGAACCTTAAGGAAATTAGTCATGAAGAGAGTGAGATGGATTTTTTGAAGAGGATATCTTCTAATGGAGGGGAAATGCAACTTAGAAAAATGGAAAAGGATTATGTACATTATTGGAAGAAAGGATGAAGAACTGAAGCAATGAAACGAAATGATTTACGGCTAACATCTCGATAAAATTTTATTCTGAATTATAAGTAATATAATCAATTTCCTTATGTCATCTGTTCGAGAGAAAGTATCCCAAAGTGGTGCAGTAAAAAAATTGTAATAATTTATGAATTAAATTTGTTTCTCAGCAGAACTTGTTTTCTGTTTCATTAATCTACTAGAACTAGAAAGAATGAGGACTACAGAGAACTTTCTGTTTACATATAAAACGGGAGCTTCTTCAACATCATTGAAATTATTTATTTAAATTCTTCTGTATCCATGTAAAAATTATGCTGATTCAATTTGCTTTTGGTGCAAAATTTCGACAAATGAATGGATATTGTCTTTTACAACCTGTTTTATTGAAAAAAAATTGTGAAGAGTATAAGCTATGGCTAATACAAAGTTTTTTGGATCGGGACAGTGTAACTTACATCTGTGTACAATGTACAGTACAATAAAAATCGGTCCGAATAGACAGAGCTGGCACTAATGATGTAGCCAACAAGCATCGAAACATGCATGTCTACGCTTCAAATTTGCGGACAACATATCCGCCGTTACTTAATTTCACTATTTTGCGCGCTTGTTCTATATAACACCGTGCTATCGTTTTGCCCAAATGTGTGTAATTTTCCAATTTTGATCCGAAAATAGTTTCGTAATGACTAGTTTCTACTCACTGATGAATTTTTTCTCATCTGATTTTGGCAAAAAGTATAAAAATTATATGAAGTTTTTGTTCAATATATTCTTTCCACTCTTTCTGGCCAATATGTAACGATGCAGATGGAAGGAAGAAGGATTTAGCCTTTCAACCATGTATTTTTCATTCTCATTAGATTTTCCGTTTCTTCAGGAGAACAGTTCTAAAATTAAAAAAAAAAAATTACGTTATTTGACTTTCGGATGACAAAACCTAGAATTATGTGGATTAATTCATCATATGATGAATGTTAGCTCAGTGGTTAGAGATTTGGGCTGGAAATCGAAGGGCCTCGGTTCAAATCCTATTCAGGTGGGAAAGAAATTTTTCTATTTGAAAGAGTTTCGGCCACCAGTTCACTGTTGGGTCAAAAATTAACAGTGCTGTGACCTAAAGTGGCGTAAGATAGCAGTAACAAAGCCTACCCAGAACACAACTGACCTCCTAACTCGCATAAGCTGATAAAGCTTGTAAGGGATCTTCAAAGAAGATCTAGAAGTATTAGGATACTATAAATAGATAAAATGAATTAATATGTAGTTTATTTAAGAAGTAATTCACAGATTTGAAATTTCCAGGGGAAATGGACTTTACTTCAATGCTTTTCCCCATTTTTAAATATCAATAATGCAAAATTTAAGTCTTCTAAGTTATTTCTTTCGAAAGTTAACTGACTTGTTGGTTCATGTGGTAATGCACCACAATTTTTCAGGGTAAAATTATCTACAATTTTTCGAATGTCACACAGGGTTCTGAAAATGGTTTATTGAATGCTAGGTGCCTAGTGGAATTATCAGAAGATGAAAAATTTCGAGGGAAGCATTGAAGTGAAATCAAGAGATTTTTTAATAGTCCATTTCCCGTGAAAATTTTGAATTTATGAATTACTCATTAAGGAAGCTGCATATGATGAATACATTTTTTTTTAAACTTCTAATCGTACAATTCTCATGAAATTTCGCACGATTATGCGCGTTATTATTCTACTACTAAATGCCGAATTTCAGATCGATAGAATATTTAATTTCAGAAATATTTAAAAAATTCAAACGTGAATAACTTAGTGCGGCTCGTCGTATGAAGCAACTGAGGCCGGGCCTCACATGTAAAAATTAATAAAATGTGAAATTTTTGACACATCATTTATTTAAATATAAAACGATTTTAACTGATTTCCAGTCACCGAAATAAATTATCAAAACATCGAATTACAATCAAAGTTGAAAATATTACCTTTCAAATTAAGCGCGCAACCCTTCCCACTATCCAAATTTAATTCTAAACGCTGAAATCGTTGGCAGACCGCATAATAACATTATAGTCACCCATCCATAGATTAACATAGTCTTGTTGATCTATGTACCCATGTTACCACAGAAATTTGAGCTTCCTATGCGTCACAACTCGCTAGTCGAACGTCCTGCTAGTTGCCACGCACCCCCAGCGCTTTAGAAGCACTTGGAGGGCATAAAACGGGAATTTTCATGGAGGCCCATGAAATTAGGCTTACTGCCCGCACATCGCCAAGATTGCAACACTGTTTGACACGATTTAAATTTTCTTTCGTTAGTGGATTCTTCCAAATTTACTAAATATGCAAAGAATTTTTCAGATAAAATCATTTAAATCTTTATTAAAAGTGTATCCTAAGTTCTTCGAAATAGATCGGCTGAAAAACGAACTTAATGTTTTATACAGGGATGGCCAGTTTTATAATCTAGACGTTCAGCAAAAATTAGAGATTATATACAAGGAATTTAAAATTAACAAGCTGTTTTGCCTAGTGACAACAATTCTTGCAACAAGTATTTTGGTCAAAAGAAGTGTTTCGTGTCTTATACGCATAAAAACGTATTTAAGAAATACGATGACACAAGAGCGCCTAATAGGTTTGTCAATCTTGGCTATAGAAAAAGGAATAGTACAAAGTATTAGTGACGATTTCCAATTTTATGAAAATATTATATTATACATAAATTTGCAATTTCAAAAAACCGTAGTACAGACTTTATGTACAAAAAGTAAACAATGATGAAACATGTTTTTATATCGATTTGTATTTTATTCAAGTAAATAACGAATAAGCAGCAATGTGTTTATCATTTTGGCCTCCTTATTTGTTACTTTATTATTTTTTGTATATATGTACATAATATGTATTTATAATAAGGAAATTATTTTGTGTTTTTTAACTTTTCATTCTACTCCAAAGAAGCAGAAAACGTTATATTTGTTAATTTTATATATACACAATGTTATGTTTTTTAATTATTAGTTCTTGTTAATAAATTATAGAGTTTAAAAGGTTTTTTATGGTTTTAGTAGGGCTATTGGCGATGACCTCCATATAAAATGTCAACGCGTCAAGGTGTCTAAGCACCAAGGTGGCGTAGAAATTTATTCCTTCTTCGGACCTCACCTGTTTTAAGTACCACGAGCCGCCACTGGAATAACTGCGAAACTATTAAACCGATTTTGATCATTAGCGAACTTACTCAAGATATTTAGACCCTAAAATTTTATTTCGTTCATTGAACCGATAACTCCTCAAATGCTCTTCGAATCTCTGATAGAAACTACGGCCGGTCTGGCCTTTATATACGGCATTCCATTCGTCATTCGTCATACATTTAAGTTTGTAAAATCTAGAATTTTTGAATTTGTCCCGTACGGACTTTAAGTATAAATTCAAAAATTCTGGAGTTTACAAACTTAAATGTGACAACTTTAATGCCTTGCATATAGGTCACATATAGAAAAGTTAGAATGTCAAACCCAAAGATTTGAAATTAAATATATTGAAATCGCTATAAATGAAACTAACTCTTCTTCTGAACGATCAGGTAGTTTTGTATAATTCGCCTATCATGAATAATCTCAAAATTATCAGAAAAGAAGTTAAGCTATTTAAACTCCTAAATACATATGTAAACACCATTTAAGTAGACGATGTTTTTGGTGTAGTTCAGTTTATAACTCGGTCAGATGATGACACTGTGTGTTGAAATAATTGTCAGCTTCATGAAGAGTGATTATATTAAATACATAGTGTAAATTGGAAATTACATTTTATTTTCACCCTATCTGCTGTTTACGATGAATTTACACGTCTTAAATGTCAAAACAATTTCTTTGGACGTCTTGGTCACCCGTCAGTGATTTCTCGCATAGATATTTTCTCGATGAGAATATTCTACTATTCAAAAAAGTACCAGGAATCGATCAATTAATCGTAAAATATGTACTATTCATTTAAATTCATTATATCGACTAATACACTTGCGCAACGAATAATCCAATCATAAAACATTTTTTGAGCGCATTTTCTGGAATTGACTTCAGCGCACGTCGCGAATTCTCATTTAGGTCTTCTTTAGACTAAAAACGATAGTTGTTCGATAGGAATTCCTAAGTTTTTGACCAGAAATTCATTTACAATGATAGGCCTTGTGAGCAGCAATGCGCCAAGCATGTTCAGTGCCTGCGTGCGAAACCAATTAAGTGCCCCTTTAATTTTCATGAATGACTGAAACACTTTGACACCATTTGAAAAAAATTCATAAATAAAACGCTATGCAGGTAACTACCGTCCTATCAGTTTGACTCCGATTATGGCGTAGATATACGAGATCATCTTGGAAGTCATACTACAGTTTTCACTTAAAAATAAAATAAATACGGCTTCGTTCCAGGACGTTGGCTCATCACCAATCTGTTCAACTGCGGGAATTCATAACGCAGTCTTTAAGCAACCGCCCTGTCAATGTTCACTAGGTGGATTTTGATCGTGAATTTGACCATATGCCTCAAAACATCTTTTATTCACATAAATTAGACATTTATGGAATTCGTGGTAGTGTAATAAGCCACCTCTTTGTGGGAGCTGGTTGGATGGAAAATATCACTAGATTGACTTATTATTTACGAATGGGGTGCGAACCACGAGCGGTCCTAGGAAGGGTACGGCCTTCGCGAAAAAGGAAGGTCTTTGATGTTAATAAATTTTCTCTGTCATAATAAAAATGGTAATGAAACTCAATTATGGATTTTAAGAAGTATAATGATATAGTGTGCCAAAATACAATAGTTTCTTCAATATTAAACTCAATAAAATTTAAATAAAGATGACACACTGAATAATTAAGGAGAGGGCGATGCGGATCCCTCAAGCAATACGAATCATTTATATAATTCTCAATTCTGTTTAAACTCCTCAAACATAATAATTATGAAGAGAAATGCCAACCTACTTCTTAATTTCTGACTCTACTTTAATTAGACAATTTCAACCTGAATAATATTATATATCAAAATTTTCAGATACTTCTTACCTCTAGACTCCAAGACCATAGATTCAAAACACAACTGGGCACACGCGATTTTCTACAAGAAACGACCTATTTAACACGAACAATAAACGATAACGAACGACTACCGGTACTCTTTAATTTCTTGGTCCCGGAACATAGCACTATATTAAATTTCTCTAATTCTTCTGACTCAATTCTTAAATTTCAAAAAAAAAATTACTAATATCACTCACTATAATTATAATAATGCTAAATTCTGAGACCAATTCGAGCCTCGCACCGCGATCTTTTCTCAACGATCTTGCTAGTTTTTCCGACGTGTCAAGACTCTCTCACAAACTCTCATTTGACCCTCTTAATACCTCGTACGGTTTTTTCCTTTCAAATTTTTTGATCCGTTCACTCGCTCAAAATTGCAACTAAGCACTTCTCAAAATTCCAGCTCTTTGTCGAGCCACACGTGTTAGTTTCGACGTCAGCGTGTTTCTTTTGAATTTCCGTTCCTGCACTCATCTGAAGGAATATGTTTACGTTTCGTACAATTAGCTCTTATGAAATTTTTAATGTGTAGTTTGTTATTATAATAAATAGGTCAGAGTAAAATAATTTCCTTTAGAAGCCGCCGTTCGGGCGTGCCTCGACAGCGAATTCCTAAGTTTACCATTAAGTGGCCTGGAGTTTAGAATAAACAAATTAATTCTGGGGAATTGAACCTTGCGTTGAATTTGCTTTTGTCCAATGAATTAATCCCTGTATCATTACAGCCCTTTCATGAATTCTAAACCTTGTTGGTTTACCACAGTAGCCTTCTATCCTGGATAGGAGGATTTCTTTCCAAGGTAGCTTTGGAAATGCCTTTCAACATCCACATCTGTTCTGAGTGGGAATCTGTTTTGGGGCCGATCATCCAAGAAATTTAAATTAATTTTAGGCTCAGTTTGCGCATGAAATTAAACTGTATAATGATCCAACTAAACTTCCAATCGAATACTCATATATATATATATATGGCGAAGATATGGTGATGATTGATACTTGCCCATCAACTATAAGAAATGTATTGTCCTGCACTTGGGTGTTCGGAATCCACGTCCATTATATTTCACGAACAGGCATTCCATTTCTGTAGTCAATAGTCACTGGGATCTCGCTGTGGTCATGACTAAGAATTTGGGCTGGTTTGACCATGTCTTCCACGTCACTAAGTCAAACACTCTCTATTTTTGATGCTTTCAAATACTCAAAATAATTTGCCGCTGCAATCAACGAAAAAGGTTTTTCGAATGGTTTCTCAGTTAGTACATTTCACGAATTGAAAATATCACTGAAAATTCTACAGAAATTTGAACACTTGTCGATGTGTGAAAAATTGGGATTTTCTAATTCAAAATGAAGAAAATAAAGAGCATCTGCTATACCCCACTGGATGTTTGAACTGCCAAGGACATTTTTATTTTTTTCTTGGACCATTGCAGATGTCTCCTTCTTAGTTTAGTCACTTAATTTTTCTGGAAAATGCCAGTTAATTATGTTACCAATGGTTTTCAATTGATTTTATGTACCCAGACATGGGACATTGTCATCTGAGCTTGAAAAATTTTCATTATTCGAATACAAATTTCTTATAATCTTGTTCTTTCGTATTTTAACATATCCCATAAAGATTCAAAATAGCATGCTAGAAAGCAGTTTGTATAGGGCAATTTTTATAACTTGCCAACACTGAAAAAATTCTATTGCCTGTAAAGAGAAAATATTTTCACTTATATATTCAGCAGTTAATAAGGCATCCAATTTATGTAATTTAACTTTGAGAAAAACTTGTATTGGAGGAAAATATCATGGAAATTAAATTCCAATATTTCCGGCGACATAAAAATATAGATCTAAATCTCATTAAATTATTTGATACAATCTTGAATTCATCGGAGCGTAGATATTAAAAATGTGGGTGGTTTGTTTTCAGTATAATTTGATCTAAATGGTATACTTGAGGTCTACACGGACGTGCAAGAAATAAATGACTGATGGTGATTGTTAACAGTCTTTCTCCAGACATCTAGCGGAATTTTCACCGTACACCACAAGATTGTATCCCATTTGAATCGCTTCATTATTTTGTGGTCATTTTTTCGTGCATTCTTACGCGTTTCACAATTCGTATAAATAAGAATTTTAGTTGAAACTCTGATGTCAGTCGCAGTTGCTTGCGTGTAGCAGAACTATGAAACAAATTGTGAGTAGACATTTTTTCTTTAGTGCATACTGATTCACTAAACTTTTTACTTTTTTCTGTGCGTAAAAAGTAAAAAATCTTTTCTGAATGGTAATAATTTGTAGGAACAAGAGGAGTGAATTTTTAACGATTAATCCGGTTTAATATTCCAAAATGACACCTTTGAAATTAAGCAGCGAAGAAATCAGCTTCCCTCTGAAATTTTCTTAGTTTAAGTTTTGACGAAGATATAAATTAACAACTGAATTATAGTCACGGAAGGGGTTGTTACTCCATTTTGAAATTCTGCAACCCAGGGGAGATTCACAAAACTATCCATTAAAAAATTTGTTTCTTTAATATCTCAAGAAATAACCATCCAACCAAGTCCAAGCAAGAAATTGATAATATTTGAAAATTTATGCAATATTTTATAAGAATAAGAACACAACAAGCTTGGTAAACCCATCACAAAATTTTTTGAATATATGGAGGAAATTTTAGATACATGTAAGGAGCCCATAGATAATTTATAAAAAACATCGGTCATAAAATTTTTGTACCATAAGGGAAAAATTACATATACAATGACTTTGTGAAGAAAAATAATTTGATTAAAAGTTCGAAGATGATATTTTCTTTGAGATTATGCCTATGTCGAATTAATTGAAATGGTGAACTTGAGAATGTTCTGATCGTTTTGATAAAATTTATTTCTGACTTAAATCACAGGAATTTTTGTTAATCTATTTACGAGTGTAATAAACTCCTGAAAAAATTAAGTGCTTTCATAAAACTTTTCAATCCAAATATTGGCGAGAAATTTGTGCAAGCAAAAAAATTTGGATACCGGAATGAAATTCGAGAATCAAAATTCAGAACACTCCGGAACTTGGAATATTTTTCTGTTTTATCTAGTGTAGAAGTACGAAACTAAAATATTTTTGTGAAAACTATGCGTCTGTTGTTTGAAAATGATGAGAAATATTTCATTCAAAATAATCTCAATTGCTATTGTATTTATACATTTTTGCCATCTCTTTGGCAGTTCATGAATTTCACGCCAAAAGAACAATTCATCTTTCGAAACGAACCAGTTATCGAGCCAATTTTGTACATTTTCATACGAATTGAAGCGTTCTTCAGCGATAGCGTGTTCCAGTGATGCGAATAAATATGATAATTGGATGAGTCAAGTCTAGAGAATACGTTGCATGCGCTAGTATTTGCCAACTGAACGCATCGACGCGTTTTGGTGTGTGATGGGGCATTATCATGGAGCAAAATGACTTTGTGTTGCCTTTTTCCATATTCCGGTCGTTTTTCACCGTTTGACGTAATGTTCGATTATAATAGATCATTCGGTGTTAGTAGCGATTAGTATTAAGGTTTTCACCAGGTCTTATCAGCTCATAATAGATTACACCTTTCTGGGCCTACCAAACACAGAATATTGCCTTCTTTCAAAAGCAATTTGGTCTTGCAGTGGATGTCGATGGTTTTCCTGGATTCATTCAGGATCTACGATGCACAGGATTCTCAAAATATATCCATTTTTCATCAGCTGTTACAATTCTATGAAGAAATGACTTTCTTCTGTAACTGTCGATCAGTACTTCATGAGTGGTTTTTCTATTTTCTTGCTGCCTTTAATCAGTTCGTACGAAACCCATTTCCCTACTTTCTGAATCTTTTGCATGGCTTTCAAATGACTAGAGACGCTTTTTTGCGTCACATTCAATTGTTCCGTAAGTTCTTGTCAAGCTCGAGTATCAGTTTCATCCAATAAGACTTGTTGACTTATTTCGGCTTTTTTAATATTACAATCAAGAAATGGATTCGTTCTAATATCCTGACCTTGTTAATAAAATTCAATAATTCAAAAACAAAGGTTTCAAATCTACAAATATAATAATGTCAATAATTATTTGACTATGTTCATTTTTCAGGCGATTTTATTGGTCTTTTTGCTGAAATGGAACACCATTTCTGCATCTGTTACTGAGCCAACCGTAACACTCAACAAAACCAAGAGGACGCTTGCAGATACTGCAACTTATGGGGAAAAACCAGCTACTTTATTCTACGCAATTCCAGACGGAACAAGGCCCGACTTTTTTGCAACCACGAAAACATTTGCATTGGCCAAGCCACCATTAGCAGCTGTTTTCGACCCAGAAGTGCCGAAACAAGTAGCTGCACAGCAAGTTTTGTATGAGTACCAACAAACTCCAACTAATGCTGTATCTAACGTACACGTGAAACAACTATTCCAGCCTCTGGAAACCAGCGATGCAAACAGCACACCCCAATTCAACTATAATAACCAATTCAACAATAACAACCAATTCAGTACCAATAACAACCAATTCAGTACCAATAACAACCAATTCAGCACCAACAACAATCACCAATTCAACCACAACAACAACCAATTCAGTACCAACAACAATCACCAATTCAACCACAACAACCCTCTGCCCCAACAGCAAACGCAAACGCAGAACCATCCAAACACGCACACATCGGAGTCCGTTGTCAATCCTGTTCAACATAGTTCTTTAGTTAATCATGGCCAGAACTACGCTCATGTTCAGTTCCAACCATATTATCCACAGCATACACAAACTCAACATTACGTTCCTGGCAGGTACTTCTATGTTAACGGAAAATATGTCTACCCTCCTTTACCAACTCAACAACATTACCCTGCTCAAAGCCAAAATCAATTTCAACATGCTAATACTCAGCTACAAGTTAACAAACCTGTTAGCTATATAACATATGGGCACGCTAATAATCTTTTGAAACAAAAGCTGACTCCTCCACCAACTGGTGCGCCAATGAACTACAACAAGTTCATACCACCCCAAAAACAGGACATGCAGTCTATCACAAAACCAGTACAAACTGCACCGAAAGTACGTGAGGAAGTTGAAGAGGAAGAAGAAAATGCATCCGTACAAAAAGAAGATGAGAGAAACGAAGAGAGCAATGAAGATGAAAATGACGACAAATCTAATTACGAAGAAGAAACTGAAGAAAACGATGATCACTATGGAAAGTACACAGATGATGAAGATGATGACCATGGGCATTACAAAGACGAGCAAGAAGAAGAAGAAGACGAAGATAGCGACAGAAATGCTTCCAAAGTTGTAAAAGTCCACAAGTCACCCAGTAAAAATAAAAATAAGGGCACCACTAAAAATCGCCATAACGACAAAAATAACTTCGCGTGGAGCGAGTCTTACAGTCACAGCAGCAGGTATGAGAATGGTAAGAAGAAGTCTGATAAAAGTAAAGAGAGTAAAAAATACGATACCACGAAAAAGAAGGCTGACAAGAAAAATAAAAACAAAGCGAAGAAGGGTGGCGACAAAATCGAAGGAAGGTATAGCCACAATGTTCCAGTGATTCATGAACATAATATATTCAGAGAAAAATGGTATTTATCAAAATCCAAAAATGATAGAAAACCTTGAAATCTGAAGTTTTCTTAACTGTGTGATATTTTTCATGAAGATAGACTTATCGATTCGAAGCAGAGTTAAACGAAGTAATTCCTTCATAATTTTTGAGTCGGAACTGATCCAAGTGTATGTTTGATCATTACCAAAAGCCAAGAAATTTTTTATCTATCTTAGCAAGACTCTTTAGAACTGATTTCCCGAGTAATTTTTTTATAAGCTGGACAGAGAATGTTATTATATGAAGAGTGTATATGTTTTTGAAATAAATTTTATTTTAATTATGGAAGACTTTTTTGTAACCCTTCTTGTATATTTTTCAATGAAAGAAAGTCAATATGATTATTTTTTTAATTTAAATAGAACCAATAAACTGGTAGGTAACTACAACAACTAAGTATAAGTATCAATATAAGATGTAAATGAGAAGAATGAAAATATGAAAAAAATATAGTAAACTATCCCATTAAAACATAAAACGAAAAACAAATGAATAACAAGTTGATAACAGTGACATATAAAAGAAATTTAACGCCATGGTTGAAAAGCGACGAATTTTGGGGCACTTATGAAAGCGGATCCTCCATATTTGTCAGCATTTCCTGTTGCAGCAACAGCAGCAGAAGTTGCAGAGAGGGAACCATCTTTAGCAGCTGCTGATTGTCTCAGAGCTTCATTCCCGGAATATTGAATAGCGTTTAGTTTTCTGGCAGCATCATCTAAAAGGAAAAATATAGGGGAATCAAGTATGGAAATTGAAATCAATTCAATAAATTTTACCTGATTTTTGTAAGTTAGCTGCAGCCAAGCTGGCAGATTTCTGAATTATAGCAGCCGCATTGGCTTCTTTTATTGCTGCTAGTTTTTGATGTTCGGCGACCTCAGATTTCGCCTGAGCTAATCTTTGCTGGGCCAGTACTAAGCCGGTAGCTGCTGCTTTAGCCTCTTGCTGTTGGACTGCAGCGGCCGCCTCTGTCTTCTGTAACGCAAGGGCAGCTTGAGCTTGCTTCTGACTTGCAATGTGTTGCTGGTGTAGGACTGCTTCTTTAGCTTCTTGGACCCTCCGTTGTGATTCCATTACAAGATCGGAAGCTTCTTTGGCTGCTTGAATGGCGGATGCAATTTCCCCAGGAGAAATGCCAGGTTTTGACTGAAAAAATAGGGAGATTAGATCGAGTTGAAAAATAAAAAAAATAATTTTATACCCCATAAGATCTTCCGAATGCAACAGTTGGAGGTGGCAAAACAGGGAAAGCTGGTATCCCGTCATATCCATGGTTTTCAAATGAATTGAAATCTCCTCCTATGAATGCAGGTGCTAACAAGCCTCTTTTAACCACCGTTTCTGCTGCAAAAACAGCAGTGATCACGAAGAGAATTGAGAAGACCTGAAAAAAATTAAGGTACTATTAAAATGACTTGGGTCGTTGGGTAATAAGAAGAACATACTAGAATTCAAGTTGTTACAAACTTCAAAATAAGAAATTGAGGGAAGACTGAAAATGCTTCACGTTCATTAATTCATTGAAGTTTATATTTTGGCAGAAAATTATTTCACATAATTAAGTTCAATTTAATTGAAGGTCAGACCGTTTCCTCACCTGTTGGAAGTACATCTTGTTACTTGTTTGTCTTGCAGTGTACTGATTCTTATCAAAAGTACCATCGTATTTATACAAAATAGATTATCTTAAAAATTTGGTATCAGGCACTATTACTGTTATTAAAGGACGAGTGACTAGTCAGTACAAGACAAATTATTATTTCCGTACATGGATGGATATAATTCAGCTTCTTTACGAGACAAGCTAACATCTCACGAACTTGAGATATACTTTCATCATCGAATAAAATTTAATATGATAGGTATTGCAAAATCGGCCAGTTTCAAGATGTAGATCATTCTTAGCATCAGTTTTTAAAAATTTGTTTACAGGTGCCTTTCCCTTGATATGATTAAATACAATTCTTCGATTATATGAATTATGCTCTCAATACTATTTTTATTTTCAAGATTATATGGGTTGGAACTGTTCGTCCTTTCGCACGTTTGTTTTCCTACGCATTAGTTATTTTTTGGAATTGAATTGGTTTGGGATTTTATTATTGTTGTATCTTGGCAATAGGCACATGATGTGGGGAAGGATTTTGTTCATAATGATATTTTAAATAAGGTTATTCTAATTTCCACATATTGATTATAAATTTAATAACTGTTATCACAGTGGCATCGTCAGATTTTTATATGGATTTGAATAACTAAACTTATTTCGTAAATACTATTCTGTCAAGAAAGTACCGAGAATTTTCAATTAAAACAACATTTTTACATTTAATCGTCAAAATTTATTGGGTCGCCTTCAAAATAGGCTCCATTTGCTCCAATACATCTATGCCAACGGCACTTCCAATTATCGAAACATTTTTTATAGGCGCTTTCCGGGATGGACTTTAGCTCTCGCGCCGAATTTTGTTTTATGGCTTCAATCGACTCAAAACGGGTGCCACGAAGGGGCAATTTTAGTTTTGGGAAGAGGAAAAAGTCGCAGGGAGCCAAATCCGGCGAATACGGTGGTTGCTGAAGCACGTTTGTTGAGTTTTTGGCGAGAAAGTCAGTCACATTCGTAGCTCGGTGAGAAGGCGCGTTATCGTCATGCAAAATCCATGAGTTGTTCGCCCACAAATTTGGCCGCTTCTTACGGATACGCTCACGCAAACGTTTCATAACGCCTAGGTAATACTCCTTGTTTACCGTCTGACCCTCTGGAACGAATTCGTAGTGCACCACGCCACGGATATCGAAGAAAACAATGAGCATCACCTTCATTTTCGAGCGGCTTTGGCGTGGTTTTTTCGGTTTCGGCTCATTTTTTGCCACCCATTCCGATGATTGCTGGCTTGTTTGCATATCGTACTCGTAGACCCAAGTCTCATCACCAGTTATAATGCGTTCTATGAATGTAGAATCGGAATTACAGCGATCCAGCATGTCTGAAGCAACCTGTTCGCGATGACGTTTTTGAAAAAAATTCAGGTCTTTCGGTACGAGTCGTGCGGCCACCTTTCTCATGCCCAAAATATCAATCAAAATCGTACGTGCGGACTCGTGGGATATCTTAAGATCATGTGCTATCTCTCTCAAGCTGGTCCGACGGTTTTCCAGCACCCTTTCCTTAATTTTATCGACGTTATCTTCGATCGAAGCCGTCGATGGGCGACCACTTCACGACCGTCCTTGAAGGCTCTGTACCACTGATATGCACGAGTTTTCGATAGAGCATTATCACCAAAGGCCTTTTGCAACATTTTCAATGCATCCGCATACGAAAATTCATTTGCAACACAAAATTTTAAACAAATTCTTTGCTCAACGTAATCACCCATAGTAAAAATCGGCACGCACTCTGACATCGACTGACTTAATCAGCTGTTGCAAACACACTAGTTGACAGCTCCCGCTCAAGCTTGGCATAGTAATTAAGGACAGTGGTACCAACCTAGGAAAAAAATTTTTTACCTGCCTCATTGCCCCGCCAGATTTAAATCGATAATTCCCGGTACTTTCTTGACAGAATGTACATTCGTTTCATGCTCTTACTAGTATTTCATTCAAATAAGGTCTATGATAATTCAAAAATTAGGTTTTACTAGAAATAGGCGTCAACAAAAAATATTTGAAAACAGCGAACTGCTCCCATCTGTTTCTTCACTTAGTAAAATTCCGATTTTATTGTGACTATTTATTTCTAGTGTTCTAGTGTTCCTAACAAACTTTTGTTTTCAACACACAGAATTTCGCGATTCTGGGTAAAGTCATCTCCTGCTTCCAATAAATAGTTGGAATAATTGGAATAATTTTTTTCATTGAGAAAACAAAATGTCCTTGAATCTTTTTTTTAAGTTCTAGCAGTTTGTCCTTTGCCTTTCAGCCAAACATCAGAAACTAACTCAAAACTCCTGATTCACCATTTTTCGATATAGCTTTTTTCTTTATTTTTTAAAAATGTACTGAGGATTGAATTTGTTTTAAATGGAGTTCTTAAATTATATATATTTTTAAGATATGTAGTAAACTTCTCATAAATACTCATATCTTAAATAAATACAATTTAAGAACCCCATTTATAACAAATCCCTATCATTTTGGCTAAATAGCGTAGTACTTTCCTAAACAATTTTGAACGGAGACAGCTAGAGATTCGAAATTTCCTGAGTAGGTTTGGACCTAAATATCTCGGCTAAGATAGTTAATGGGCAAAATCGATCCAATGGTTCCGCAATTATTCATATTAATCGTTTCTAATTTAGTAATAGTTTCGAAAATATTAATCTGATAGAAATGAAATATTGTATTTAGCTGTATAATATCGACACCAAGATTTGAGCCAAATTACGTGAGGATAGCCCATCCGGACGAACGACTGTGCAGTAATTTTGCCCAAATGTCTGTAATTTTTGAACTTTGAGCCGAAAATGGACGTATACGACTAGGTTAGACTAACTAATCAAGAATCTGAGGCCGGTCGTCTGTAAACACAATAATTTTCGAACGATGATTGATTATTATTTATTATTTGCTGATAATTAAAGTAGTATTTGTCCTTGAACACGGACCACAGAAGTCCAACCTCAGAAATAAATTGTTTTGTGGGATAAAAGCTTTCTACCGGCAGGGCCTACAGAAAAAATTTGGAAACGTGTCGAATGTCGAAAGACCAATCTAACTTATAAAAGTATTGCCGTACGGGTTTCCGTTTATTCGCTACGAATAAAAGAAAATGTGACATTTTTCAATTTTGTACAATTTTTATAGATCACAGACAATAGTTAGACACGCCCCCTCGCTGCAAATGTCACAGAGGTTCATTTGACCTACCAGCGCATTGAACTAACCGACAAAAAATTTGTAATCGATTATATTGATCAATCGACTAATCTTGTATTTTCGTAACGGCTCTTAATTACTTCACAAACCATTGTATTGAAAGTACAATAATAATAATATCTTATTAACGAATGACCATTTTCTTCGTAAAACTGAACTACAACATATTCGTTTTCGAATACTTTTTTGATTGGAATAATATCAGTAATGTTCATATTCTTAGACTTCGGGAACTCTAATATATCTCACTTTTATGTTGATATATTCGTTATTCATTTAAGACGCGGGAGCGTTATGATGAATATTGTTGCAAAACCTACTTCTCGAAAAGTTACGCTGTTATATCGTTATAATAATACGCTCAGGAATTTTTTATATTTCTAGAAGATAATAGTAATGCTTCTGAAACAAATCCCTGTTCACTCCTAGCATCTAGAATAATTACTCTTTTACCTCTGGAAGACGGAGTGTTGAGATGGTATTTTATCGAACCATTTACCCAGCCATATTGATTAGGCTACAAGTATCGAACCAGGTTTCATCCAAATTAGTCATCCAACTATATGTTGTTCATTGCACAAACATTAGAGTATAGTGAATTTATAAACATCCTAAATATTCTATGTTTGTCACAGATATTACATAAAGTTTGCAAGGTATTTTATGGACTACTTTTAAACCAAATGATAATATGCAATAAGTGTAAAACAAAATATGTAATTATTATATATATATAATAAATTAAATAAAATAGAGGTTTTTTTTCTTAATAGAAGGATTATTACAAAATTTTAAATTCATACAGATTTCTTCTATAAACCTTTTACAAATTTTTTATTTGAAATTTTTTTTTTATCCTGTGAACTGATTCACCCCGTATATCCTATAGGAGGATATCCAAATAAATAAATTTTCAGTTCTTTCCTTTCTGATACTTGACAGCTAAACTTTCAGCAGATGGTAGTAATTCTTATAAAATTGTAATTTTATGTATCTCTAATTCGTCTGATTATTCAAGCAATAAATTGGAAGGAAATGAAATGCACTTCACTTGTTCCCGAAGAAAGGTGTAACTTTCAGAGATCCGATTCGAGTGCAGACAACTAGGGTAAAAGTAATCTTCGCTTCAGTCGGACTTAACTTACCACAACACGTACAACCTTCTTTTATTTGAATTTGTGATTTGTAGCCAGAAACGTGATATTTTGGCGTGATACGGTTTGATTACTTCCGTCCACAGCGGTTATTTACTCTTAAATATTAGTTTTTCGATATTTATAAAATCAACGTTGGAAAGTTGAAGACACCGTGTGTTTTATGTATTTCACTGATGAATCAATGATTCCTAAAAGTTATTATAATTTTGGAATAATTAGATGCAGAATATTAAAATTAACCCATTCGTAAATCTCTGATATAAATGAACACAAATTCACACAACAATTGTTTAGTCATACCATCACTTTATCAGGTGAGTATTTAATTTTAAACTGAATATCAATGCAAAGATATTTCCTAAATACATTTCTTACAAAAACGTGTTTTTTGTTCCATCGAAATGGACTAAAAATGGAATTTTCATGTTCATTCACAACGAAAAATCTCATAAAAATTTACAAAAAGCTGCTTTAATTTTTTACGCGCTTGTTCCAGAAGATAGCGTGCTAGCGTTGTGGTCAAATACCTGTAATTTTCGAATTTTGAAATGGTCTTAAAGGACCGAAGAATCCGAGATCAAAAGTAATTCTGTCCGACCGGTGCTTCCGCAAACATGCTAGAATTCGAACGAAAAGAACTAGGGCCTTGATACTTTCAAGGAAGGTTCGGAACCTAAATATTTCGATTAAGTTCGTTAATGGGCAAAATTGGTATAACGATTTTGCAGTTACAGATAATAGCTGGATTCATTCTACGGAACCTCTACACTAACTGAAGACACTTGGGTAGAACTTTCCAGTTTTTTTTCTGTAGAATGTGCTATCTATTTTTTGAAAAGGATTCGTTCACAATTTTTTTTTCAAATCATTCTATCCTCAGGAAATTTCGCACATGTTCATAATGATTCTGCTCCAAGTGCCGAACTTAACAGATCTATCGAATCTGTAGTTTCGCAAATATTGAAAAAAATATGGAAAATTTTCAAACGTGAACAACTGCGATATTGCCTATTAACGAAATTAGCCGCAGCATTTAGATCTCAAATCTTTCCTGAAACTTTCAAGGCTCAAACTTTTTGACCTATTTCACTCATTAACGAAAGAAAACGAGATATCGAGGACTTAAATCTACACAGAAAATTTCAAGTATTTGGTTCTTTTCTTTCAAAAGTTAGAAAGGACAGAATTATTTTTTTTGACCTCAGATTCTCCATCAGAGAGTCCAACCTATTTGTTTACGAGTAAGACCATTTTAGACTCAAAATTTTAAAATTACAGACAATTGGACGAAACGACAGCACGCCATCCCCTGGAACAAGCGCGCAAAAAGAATTAAATTAATATTGTCTTAAGAAACTAAGTTTCTATTTTGACAGACAATGACATTTTACAAAAAATTCACAGAATTATAGGAAACATGACGGAAATCTATAGATTACAGAAATCAATAGAAAATATAACTAACATTCTCAATTGATTTCTTTCATATGTAATGAAGGGCCTAGGTTTAACTTAGGAATAAGATATAAATTTTGATTTAAAGAAGTCTATTAAATAAAATTCGGTGACTTGAGGATCGTAGCCGATAAGCGACGTTAATGTTGCATAAACATTAGTTTAGAGAATCTTGAAGCAACAATGTATTAATCAATGGATCGATTCATTTAAATTTAACAGGAGATCTTGGAACGGAAGTTCGCGATTATGATTTTAGTGCAGACGACACAAAGGTCTTCGAGGCTAAGATTGGGAATTCTCAGTATAGTCGAGATAAGAAATCGACAAGTCAAAAGATCTGGATGGTCTAGACGTGTGTAGGTGTTTTAAGCTATGGAACTTCGAAAAAGCCGACGTAGGAAAATTTTGAGTAGGAGGAAAAACCTCAACCTTTTGCAAGTTGGAAAAAAAAGTCGTCGTTAGGAATTAGTGACAGACAGTCACTTATCGTTTCGTGGTCGGTTCGGTTTTTGGTTTGATTCCGTTTGAAAAATAGAGGGCTAAAATATATGTTGTGCCTTTGGGCTGAGGACAAAACCCCTGTGTAGAGGGTTCAGTTTTTGAACATGGTATCTGGTTTTTAGATAGGTGTCCCGAAAAAGGTAGTATTTCTCTGTCTGTAACTTCCCTAACATCTTTTATTGACTTTAAATAGAAATTGTTCACAAGTAGGAACGACAATGTGACTTAATAAAATTAACAGTCCAGGGTCCTGCAAAAAATTGATTTAAATAATATTTAAATATGATCTGATTTTAGAATATCATTTACATTAATGGCTTTTCAAAAGACTGAAAAATTGTGAGACTTGAAATTTATATCGACTTACAACATTTAATTCACTATATGTGATATTTCATTTAAATGTGTTATTTTTGCTCAATCCATCTCCTCAGAAAATACTTTTGAAACAAAAGACTTGTCCTTGTGCTCGTCACACGAACCCAAGTTCTTTTAAAAAAGAGAGTTTAGTAAAGTAAGTGATTAGATATATTTTCGAGTTGGGAACTAGATCCAGGAATTGTGATTAGAATGCAGTAAATGGTGACAGTGTTGACGTTTGATAGTTAGAAAAAGGTTTTTATTGGGTATTATTTCTTTTTTTTTTTTGTTTCATTATTAATAATATATTTTTGAAAGTAGGGAACATAAAAAATTTCACACAATTACCCTTTTTATATTGAGCAAAACACCCCTAAATATCAAGGCTAAACGACCCTGAGTGTGTTACACAGATTGTTTTCCAAACTTCGATCATTGAAACTTTAAAAACTACACAATGTTGTAAAGGAGTGACAGATTCACCCAAAGTGCAATAAAACTGTTTTTTAACGAGCACATGTAGTGTTTCCAGTTAAGTCTTCAACAGCGTTATTTAATAAAGTATCCTCGTAAAGTATACTCGGGAACTATAGGTTCCCGAGTTGATGATCAAAGATAAAATAATAGTTTTCTTTTCGGAGTTGAATATTTCAGCAAAAACTTGACGCGAATAGATTGAAAAAATGAGCTGTATAAAGAATACATTCTTTACATGTTTATTTAGAAAAAATATCGGGACATTCCAAAAAATATTTTCAAAAATTTTGGCCATAACAATTACTTATTGTTATTATTATTGTTGTACTATCGTAAGTACACAAAAACTTTTTGTGAAAAAATCAATCAATTCATCTTTTTATTACTTAATTTATTATATTTCAGTATTATAAATTATGAATTTACAATATTTCTATATTATAATTTCAAAAGAAAAATTGACCAACTCCAGAACTTAAAATAATTTTTTGAAATATATCCACATATTTTCCTTTATTCATCGAAGTTATGAAGTCTGATTACAGCCAATTATTTTTTCTGAATAACAAATCATAGTCCCATTTTTACTTACTTTTTTTCACATGTAAAAACTTTAGTTCTCATTAATATTTATGGTCAACAAATTGAACCTTATCCTAGGTCGAAAATAATAAAAAAGAATTGCAACCTTCAAAAATCGATTCCATCTGGAGCGTCACCTTGGCAACTGGGAGGGGTTCTATTCTCAGATCTGCTCTGTTTGGGAGTGATGGAAGGATGATTTCTCGTCCTGCTGAAATGAAATCGGTGGTGATAATTTTATTTGTTTTTTTATATACAGAAGCTAATCCGAATGTGTTTAATATTGGGGGTGTCTTAAGTACAAACGACAGCAAAAGTTATTTTAAGGATACCATTGCGGTAAGTACTTTTAGTCTTCACGTGTATTTCTTGGTTTATTTTTGTTGCTTTTTCGGAAATTCTTAAAATCATCAATTTTTTTATTTAATTGTGATTTCGATACTGATTGAAATATGGATTGAAGTGTACACATTTCAGGGATTTTCGAAAGAAGTTTCAATTTTTTTAACACGCGGACAAAAAATTTTAAATTTGCATAAATATTATTCCACAATTAAAAAAAAAACCTAAATTGTTGTTGATAATTTCTTGAACTACAAAGCTTAATTTGAAACCCTTAGAAATATTCAAATTGGCGGGAAAGATTAAAGGGTCATTATTGCCTGCAGACGACGGACTGATCTTTTATTTCATTTTCGAAATCTATTTACTAGAAAACGTGAATAAGAAAACTTTCAATTTTTTTCGAATCACAAAGACTTTAAAGAATAATAAATCCAGAAACATTCAGAATTGCCTTTCATTTTGTAATAAACAATTTTTCCCCGCAAAAATGTTTTTCTGTTACTTCTTCGAGGATATCTTACTGATACTTCATGTTATAGATTGAAAATTTACTTCGAAGGGTGTTTTGAAATATAGTCCATCTTGAAAGTATCTGAAAAAACAAAGCTCAATTGTTATTATTTGGTATATATTTTTATTTCTTGAATTAGAAAATTATAACAAAATATTCATCTTATTTACTTATACTACCTTCATTTAAGTGTAAACACTTGACTGAACGTTAAGGTACACCCGAAACTAGATCACCTCCATAATTTTCGGTAATGGTAGTCCAGGATTGTAAAATTGACAGAATTAAATCATCTTTATTCATGGCGCTGCTCGTTCAACTACAATCTTCATTAGTCTCCATAGGTTTTCAATGGGACTAAGATCTGGTGAAGCTGCTGGCGATGAAATGGTTGTCATTTGGTGCTCTTGCATCCAAGCTTGGTATAGGCCGAAGTATGGCATCTTGCATTATCCCGCTGGAAACGCCATCCCCCTGGATATAAAGCATGCGCCGTTTCAAGGAGAATATCGTTTAGAATACCACTATACTTTTTGCTATTAATGGTACCATAACTATACAGAGAGGCGTAGCACCAGGCTGAGATATTGCTTCCCAAATCATTATTTTGGTAGAAAACTTGGAAATATGAACGGTAACAGGTTATTTAGATAGGATTTTTAAGTGATTTCCAGCAAGTTGGAAACAATTTTCATCAGATATAAAGACATTATTAAAATCATCTTCTTGAAAATGTTGACAAAATTCTATCCTTGTTTCCTTTTGTGCAGGTGTCCTTATAGGGTTTTTTTTGGTGTCCTTGATATGTAGCCTTGTTTTTTCAGTGACATACGAACGGTTTCTTGACATACTTTTATATTTCATTAATTTCCAAATCTGTTAGCCAATTTGCGAAACCCCAGGTGCGGATTGTGCCGTCCTAAGGCCTTTAAAGCGTTCAAATTGTTTCCTTTGATCTTACGCGGTCTTCCTGAAACTGGTCTATGCATCATATCATTTGCATTTTTTATCCTCTTTATTGTCTCATACACAGCACTTTTTCCCAGTTCAATCAACTGCACTTATTTTTTGACGTTTCGAAAAGTTTTTCTATACAAATATTCTACCTGTTTTCTTCTTTCTAGTTGCGACATTATTTCATAAATTGTATACCTGTTGACAATGAACAATATTTGACAAATAGTGTCACCATGCAACTTTGGCCATAGCCGACTATCTGCACAACCTATTTTATACATTACTTTTGTTTTTGAATGTTACAAAAAAGAAGTATATTAAAATTATGAGGAATAATTAATTACGGATACTTTCTAGACGAATCGTATTACAGATAAAAGCTGGATCAATTCTCCGAAACCTTTACAAATTCAATCTGAAAAATCTCTTGAAAACTTTTAAGTATTAAATTGAATGCCTTAGAAACACAGTTTCACTTTATAGACATATATAATTAAGAACACATATGAGTGGCAGTTATTCAATAATGAATAAAAAAAAACATAAAATACTGACCGTAATCATCCAGAACTATCAATCAAGAGAAGCTTGTTTCGGATAATCAGAAATTACAAATTCCACCACCAAATATGCTCCACATGGAATTGAAAAGGTCTTTTTTATTTTCCTCTTTAAAAAAAAGGAATCTGAAATTTTTAACCATATTCTTCTCAGTTGAAAGTTATTTGGATGCTAAACAGAAACAATCAATAAAATAAATCTACATACCTCAATTAATAAAATTTTCTGTTTGAAAGCGAACTGTAATGAACGTGATCAACCATTTAAAAAATTAGGCAATTTATATGTGTAGATAATTCTATATGTATACAGGTTGCCCACTTTTAAAAAGGCCAAATTTCAAGGGAAGACTACATTATTTATTGATTTCACGAAATATTTCAAGTTTTTTCAATAATTAAATTATACTTCAGTTATCCTAGTAGCCTCATGTAATTTGACCACATATCTGGAAACGGCATTAAATTTGCTACAATATAAGAAGTTCTGTATGCCAAAAAATTCTTATTGCGGGCGTGGTAAGGAGATGAATATCACGATTCTGAAATTAACAGAATCAGTCATATTACACCAGTGGTTTTATCGATGAAAAATTATTATTATAATTATGGATATGTTTTCTTTTCAGCAAAAAATACCTCATTTAGTGTGCTTTCGAATGACTTTATGATTGAATATTAAAGTAATTCTCATGGAAATCATGAATTTATCTGTTGAATCAAAATAATTCAAACGAATCAACTAAATTTCAATAATATATATTTTATGAGGAAATGTGAAGAAAACAGACTACTACTTATAATACATACAGAACTTCTTATCTTGTAGCAAATTTAATGCCATTTCCAGATATGTGGTCAAATTTGATGAGGCTACAAGGAGAAATGTTAAATTGAAGAATAACCATCAACATTTCGACCATGCGTTATATGACATTTTTGTTGCAAATAACTTGTATGATCTTCCCTTGAAGTTTGGCCCTTTTAAAAGTAAACACCATGTATATAATAAGCTTTTAACAAGTTTTTTAGATTGAATTTGCTGAGGTTTCGGAGAATTTATCCAGCTGTTATCTGCGGTATTTCAAAAAACTTGTCTAAGTAAATTTTTAATCTATAATTGATCGGTATATTCATAATTTGTATTTTCACACATGCGCGTGGAAGTTTTCAGATTTTGAGTCTATGATCGTATCTTCTTTTCGACATTTTTCTGTGGAATAGCCAATTTTTTTAAATGGTTGGTTGATCAGGTTTATTAGAATACGCTTTCAAACAGAATATTTGGTGACTGAAGGTATGTATCGGGTGTATTTTTAGGGTGATAGAACTTCCGATAGGGATAACTGTGATTTGACAGAAGGTAGGAGCCATGTTGTTTTGACATTTCTGTTCAGTAAG
This sequence comes from Megalocaria dilatata, assembly GCA_034642435.1. Lineage (NCBI taxonomy): Eukaryota > Metazoa > Arthropoda > Insecta > Coleoptera > Coccinellidae > Megalocaria > Megalocaria dilatata. The sequence continues at coordinate 33,534,524 of CM067857.1, read as the reverse complement.
CATTGACAAATTATCATGTAAATACTCACGCCACAACAACGTTTACAAATGGTTTAAATTTATTTTCAAAATCAGTGTTCTATTCGCCAAACTTCGTGAAATTTATGGTTTACATAATCGTACATCATAGCAGCTTATTCGTCGAACTATCGATAGATTTCGGACAACATTTTCTCTACTCGATACAAAAACAACAAGACAAAGAACTGTACTTACAGAAGAAAATATAGCTCCTGTAAGTCATAGTGTTAATGATGATCGGGATTTGTCTATTCGTCGACGTTTACAACAAATTGGGCTCTGTGTATCCACCACATGGAAAATTTTGCGTAAAGATCTTGGTCTGCACCCATACAAGATCCAACTGGTTCAAGAACTAAAGCCACTTGACCATAATAAGCATCGTTTGTTTGCTGACTGGGTCCTAGAACAGCTTGAAGTCGATCCACTTTTTTCTGCAGGTTCCATTGGATCCTGAAAAATGCACTGTATGGTGTGCTTTACACGCTGGAGGCATCATCGGTCCATATTTCTTTAAAAACGATGCTGGAGCTAATATTACAGTGAATGGTGCTCGTTACAGATCGATAATTAATGATTATTTGTTTCAAAATTTGAATGGTATCGACCCAGAAGTGTTTGGTTCTAAAAAGAATGTGCTACACCTCATGCTGCTACCATAACAATAATTGCTTTATTGAAAGAAAAATTTTGGAGATAACATTATTTCGAGAAGTGGTCCAATTAATTGGCCTCCAAGATCATGCGACATAACTCCACTGGATTATTTTCTTTGGGGTTATGTCAAGTCATTAGTTTATGCTGATAAACCAGAAACCATAGACGGTTTGGAAGCCAACATAACTTGTGTTATTGATGAAATAAGGCCTGAATTACTCGAAAAAGTGGTCCAAAATTGGTCGAACGCGGTTCCTCAGAGCTAGTCGTGGTGGACATATGCCGGAAATTATTTTTAAAATATAAATGTCATAAAATTATCTTTCAAATAAAAAAATTTGGCTTCAATCTTGATTTAAATGTGTTTTATTTCAATTTAAGTTCTATCACCTCTAAAAAAAAACACCCGATAGATATATTTGATTGATTGCTTTTATGTAGCATCCAAATACATTCCAAATGAGGAGAAAAAGGGCAAGAATTTCAGATTCCTCTTCTGGAGAATGCGCAATCTGTTTTTTAAAGAGGGAAATAAAAAGCCCTTTTTAAATTCTATGTGGAGCATTCATTGATGATGCTATTTGTTATTTCTGTATATCCATTCGAAACAAGCTCGTCTTGTAAGATGGTTCTGGATGATTACGGATGGGACGGCTAGTAAAATGTTTTAGGTATCCTAGTATTAGAACTAACAGGCGAACTATACATTAGTATATAGTATATAGATGATGAACAGAGACTCGTTCATCATCTTGTTTGTTTGCCATGTCATTTAATTATTTATATAAAAATTTGTTTATTTTTTTTTGTAAAAGAATTTTATTCTTTATATTGTTTATTAATTATGGGCAAATAAACTATTATTATTATTATTATTATTATTATACTTTATATTTCTTTTAAATTCTTTATTGGTTAACTGCCACTCAGATGTGTTGATAATTCTATATGTCTACGAAGTGAAACATGTTTCTATGTCTTTTTATTTAATTTAATTCTGAAAAGTTTTTAAGAGATATTTTAGATTAAATTTTAAGACCTTTCGGAGAATTAATACAGCTATTATGTGTAATACTTCATGTTATTTCGTTAAGATACTAAATAGTCAGTTGAAAATGCAAATCACAAATCTTTTTTTTTTCAGCATCTGAATTTTGACTCTCAGTATGTTCCAAAAGGTATTACATATTATGACACAGCTATACTCATGGATCCAAATCCCATTAAAACAGCCCTAAATGTATGCAGATACTTGATCTCCAGTAGGGTAAGATAAGAAGAATCTAAAAAATTATAAAAGTACCGATGTGAATTTTGCAGCTTCAGTACATTAATATTTGAATAAAATTAGTATGAACTGCTCGTCAAAAGTTGAGGATATTGAATAAATTGGGGTTTTCTCTTCAGAAAACCCCTATTTCCTTTTGAAATATGTAGATTGTTTCAGATTAGAATAATAAGATTTCAAAAAAATAACGTATTGAAAATAACAAAAATACAATCGCCATTCATCTCTCCAGTGTACCCGCTCCATTGCCCACTCTTATCTTTGGCGCTTGTGTTGTCGAGTGGATGGAACTCTTCTCAACAAGCGTCTTGATGATAGATTGACTTCATGGAGACGTCTTCTGGCTGTGCTTAGGGAAACTGAAGTACTTATGGCATCTCTAAGACGTTGACTACCATTCTGCAACTGCTGAGACGCTGTCTTCTCGCTAAAAGAGTTAAAAAATGGTCTTCTACTGACTTTGTAACACACCTACCATTTCTGGATCTTTGGCGAACAGTTCCAGTGGCAAAGTACGGTACCAGTAAACGAGATATCACACTTTGGGTAACGTTGAAGCAATGGGCCACTTGCACCTGTGTACGACCAGCCTGAAGCATGCCAAGTGCTCTCAGTAATTTTCAAATTTTGAGCCAAAAGTGGTCTCAAATAACCAGGCTGGAACTTACTGATGAGGAATCCAAGGTCAAAATTAATTCTGTGCGACCGATGAACACTCTTACTTTTGAAAGAAACTAGCTAGAGAAGTCTTGAAATTTGCAGTGTAGATTTTAGTCCTAAATATCTCGGTTTATTTCGTTAATAAGCCAAATCGGTGCCATGGTTCCGGATTTGTTCCCATTTGAAATTTTGTCTATTTTTTCCGGTAGGTTTGAAATGTTATTTCTTGAAAATTTTCGAAATTACAAATATTATCAAGTCTGAATTTAGCATTTAGGTGTAACATAACGACAAGAAGGCTATTAAAAAATGTTGTGAGTATCGTAATTTTACATATAACTACTTGATTTTAACTCAGTTGTATCTGATAATTCTCCAAAAGGAGATAATATTTTTTTCTTCTAGGTATATGCTGTGGTAGTTTCACATCCCCTTACAGGCGATTTATCACCAGCCGCCGTTTCCTACACTAGCGGATTTTATCATATACCTGTTATTGGGATATCTTCCAGAGATTCTGCATTTTCTGATAAGGTAAAGTTATAAAAAGTAATCTAATTAATACTTTAGGATCTTAAGCTGTATATGGGCATAAGTTTCGAACTATGCATGATTTCAAGAACGCAATTCGCATAGAAACCACCGCAATCGAAAGAGCGATGCTGGAGAGAGTCTCGGCCAACTTCCAAGAATGACTTCGGCGGTGCAATGCTGATCATGTCCACTAGATGTCAGATTTTGTTTTTCACTAATGAATATCGTAAATGCTATGAACTGACGTATCCGAATATAAAATCAAATTTTTTTATGTGACAAATTTATGAACAAACGCCGTTATTAGCTACCCCACCCTGTAGTTATCATATCATTGGCGGCGTCAAGGAATTTTCTCAGAAAAAATTGAAAAAATTGGACCCCAATATTTGCATTCAATGTAGTAAAAAAAATCAATTCTTGCTAAATTACTTATTTCCAAAGAAGCTGAGATAAATTTTTGGGACCTTAACTTTTTGTGTTCTTCCCAAATTGTAGTTATGTTGTTTTTTATTTAGTGAGCATATTTTCATAAGGAAATTTCACCCATTCACTACCTCCATCTTCCATTTGGGATTAAAATCTATCTTGAATATTTTAAATCTCTCATTTATTAATTTCGTGAGTTACCATGGTGCGGCCAGACGAACGGATAGAATTGAATTTAGTCACCAAATCTTCATCTGTGAATCTAATTTAATAGTTTAATAGTATTTAGACGAAATGATGTAAAGTCTGAATCGTTTTTAATAATTGGAAAACCTTTTTACTCTGAAAATGATCAAATAAGTTTGTTAAATATAAATATTTTTCTATTAATTAACGAATAGTTGTTCATAGCTGTATATTTATTCTTATAATGCTTTAATCTTTTCTAGAACATTCATGTATCATTTTTGAGGACGGTTCCACCCTATTCTCATCAAGCAGATGTTTGGGTTGAACTATTAAAATACTTCAACTACAAAAAGGTCATATTTATTCATAGTTCTGATACAGATGGAAGGGCAATTCTTGGTAGATTTCAGACAACTTCACAAATTCTAGAAGATGATGTCGAAATAAAAATTCAGGTACGGTAGACTTTTTCTTACCTTTTGGTTCAATACTTTTGTTATTTATTCAATAAAGAACTTCAGGAAGCAATCCAATATACATTCTGTCAAGAAAGTACCGGGAATTATCGATTTAAATCTGGCGGAGCAATGAGGCAGGTAAAAATTTTTTTTTCCTAGGTTGGTACCACTGTCCTTAATTACTATGCCAAGCTTGAGCGGGTTCTGTCAACTAGTGTGTTTGCAACAGCTGATTAAGTCAGTCGATGTCAGAGTGCGTGCCGATTTTTACTATGGGTGATTACGTTGAGCAAAGAATTTGATTAAAGTTTTGTGTTGCAAATGAGTTTTCGTGTGCCGATGCATTGAAAATGTTGCAAAAGGCCTTTGATGATAATGCTCTATCGAAAACTCGTGCATATCAGTGGTACAGAGCCTTCAAGGACGGACGCCCATCGACGGCTTCGATCGAAGATAACGTCGATAAAATTAAGGAAAGGGTGCTGGAAAACCGTCGTACCAGCTTGAGAGAGATAGCACATGATCTTAAGATATCCCACGAGTCCGCACGTACGATTTTGATTGATATTTTGGGCATGAGAAAGGTGGCCGCACGATTCGTACCGAAAGACCTGAATTTTCTTCAAAAACGTCATCGCGAACAGGTTGCTTCAGACATGCTGGATCGCTGTAATTCCGATTCTACATTCATGGAACGCATTATAACTGGTGATGAGACCTGGGTCTACGAGTACGATATGCAAACAAGCCAGCAATCATTGGAATGGGTGGCAAAAAATGAGCCGAAACCGAAAAAACCACGCCAAAGCCGCTCGAAAATGAAGGTGATGCTCATTGTTTTCTTCGATATCCGTGGCGTGGTGCACTGCGAATTCGTTCCAGAGGGTCAGACGGTAAACAAGGAGTATTACCTAGGCGTTATGAAACGTTTGCGTGAGCGTATCCGTAAGAAGCGGCCAAATTTGTGGGCGAACAACTCATGGATTTTGCATGACGATAACGCACCTTCTCACCGAGCTACGATTGTGACTGACTTTCTCGCCAAAAACTCAACAAACGTGCTTCAGCAACCACCGTATTCGCCAGATTTGGCTCCCTGCGACTTTTTCCTCTTCCCAAAACTAAAATTGCCCCTTCGTGGCACCCGTTTTGAGTCGATTGAAGCCATAAAACAAAATTCGGCGCGAGAGCTAAAGTCCATCCTGGAAAGCGCCTATAAAAAATGTTTCGATAATTGGAAGTGCCGTTGGCATAGATGTATTGGAGCAAATGGAGCCTATTTTGAAGGCGACCCAATAAATTTTGACGATTAAATGTAAAAATGTTGTTTTTATTGAAAATTCCCGGTACTTTCTTGACAGAGTAGTACACTCATGCTCTGAATCTAGGAATATTATTATCAAGAGTTTAAATTTCAGCTAGAGTAATATGAAATTAAAATATTCAAAAAATGATCCAGACATTTGTGTTTTTAACGAATGAAAACATTTTTCATTTCGTAGGTGGAATCTGTAATAGAATTCGAAGCTGGCTTAGAAAGTTTTGAACATCAACTTCATGAGATGAAGAATGCTCAAGCACGTGTGTATCTCCTTTATGCAGGGTAAAACATTATTTTCTTGAAATTTAATCGCAATAACAAACTTAATATTTTCATACAGGAAAAAAGATGCTCAAGTTATATTCCGGGATGCAGCAAACATGAATATGACAGAAGCCGGTTATGCATGGATAACGACTGAGCAAGCTTTGGACGCTGAAAATGTTCCTGAGGGAATTTTGGGATTGAAATTAGTTAATGCCACTAACGAAAAAGCTCACATTAGGGATAGTATGTAAGTTTTTGAACAACTTTCAAAAATGATATTTTTTTCTCGATATTATATTTTCAAGGATTATACAAGGTATTTTTATTATTTTTTTACTTGGTATCTTACGATACCAAACATGCTGAAAAAGTTTCCTGGTATGTTGATATATTTTTTGGAATTCTTCGTTTGTTATTGATTGAACGTTAATCAATTAGTATGCAAATTCCAGGATAAGCATATTTCGAGGGACATATAGAAATATAATAATATACTACTCTGTCAAGAAAGTACCGGGAATTTTTATTATTTATAATTATTATTATTATTATTAATTAGCCGCCCCACGTTGGGCGCCAATTTATGATGAAATAAATAAATGGAATTTAATATTACTACTCTGTCAGGAAAGTACCGGGAATTTTCAATTAAAACAATATTTTTACATTTAATCGTCAAAATTTATTGGGTCGCCTTCAAAATAGGCTCCATTTGCTCCAATACATATATGCCAACGGCACTTCCAATTATCGAAACATTTTTTATAGGCGCTTTCCGGGATGGACTTTAGCTCTCGCGCCGAATTTAGTTTTATGGCTTCAATCGACTCAAAACGGGTGCCACGAAGGGGCAATTTTAGTTTTGGGAAGAGGAAAAAGTCGCAGGGAGCCAAATCTGGCGAATACGGTGGTTGCTGAAGCACGTTTGTTGAGTTTTTGGCGAGAAAGTCAGTCACAATCGTAGCTCGGTGAGAAGGTGCGTTATCGTCATGCAAAATCCATGAGTTGTTCGCCCACAAATTTGGCCGCTTCTTACGGATACGCTCACGCAAACGTTTCATAACGCCTAGGTAATACTCCTTGTTTACCGTCTGACCCTCTGGAACGAATTCGTAGTGCACCACGCCACGGATATCGAAGAAAACAATGAGCATCACCTTCATTTTCGAGCGGCTTTGGCGTGGTTTTTTCGGTTTCGGCTCATTTTTTGCCACCCATTCCGATGATTGCTGGCTTGTTTGCATATCGTACTCGTAGACCCAGGTCTCATCACCAGTTATAATGCGTTCCATGAATGTAGAATCGGAATTACAGCGATCCAGCATGTCTGAAGCAACCTGTTCGCGATGACGTTTTTGGAGAAAATTCAGGTCTTTCGGTACGAGTCGTGCGGCCACCTTTCTCATGCCCAAAATATCAATCAAAATCGTACGTGCGGACTCGTGGGATATCTTAAGATCATGTGCTATCTCTCTCAAGCTGGTACGACGGTTTTCCAGCACCCTTTCCTTAATTTTATCGACGTTATCTTCGATCGAAGCCGTCGATGGGCGTCCACTTCACGACCGTCCTTGAAGGCTCTGTACCACTGATATGCACGAGTTTTCGATAGAGCATTATCACCAAAGGCCTTTTGCAACATTTTCAATGCATCGGCACACGAAAATTCATTTGCAACACAAAACAAATTCTTTGCTCAACGTAATCACCCATAGTAAAAATCGGCACGCACTCTGACATCGACTGACTTAATCAGCTGTTGCAAACACACTAGTTGACAGATCCCGCTCAAGCTTGGCATAGTAATTAAGGACAGTGGTACCTAGGAAAAAAAATTTTACCTGCCTCATTGCCCCGCCAGATTTAAATCGATAATTCCCGGTACTTTCTTGACAGAATGTACATAGTACATTGTACAATTTTGAGTTGTTTTATCCAAAATTAAAGGAATTGGTGCAATAGAGTTTTTATCTGCAGTTGTGGGTAAAAATAATGTCGAAGGGACCTTTGTTTAATTGTTTTTCGGGGACTACACTGTCTCATTAACTTTTCTACAAAAAATGAGTTTTTTTTGGGAAGTGATGTCATTGTAATACCCTAAAGACTGGAAAAGAGGAGTTGCAAAGGATTCTTTACTACCTACCTAGTAAAGGTTCACAATGCCTTGTTCAATTTCGAAGAAAGATCCGTAATTTTTTACGCTCGTACAGTCTATTTAATAAGAAAAGTGAAGCTCTAAAATTGAATAGGCATAAACGTGCACTCGTGGTGCCTTACGATGTCATGAATATATTATTAAATTAGAACCTTTTTATAAAATTTCGATTTTCTTATAAACAGGAAAATAAAATTCCATGATTGTTTCATAGATCAAACTATATTTTGATTTTCTTCTTTAGATATGTTTTGGCATCTGCTCTCAGGGATATGAACATGAACAAAACAATCCAAATAACAGAGGCACCAAAAGATTGCGACAATTCTGGTTCTATTTGGGAAACTGGAAAGGAACTATTTCAATTTATCAGAAAACAAGTCCTACTGAATGGTGAAACAGGTAAATTGGCCTTCGATGACCAGGGAGATCGCATAAATGCAGAATACAATGTTGTTAACATTCAAAAAAAGAAGAAATCTATTGCCGAGGTGATCGTAGGACAACATTTCTTCAACAGGGTAGGTTGAGAAACTGATTCATAGAAATCTGAAGACCTTGCTTCTTAAATTGCAGACGTTGAGCAAAATGATGCTAACAGTTGACGAAAAAAAGATCATTTGGCCTGGAAGGCAAACTGTCAAACCAGAAGGGTTTATGATACCAACGCATTTAAAAGTTTTAACGATACAAGAAAAACCCTTTGTTTATGTCAGGAAACTGAATGAAGGGGAAGCATGCACACTTGATGAGATATTTTGTCCGCATTTTAATGCTACAAGAGAACGTGAGTATATGTTGTTTCAATTTTATGAATTACCGAGCCACTACAAGCAAGCAGAACGAAAATTCTAACTCTCTATTTTCAGTAGATGCTAAATACTGCTGTAGAGGTTACTGCATGGATCTGTTGAAAGAACTTTCCAAGAAAATCAATTTTACTTATAGCTTGGCTCTTTCTCCCGATGGACAATTTGGCAATTATATAATTAGGAATCACTCTGGTATAGGCAAGAAAGAATGGACTGGTTTGATCGGAGAGTTGGTCTCCGAAAGAGCAGATATGATAGTTGCTCCCCTTACCATCAATCCAGAAAGAGCAGAGTTTATAGAATTCAGCAAACCATTCAAATATCAGGGCATTACCATCTTAGAAAAGAAGGTGAAATTTTCTTTCATTTGAGGTTTATAGGTCTTCAAAGTCTAGTGTTCTAGCGGTTTCTTGCTATAAATGCTAAAGTCAGTTCGTATTTTCTTATTCTTATTTGATATAGTTTCTCTTAATTCACTATCGTCATCAGTTTTATATTAACTCATATTTTTATTTCAGCCATCTAGAAGTTCAACATTAGTATCATTCTTGCAACCATTCAGCAATACCCTTTGGATATTAGTTATGGTCTCAGTTCATGTTGTAGCTTTGGTGTTGTATCTTTTAGATAGGTTCTCCCCGTTTGGAAGATTCAAATTAGCAAACACAGATGGTACAGAAGAAGATGCTTTAAATCTATCCAGTGCCATTTGGTTTGCTTGGGGTGTTTTGTTGAATAGCGGTATTGGTGAAGGTATGTGATATAACCTAGTGATTGGTACTAGAGTAAATGGTGAATATTTCAGGAACCCCGAGAAGTTTTTCCGCTAGAGTTTTAGGTATGGTGTGGGCTGGTTTTGCTATGATAATTGTAGCATCGTATACTGCTAACCTTGCAGCTTTCCTTGTGTTGGAGAGGCCTAAAACTAAACTTACAGGAATCAATGATGCCAGAGTGAGCAAGCTACTTATATTACTAAGATTTCTGATTTTAAAGCGACAAACGTTTATTTCTTTCAGCTGAGAAACACCATGGAAAATTTAACTTGTGCAACAGTGAAAGGCTCATCAGTGGATATGTACTTCAGGAGACAGGTAGAACTTTCGAATATGTACAGAACTATGGAATCAAATAATTACGATACTGCAGAGGATGCCATAAATGATGTAAAAACTGGGTGAGTTTTTTTGAAGCAAAACTATCGTTGAATACTGAATCAATAACTCCCTCAGAAAGTTGATGGCTTTCATATGGGACAGTTCACGTTTGGAATTCGAGGCAGCGCAGGATTGCGAGCTTGTTACAGCTGGAGAACTTTTCGGTAGATCAGGCTATGGGATAGGGCTTCAGAAAGGATCTCCATGGGCTGATGAAGTGACTTTAGCTATTCTGGATTTTCATGAAAGTAATAACATTCAGATATCTAAAGAATTGTTCTCGATCAACTAATTTTAGGTGGTTTCATGGAGAGTTTAGATAACAAATGGATTCTTCAGGGTAACATACAATTTTGTGAACAATTTGAGAAGACTCCGAACACTCTAGGATTGAAAAATATGGCTGGAGTGTTCATACTAGTTGCAGCAGGTATTGTTGGTGGTATAGGGTTGATCGTCATTGAAATGGCATACAAGAAACATCAAATAAAGAAACAGAAAAGAATGGAATTGGCCAGACATGCCGCAGATAAATGGAGAGGAACTGTGGAGGTATTGTTTAAAATAATTATTATTACTATGGGAATTAATGTAATAATTTTCACGATTATACTTTTTCGCATTTGTTCACATGCTACATTTTGTTAAAATTATCGGAAATTTTATCAATGTTGGACATTATAAATGGAACAAATGTTTCTATTTCTACTTACTATTAGTACCTACTGAATTAATTTCCTCCATAATGGTGGACTTCATCAGACTACAAGATTGAATTTATAGTTTTCAAAGAGGAAATATACAGATAATAGTTTTGAAGATCTCCCTAAAACTTTTTGAAATTAAATTGACTAAAATGTCGTAGATACACTATTTCACTTTATACACATTATTAAAACATGTTAGCGGTAGTTAACCAATGAAGAATTAATTGAAAACATAAAGTACTGACCGCGATAATCCAGAAACCATAATTCAAGACAGGCTTGTTTCGATTGGATATTCAGAAATAACAAACTCCATCACGAAAAATTGATCCACATAGAATTTCAAAAGGTCTTTTTTATTTCCCTTTTTAAAACATAGATAGCAAATTATCCAGAAGAAGAATCTCACACTCTCTCCCATAATCTCCTCAGTTACAAGTTATTTGGAAGCTAAATAAAGATAATCAATAAAATATCTTCATTCTTCATTCAGCAAATATCCAGCAACTAATTGAACATTATATAAAAATTAGGCTATTCGCAGAAAAGAAGATACGATTATAGACCCAACATCTGAAAACTACCAAGCAGGACCTATAAATTATGGAACTACAGGTCTGATAGAGTAATTTTCTTGTGTAATTTAATTAATGAATATAAATCTTGTGATTGGAGATTACTAAATATTAATTTGTTTTTTTCTGTTGTAATAACTTCTTCCATATATCATTTTATGATTTTTTTAAATTTACTTGTGGTATCATTATTCAGAATATCACAATTGGCAGAATCGATAAAATTTTGGGTTTTTTCGACATATTTTTTTATTGAAATGATGCAATTACCTTTACATACTTTAGTAAAATCAGAGTGTTGTCAATATTTTCCACTGAAGTAGATAAAGATAATTTCATCTTTTCAATAAATAAAGTAGATTATATCGAAAAAACTGTACCCTAATAAAGTCCATCAAAATGGATGAAACGTACGTCAACACCAATAAAAAATAGAAACAGGCGCTTTCTTTAAAATTTTAATTGTGTTATGAACAATTTCTAACAAACATCGGCCAAATCCAATCCAATCCCTTAACTAAGACTGTAAGATCACGCTATAGCTAAAGAAAGTGATATTATATTTTTTCAATAATCATTATGTGCTTATAAAAATAATAAAATAACTTTATTTACCCAATAGGAAGATTCCCAATTCCAGGGTAACGTTCATACGTTTCCTGGAACAACGAGAGCAAACTAAAGATTTTTCAGCGCTTTTAAATCATCAAACTCTCTAGGGCATCTGAAAACAAAACCAAGCTTTCTACAGGCGAAAGCACATAGATCTTCAATGTGGGGGCAAAACTCAATATCGTGTCAAATAAAATACCAAGATCACGTATCCGATCTACATAGGTAAAAAAGTGGTCTCCAAAGAAGTAATCGCCAACTAGATGCTGAATCTTCTCATTGAAGTCATCTGGAAGCATTTTTCTATATTCAACGATAGTCAATTTCCTTAACACCAATCCGAGACCAATTACAGACTGGATTGAAGTAGTCTCAAATCACTTATACTACGTATTCTCAAGAATAGGCTTAAGTCGTCAGCATACGCATTTCAATAAACTCAACAGATCGTTTATGAATACCACAAGCAGCAATGGACCGAGATTAGATTCCTGCAGAACCCCAGTTTCCAGCTCATATTCAAATGATCTGAAAACATTATAGAATACATAACATAATAATATGGGTCTAGAACTCAAATAGAAAAGAATCAACTTCAAATAAGCAGGGCAGAAACCAGAATACAGTTTGCTCAACAGAATTCCGTAATCTACAGAATTGAATGTCGAAAAATCGGTTATCCAGCGACTCCGTAATAAATTATGAAGTAGCCAAATTGGTAATTGTCGACTTACTTCTTATGAAGCCATGCTTCCTTATTGATAAATAGAGCTGAACACTATGAGGAATGCTGCCATATAATGCTTCCTCATACACTTTCGTGAAATTAGATAGAGCATTTGACCTATAGTTTTCAATCTCGGACCTATCACCATTCTTGTAAATGTTAACATATTAACAATAAATGTTAATTCGAACAGTACATTATTTACTAATTAAGTGTTTTCACTTTTCTTCTTCTTCCAGAAACGAAAGACATTGAGAACTTCTACCGTTGTTCAAAGAAGAATAAAGTCAAATGGTGTTAATGATACTGCCACTATATCTCTAGCAGTGGATAAATATTCAAGATATGGACCAGAAAGGGCATGGCCTGGCGATTCCGACATCAGACATCGAAGAATTGAAGACCTTGGTGCATTACAGCTTGGACCGAGATATCTTCCGTGCGATGTCTCACACCTTGTCGTTTGAAAGTGGCAAAATTGAATCGAAGGATATTTTGGTTAAGTATATAAGTTAGTGGAGGCAAATAATGGGATTGAATTTTGTAACTAATTTAAGTAAAAAAATGTAAATACTTATTACGAGTTAATCATTGGAAATATGAATGTATTATACCACTTAACGTAAATTGTTGAAAAATACCAAATAAATGAGAAATCATTCTGAAGTATTTTGCTCCTTAATTCTCCAACTGATTGAAACTATTGACTATATTAAGTGTCCCTTTCATGGTATTTTACAAAATGATTTTAAGGAATCAATTTTGAGATCGATTTAACCAGAAGACTATAGAATTTTGATAAAGTGTCATGAAAATTAAATAAAGAGAATAATTATTCTCTCTCTCTTCTCTCAACAAACGTTAATGGGGGCAAATAATATGATTAAATTTTATAACTGATCTATATAGAATAATGTTTATGAATATAACGGTTTATCATTGGAAATATGAGTGGATTATAGCATGAAAAATATATCATGATGATAATAGTTATTTCAATGAGATGCAAGAAAGTATTTATTAACTAAAAATAAATTTTTATAATCAAGAAACAGGAATTATAAACAAATATAATTCACAGAGAAAAGAGAATATTCTAGAAGGTGATTTCCCGAAAGAAAAAACTTTATTTGAGAAAAGTTGAGATGTAAAATATTTGGTATACTCTCTCAACTGTATACTTCAGAGAAAGCCACAATGTCTATCCTATAAGTTCTCAACGTGAGCGATAACGTCTTCTCGGGGCAAAAAGTTTCCGTAAATATTCAATCGTCATCAAATATCTCAATTTTAACTTGACTGGATAATTATTGTTTGAGATTCTAAGGAGCATATTTTCAGATCCTATAAGCTAATTTTGCCCATTTCGTATTCTGCACTGCAAATTTCAAACCTTGAAAAGTTAATTCTCTCTGAAGTTAACGTCCTTATATTTGTAAGGACCGCGAAATATTCATAACATAAGCAAATATAATCATTTAAGTTCATTCTCATCTCAAAAAATTCCCAAAATATATTAATTTTTGATAGTAGGCGTTCTGTTACGAGTGTGCAAAAATGAATGTTTGTTTGATTTATTTCAAAAGTTGCCTATCATAAACAAAAATTTTGCGTCATCGAAAAGAATAAAGATACTATTATCAAATAATTAAATTCAGAATCAATCAAACAAATAGGTTTGAGTACATATGTACTTAAATTGTACTGAGAGTTCAATGATAATCGTTATTGCACTTCAGATATTTATCGAAGTTGTTTTTGACCTCAAATTAGATGTTTTTATTCATAAAAGATAAGATTCTAGAAAGGTCATGTCTTATTCTATAATTGTATAACGGCAAAACGTGATATTGAATTTCACGAAAAGCATTAATATTCTTCCCAAAAAGTATACAAATGTATTTTGTTAATTGAACTTTAAAAGCCTCCAGATCTAAGTCTTTATGCCAAATACATAATAACGTAATGTCGTTTGTGGAATGCCCAATACCAAAGATCGACGAGGAGTCGACAAACCTGGGTTTTCGTCAACACTACTGGCTGCAGCAGCAATATTCTCACTTGTCCCAACAGCTCAAATTTTTCCACCAGTTTCACAATTGCGACTATGGTGCTTCACGACTACCCAAAAGTGCTTTAGTTTTGCGAACTATGACTGCAAAATTCTCACCATTTTTGCAGTGAATTTTAACAATTTCAATGCATTGTTGAAGCGCATATCGTTTCATTTTTAGTAAAGGCGTAGTTTTTACTTTTCAAATGTCAGAAGATAACTGTTTCAAAAATGACAGCTGCCCAGATAGCGGGCTATTCAAAATAAAACCTCTTATTGGAAAGCTCTTTAGTTGATAAAGAGGAAATAAAAATAAGTTACACCCAAGATTACACTTATTTCGGTTTATTTGGCCTTTGAAACACCTCAGCTCATAATGTGCCCCAAAATGTTTCAGTGAAAAACAATTTTGTGCTCCTGCCTGAATTCCAAATGGACAAACTGTGTGAAAATTCGCGATCTTATTCCTTATTCATAAATTCTAACTTAATTAGAATATAATACAATTTTAGGTAGGTTGAGATCCGTAATTTACCAAGTGAAAGAGTAGTATAAATTCGGATTTTTTTTAATTATACGTCTGCTGTTTGAAAAAACATATTTTATTCAAAATAATCTCCATTGCTATATATACCTTTTTCCACCCGTCTGGTAGTTTGTAAATGCCACGCCAAAACACAGTTCTTCATTCTCTGACCCAATCTGCAGTGTGATCATGGAGCAAATTGTAATGCTCGATTTAAATCGATCAATAGATATATAATTTGAAAGTTACTATGAAGAAGTGTTTGCATATTACAGAATAATAGCTGGAATTAATTCTCCAGAACATCTACAGATTTTAATCTGAATAAATCTCATGAAAATATTTAGAATTTAATTTTAAAACATTTCCCAAATACACTGTATCACTTTATAGACATATACTACTCTGTCAAGAAAGTACCGGGAATTTTCAATTAAAACAACATTTTTACATTTAATCGTCAAAATTTATTGGGTCGCCTTCAAAATAGGCTCCATTTGCTCCAATACATCTATGCCAACGGCACTTCCAATTATCGAAACATTTTTTATAGGCGCTTTCCGGGATGGACTTTAGCTCTCGCGCCGAATTTTGTTTTATGGCTTCAATCGACTCAAAACGGGTGCCACGAAGGGGCAATTTTAGTTTTGGGAAGAGGAAAAAGTCGCAGGGAGCCAAATCCGGCGAATACGGTGGTTGCTGAAGCACGTTTGTTGAGTTTTTAGCGAGAAAGTCAGTCACAATCGTAGCTCGGTGAGAAGGCGCGTTATTGTCATGCAAAATCCATGAGTTGTTCGCCCACAAATTTGACCGCTTCTTACGGATACGCTCACGCAAACGTTTCATAACGCCTAGGTAATACTCCTTGTTTACCGTCTGACCCTCTGGAACGAATTCGTAGTGCACCACGCCACGGATATCGAAGAAAACAATGACCATCACCTTCATTTTCGAGCGGCTTTGGCGTGGTTTTTTCGGTTTCGGCTCATTTTTTGCCACCCATTCCGATGATTGCTGGCTTGTTTGCATATCGTACTCGTAGACCCAGGTCTCATCACCAGTTATAATGCGTTCCATGAATTTAGAATCGGAATTACAGCGATCCAGCATGTCTGAAGCAACCTGTTCGCGATGACGTTTTTGAGGAAAATTCAGGTCTTTCGGTACGAGTCGTGCGGCCACCTTTCGCATGCCCAAAATATCAATCAAAATCGTACGTGCGGACTCGTGGGATATCTTAAGATCATGTGCTATCTCTCTCAAGCTGGTACGACGGTTTTCCAGCACCCTTTCCTTAATTTTATCGACGTTATCTTCAATCGAAGCCGTCGATGGGCTTCCGGAACGAGGCCACTTCACGACCGTCCTTGAAGGCTCTGTACCACTGATATGCACGAGTTTTCGATAGAGCATTATCATCAAAGGCCTTTTGCAACATTTTCAATGCATCGGCACACGAAAATTCATTTGCAACACAAAACTTTAAACAAATTCTTTGCTCAACGTAATCACCCATAGTAAAAATCGGCACGCACTCTGACATCGACTGACTTAATCAGCTGTTGCAAACACACTAGTTGACAGATCCCGCTCGAGTTTGGCATAGTAATTAAGGACAGTGGTACCAACCTAGGAAAAAAAATTTACCTGCCTCATTGCTCAGATTTATATCGATAATTCCCGGTACTTTCTTGACAGAATGTATATTATCATCACATCTGGTGGAACTTAACTAATGAAGAATCAAAATAAATATAAAATAATGATCAAATTATTTAAACATCACCTTATACATATATGTTTCGATTGGATGTTAAAGAATCACAAGTTCCATCATCAAAAAATGTTCAACATATAATTTAAAAACGCCTTTTCTTTTATTTTCCTTTTTGAAAAAAATATATACACATCCTCCAGAGAAAGAATCTGATGAATTCGGACCCAAAATCTCTTCAGTAAGGAGTTACTTGAATAAACAAAATAATCATTTAAAAATATATAAAAATACCTTTTTTATCACTAGACATTTCGGCAACAACTGACCAATTTTGGGATAAGCATGGCCTATGCGAAAATTAGGTTATATCACAGAAATATACAATGAAAGAAGATACGACTTAGACTCTGCATTAGATATTGGTAGCCCTCAGTGTTAACGGTTTTACCAGGGTTTAGCAGATCGTCATAGATTACACCATTCTGATCGCACCAAACACAGGGCATTTTCTTCTTTTCAACGTGAATTGGTTTTGCAGTGAATGTCGATGGTTCGCCTGGATTCACCTATGATTTACGATACTTAGGATTCTAAAAATATATCCATTCTTCAACACTTGTCACTACTCGTTGGAGAAACGACTTTGTTTTGTATCTGTCGAGCAGCATTTCACAAGTGGTTTTTCAATTTCTGTTCGTTCAATTCATATGGAATCCATTTTCTCACTTTCTGAATCTTTGTCATAGCTTTCAAGCGATTGGAAATATCTTTTTGGGCCACAAATAATAAAACCGAGAGTTCCTGTCGAGTATCATCTTCATCCAATAAAACATTTGGATTATCATCAACCCTTAGCTGAACAACATCAATCGTTTGATGTTCGTGCACTGTAAACGTATTGCAAGAACTTATTGTTAATCGAATTAAACGCTCTGATGGTCGATATTGAACACCATTAAATGCACATAGTGTCCAATGAGTTTCTAGAATTGATCCGTATTTTTCAAAATAAATTTAAACAATTTTTAAACATTACCCCGACATTACTAAATCAAATGATTCTCAAAACAACTGAAAACTGTCACATCGGGTGTCACCTCTCACATAAGATAGTACTGTCAAGTTTTCCGTATCAAAAAAATCATCCCTAATAGGAGTAAATTGTAAATTTGAATGTTTCAAAAATCACATCAATCGGACGCCCCTCTGTCAGAACTGGTTGTACATTTGTGAGTCAAAGTCAAAATGGCAGTATTTTCTCATTTCTTTCGCATACCATACTGACATCACGTTGAAAAATTATGCTGCTCAACGCTTAAAATATTTAATATTTTCTTTGTTCGTATTTTTTCACATGGTTTGTCCAGTTTATTTTTCTAAATTTTCAAAAAATCGCCTGAATTACTCTGAAATGTCAATCGACATTGCGTTAAGTTCTTTCGTAAATGATTATTAATGGTAAATTCTACCTCTTTTTAAGTGAAAGATTCAGCTTTAAAAACACCCCGTATAATTACTTTATCTCATAGTGAAATTGTCATGTTTTAATTAGGACGAAAAAACTAGTTTTATGCATTGTCCGGAACATTTACTTAAAGTTTTCACACATCCAAGGACGCCAAGAACTTATTAATCAAGGTTTCTCGAAAATTTCACACCATTCTATATCTATGATGAAGCTCGAACGTACATCTCAAAAATAATTTCCATATCTGTACCGAAATCGAGGACTCTGGACGATAGTATTGGCTGTTGTCATTATTTTTATATCCTCCACTGTTATAAATGGACATGATATTATTGAGATTTGAGAATTTTATGTGAAGATTGTAATATAGTGAAGATCGGAATAGTTCACATTCACTCGTCCAGCTGATTCAATCCTTGAAACATTGTTTACATTGGTGTGAATTAAAAGTGATTAATTATATTTTTGAAATGGGTGAAAAAAAACTAGGGCCAGAATATATTCCTGCAACAATCGTTTATGATTATGAGGATAAATTGTGAGTTAAATGTTTATATTTAGTTTTACAATCTTCTCAAGGATATTTTAACTTCTTTACCTTAAATTATAATTATTTTACAAAAAAATACCCTATAATTCAACATTTTCGTATTTTCTCTGCATGTAATATCAGATGTTTATAAGTAAAATAATAATTATTGCAAACAAATTGGCTTCATCGTTGACGCTGAACTGTTGAAAATATAAAAAAAAAATCATTTCTAACATTTAAGACGGGTTTATAGAAGACATTTTCTGAAAAACATAGATTTCAACTTTCTATTGTTAATTAAAAAATAAAATGAGAACTAAAAATAAATTCAATCATGGATTTTTGACAATTTCAATCTGAAATAATGTTTTTAGTATTGACCTATCTGAATTATCGGTTTTAAGACAACATCTAATAAAAAGGGGAAAGCACTTACGCCTTTTTCGCGCCTATTTAAAAATAACTCTCTTTAAAAAGCTCCTTCGAAAAAAAATCTCCAAAACCATGCAGCACATCTTCAAAATTGGAATTCTAGCCGATAATCTTTAGTTCCACTTCGTGTCCAAAAAATAAAAATAATCAATGAAAAATACATCATACCTGACGAACCCTATGTCCTTTCACAAATTAAAATAGACTGGTAATGATTTTTTAAATAGTTAACGATACGCATTCCATGTTCGTCCAAATTACACAATGTTTGTAAAGTATTTTAAGGACTCATCATCATCATCATAAGCCCTATTCGGAGCAAGGGACTCTCCAAATTTCTTCCACTGCTCCTTATTTTGTGACCATAATATTCCTTTCTTTTTCTTAATAGAATCCTGCCATCTTGTTGCTGGACGACCACAGCTTCTTCTACCATCTCTTGGATACCATTACTGCACTAACTTGGTCCATTTTTCAGTTGACATCCTTGCTACATAGCCAGCCCAACTCCACTTTTTCTTGAACACCTACATCTGTCTACATATTTTATTTGTGTTTTTTCTGATATCTACATTTCTTATTCGGTTTTTTAGTTTGATTCCCAGTAAACTTCTTTCATTTCTTCTTTGACATACTTTTAACTTTTGTGTTTGTTTTTCAGTCAGGGACCAAATTTTAGCGCCATATGATAGAACAGGCAGTACACACATATTCATCACTTTCCTCTTGATATTCATGGAAAAGTCACCTTTCAGGATAAACGCAAGTGACTAGTATTGACCTAAAGCGTTTTCTATTCTTCTCTTAATAACTTTGCCCTGACGATTCGTAAAAGAAACAATCTGGCCAAGATAACAATTTTCCTGAACATAGTCAACGGTTTTATCATTCCTCCCTATTTTATTTTCTCCACTGTTTGTAGAGACTTTAGTTTTGCTTTCATTTATCGTAAGTCCAGCTTCTCTACTTTGAGTATTCAGGTCATTCAACATTTGTTGAAGTTCTTGGCTTTCTGAAAATAGGACAATATCGTCCGCGAATCTAAGATTAAATAAATATCGGGTGTTTTTTTAGAGTGATAGAACTTTAAATTAGAATAAAACAAAGTTAAATTAAGATTGAAGCCATTTTTTTTTATTTGAAAGATAATTTTATGACATTTATGTTTTAAAAATAATTTCCGGCATATGACCACCACGTCTAGCTCTGAGTAACCGCATTCGACCAGACCAATTTTGGACAACTTTTTTGAGCAACTCAGGTGTTATTTCATCAATAACACGAGTTATGTTGGCTTCCAAAGCGTCCATTGTTTCTGGTTTATCAGCATAAGCCAATGACTTGACATAACACCAAAGAAAATAATCCAGTGGAGTTATGTCGCATGATCTTGGAGGCCAATAAATTGGAACATTTCTCGAAATGTTATCGCCAAATCTTTCTTTCAATAAATCAATTGTTAAGGTAGCAGCATGAGGTGTAGCACCATCTTGTTGGAACCAAAACACTTCTAGGTCGATTACATTCAAATTTTGAAACAAATAATCATTGACCATCGATATGTAACGAGCACCATTCACTGTAACATTAGCTCCAGCATCGTTTTTAAAGAATTATGGACCGATGATGCCTCCATCGTGTAAAACACATCATACAGTGCATTTTCAGGATACAATAGAACCTGCAGAACTTCTTGAGGATTGTTTTCACTCCATATACGGCAATTTTGCTTGTTTACATAGCCTTTCAACCAGAAATGAGCTTCATCTCTGAACACAATTTTACGATAAAACAGTGGATCAACTCAAGCTGTTCTAGGGCCCAATCAGCAAACAAACGACGCTAATTATGGTCAAGTGGCTTTAGTTCTTGAACCAGTTGGATCTTGTATGGGTGTAGACCAAGATCTTTAGGCAAAATTTTCCATGTGGTGGATGTACAGAGTCCAACTTGTTGTGAACGTCGACGAATAGACTAATCTGAATCATCATTAACACTATTACTTACAGCAGCAATATTTTCTTCTGTACGTACAGTTCTTTTTCTTGTTGTTGTTGCATCGACTAGAGAAAATGTTGTCCGAAATCTATCGATAGTTCGATGAATAAGCTGCTCTGATGGACGATTATGTAAATCATAAATTTCACGAAGTGCTCTATAAGTTTGGCGAATAGAACACTGATTTTGAAAATAAATTTCAACAATTTGTAAACGTTGTTGCGGCATGAGTCTTTCCATGATAATTTATCGATGCTTACTGAACAAAAATGTCAAAACAACATGGCTTCTACCTTCTGTCAAATCCCAGTTGTCCCTATTAAAAGTTCTATCACTCTAAAAAAACACCGGATACTTCCCATTGATTTTGATGCCTTGTTCATTTCGCCAATCATTGGTCCTGAATATTTGCTCCAACAATGCTGTAAATAGCTTTGACGAAATGGGGTATCCTTCACGATTTTAAGTGCTTTGAAAAAGCTCAGTCATATCCAAATAATACCGTGTGTATGAGTGAAGTGTAATGAGGTTAACAGAATTGATCTGTTTGATATTTAAGCTGAAATGGAAACAGTTGTACGATTGAATTTAAATTCAGATATAAAATAATGACAATAAGGCAAAATTTGTGACGATCGTGGGTGATAAAACCCTCTGACTTCACGTCAGTGCTTTTCAATTTTTTTTGTGATTGTTGCTTTCCATCATTTTCATTTATAAACATTTTACTTTTTTTATCACGACGAATATTTTCATATATAGTATATAGTCCGTCTAGAAAGTATCCGGAAAAAACAAAGCTCAATTGTAATTATTTAGTATATATTTTTAATTCTTGAATTGTAAAATTATAACAAAATATTCATCGTATTTACTTATACGACCTCTATTTAACTGTAAACACTTGACGAGGTACACCCGAAATTAGATCACCTCTATAATTTTTGATGATGGTAGTCCAGAATTGTAAAACCGACTGAATTAAATCATCTTTATTTCAATGATACCATCAACTATACAGAGAGACGTAGCACCACGCTGAGATGTTGCTCCTCAAACCATTATTTTGGCGGGAAATTTGAACGGTAACGGATTGTTTTGATAAGATTTTTAAATGATTTCTACCAAGTTGGAAACAACTTTCATCAGATATAAAGATATTATTAAAATTATCTTCTTGAAAACGTTGACAAAATTAGGGTTTTTTTTTTGTTTCCTTGATATGTAGCCTTGTCTTTTCAGTGATATACGAACGGTTTCTGGACATACTTTTATATTTCATTGATTTCCAAATCTGCTAGCCAATTTGTGAAACCGCAGGCGCGGATTGTGTCGTCCTATGGCCTTTAAAGCGTTTAAATTGTTTCCTTTAATCTTACGCGGTCTTCCTGAAACTGGTCTATCCTTCATATCCATGCCATTTTTCAATTGCACTAATTTTTCAACGTTTCGAAAACCTTTTCTATACAAATATTCTACCTGTTTTATTTTTTCTAGTTGCGACATTATTCCATGAATTGTATACCTGTTGACAATCAACAATATTTAACAAATAGTGTTGCCATGCAACTTTGGCCATAGCCGACCATCTGCACAACCTATTTTATACATTACTTCTGTCTTAGAATGTTACAAAGAAGGAGTGTATTAAAATTATGAAAAATAATAATTTCCGGATACTTTCTAGACAGACTATGTTGTTGTTCTCTATTTTAAATAAGAGACGGTGCAAGACGAATGTGTTAAATCTAAAATAGCTAGAACTCAAATATAAAGTTCATAAGTTTTAAGTGTAAGGTTTGGTTGCCGAGACTACATTTTAAATAATAATACATTTGCAATTTCTTCGATCGAAAATTTGCCGGAGCAATAATTTATTCTGAGATATTTCTGTAGTCAAAATCGAGACTTTTTTTCAGGAAAGGAAAAAAAGATGGACTACCCGAAAAAAAATTTACCCATAGAGAATCTGTCATAACATTTCTTTTCGAAAATCCACATTTAAAAACACTACATCACATTTCAATCGTCCTCTTCTTAGGACTCTGTTCAATAACATTCATAAGGGGTTACTTGGAAAATAACGAGTGAGTACAATATGATATTGTTGATCATGCCTAATTCATAATTTTAATTTACAGAGTGGCAGGATTTCGTATAATCGCAGTAGGTTTTAAAAGATTCCACATATCTTTATTTATATGGTTGTTCATTTATTTTGTAGCGTGTTGTACATATTTCTGCTTCCTGATTTGGACAAGATTTCGAATGTTTTTTCTGCCGAAATGTGAGTATTTGAATTCTTTGAACGAAAAATTAATAACTAACAGGTGGTGATGTCATTTATTGGGACTAAAAATTAATTCTGTCCGTGTTCCAGCTCCAAAAATGCATTTATTTCGAAAGTTAATGAATTAACAAATGAATCAAAATATTTTCCATCACTGTTTACTACTTTTCGCCACCTCATAGAAAATTTTCGAATCCCGTCTCGAAGAAACTTCTTGTCTTTTGAGAGGATGCAATTTTGAAGCCAATGTTCGATTTCTTCGAAAGAAGTGTTGCGGTGACCTACCAAATCGTGTTGCATCTGTCGAAACAGCCTGTAGTCAGAAGGCGATAGTCCGGAGAATACGACGGGTGCCGTATTCATTTCTGGATATTTTTCGACGATTTTTGAGACGTGAGGCCTAGCGTTTTCATGACAAACAATAATTATATCATGTCTGCAAGTACTCTAGGATCAATAGTAAAGCAAAAAGTCGTCTCCATTTATTTCATAGGTATTGGAAAGATTCAGAAAGTGGGAAAATAGATTCCGCATGAATTGAATGAAGCGAAGTTAAAAATCTAAAAAACAATCGTGAAATACTGCTCGATATATACAAAAAAAAGGAATTTCTTCATCTAATCTTGATAAGATGACGATGAAGCATGAATATATGAAGCGTGAATCAACGATATTTACTGCAAGACTAATTCGCTTTGGAGAGAAGACAATGCTCAGAAGGTGTAATCTATTGAGAGCTGCTATAACCTGGTGAAACCCTTAACACCGATCGCTACCAACAGCAAACGATTTGAATCAAGTTTTACATGAAAATGGACAGAATGTGGAAAAAGGTAACACAAAGTCATTTTTCTGCATGATAATACGCTTTCACACACAGTAAAACGGGCCAGAAAAACGACCGAGGAAATACTAGCGCATGACGCTTATTCTGCAGACTTGGCTTCGTCCGAGTATCATCTCTTCGCATCAGTGGGAGACGCTCTCTCTGAACAATACTTCGCATGAAAATATATTTATATTATCCTGATACTCATAGATCTTCTGTTAAGATCTCTCAGAAGCTTTTTCAGCTTGTGCCAGTTAGGAGTTCAGTTGTGTTCTGAGTAGGCTTTGTTACTGCGATCTTACGCACCTTTAGGTCACAGCAATAATAATTTTCGACCCAACAGTGAAATGGTGGCCGAAACCACCCCTAAATGAGAGCCCTATGCTCTTACCACTGAGCTATCGACACTCATGAATGGCTCCATAAATGGTTCTCTTCAGAAAAAGAACTGTTTTTTTGGCGTGACACTCAAACTGCCGGAGAGGTGAGAAAATGTATAAATAGCATTGGAAATTATTTTAAATAAAATGTTTTTCATCAATTTTTAATAAGAGAGGTGCAATCGTCAGGAAAAAATTGGGTTTCATACTTCTACACCGTTATTAAATATCTGAGATATTCTATTAGTCATAAAAAATTAAAATAAAAAGTTAAGTGATCGTGATTGCACGCAACACACCTATTGTACTGATCAATTTCTGATCTTCTTCAATAACCCTTTAAAGTATATGGCAGTGCTTGGTTATCAATATTAATGTTGTTGTTTCAATACAATTCTGAAGATCAGCAGATCTGAATTTGCCGTACTCTAATGTACACTGCTCTAAAAGTGAAGTGTATATGGGTATATATAATAATATACAGGTATGGAAAAGACAGTCGGAAAAATACGAAATTCAATGTTAATGGAGACGACGACCAGGGTCCAGTGGAGCAGTGGGAGAATCGAAACCTCAGCGCGATGCGATGACGAATAAACGATTGTTTTCGTTTTTCTTTATTTCCAACCGATATGGTCTAACGCATCTCACATTTGTAGTACGAATCGAAGCATCCTCACTGCAATTGAGAGAGAACAGTCGTTTATTCATCATCGCATCACGCTAAGGTTTTGATTCTTCCACTGCTTCACTGGACCCTGGTCGTCTTCATTAACATTCAGAGAGGAATTTATATTAGACTTTAACTGGTTTATTTGCAGCCTAAATACATATATTACAAAATGTAACATTTTGCGATTGCTTTACCCAAAAGTTGAGGGCCTAGTTTGAACTCAAATTTTGATGAAAACACTATCTTGTTCGTGCAATAATAGTTCTTTGAGCTTTTTCACTGTTTTTCACTTGCACTGATTTCACTTTTACTGGTTTCACTGTTGGTTCACTTTTCACAAATTACTATCTATGTGATTACAAGTAATGTAGATAATACACTCACTTCCACTTATTCAGTTCTGGGTTATTAAGAGAGATTGTTCCTTGGAAGGTTAAAGTGAGTAAGCTTATTGAATAGCAGAGAGAGATGTGTGTTATAACTTGGGAGTTGAGACAAAGCGAAAAATGTGATAAGAGCTTACTTGTTCGTACAGAGTTTGCGTAGTAGTCTAGTAGAAAATGGCGAAAGTTTGTAGGCCGAGTGTCCACGAACGACTTTTTGGGAATGTGTCTTCAACGGTGCTTTCTGGGTAACTGACAAAAGAGGGAAGTGTTAGGGGTCGAAATGTGGTCAGGTAGAATTCCGAAACGACATTCGGCTATTGCCATCTCGAAACGGCGTCGGTTTTAATGGGTTGCTACTGTACCCATTTAGGTTTCTAGGAAAAAATGAGGCATTTTTGGGGACTCTGGAAACGTAATTAATATATACCTGCATGTTAAAAATTAAAAATTCCTTGTTCGATGTAAAATTCGAACACTATTCACAAACTCTCTAGCGTGCCGACATTTCTCTACTTGCATTTTTATTACCCTTTTATTTACCTACTGCCTACTTTAAAATACCCTGTAACTTTTGTTCAGTTTTCAGTTGGTTTCAGGATGAGGTGAATACGTTGGAATTGCAATCACGAAAAATATTAACATTTTTTAACTTTTTGGTTGTGAAACATAGTAATTTCTAAAACGTGTTTTGATCCAGTAAATTATTGAATTAGCTTTGCACATTCATCTCAGTTTCCTGGAAATCAATTCTGGTAAAAAACAGTTATATACTTATTTAATATTCTAATTTCATTTACAGCTTCTACCAGAAAATCATATGATATATTATCGATTTTTATCTTATTGAGTTATTATATATTTTCCTTCTTGTTTATTGGTCATGTGATAAAAATTTACAATTTACCAACTGGATCAGCTGCCATCATTCTAATCGAACAAGTTAGTATACCACATCTGCAATCTATGAAGATAGTCTCAAAATTGCCTGACCTGACAAATAGAGGGCAGTTGATCATTTTTAGATCGAAATTCAAATATTTGCACGAAATAATAGACGGCATCTTACCATCGTAGGCAAAACTAATGCATTTGTCGAATAAAAATGTTTTTAAATATTGAATCTATGGTCGTATCTTCTTCTCAAGATTCTTCTGTGGAAAAGCTTAATTTTATAAATGTTGTTCAGTTAGCTGAACACATTCATTCGCTTCAAAACAGGATATGTGTTCAATGAAGGTATGTAGACGTTTTTCCAATAAGAGGTTACATTTTGAATAGCCCTATATCTGGGCAGCTGTCATCTTTTGATATTTGACAAGTAAAAACCACGCCATTACTAAAAACAGAACGATACATGCTTCATAATGCACTGAAATTGTTGAAATTCACTACAACAATTGTTAAAATTTTGCTATCATAGTTCGGAAAAAAGTCGTTATTAAATTCTATGTGGGGAATTGTAGGAATAGATACCCAATCGAAGCAGACTATCTCTAGATGATAGCGGTCAATATTTTACATTTTCTCTTTATTCTTTATTCATTAACTGCCGCACATAACAGTTGATAATTTTATATGTCCATGGAAATGAACACTGTTTCTTGGACATTTTGTTCTATTTAATTTTAAGAACATTTTAAGAGGTTTCTAGATTAAATTTGGGAAGGTTTTAGAGGATTGATCTAGTTGATGAAAAGATTCGCAAAATCCCTCCCAAGTAATTTTCGATTTATGTCTGTTTATAAAAAAGTTTTGTTTTATCCTCACTATGCAGCGATTTACACATTCAATATCACGATGGCCAAAATTAATGAATTACTTCTCCATACAATCGACTCAAAATGGGATTAACTATGTAGAGTTTTATAAGGATATTTTGTTTGTTGTGTTTGACATGTTAGGTCGAGTACTTTTGAGAATGCCTTCGTATATGTAAAAGTGAGTAGGATTTCACAAATCATTTCATGTCAATGACGAAAGGACTAATAAGTAGTTTAATTGTTTCGTCAATTACATTTTGAGATCATCAGGTGAGTATGGCAACCGATTACTCTTACAAAATAGGTTTGCTTAAATACAAGTTCAAGCAAAAATAAATGTGATAACATGAAGATTTGTTTTGGAAATTTTTCAGAATTTATTCTGAAGGCTTCTTAGGAATGAGGTATTTATTATGAGGACATAATTTAGAGAAGTAGGGCGTTTCATTCTAACTTGCAGCAACTGAACTGTGTTTTCTTTTTAGAGTGACAGAGCTTTAAATTGAAATAAAACACATTTAAAGTAAGATTGAAGCCAATTTTTTTTTATTTGAAAGATAATTTATGACATTTATGTTCTAAAAATCATTTCCGGCATATGTCCACCACGACTACCTCTGAGGAACCGCAATGGACCAGACCAATTTTGGACCACTTTTTCGAGTAATTCAGGCCTTATTTCATCAATAACACGAGTTATGTTGGCTTCCAAAGCGTCTATTAGCCAAATAATTGGACCATTTCTCGAAATCTTTCTTTCAATAAATCAATTATTACGGTAGCAGCATGAGGTGTAGCACCATCTTATTGGAACCAAAACAAAATAGAAAGGCCTTTTATTTGATAGAAGAAATATAGCAAAATTTGAATATCAAAACAAATTGAAATATGTTTATCTTCTACAATTTTAATTAAAAAAAAAAAATTTTTATTCAAAAAACTTTTAGAATTAAATTAATGTCTAAAATAAGCACCGCTTACATTTAATAGACGTATATAATCAAAACTCAACATATAAACACTTCTGGGTCGATTCCATTCAAATTTTGAAACAAATAATCATTGATCATCGATCTGTAACGACCACCATTCACTGTATGATTAGCTCCAGAATCGTTTTTAAAGGAATATGGACCGATGATGCCTCCAGCGTGTAAAGCATACCATACAGTGCATGTTTCAGAATGTAATGGAACTTCTTGAGGATTGTTTTCACTCCATATACGGTAATTTTGCTTGTTTACATAGCCGTTCAACCAGAAATGAGCTTCATCTCTAAACACAATTTTACCATAAAAAAGTGGATCAACTTCAAGCTATTCTAGAGCCCAATCAGCAAACAAAGACGCTTATTATGGTCAAGTGGCTTTAGTTCTTGAACCAGTTGGATCTTGTTTGGGTGTAGAGCACGATCTTTACGCAAAATTTTCCATGTGGTGGATGCAAAGAGTCTAACTTGTTGTGAACGTCGACGAATAGGCCAATCTGGATCATCATTAACACTATGACTTACACCAGCGATATTTTCTTCTGAACGTACGGTTCGTTGTCTTGTTGTTGTTGTTGCATCGAGTAGAGAAAATGTTGTCCGAAATCTATCGATAGTTCAACGAATAAGCTGCTTTGATGGACGATTATGTAGACCATACATTTCACGAAGTGCTCTATGAGTTTGGCGAATAGAACACTGATTTTGAAAATAAATTTCAACAATTTGTAAACGTTGTTGCGCCGTGAGTCTTTCCATAATAATTTGTCAATGCTTACTGAACAGAAATGTCAAAACAACATGGCTTCTACCTTCTGTCAAATCACAGTTATCCCTAACGAAAGTTCTAACACAAAAAAAAGCACTCGATATTTAAGGAGACGATTTTGTAATAGTAGTTAGTTACCAGATGCAGTCAAAATATAATTGACGAAACAATTGATGTGTAAACAAGAAATATTAGCGGAAATAAAGTGTTTTACTTGAAATCATACATGATGAATTTTCGTCAAGTAAGGACAGAAACAATCAAGAATATTAGTTATGAGGCATTTTATTCATATAAATTCTAACAAAAATATTTGTTTCGTAGATATTTCCACATCCCTTCAATGCTTCAAAGACTGTTTTATTATTCAGTTGGTCAAATTTAATAAAAATCCAGCTAAAGCCATGTGAACATTAACTCTTCTGTTTAACGTCTTACAAGTAGTAGTTATGTATTTCATTGATATTTTAGATTCGACTTTTGATGAAAGTACACGCTTTCGTCAGAAGCAATGTACCAAAAGTATTGCGATTCAAGGAAAAATCTGATGAAAAGTTGATATTGCCATCATATGGTCATTTCTTGTTTTTCACGTGGGCACCAACACTGGTTTACAGGGATGAATATCCTAGGTAAGTAAAATGCTACTTTCAATAATCATTGCGATTAATGTACGTGGACAGCTCAGTGGTAGAGCATTGGACTCGTGACCGGAAGGTCCGGCTTCGAATACTGATCAGGTGGAAAAGAAATTTTCTAGTTGGACGGGTGTCGGCCACCATTTCACTGTTGGGTCAAAAATTAACAGTGCTGTGACCTAAAGTGGCGCAAGATCTTAGTAACAAAGCCTACCCAGGACACAACTGAACTCCTAACTCGCACAAGATGAAAAAAGGTTCTGAGAGATCTTCACAGAAGATCAAGGAGTATCAGGACAATAATAAAAGTATACAGTATTGTAAATGAATTTACAATGCTGTTATACATGCGGTGTTATGAGGGAGCTTCTAACCTCTTAATTTCTGGAGGTAAGGCGGTTCGTTGCAACTTTCAAGCCTCTGATCTCTTCAGATTGGCGATGGGATGCAATCTGTCAATGACGCCTGTTCCTTGTTGGAACGTCGGTGTCAGAACGCTCGTGCTCTGCTCTACTGGAAGCCGGTGAGGACGGTGAACTCATAATCGGAAAGCGCTCGCGAATGGTAATTTGGTCTAACCACTTGTTTCTATTTTGCTGGAATGAAAGTGGGCTCATGACAATAGGTAAGTTTCTCAAATGCCCTTTTGAAGATATGCTACATATTTCTGAAGAGTTTTTTGAAGAAGCTTTTTAAAGAGGGGTTTTCTCAAATCTCTTAAGTTTATTTTGGGCATTTTCAAAGTGGAATTTGTTTTTGATAATATCGGTATGAGGCAGTGCTCTTTTCACGAAATGTTTGTTGAGTAAGTTCGATCAATAGCCTTTATTTTTTTGGATTCTTTTATCTCATTTTGATGCTGTGTGATGACAGTTAATTCTATATGTCCACTAAAAAAAAACAGTGTTTCTAAGGCATTAATTCATTTTTTTCAAGTTTGCAAGAAATTTTATGAAATTAAAATTTGTAACGAGGTATAACAGGAGTACTCTGTTCAATATTCAAGATATCAAAGTTCTTAAATGTAACACATGTAAAAATTATGATTATCATATTTGTTGCTTGATTTCCCCTTGTTGGCCCAAGATTTATTCGCATTTTTATTTCGGTTGTAATTACCCTTGCGCTTACGGCCGCTGTGGCCCAAAATTATCGCATTACTATTCTCATAGTTGTCACATTTTTCACTTGTGGCGTAAGGATGAACAATTATCGCGATTATTATTAAGTAATAATCCACTTCATAAATTGCCGAATGCTAAAGCCATTTCCTCATCGACCTTGTGGATTATCATTATTAGACAAACCATGCTAGTTCATTATCAAGATAACTGCTTTCAAAGTGCTTCTCAAAGTTAAATGCAGTCACAGTACTTAGTCATCTGCAACAAAGTGTAATATATACATTTATCTATAATTATTAGAATACAAAAAATCAAAGTATAAAGGTACGCGGTAAACTAAACGCGCTACGATACAATTACAAGTATTATCAAAATTCAATTCATTTCTTTTTTCAAGAAATGAATTGAATATGTCGGTTTGCCGTAAATTGAAAAATAGTGTTTACTTTTTTTAGGTTTTTTAAATCTGAGAAATTGATAGTATTATTTACTTCTTCTTAATAGGTAAATATGATTGTTGAATACAATTTGTTGATGAACAAATCAAATTCCCTGTTGGTGCCATTGAACATATTACATCACTATGTAGATGATTAAATATTATTATTATATATATCCTGATACTCCAAGATCTTCTGTGAAGATCTTTCAGAAGCTTTTTCACCTTGGGCGAGATAGGAGTTCAGTTGTGTTCTGGGTTGGTTTTGTTACTGAAATCTTAGGCCACTTTAGGTCACAGCAGTTAATTTTCGACCCAAGAGTGAAATGGTGGCCGAAATAGGCCCAACTAGAAAATTTCTTTTCCAGCTGAAGAGGAACCCGCGAACTTTTGGTTACGAGCCCATAGCTCTTAGAACTGAGCTAGCGACACTCATTGTTTGTTCAATAGCACAAATAGACGATTTACTTTTTAGAATTTATCAACAGTGTTTCTAAGACATTTTTATTTAATTTAATTTTTAAAAATTTTCAAGAAATTGTTTAATTGAAATTTGTAGAGGTTTGACAGAATTATTCTGCCTAATATTTAAGATGTTGAAATGAACCCTTTTCGACGTAATATATCCTATTGAAATTAATATTATTATATTCTATAAATTTCACATACACAAGGAGAACTCTCAAAAAAATTTGGAGTCACTCAACCAGCCATTTGCCATCTTTTAAAAGCAATGTAATGATCTGAAAGGTGGGAAATTGAGTGATGTATGAACTGAAGCCTAGAAACGCTGAATGCCCTTTTTCACGTGTAAACAACTGCTCCAACGGCAGAAAACGGTTTGCATCGAATTGTGACAAGCGATGAAAAGTGGGTCCATTACGATAATCCAAAATGTCGGCAACGTATGGATTCCTCATCATAAACTGTCAGGACGAATATTCAAATCGAGAAGATCATGCTGTGTATTTGGTGGTACTAGCTGGGTGTGGTGTATTATGAGCTGCTACAATCGAACGAAAGGATCTAAGAGGAGTTCTACCGACGACAATTGATGCTTTTGAGCCGACCATTGCTAGAAAAACTGCAGCAATACGCCGAAAAACGACAAAGTTATTTTGCAGCAGGACACATGTTGCATCGTTCCTTAAAACATACTCAGAAACGCTCAAATGGAAAGTGCTACCCAACCCTCCGTACATCCCAGACATTGCTTCTTCTGATTAACATCTCTTCAAATCCATGCAACATGGCCTTTTTCGAAAAAAAAAACGCACCAACTTTTTTATACTCCAAATAAATCAAATTTGTTGAGCTTTTGGCCAGAAATTCGTTTACAATGATAGCCTTGTGAGATCGTGTTTAATTATGATACAAAATCTACCACCTTTATGCCCTTAAAATCGTTTTAAATGATACGAATTGATTCGTGAAGACGCATACTCATTGGTGAACTGCAACAAACAACATGAACAAAAAACCAATTAAACAAATGCTGTTCGCCAATGTGGACGCTTCAGCCTACCGTACGATAGCACTTTTCGGACGGCTCTAGGTGATCTAAGACTTGTCCGTCTTTGGTGGGTACACAAAGAAATTAATAGTACCAGATATTGTGGATCGACTGACGTTTGCGAGAAGGGTTGGCCAATATCCTCACTGGCGTACGGTTACCTAGTGGGCGGTTCGCCAGTGAGTACGCGTCTTAATTCCTTTATTGTTGTATGTTTCAGTTCGTCAATGAGTACTCTCATTGAGACACAGAAATTTCCACCGCTAGCTCTCTCAGATTCAAACAACCACTTCCATTTAACTAGATTAAGTTTTGGTGATGGTCGATCAAAGCGAGGCAAATAATCTACAACATCTCGAGCGCTTGTAAATCGACTTACCACTTATACGCACATAATATTTCATTTTAATGGAAAATTTCAAACAGATTCATTGTTCAATATTTTTATTCATTGTGAAAATAGCAAAACACGGTTGAAATGATTCGACAAAATAGTAAATAAACTGAACGACAAATGATCCTCAACACCGCGTCAGTTTAGAGAACAAGCTGAAAAAGCTTCTGAGGGATCTTCACAGAAGATCTAGGAGTATCAGGATAATAATTATAACAGTTGTGAAACTCATAGAAAAAAGAATTTCGGCAATTGCTTCACGCGGGCTTATTGAGTGATCATTTTACTTTCTGAGAATGTTGTGTATTTTCTAAACTGATTTTTTCAGGACTACTCAAATCAATTGGAAAAAAGTATCTGCTTACACCTTGGAGATTTTCGCTGCTATTCTCTGCTACTCCTTCGTCCTGGAACGTTTTTTGATCCCCCTGTTCAAAGACTTCGGCCTGAAAAAATACTCCCGTTCTCAGATATTCCTGGCTTATCTGGAATCAGTTTTTCCAGGTGCGCTTTATCTAGTGGTAACGTTCTACCTGATCCTTCATCTGGTGCAGAACCTCTTCGCTGAACTGCTGCGATTCGGAGATAGAATGTTCTACAAGGACTGGTGGACTGCAACTGATTTCCCCACTTTTTACAGAAAATGGAACGTGGTCGTTCACGATTGGCTTTACGCCTACGTTTATAAAGATTGTTACGAAATATTGTTGCCCGGTAGCAAGAATATGGCGAAATATGTCACATTTTTCTTGTCATCCGTGGTTCACGAATGGATATTATTCAACATGTTAGGATATTTGTTTCCAATTATGTTTGTTGAGTTTTTTGGAGTGGGGACTCTCTTAACTTATATAAAATTTCCACAACATGCTGTTTTCAATATGCTGTTTTGGCTTAGTATTGGACTCGGGTGTGGGTTCATGATAACAGGATACGGTTTGGAACTTTACGCGAGACTTAATAACGTACCCTCTACTACTGGAAGTTTTGATTTTTATGTACCTAGATGTTTGACTTGTTATGACTGTTATACAGATTAATGTTAATTAGATATTTTACCTAATAAATGGAAGTTTAGTAATTTTGCATTTTTACATCCAATATCTTGATGAATAGCGTTTGAAAATAATTATTATATAATGATGATGAATTCTGCATGGGAATAATTTTGGACCCACTGAACAGATTGATCATCGGTGACGGTTCAACACCTTTCAGTATGTGTTCTTTTTTTTGAGCTTTTTCTTGAAGAACTTCTTACCACAATATTTTGAATTTTGTTTCTCGAATTCTTGATTTTTTCCGAATTTTTCATGAAATTGGCTCCGATTTGGGATCCTTATTGTTTATTCTATATTATTTTATAATATATTATATATAAATAAAATCACTGAGTACTTGAAGATTTGTAAATTTCTTCTTCCGCTGATGATTTCAAAATGTATTTAAGAATTAAAAACCTCAATGACTGCCTCATTCTTCGGAGGAACTCAATAATTTGCATAAAATTTTGTGAAACAAGTGGCCTTGTCTTCAATTTAACTGAATGCCATGTAATATTATTCAAAAGAAATACTCTACAAAAACACGGTTATCAGTCGTTTAACCCAGGTTAGAGATCTTGAAATTATACTGGATTTTCCTAATCGGAAAACTACGCTTTAATATAGTTATGTGTTCAATGATGAGAATTTCGCATCTGTGATCTGGAATTCTGTATATGATGTATACATACATCGACTCGAAAAAGTTCAGTAAAGATTCCTTCGGTCTTTGAGTCTGAGCTATCCCGTGTTATACGGAGTACTCTAAAATATCCGGGATTATCCGGAGTACTCTCAAGAACGCTAACCTTTTTTATCGTACTCATCTAGTGGCGGGAGAATAGGACGTTACATTGTTTAGACAACCCAAATTACACCTAACGAGAGCAAGGAAGCGGTGACGGGAGGTTCTAATATTCAAAACACAGTAACATCAGAATAATATATTTATATTATTAATATTGAAAAACAACAACCCTCAATGAACGGAAACAAACATTTATCAACCTGCTGTTAAATCTACTTTTAGGTAGAGGTTTAGAGAGGACGGGATACAGCCAGCATGCACCTACAACTGCACTTCCGGTAACCAGTGCAGAACCTTCAGTTCCAAGAGGTAAGAATTTGAATGGCGGGTAACGTGGTATGACTAGGAAACCTCCTTGAAGAGGAGATCTAACATAACAACAAATTATACACAATGTAGCATGTACAGCAACTAAGAGCGGTGCACAGATTAAGGTATTACAAATAAAGAATAGAAGAGAAAGAAATAGTTGACATATTAGAAGTAGAAATAAGTTCGTGCGGTTTTGTTGACAGATGTAGCTACTAGTTTATTATTCCATTGTTTTGAAGCTCTCTAAGGTTGTTCGCTACAGTTTCATCAGGCAAAACCTTCATTTTGAAGTGTCATCATTAGGCTTTCTTTTCAGTATATGTCATTTCGCTGAATATTGAACGACATTCTTTCTATGTGCTCTAAAAATGTCAACAACATAATGGCAGACCGCATGTTGCCAGAAAAACGACATCTTTCGTTAATCGACCTCACCTGAACTTGGTCTCCATGGTCACTCTGTTTCCAATTGAACATGTCTGCAGACTGTTGCCTTTGCAGCATCCTCCACAGACTTAAAGAAAAATGTTTATGGCAAGAAGTTTAAATGTCCAAGACCAATTAAAAAGCCAAAATTGACACCAGCCATGATCAAAAAAAGGTTGAATTTGCATAAAACACTTTCTCCAGAAGACTGTTAGACAGTAAGTGATTGTAAGTATTTTTTTTTTTCATACTTTACAATGGTTATTGAAAATTATCCACTTTAGTGACGAAGCAATTTCTCAAATAATGGATGATAGAGCTCAATTTTTTAGAAGGCGATCACAAGAAATACAGAGTGTGTAGTGAAAAGAGTTAAGCATTCCACATGTGATGATATGGTCCATAATCAGTGGGAAGTGTTTGAGAAGGCTTCATATACTGGAGGGAAGCATGCGGCAGGAATAAAGGGTTGTGCAGACTAAATTGATACCACAGATCAACGAATGGTTTGGCAATGGACATGGATTTTCATGCAAGATGAGGCGCCCTGTTATACTGCTTATACAAATTCTTGGAGGAGGAAAAATTACCTCATTTACTGGGAATTCTTTTGATATGAAACCAATCGAAAATGTCTAGGAGTACTTTAAACAGTAATTGGCAAAAAAAAACACCACAAACAGGGTGCAGCTGATAGAGAGAATAATATTTCATTGGAACCACAATACTAAGTTGAAGGAAGTTAGTTGCGTTAAGCTGCATAAATACTCTGCCCAGAAAAGTGGATACTCTTTTTTGAAAACGAGACACGATTTCATTAAATATTAATATTAGGAGTACAAATAAGTTTCCGCCGTTTTATTGTAGATGATGCGGCACGGAGTTTCGGTTAGCTTTCGCAGATGATAACCGGCTTAAAAAATAGTTTGGACATTCAAGAACAACATAACCTATTAATATCATTGATTTTATATTGGTAAAATATAATTTTTATAAGTTGAAAATGTCAAAATTTGAGCCAAGTAAGCGTCATTTGCGGGAAATATTAGTTTACTTCTTTAATTTAAAGAAATCTTCTGCTGAGGCGCATAAATTGCTCGTAGAAGCATATGGTAAGGGTGCTTTGAGTGAGAGAACGTGTCGAGAGTGGTTTCAAAAGTTTTAAAACGGTGATTTCGACGTAGAAGACAAAGATCGCAGTGGAAGGCCAAAAATTTACGAAGATGCAGAATTGGAGGAAGATTCATCTAAAACACAAAAAGAACATGCTCTAACATTAGAAGTCACTCAGCAAGCAGTCGCACATCGTTTAAAACCGTTCTTCTATAATAAATATTTAATTTGTGTTAAAAAACGGCGGAAACTTATTTGTACTCCTAATAATTTAAAAATACTTTATATATATTATATATTGAGCTATCCCAACCCTTTGAGAGCACTCTAAGAT
This sequence comes from Megalocaria dilatata, assembly GCA_034642435.1. Taxonomy (NCBI): domain Eukaryota; kingdom Metazoa; phylum Arthropoda; class Insecta; order Coleoptera; family Coccinellidae; genus Megalocaria; species Megalocaria dilatata. The sequence continues at coordinate 33,497,010 of CM067857.1, read as the reverse complement.
ATCCGGGATTTTACGGGAGGTTCAGAATGCAAGGATAAGTAAAAATACAATATTTGTTTGTGGAAGGCAGGGTCCCGCATCTGACTGGGTGTATGAGAGCGAGGATATACTTTAGGACAAAAAAGAGTCATGGATAAAAAACTTTGACCTCTCTTCAACTCCCATACATTTTTCAACCCTGTCCTTCCCTTCATTCATAAAATGAAGGTTCCAGAGATCGACAACCTAATACCCTAAAACATAATTAGTGTGCATGCATAGGTAAATACAGCAATCAATTGAGTGAACACATAGATAACCTGGCGATAGGAACATGTAACAAAGATCTTCGGGGTAGTTTAACGATAACCCTTTGGTCATTCACACACCTACTAATTAGATTATTATAATCTGGGCGCATAATATCGTTGTTCAGGAATGTCTTGTAGCGACATTCTGAAGACACAGAGGTGGTGTCTTTTATTTAACTACCTATTCATTATAACATTTATATCTAATAATAGTTGTTCAGGAAGACTTTGTTGCGGCCATTTCTGAAAGACACAGGGCTGTTGGGTCAGTATTTAATTGTGGATCCACATTTCATCCACACTAAACACTCTAAATTCTCAAACAAAGTGCCATTGTTAACTACCTCTTAGATCCCAATAAATGAAATGGAGCTTACATGTATGAAATATGTTGAATGGTCAATTCAGATTAAAGCAAACAGGTCGCCCCTAGCTGGAGCATCAATACAGTAAAATCCACCAATGGATAAAGAATACATGATACAAATAATACTCAGGTAATTCAAAACAATACAATAACTTTACATGTTAGGGCAGCTCAGTCGACTTCCCTTTGTGTTTAACCTTCATTTTTAATGAACAATCGACAATGGCGTTCTATTTCTAACAAAGGAAAACTGGACTCTCTGAAACCAGTATTTAGTCTACAATGATTACCACCAATCTTCTGGAGAACAAAAACGATCATCTCCCAGGGTTATGTTTACATTTACAGACGCGCGCGCAAGTCTACGAAGCGACCATAGACTCTTACTCATAGCATTGACAGTGACAAGTTGGCATAAAATTCCTTAGTGGTTCTTCCCGCCTAATCTTCCTTTATAATATGTGGATATCTTCAATATATTGAATGTTTTTCAATAAAAAAAAATATGGAGAAGTGGAAACTGTATTTGAATGCCACTAACACATAATTAATAACGTTAATGGTACCTTTGAAATTCAAAAAACTTATATTTCTTAATAAAGTGAGCGGGGACTATAGAAGACAAAGAAAGGAAAAGAATGTCAAACTATCGACTGAATCATTTATCAGTTCTTTTCTTCAATTTTAATCTAACAAAGGACTTATAATGTGATGAGCAAATGAAGGAATGTGCAGCACAAAAAAGGAGAAAAATGTTCATATTATTTTTGATAGCATAAATAACCTAACCTATTGATTTCTCTTGCAATAATGTCATACAGTTTGTGTGTCATATTAAATCAATAGATATTATATTGTCCTATTTTTCTCCCATATTATGTACTCAGTACATCATTATCGTAAACAGTATTTTGACAAAATGGCAATTAGTTGATTATTTAGACAATTCTTCAAGTAGTATTAGTAGATGGCACACAAACTTATGGTTCGCCCCTGGATGAAGTTAGGGTAGCTTGGAATTAGATACTGCATCGATCATCTATCACAAACATAGATTTATTATTTATTACGTCTATGATCACAACCGAGGCTAAATGCATATCCAATGCATAGACAAACTATTAATAGTATATAGTTTATCTAGGATCTAATGAAGACGCGGGTGTTCAACACACACATTCAACCAGTTTTTGTAATGGATTGTACACCAAAAATTGCTGAAATGGGATAAACATACCTAAGCGTTCGTTTTTTTGTCAGCCAGAATTATTAAATCCTATATCAAACTCACTCCTACGTACCAATTTTGATTTCGGTAGTTTTAAAATTCCAAGCTTTAGTGCATCCATAAGAAAGCGTTTAATACTTGCACTAAAATTTTTTTTACGGATTTTAAAGTTACAGATAATGTTATTGTTTTTTGAAATTTGACGGAGGCGCTGAAGAAGTAGCTATTAGCTTGTTAACAATCACTGAAAAAAGTCAAGACAAACACACAAACCCACATCGACTAACACGTGTTGCAGAATTATCAGACACCGGCGTAGCTCCTCCTCAACTTTCTGCCATTCCTGTTCTCCTGATGAATCAGGGGAATTTGAAAGTCCGCAGAGGCCACGTAAACCACTTAACAGCATGTCTTCTCCCCTTCCTTGTCCTCTATTTTCCACGTTTTCTCACTCTAAAACTGGTTTTTAAGATTCAGTTAGTAAGTAGCCAAGGAAATATTTCAGCTGACCAGCAGTAGCCGTCGCTTTCTAGCAAATCAAACGCTTGGGCGACCGGTAAACAAACAACGCACAGAAATCGGTAAGGGTCAGCTGATTGATCAATAATGACTTCTTGGAAATTTGAGTTACTTATACATTCATTTATTTCTTGATCGATCTTTCATGCTAAATGTTATTTATTAGTCACAGAAAATATAACTATAAATACCAAGTAAAACGAATTTCATTCTCTACTTATACGAAATGATTCATCACACATATTCATTAAAATAAAATAATATCCTTATTCTTTCTCTTCGATCACTTAGTAAGATTGACAGATATAGGTTTTGTGATCTGTGGACTACTAAACATTCAAATAATCATTTTTAAATTAAAAAAAAAATTAAATATTCTGTCAAAATTCTTCCGATTTACAAATATCATAACGTCTATTCATATAGGACATAATAATAACAAATTTTTCATTGAAGCGGGATGAACTACAGGAGTTATCGCAAAAATATACATACAATACATCCTTAAGGCTTTGAAATCGTATAAAAAAATCAACATTATCCTTAGAAATCTACTTTTCAACCGAAGGATTTGCTTCCTAATGGATGCAGAAATGATTATTCCTTAAATTATTTGTAGGATATATTGTTGGCCTTGACGATTTTTGGAAATGCAGAATTCTTTTTCTTAGCAACCTGCAATTTTTGAAGAGTAAAAGACGTCTTTAGCATTTTTGGATAAAAAAAATGTGAAAGCATTCGTTACTAAAAATAAAAAACAACTGGTTTAATTCTCATATTTCATATTTTTAGATGGAATGAATGAATAAAAAGAAACATAAGATAACGAAAACATACAGCATAGTTAAAAAATATTGCCCATATTGGTAAATCAATAAGATTTTTCATGAATTCCTAAATAGTTTTACGAAATAACCTCCATCTAGAAATTTTCAATCAGTCCTAAAAAAACTAGTTGTTGTGATGAATTAAAGACAACAAACTATTTTTACAAAAATCATATTGAATGAATCTGTCCCTGTTCCTTTCAAAGAAAAGAACTTCTTTCTGCTTTTCATGGTAGTTACAGGAACCCATCTTTTTTATACGAGATTATGTCCACACATTTCTATTTTTCTGCTCTCCTGATTAACAAAACCTGTTAGTTATGAATTTATGAGGTAATTTTGATTATCCCATCTTATCACATATTTTATTATATATTCTATATATCCTATAAATATTATATATAATAAATATCAAATCCAATCCAACTTCTCCTTCTTCATCGGAATTAATTATTTAATTTTAATTATTTCTTGAACTGACTGATTTTCAAAAGGCACAATCGCAATACACAAATGCACAATTGCCTAATCGGAGTGGGCCTTTTTAAAAAATTTTTCCAGTAATTTTGGGAATTAATGAAAAAAAAAATCATTTGACCTTATTCATTCAGATTCAGGGGCAACACGACGAACTAGGCAAATCAATCAAATTGCTTTCCTTATCTGACTTTGACTTGCTGAAAGAGATAGATCATCATCATCTAATCAAACGTTACTTAATTAATTAATTGATTGATTCCATTTGATTAGCCTTGTCCTGTCGTCTGTCTATTTTAGCCATCAAGTTATCAAATGGGAGCTCCGATTACCAGGACAGTACAAAATAGAGGAGATGAAAAGTAGCATTGAAAATTGAGCGCCGTACCACTAGAAATCCTCCAAGAACTCTTGACTTTCATGTGATCCTGATGTACAGACCGCCAAATCGCGCCGAAATACGTGTAGAAACAAAATGTCCGTCTGATGTTGCTGCCATCTATCACGTCTATTTCGAACTATTAAATGAATTTGAAATGAAGAATTTTGTTTTATTCCAAGTTATTACTTTCAGTTTCTGCATAAGTATATTAGTGTTTTATAATAAATACTTCTCAAAAATTTAAAGTAATCTTTTATAATTTGGTTCCAAAATATTTGATGAATTTACTGTTTTCTTTTATTCAGTCATCATTTCAGCCATACGAATGACCATACAATAAGAAATTGTAATGAGCAATCCTTGAAATGGGCTTTTTATGCAGTTTCTTTATTGCTTATTAATTTTGGTTGTAGCAACTCGAAATCGGAATCTTTTGCAAAACTAGGTTTCTTTCCCATTGTAGGAATTATTCATTGTGGTATGAAAAAAATGTTATCAACTGTCAAAACATCCGCAATTTATCACCTCACTCGCGCATGCTCACCCTATGCAAACCACCTGTAGCTCAAAAACTTAAAAACTTCGTTTTCACTTACCTTGTGATGTCAATGAACTATGAGAGCTGCATAGACCGTTTACAGTTTTTCTTAGGAATTCCGCGCTCCTACAGTCCTCGGTAAACAGATGTTCTTCGATTGCCTTCTAAAGTTTCTAATAAAAAAAGCTAATAAGGAGTATCTTACATGAAAACACACTATTTATTGAAGATTTTCGTTGCCGGATATCAAATACAACCTGTTACATTTCATATTCACAAGGGATTTTAAATATGAAATCAAGTTATAAATGAATTCAACAGAAGAAAAAAGTGATAGAAAGATGCACGAACTTTTCATGCAGGTTTTGAAAAATAGAGATCTCTCAAAGGCTGGGGATCTTTTTTCTATTCCAGATGCTGTCATAGTGAATGATGTAACCAATGTTGTAAGTTCTTCTGAATCTTCAACGTTTTTATTTTGTATTTTATATGGACAATAATATGTATACCAGAATACAACTGATCTAACTCACACAAGCTACATTAAAGCTTCTGAGGGATCTTCATAGAAGATCTAGGAGTATCAGAATAATATGAATATTCTTTCACTTTCAGTTGAAAGAAATAACCGCTATAGCTTCTCTACCAGACTATGTCAGTAATGATAATGATCAGAGTGTTGTTGAAATTTGTATCACAAGGGTTACTACTTGTATTCGTGAAACTGGAAGTGTTGAACAGCACTGTGAAGCTCTGGTTAATCTCCTGGAATCTTGTTTACATCATAATTTGAAAGTATCAAGTAAATTAGAAGATCCACCACATGCGAAAATTTCAAGTGATATTATATCTGCAATATTTTTAGTGAGTGTCAATATAAATTCACATACTTCTGTTTATTTAAAGGATATTTTTATCTTTAGAATTATAGTAAAAGGTCTGTGATGCAACGTGCTTTACCAGTTGCTGTGAAATTTCTTCATAAAGGAAATAAAGAATTGTCTAGGAATATGGCATCTTACTTAACTTTGGCAGCTCTTGAGCATGCTTCCTTGCTCACATCTCACGTGCAACCTATAATGGATTCGATCATTTCTGGTATGCTATAACATATTTAGGCTGATTTCTGTTTTATTTTTATATTTTTTAGGAAATTATCCCCTGTGTAGAGTTTTACCCAATATATACGAGGTATCACCCGAACCATTTCAGGGGCATGCAATGGCCTTGGTATCGCTGTTGTCCCATTGTGATAATCAAGAAAAATTAGCTTTACTTCAATTATTTGCTTTGATGGCCAGGGATACTCCTTTGGTATGAAAATGCAAGCACTCCTCAATTTTTTTTAATTGTTAATTTTAGCTTTTAGAAGCGAGTGTACCTCAATTATGTGAATACCTCAGCAATCCAGTAACGGCAGCTGCTACCCTTCAGATTTTTCTCCATATGGCTCAGAAGAAACCTGCATCATTGGCAGATCACGTTAATGTTATGAAATCTGCAGCTCAAAAATACCCTCAAATCATTTGTCTGGCAGCCCAAGTAATAAGTGCTGTCGGTAAATTAAGCAAGGTAGGATACCACAGGAGGTGAAGTTTGTATCTATAACTCTTGAAAATTTTAGGATAAGGCTCAAGATGCTCTGAATTTTGTATTAGAGTATCTTCCAAAGGCTGATAGAGGCTCTCAAAGTACGTTGATGAGAGAGGCCACTCTCTTGTGTAGTTCTTACCCAGTTTTGTTCACTGACAAAGTTTTAACAGGAATACGTCAAAGGCATCGCACAAGGTATAACTAAATAAGCATCTGTCCTAATTTTATAACGATCAGGAAATTTATCACTTCGGTCTATTCTCTTCTCAATTTTTTTAGCGCTAGTTCTAGAGAACAGTGTGCTTTTTTGATTTTGAGCCAAAAATGGTCTTAAACAACTAGGTTGGACTCACCGATGAAAGATCGTGTCAAAAGTAATTCTGGCTGACCAGCCGGCCGCCTGTAAACACGCCAACTTTCAGAGGGAAGGAGCTAGTGTCGTTAAACTTTCAGGGAAGGTTTAGTATCTAAATGACGCGGCTTTTGTTAATGGATAAAATCGGTTTAATAGTTTCGCAGTTCTGCACATTTGAAAATTTGTCATATTTTTTCCAATATTTTCGAAATATAATAAACAGTAGATTCAATAGATCTGTAATTCAGCATTTAAAAGTAGAATTATAACGTACATGTTTGTGCAAGGATTGTATGATTAGAAGTTTAAAAAAAAATTTATGAGCGGATCAGTGTTAAGTGCTTTCTTAAACAGTAAACACTATAACTTTCGAACGGAAAAAGATAGAAACTTGAGATTTTCGAGTTAGCTTTGGGGCCTGAATATCTCAATTGAGTTCAAATAGGCAAAATCAGTCCAATTGTTTCACAATTATTCACATTTGAAATGTTCTCTTATTTTTCTTTTATTTTCCAAACTGCAAATCTGAATGATGTGAATTTTGTAGTTCAGAAGGATAATGGCAACGCCCAGGCTCCTGCAGAATTTCATAAAGATCATATGATCGTATTAGAAGATTCAAAATAAAGACAAAAGTGTGGTGCATGGAGCAGCGTTGAGCACTAAAGAAAGCATAGTAAAAGTCCCACGAGTGAATTTATATTTAGCATTTAGATGTAAACGACAAGAAAACTCATACAAAATATCGTGAGGATCGTATAATTAGAAGACTAAAAAAGTTATATTGTGTGGATTGTGTGTGGTATGAACTAGCACGCAAAAGCTTCACGTGCTTTTCACCTTTTTTTACCAATCAATTATAAAATTTATTACTTTCCAATAACAATGATGAATTAACTAAAAATAAAATCGAAATTTTAAGTCTATCATTAATTATTTTCATGTTAATAATGATGAGTCCAAAAGTACCTGATGCACCAAAGAAAACACAAATAAATGGGCAAAGTATCCTTATTTTTCTACATAGCCTCCTTCTTATTAAAAAACCATTTTTACAACTATGTTCAGTACATTTGATGCCCTATTTATGGCAAAAATTGTTGGAACTCTTTGAAATAACAATCAGTCGAAGATTTTACCTCTTTATTGTCAGCAAATCTTTTACCTCGGAGCCGTTTTATCGAATTTGTGAAGAGAAAATAATCTCAGTGCATTATATCTGGGAGGTAATTAGAACTCACTGATTTTGTGCCATCGTGGATAAGTGAACTGATGCATTCTCTTGGTGAAATGAAACAGTCTTTTTCGCCCAATATGATCGATCTTATTACAAAAACATTGGAAAAAGTTTATATAATATATTCGCAGATAATTCTCTTCCATTTTAAAGGTAATCAGTGAAATTTACCATAAGTGAATTAAAAAAACCAAAACCTATACCATGACTGTCTGATGATGGAACCATTTTCCACTTCTTTGAAGTAGATTCCCCTAATTCAGTTCATTGTTGTGTATCTCAGGGGTAATTTGGACCCATGTTCCATCCATAGTCATGAGTCGAATATTTATTGCAGTGAAACTTCACCAGACACTGGAGACTAATATATCCACTACCCTATTTTTGTTCCATTGTTACAGATTGCAGCATATCCAAATTTTCTTTCGGTTTGTTATGTGCAGTATTTTTGGAAATACTAACTCACATACCATTTTGTAAACTTTTTTAGCTATTTCTAGTATAGTTATCTCATTTGCTTGCTACTTGCTAATTAATGTGTGTTGTCAACCTAATGTTTTAGTACAAATCAAATAAATCAACCTGGTCCAAATGCCCAAAGTAACGTTACATCTGGGGGAGTAACCATAGTGAAGGTGGGTGGTACACAACAGGCTGCACCAATTGCTGCCCCAATGACCCAGGTTGGTTACACTCGGAGAGCAAAACTTGGGGATTCTAGAAGTACAGGAAGGTTGCATACATCTCAGAACGCCAACACACATAGGAGCATGACAAGACTCAATATAGCAGGTGAAAATTATTTTTTGCTTCATAAAATTGATACATATTGAATAATAACATAAAAACGTCGCATAAGTAAATGGAGGTTACACTAAAATAATTATCAAGTGTGCCTGGAAATGCTTTATACTATGGAATAACCAAATTATCAATTTTTAATATAATTAATTTTTAAATAGAATTTTTTCGATTATTTTCTTCTGACATTTACTTTTGAATAACAAAAAATCTTTCTATATAACTGGAAGCTTATTCGAAGGTTAAATTAATTTATTTTTTAATTGAAAATATCACACTAAATGCTTAACAGTGTATTTAGAATCATATTGTTTTTTGGGTTTGAGACTACAGTCGAAGGAATTTACAAATAATATGTATATTTAAAATTACAAAGGTTCAGGTTTATCTACTTTTAAGACATCTGTAATTTTTTATGGGCATGGTTATTAAAATATCTAAAATGGAGGAGTTTTAGAAGAGTGTTTGGGAGTTTTTTAAATTGTCCTTGTTCTCAATGGATATTTTAATTGATAAAAATCTCCAAATTATCCATAAATTTACCCTTTTGAATATTATACCGTAATATGATATCGTTTCCATTAAAAATTATCGTCTGCAAAATCTGTGCATGTTTGGTTTTTCAGAATAGACATTTTATGGTCTTTGATTCTGTATCAGGGTAGAAGTATGAAACCAGAATTTTTGTGTAAAAATTACACGTTTGTTGTTTTTAAGTGACAAAAAATATTCATACATTTTTTTGACCTCCTCGATAGCTTATGTTCAGGGAAAGCTAAGTGATGACAATACATGATCATCAGATGGGGCCAAGTCTGGAGTAAGCCACATGCGCTGGTAGTTCCCAACTAAATACCTTGATTGTTTCTGTGACCCGTTTTTGCATTTTCATGGGACAAAATGAGTTTGTGTTGCCTTTTTCCATATTCCGTTTGTTTTTTACGTAATAATCGATTAAATATTGTATGGAGTAGTCCTTTTCTTTGTGATAATTCACTTTAAAATGGAATTAAATAAGAAATTACTTGGTTTTTATCACTTTTTTTTAACTGAATATACAGTTACTCCAGTTTCGTAGTATTTACTGCATTTTCAAAACAATTTCTTATTTCATTCTGATTATTTGCTGTTGGTAGTGATTAGTGTTAACGGTTTCACCAGGTTTTAGCAGTTTATAATAGATGACACTATTCTGATCACACCCAACGCAGAGCATTATCTTCTTTCCAAAGCGATTTGGTCTTGCAATAGATGTCGATGGTTCGCCTGTGGATTCACTCATAATTTACTATACTTAGGATTCACAAAATATATAAATTTTTCATTACCTGTCACTATTTGATGGAGAAATGACTTTCTTTTGTATATTTCGAGCAGATTTCACAAGTATTCTTTCCGATTTTCTTGATGCCTTTCACTCAATTCACACGAAACTCGCTTTCCCACTTGCTGAAATTTTCTTAGCTTTCAAACGAATGGAGATGGCTTTTTTCATCACATTTAATTGATCCTCAAGTTCTCATTGAGTTTTGTGATGTGATTTCAACATGATAGACCAGCTGCTTCACATGTCCCCACAAATAAAAATATAAAGGATTAAGATCTGGCGAATGAGTTGTCCATGCTATTGGTCCCATTTGACATATCCATCTATTCAGAAAATGTTCATTTAACAAAGCAACTTCTTATCTCTCTCTATGTGGTGGTGCATCATAGTGTTGATACCACATATTTCCAACTATGTTGAGCTCTATATCATCAATGAACTCAAAGAAGTTGTGTTCTAAAAAATTTCTGTACAAACCTGCATTCATTCATTTATAATATGTACTGGTATCAAATCATTGTTAAAAACTGCATCCTTATGTTGACACAGAAATGTTGCTGAAATTGTCTTGGTCTAATGGCATGTGGATTTTGCAATGCCTGCACATGTTTGTTATTATTATTATTGTTGTTTATACCATCTGTAGTAAAACAAGCTCGTCAGACCACATTACAAGCGAAATGAATCATTATTTTGTGCATGTTGTTGAAGTAACCATCAACAAAATTATAACCATTATGGGACATCCCCAGCATGTAAAGAGCACATTTTGTCTATGAAATGGATGCAAATTTTTCTGTTTAAGAAACGCCATACAAGATTCGCTGATAAATGAAGACTAGTAGCTACACACCAAACACTAACTGAAGATTTTCCAAGAACAGCTTCTAATACATTTTCTACATTCGCTTCACTTGGGCAAATGGTTTTTTTTGAGCAGGATACCTGTTTCTCAAAGTCTTCAGAATGATATACTAAATACTGTGTGGACAGGTTGGTGTCTATTTGGATACTCCCTTCAGTATTCTCAATATCTGTATACTCCTGAGTCGAGAAAGGATGCATTGTTTAATGCATGAACAATTAAAATAAAATAGAATAGGAAGGCCTTTTACTTGATAGAAGAAATATAACAAAATTTGAATATTAAAACATATTAAAATATGTTTGTCTTCTACAATTTTAATTTCAAAAAATTTTTATTCAAAAACTTTTAGAATTAAATTTATGTCTACAACAAGAAATTAAAATTGTAGAAGACAAACATATTTCAATATGTTTTAATATTCAAATTTAATTAAAATAAAATAATTACACAATTTGCCATATCAACTGGTATTTTCATTTGTCAGCAAAATTTTAACTTAAACATCAAAATAAATTTTTTGAAATACTTGTATCTTCTAAAGGAAAACAAATAGGACCTATATTCATGGGAAAAAAAAAGGTCCGGATTAACAAAGCTTTTATCTGTCAGATGTTGTCATGGAGCTTATAAAAAACCCTGTATACTGTTTAAAAGAATGAACTGAAGGATTATTTGTAAATTTTATCAATCAATAAATCTGCTCAGAATAAGAAAAATAAATTCCAAACATTCTTTGGAGACGCCCCCATTTCAGATGCTGTTATAACCTTGCACCATAAAAATTCGTAGACACCTAAAGGTAGATAAATATGAATCTTGGTAGTTTTAAGTTTAGGTACTATTTGTATCCCTTTGCAGATAGTCATAAGACCGAAACATATGTCAGGATTCTGAATAAACTGTAAAACATATAAACTGAATGTTTTTTTAAGTACAATTTTTGAATAGACTTTATGAACATCAAAAGAATCAAGTGAAAAAAATTCAAATAACCCCTCTGAACTTGTTTGCTTTGCTTGAAAATGATATGTTTTAGGTGGATCTGTTGGTGGTCTTCACAAAAGCATGACACGTCTGAGTTCATCTCAGCAAATAAATGCAGTACCTGGCCAAGGAAATCCTGTTCCTGTTCCACCTTTGTCGAATAGCGCAATCGTAAATCAATACCGGTGGAATAGTCCCAGAGTGTCTAGTGGTGGGGTTACTGTTACCACTACCACACCGAGAATACAAAGGCCTCAGAGTCAGGGACCTCTATCTTTCATCGCAAACCATAGCAATCAGGTGAAATATTTATCTATACATAGATAATAATACAATAATACAAGATGTTTGCAAAGGTGACGCATTTTCGTGACAGGAAATGAAACTTCTCAAAATTAACCCTAATCTCTACATGAAAGTTGCAAAATATACATCGGCTTTATAGTAAAATCTTGTTGGGCAATATACGAATTCCATGTTGAAAAAACCGATTATTCATAGCGATCTATGAATTAATACAATTTTTTGCTACTACATAAGTTCGAAAGTGTGCAATACTTTTTCCATCAGAAAAACAAAATGTGCCAACATTCTTAATATGAAATACATAGGCAAACAGGATGTTCATTTAAAACAAAGATTCATGACCAACTGGTTTACGTAAATTCAAAATATTAAAATGACCTGATAACATTATCATTATTATTATCTAATACCTCCATTCCCACCATTTACTGATATTTTATGCTTCTGATACTATGTAGATACTTTGTTCCCATTGCTAAGTTTTCAGTTACTGAAAATAAACTGAAGGTAACCATTTACGATCAGTTCATTGGTAGATCCAGGACTGCATGATGTGAACTAATGTTGCATGTTTTAGTTTTACCTAAGAATGATCAAAATTAGGTTGTTTTCAGTCTCGCCAAGGTACTGGTATGATGTCACAAGTAAAAAAACAAAAATTAGTAGCGCTCCTTATAATTAATTCATTACAAGGGAGTGTATTGAGGATTAGCCGATGTTTTCAGTTAATAAAGTGACTGTTAGAACACGATACATTGTCTGGCATGATGTTAATGCGAATGTCGAAAAATAATGAAATATGTTTTTATAAACTTTCATAATCTGTGGTGGCCCAGAGCAAGCCGAAGTAGTACGTACCACAGAGTTGATTCATAAAAATTATTAAAACTTTCACCCGAAAAACGGCTACCATTTCCTTACAATAGTTAAAATAAAAATTTTACATATAGAATCAAAGGATAGGAAGTTTAACTATTTGGAGTCCATTGAAATTTTCCAAAATATTAACCATCTATAATAATTTTACTTCTTTCTTTTTACTGACCTTTTATTACTCTTGAATCTATCCCCTGTCTTTTATTAAATTTTGAATTGCATAAAGATGAAGTAATAGTTCTAAACTGCAGTAGCAAAAAATATGAACTCTTAATTCACACAAAAATGTAAACTTCTCAATTTTTGGGAGTAAATCAGAAATTTTAAAAAACTTGTTTTATTGAGTGCAAAAGTACGAAACCGGAATTTCCCTATAGATAGTTAGGCGTTTAAAAACGGTAAGATTGCTTCGGCAGCGCCATCACCTCTCTAAGAGCTGATGAAGATTTTCAACACAAGTTCTATACACCCGTATATATTTTTCTAAAACCTTAAACATACCCAGTTTTGTACAAACTACAATTTGCGGACAGCATGGGTTTTCTGTTATCATTTGAAGAAAACTACTGCAGAATCGCATTGAATACTTGTCAAAGCTTACGGTGAACATGCTGTTGATAAAACACGGTATTTCGAGTGGTTTAAAAAATTGCTGATTTTAACGTGAGAAACAAAGAGTGTGGGAAACCACTGAAAAAGTTCACAGATAACAAACTGTGAGCCTTTTGGATGAAGATGATACTCAAATTTAATAAGAACTCGGGCTCACTTGAATGTGATGCAGAAAGCTGTTTCCATTCATTTGCAAGCTATGGAAAAGATTCAGAAAGTGGAAAAATGGGTTCTAGATGGACTGAATAAAGGCAGCAAAAAGAAAAAGTACTTGTGAAATGCTGCTTGACAAATACAGAAGAAAGTGGAATTGTGACAGGTGATGAAAAATGAATAACATTTTGAAAATCCTAATATCGTAAATCATGGGTGAATCCAGATGAGCCATCGACATCCACTGCAAGACCGAATCGCTTTGAAAAAAAGACATTGCTCTGTGTTTGATGGGTTCAGAAGGGTGTAATCTATTATAAGTTGGTAAAACCTTGTGAAATCATCAAGACTGATCGCTACCAACAGCAAATGATCAATTTTACTCAAGCACTATGTGAAAAAATGAATATGGAACTCATTTTGCTCCATGATAATGTAGATTTTTTTCAACACTGAAGTTGATTGAATTTCAATTCAGTGAAAAATTTTTAAAAAGTCGCAGTGTTTCTGATACTTGTTTGAATATATTGAAAAGAGTATTTTATGCGGCAAATTATACAGAGTATTTTCCAAAAAAATTAATTGTGTTCTTGGTCTCTTGCAACAATTCCCAGATGGTTTTGTGTGGTGTTGCTTCGGGATTTCTGTTAGTGATGCTTTTATTAAACATATTTTTTTCATTATTTTAAAAGATTTTGAACTAAGCATCTTGTACATCCTTTCAGCTTTTTATAGGGTAGTATAGGTCTCTTATATTTGTCATCCTCTAATTTATCGAGGTATTTTATTTGTTTACTTAACTGAACATGTGCATCAGATATTTATTATGGGTCCTATTTTCTTATAACCTTTTTATTCTAGCTTTTATTACTTCAATAATAATATTGTCATTTTATTATGAAATAAGTAATTGCTAAGTTTTACATCTTGCAAAAAGTGTCACCCTTGAAAATATCCGGTTCTTATAATCTTCAAAAACTTTTAGACCATATTTATCTAATTATTTATCTTACAGATTTTGATCAACAACCCTATTACTACATCACATACCTCTAGCAATAACACAGTAACTGTGAGCTCTATGTATACAGGAGCTATTTCTAGCGGTTTAGTATCAGTAAATGCTGTTACTCAGACCATTCCCATAGGATCAAGTAATATGAATCTCCCAGAACCATCTACTACGACTCAATCTTTAGCCAGTGGTGAGCAATAAAAAAATACTTCGAATACCTTTGTAAGCAGTCACTCCATCATTTTCAACGATTCAATTGCCATTTTAGGAAACGTCAACATATCAGGCCCAACGACAGTAACATCACGAAGAGCAAATAACACTACAGTAACTCTGCTCAATGCTAATCAAAATTCTGTGGCAAATCAACGGATGAGCGTGTTCGAACCTTACCCTATGAGAGATACGATACAACATTTCTGCGAGAAACATCTTGACAAAATTAAAATTTACATGGATAAAGTTTCCCTCAGAATACCTTCACCTGCCAAATGCACCATAGAAGAGAAAAGACAGAAGAAATCGGCTAAGTTACATTTTGCATGTCAAGCCAAAGGAGAGCATTGTTTGTATGCTAAAACATATTTTACAATGAGAACTAGGAACCCAAGAACATGGATCCATTTGATGTTTATATCATTGCAGGTTTGTGAAACAAAAATTTATATTTCAATCCATATTTTAAAAAAAGTGTTGAATGTGTTGTGTTATGTTTGTACAAATATTATTATGTTGGATAATCCAGATCTCATTTTTATGGTGCTCACTAAAATCAGCATTATTAAAAGAATTTAATAAAATAAAAAAATATTTGTTTTCGCGTGGCAATAACTATATGATTGATTTTTCATTATAAACATATATACAAATTTCTTCCCGATCTATTTTTGAGTTAAAAAATCACTTACACTAATATGAAACAAAGAGTTACTACCTTAAAGTAGAATTAATATACTTGAATTTGCGCACCACTTAATTTAATCATTAGATGACGTCAAAATATCATTTATAATGTTCTAATCCAATATGACTTCTGCAGAGAAATAATATCTAATGCAGTTTCTAGAAAACTCTTATTGGTTTATTATTTTATCAAATAATTAAATGAATATTGTAAAAATAATTCGAAAAAATATTTCTTAGAAACTACGAATTTTTTATTGTAAAGCAATAAACCCGTATAAAATTTGCTGCGATATTTTTCTTGTGGTAGAATAGCTAGAGTTGATTTATTAGATATTTTCATTTCATTTCATTCTTACTTACATCTAAATTCTCAGTTTCAACTTGATCAGATATGTATTTTGTCTTTGACATATTGAGACAAATTTTCAGACTTTATTGGCAAATTTCACCCACTCACAAAATATAAACATTTCGAAAAAATTATACCATCCTAACTTAAACCAGCAATAATAAATAAAAGTTATAGTATTGAACTGATTCTAATTATTATTTTCAGTTGTATTGCTGTTACTAAAAGTTATCATTAAGCTGAACCCATGAGTACAATAATTATGAATTAGTTTTTCTTACATGGTGGATTCATTTGCCTCAAGTTTTAGTAATTAATAATATGGGTCCAATTAAGTCTATATTGAGATATAATTTTGTATGAATATTTATTGATTCTTTTGATTTGGTTTAAATTGAAGTTCGTTATTTTTTGTGAAGAAAAAATTTTGAATCGATTGAAAAGTACATTTTTTTTGTGTCAATATTTTCCATTTTTATCAAAAATCATCAGAGGAGTTCAGATATCTTATTTTTAGGAATGCATTCATTTTCTAAAGTATACCTCTAAATTTAAGTGATTGAATTATTTCTTCTTTCTAAAGTATACCTCTAAACTTAAGTGATTGAATTATTTCTTCTTATGAACAATTAATGATAAAATATATTTTTTCTTCAAGGCTAGACAAGGTCATGCCCTTAGTTCAAGAGATGCTCAAGTAGCTAGTTTAAAACATTGCTGGGACATGCTGAAGTGTGAGAATAAAACCTTCTTGACTGTAGTAACCAGTGCTTTTCCTTGCGATAAGGAGCAGGACAATCTTTTAAATGAATTGAGACATTCGGGATATTTCGATGTGTTCCAGATTTGTCAATCCACAAACGAAGGTTCTTCTGAACAATCTGAAAATTTGAAATGGGGTTGTTTTTTGTGCGCCCATCCAGAAAGAGCTGTGGGTTTCTTAAGAGGTATGATTTGTTTTTCTAATATTGGATAGAGTCAGTATTTATTTCATGGAAACTCGTATTAAGTAATACAAAACACTCAATATAATTTAAAATTTTCACATGTTTATTAAGATATAATTATAAATAAATATATCATTTGTTTCGCTACATAGTAGCATCTTTAGATATTATCTTGAGATAAAAAATATAATAAGAAAATAAGTTTGTCATAATGTACTATCTGAAGAAACTACTGTGTAGAAGGAACATTGGTTACATTTAAATAAACTTGTGGAAATTTTAAATTATAATATATTTTTTTATTTTTCAAACCTTCTAATGTACTAATGATAACTTACTGTAAAAATTATTTAGGTGATGCCCAACCAGTGATTGAAGGTCAGTTGAAAGAAAAGAAAGGTAAATGGAGACTTTTTAGGAGGTGGAAGACTAGATATTTTACGCTATCTGGGGCGCACTTATCAGTAAGAGGATCCGTAAGTGGAATTTCATAAAGTCAATTAGTTATGCAATATTTGATTAATATCCTACGAAGGTAGTTTCAGAAGTAGCAGACCAGGGGTACAATTCTCAAACTAATACTTTTGCATACTTTTAGCAATATAATAAACATCATAAAATTTCACCGACTCAAATAGTTCTTATTTAAAATACTCAGGCGTACATTCAAACGACCGACCGGTCTTCTAAGTTCTTGAAAGAATTCTACTAGGCGCGAAATAATAATATTGAATTTATGCAACTTCTATACCTCTATTGATAAGACATATAATACTGAACTATTTCAACCGTTACTATTTGGTAGTTTATCATGATTAAAATAAGATTCTAGAAATTATTATATTGTACTACCAACAAGTTGCAAAGCTTACAATTTTTTATGAATTAAGGGTTCACTTTTTTTCTTACTGCAGTTTCAAAGTATCACTTCATCTTCAGACAATTTCAAATAACAGTTGCAGTAACAACAAAAGGTGAAAAACACTGGAGCTTTTGCAAGCTTGTTCAACAGTACCTTTCTCCTGAAAATTTCAAATTTGTGAATTACTCCTTTAAGAAGCTACATATGTCAAAGACAAAGCAATAGCATGCCTGTTCCATAGAACAAGTTCGCAAAAATGTGAACCCCTAATTCAAACAAAAATGTAAACATCTCAATATTTTGGTAGTAACAGAGAAATTTTCAAAAACTTCTTTTTTGAAAGTGTACAGGAAGTACCAAAGGAGAGTTGAGATTATCCAAAATGTAAAAGAACTTGAGGATTTAATCGAGCTTATTGACAATGATAATAAAATCCTAATTTTTGCTTTCACATCCATGAATGAAATACAAGTCCATCACTTCACGCCAGACTAAGAAACAATTCGAATAAAAAAACTAACGGTTTGAAAAGCTTCAAAATGACTAAAAGATTTTTATCTGTAGATTATGTAATTCTGGCTGTAAACAGATATCAAAGCTGTTTAATATCGCTGGTTTAAGAAAAAGAGAACCTAGAGAGCTGAATAAAAAGTAACATTTTCATTTTTTTTTATTAGGTAGGATACACTTCTGGACCTATCCTTTGTACGATTTTTAAATTTTTTTCATCATTAGACTTTTTACTGTTTAAATCGTGTAATAATCATCTTTTCAAAGTTTTTTATAACTGATCAAGATAAGTTTCCACCAAGAAAGTACCAAAACAAATTAAACATCTTCAACATTTTTAGAGTGGAGGAGAATCAATAGATGTCAATCAAATAAGATCTGTTAAGGTATCTAGAGGTTCTAGAAATATCCCAAAAGCATTTGAAATATTTACTGGTAATCAGACACTGATATTGAAACCTAAAGATGGTAGAAATGCTGAAGAATGGGTGCAGTGTCTCAATATTGTAGTAGCTCATTCACATGCTAAAGAATTGCCTGGAAAAAGCAACTCTCTGCCTGCAAGAGGAATTGGTGCTAGTCGAACAGCTATCTGAATAATTTCTTCAATTGAAATATTCAAATGTACTTAATAATTGCATCTCTGCAGTGCAAATTTACAAGGAATATCAAATGTTACTTCCAGTATCAAGAACTGATATTTTCTAAACCATGATTGTTGGTTCAGTTACACGAAGAAATATTGTTAGTTTCATTAAGAAAATTTGAGTTTGTTATTTCAATTGCCATAAACTTTTCAGTGCAAAGACTCGAAATTTTATATTGTTTTATATTAACCCTTTCTGCATTTTAGATCAAAAACTGTTTTATTTGAAACAGTTTTTGATCAATTCAAAGACTACACATCACAAATATTAAGTTATTATTTATACTGACTCTTCATTAATCTTAAGTTTTATATGTTTATTATATTCATTAGGGATTAATATCAATTTCACTCTCATTGTTCTCATATACCTGTTCATTCTCATAAATATGACAAAAAGACTAATTGAAGAAATTCTGTAGAGGGGAATTTTCAAATGAGCTTTACAATTTTTATGTTGAATTAAATTTTGCCCCTTGTTTTGATATTCTGAGGGTAATTATTCTACACAAACAACTGTTTGGTTGATTTCCATTTGGTGTTTATGGCCAGGGATGGAATATTTTATTTTGACATTAGTTGTGTCCAAATACAACTACCTGAACAACAATATTGTTGTAATTGTTTACTTAATTTACAAATAATATTGAAGATTTATATATTTTATTATTGTTATACAGGAAATATACATTATCTTTTGTAGATTTAGTGCCTTTTATTTCCCCCAAGATTCTACAAACAGAAGGAAATAAGTAATTAGTTATATTTTTACTGCAGATAAGAGTCGTTTATCAAAACTACTTCCTTTGTGGAATATGGGTTTCTCATGTTCAGGATAATGAATATCTTGATTTCTTAATAAAAATATGTTATGAAATTAAACAAGAAGTATAGGTTAGTTATATCAAAACAATAACCCTTGATGATTACTCAATAAAGGTATTCTGAAAGTTTCACAGCTTTAATTTCCAAGTATGGAACATATAAATTTTGTTGATTAATTCTTACTCAAAACTCCTCAGCATTTTGAATTATTTTAGCTTTTTCTCTATGCTTTCAAAGAAACAGGATAAGCGGTTAATAAAAAGATAGAGGTATTTGACCAAATTATAACAGATACTAACAATTTATAAGCTTCAACATATAAAATTGTATCCACAATATGATCGCGCGATCCTTTGGTAAATAGCATGATAGAATAAATGATGTTTAGTGTAGTTCTGCACCAAAGTTCTTTTTTTTTAAGAATTCTTCATATAAGCTTGCAGCTTTAATGCAAAGTTTGTTTATTAGCCATACTCATTATATAGGTGTCCCATATAAAACTTTACAGTCGAGTATTTCATGTAATATCTCAGGGGTACATTGATTTAAATCACAACTTATTCTGTGCTTGCAGTTTACAGAATGGGGTAACAACTTTAAAATTCTCATTCTCATAAAGAAAGTAATGATTTTCAATTTAAAAAATGGTAAAAAGCACCAACTTGAAGGCAGAAAATTTTGCGCCCTTGCACAACAATCAATTACTCCTGAAATGTTTGAATTATTTCATAAATAAGCTACAAATGATGAATAAAAACACGGAATTCTTGGTTCTATTATTCAAAAGTGAAATTAACGTTATTTTTTGAAAATATAGAACTGTTCTGAAGAAATGGAAACTCTCATGAAAATGAAAAATACATGTTAAAAAACTCCATCCTTCTCCCTTCAATCTGTATCATTACATATTGGCAAGAGTGAGTGGAAAAAAATACGATACATTATTCTTTATTATTATCCTGATATTACTAGATATTATGTGAAGATCTCTTAGAAGCCCTTGTTAGATCAGTTGTGTTCTGGTTAAGCTTTGTTGCCACCACGCCATCATAGGCACAGTAGTATTGATTTTTGACCTACATTGAAATGGTGGCCAACGAAAATGCTTGACTAGAAAATTTTTTTTTACCCCAACGGGACGTTTCGCTTCCTAGTCCAGCGCTCTACCCACTGAGCATTGGTACATTCAACAAATCTTTCTTTTATCTTCATTCAATGATGCATGAACCTTCGTGTTGAGGTTTTACATCTAAATACTAAATATGAACTTGATTGGAACCTTCGAAAATATTTGGAAAACAAAATTTCTTATGAGAATACTCACAAACTATCGAGTCGATTCTGTTAATTTTTAAACATTTTTTGTTTGGACATTAGCATTATCATCTCCAGTCATCCGCCCAGACAGACAATCCCCACGAAATTTTGCATGAGTCTTTGTATCCTTATGATACACTCAAATACCAAACTTCATTTCGATCAGTGGTTTGAGAACTATTGGGTAAACCTGCTCTGAAGTTTCAAGTCACTTCTCTTTCCAGTAGGAAGTTGAAAATGTCTATGGATGGCCCGACAGAATAACTTTCGACATAGGATTCTTCACCAGCGAGTCCAACCGGTTGGTTGGACTAGTGACTAGGTTTAGTCACTTAAGTTTAGCTTAAAATTCGAAAATTAAAGACATTTGGGAAAATGATGGCTGCCTTCCTGGAACAAGCGCCAGAAATATTGAAATAGGAATTTTTTACATTCCTTATTTTTACATATAAAATTGTTTCATCACATGGAAAATTTTATATGCCTCACATTTTTTCCTTGAAGACAAATTCACAGTCGGCATCAAAAGATGTGTCATATAGTTAGATTTCAAATTGACACAACCATAAAATAAATGATATAAATGGATGTCACCCTGTGATCCTTGTTTTTGAATTTTTTCAAAACTATTATAATCGAAATAAACAGCTGGAAAGTTTTATATCAGACATCCTGTACGTACGCATTCCCAATAAGAACCTCTATATTAATTCCAGATTAAGATAACTCGAACTATAGCAAATTTTCCATCCGTCTTTCAGTAATGCAATCATTCTGCTTTATGAATATTTTTTCTACAATGAAAAAATTGCTTCTTCTCAAACCTTCTGAAAGTGGATACAAAAGTTTTTGCAAAATACTTTCTCAATTTTCAATGCCAAAAAAGGGTTTATTACTCAATTTCGAAATTTGGTAAAATACGAGTTCAATAACTGTAAAAAATTTTTGTCTTCACTCTTCTTACACTGATCAATCTATTGTAGCATTTGATAAATAATGGTTTGAACTTCTCTTAATTTGCATCTACATAAACCTACAAATAAATGAAACTTGTGGAAGTTTCGGAATTCTATCAATTATGGTTAGTTAATTTAGAATTGCTTACAACAAACAGGTCTGACAAAATCGAAGAAGATAATATTGCGTTGCAACGATTTTTAAAATTTTTCTCAACAATAATGGATGTAAATTATTATCAAGAGATTAACGAAATTAAAAATCTATTAAAATTGCTTTAAAAAGAATTTTTTTATGAAAAATTAATTGAATCAATATCAAACACATTTCAAATAAAATTTTGAGTCATCTTCGAATTCACATATGGAGACCCTGATCCAAAAGTCCTAAGCAAGCTTGTCTAGGTTCCCTAGTTTAGCGGAAGTACTGAATGAAGTTGCATTTCTCAATATTTAATCCAATTTAAAATTCTGGTACGTATTTGGCATCACGGAAGATCATAGTATGAATCGAAAAAATTCCATAGCCTTCAGGAAGGTCATGCCAGTTCAAAACAATGTAAACGTAACATTCTCAAATTCGTTTGGGACCTTGTAAGCTAAATTCTGGTAGTATCATTCCACGAGAGGAAGCCACACCACAGTACTATCCAGGGTGGACGATCAATCATTAGAAAGTCAACCTTAAAGTGGCCCTTCCTATAAACAGAACGAAAAATTAAACTAGAGTTCCTCTTGAGAAAAGTCAAAAACAGCACAAAGATTACAGATTCATGACTCGACTCATAATTCCTTTAACAATTCTCAACCGATGTGATTCCAAACATAGTTTACTAAAATTTGCGCAATAAACTAATATTCTCCTTTCCATTAGTGTCAAAGCCTTAATCCCCTTTTCTTTAATATATTTCTACTATTAATATAGCTTATTGAAAAATTTTAAATTCTAGAAGCTTCTTAAATGATGATCAGAATCTGCCAAACAGATATTTTTAGAACTACATTTGCAAAAATTCAAGGTTAGTTTTTCCAATACAAAAAAGAAGCGAGTTTAAAAACACCCATTACTCAAAAGAATTCCGAATGATTTTTATGCGTAAATAAATGAACAAACTGGTAAAATGATCAAGATTTTTGTGCCAACAGCCAAATGTAATCTATGAATGATCATATTTCATAAATGCAGAAAAAAATTATCAAATCTCAAAAATGATAATATTCGCGTTCATTGACACAACTCCTACTGAAAAAAAAAAAACAGTTACCAGTTCACCCTTAATCTCCCTACAGAGTAAGATGAAAACTGTAGTAAATTTAGAATAAAAAAAAAAAAAGAATCAATTACACTTATGGATAACCCTCAAAATTTTTTCATTGAAATTCAATTAAATTATGCAATTTTCACTGAACTTTATTTTTATTAAGTACAACTGGTTTTAATTTGTTAGCACAATAGTATTTAAATAATTACAGCTCCATTTACAGAGATATGGTTTTAAAATTGTCGAATTATATATATACAAGTTATATAGGGCTGAAATTATATATATTAATATCTAGTTGACTGTTAAGCCTTCATTGATATGGGTTTTGATGAAGTTTATAATTTGTGAGCACTTCAACAGATTAATTTTTCTCTCAGTGTCACAAGTGTAGGATCTCAAGTTCTTCTAAGGATACTGTAAATTTTGTATTGGATATATGTTCCAAAAAGCAGATTTATGGTCATTTATATTCTTTAAAACATTTCCTAAAATTACATCCAGTTTGTTCTACATAAGTTGCTGTCCAATTATTACAGATCATCTTATTTATTCCTAATTTATTATATTTCTGTTTTTTGTTACTAGTTAAAAAGGATTTCGCCAAAATTTATGTTACTCGAAGAGGATACTCTGATGATTAGTTGAGAAAATGAATTTTTTATTTTGTTTGAAAGAGGATCAATGTAATTGACAGGCTGTCTTGTTTTTTCTGAGATGCTATATAATAAAAGTGAAGTTCATTTGTGTTTCCCTTCGATTATGTGGTTTATTAGATTTAAGGGTATATTATTATTTTTCAAAATCTGCTTTATTCTGTTGATTTCAATTTTGAAATCTTAACGCGATAGGAGTGTCGTAAATGGATCCTTAAATTATAGAATGCTAGTTTGTGGCTCAAGTGTTTAGAAGAGTCCATTGAAATAATAGCATTTGTGTAATAATTTTTTCTAGAAATGTTACAAGACAGGTTATTATTAGGTCTAATGATTATTAGATCTAGAAAATTAATTGTCGTTTGGTTAAATTATTAACAGAAACTGTATTTTTTGTGTATATTAATAAAGAAGTTTAAGTATTGTATTATTTGTCACAAAGCACTAAAATATCATTATATATCACTACCAGAAGTCTGTATGTTTAGATGCCCGAAATATTCTTTTTTAATTTGTTCTTAAAGATATTAGCTGATAACTGACTAAACAGTGAGAAATATGTAGGCCTGATTTTAAATAGTTTCAAACATACAGATTTAAAGAGAAATTGGATCAAAAACAATAGATTTCCTAAATCTTACAATCACTAGACATAATAATAATGCCATACAACATTTTTGAAACAAATACTACCAATTCAATGGACATAGACCACAAAAGTAGCATCCTACACATTTCAATCATCCATAGAGAATTTTTACCATACCCCTTCACTACCGAATTCAAAATAGAAATAAATAAAATAAAACAGATTGCAACAAATAATATATCCATAAATCTAATAAACCAAATTGAAAAGGAAAAACGCAAACAAACATATTATGTTGCATCTCGGAGAAATCAGAAATCAATGTTTCATTTATGCTAGTTCCCTTTAGAACAAAATCATTTTACTGCACATTCAAGTATCATGAACGAAAAATAAAGAACCAAAATGAAATAAATAGAGACATAATATTAACTAATTATTACGACAGCCTGGACGTAATTTTAGATTGTTTCAAGGAACATAACTATCAAGAGGAAATACAAATTTTTCAAACAATCTAATACAAAACACAAGCAACCTGAGGTAACCTTGAAAACCCTACATAAGGAAGAAAAATGAATCTATTCATGCTCAGAATTTAGTAAAATTTACTAAAACCCATATCACCTAATGCTCAACAGTCAACTAGATATTAATAATTCACCCCCATCTGTAAATTGTACCTGCTGAAATTATTCAAATACTTGTGATTACTTCCTGATCTTCATTAGATCACCGTTATTGGAAAATGAAGTTCAGTGGAAACAAGATAAGAGTGGATCAATTATGTTCAAAAAATTAAATTTGTAAAGATACTAAGCCTTTTGGGATATTGTTTATAGGAAATGTTTTGGTAGGTTTAGGAGACACAGACTAACCTTACCTATATACTTAAGAAATACCTTCAATAAATAAAAGGATCAGAAAAATATCATCTAGGAATTCTAAGTTTCTTCATTTAAGAGAAATATCTAAAATATGTATTTTTTTAAAATTTCAGTTGCAGATTTTTTTTAAAGAGCTAATATTAACTAGAAAATTTTATTTGAAGTAAATATCAACTTTCTACTCTACAAAATATCTATAGTAAACACAAAACCTCCATATAAGTTTCTCCCATTAAAAATGTTTACAAATAAAGATAATCCATTTACTTACAAAATGAACAGTATATTTGAAAGTTTAGGGTATATTAGCTCAAAGCTTCAATATAGTTTTCTACATCAAATAGCTCATCATCATATAATTATGAATGGAAATATACAGTATATGAGCAAATCAGAAAAGTATCAGATATTCACATATATAATATTACCCAAAACTGTATGGATTTATAAAGTACTTTACAGTACTAAAACAAGAATGAAGTATGAATTATGACTAAATGTCTAAACAAATTCATTGCAAACTTCACATGTTGTAAGAAAACCAGAGTTGTTGAAAATATTTGGATATTTCTATGAAATCACATAGGAATTATGAAATCATGAATCACTCAGTTTTGATACATTTTTCAAAACAAAGAAGTTGCTTTGTCAACCAGGTAAAAAATATATGAATGAAACAAAATTTATCTTCATGAAAACTCAAACTAATATTATATTTAAAACATGGAACTTACACTTATGGTGAAGTCATTTTTATAATTGAAATTAGTCAACATATGAGCCAGTAAAAACTAAATATAAAGATGGTACTCTCTTAATTGTTTCATGAACCCATCATTGGGTCTAATAACACATCGAGCAGAACGTACATGTTCAAAGGCCTTCAAAAAACTATAATTATGGTCTAAAATCAAGTAACCTATTACAACCGAAGCCGAACGACTGACTCCAGCATTACAATGCACCAAAATCGATTCGCACTTATTCACTGAATTCTTAATCACTACCGCACTTTTCTTGATGGTGTCCCAGATGTTAGTCTCGGGTAGGTCCAAGCATTCCAAGAAATGGGAGGTGATCTGAGGGTCTTCCAGAGGGGTCTCTATTCCAATGCTTAATATGTTAGAGATGTTGTGAGTCCGCAACACTTCTTTCAAGCAACAATCTTGGGATCCCAAATATAGGTAATCTAATATCTTGGCCGGCTTATCATCGGGTTTGTTGTCTACTATGAATCCATAGGGCTTTCTTTCTATTTCTACAGGTAGGGTCATGGTTCTTGATTCTGTGAGGCATTGTCCATCAGCGTATGTTATAACGGTTTTGGTATGTATGAGGTTCCTTTTAGCTTTTTGAAGATCGAGCAGAAAACTCATTTCTACGTTAAGAGGGTTAATAATTTTCAACTATGAATAAATTGAGAGATTGATTATCAAAGTTATAAAGTGTAAGTGTAAACAGACAAGTTCGGGCAAAAATCGAAATTTAAATATGATAGTATTAAATGATTTAAAAAAGAACCATCGTTATATTTCGCCTAGGGGCGATTAACTTTGATTTACTGGCTAATAGGCAAACTAAAAATTATAAAATAAAATGACTTTAAACTGCATCCTCAGTTTAGTTATCGGCAGAACGTGATCGACTCCTACTTCTTTCTTTACTGGCAGACCTTGACCGGGAATGTGATCTTTCCTTTGATCTGTCTCTAGACTTGGAGCGTTTTGGGGAAGGTGATCTTGATTTGGATCTATCAACTGACTTGCGACGGGAAGTGGACCTTGACCTCTTGCGTGAATTGGATCGGGAACGGGATCTTGATTTCGATCTTCCACCGTCTTTAGGCTCTACAGATTTCGATTTTGACCTGGACTTGCTGCGAGAACGAGATCTTGATTTAGACTTTGAACGGGTTCTTCGGGAACGGCTACGAGATCTTGACCTGCTACTGTATGAAGCTGAACGACGTCGCTTTGTAACTTTGTCTTCAATCAATCTTATTCTTCTACCATTCAAATCTGTATCATCCAGTTTTTCGATGGCGTTTTTCATATCAGAATAACTAGCAAATTCTACAACACCTTCATTGCGATGTTGCTTATGAGCATCAGCATAAGTAACTTCACCTGCTTGACGCATGAAATCTTTCAAATCTTGCCAAGATACACGGGAGGATAGATTCTCTACTATGACTCTGTAGTTAGTTCTGGTTGGGGGACCATATCGCTCAAATGATCGGCTGTCACTACTGCGGCCGCCACCAGACCACTGATCTCGGCCTCTGGGGGTGCCCCTGGCTCGCTCAACGGTCACACGCTCCCCTAAAAGTTTTTTACCGTTTAGTTCATACACTGCATCATCGGCATCACGATGATCATCAAACTCAACAAACCCATAGCCGTTTTTGATGAGGACATCACGCATTCTACCATAGCCTCTGAAGAATCGCTCAAGGTCTCGCTCGGAAGTGCCATAAGGTAAGCCCCCAACGTAAACTCTAGACCCTACCATCTTGATCCTGTAAAAACTCTTTAAAAGTCTCTATATCGTTTTGATTATAATGCACTTGGCACAAATATAATCCGTAAGGTGGTGCTGTCTTTATCCTTGGATCCCAAGACTGACGAGAAGGAATTTCTAGCATAAATTTTATATCTCTAACAGAAATTTTACCTTGTGCTGCAGCTATTAAACATCCAACCGTTCGCCGGACCTGCATAAACAAATAAAATAATAAATACCTTATTCGTCATAGGAAGCCATTTTAGAGTGGTTCCCGCCGGACGCTTTGAGGTTAAGAAATCTCCCTGTCCTTGACGACTAACAACTACTCGACCAAATTATAAAAAAACATAAAATCCAAATAATACATACTTGTTTTAATAATAATCAGGAACAATAACACAAGTGGAACACAATATTCAATCCAAACTTAGAATTGAGGGAGCACGCTTCCACGCGCATACAACTACTTCAACGGGTAGAATTAGCAAAGGAAACATCTAGAAATGATCGTTATATGGTGACGCTTATCTCACAGAATTGCCAACATAGGGAAAACAAACATAAAATTAGTTATACTTTTTTTATTGGTTTCCGGTATAACATTATCCACTATTTTTATTTCTTCATATAGCTTTGCCAAACAAAAAGCGTAAATTTAAATTTCCCCAATTTATATTCTGTAATAACATATATTTTATTCGAAATTTATTTGATGGACATTACCACACCTGCAATGCATCCAGCTCATGCGCCCTCTACACTATTTACGTTTCCGATCTATATGGCGGGAAATTTAAAATTCACTTACCTGATTATGTAGAAATCCAGTTGATTCAATATATATGTCATAACTTTTATATATGCTTTTTTTATTCAAACCTAGTGTGGGAATACTGAAAGCACTATATAAATTCATGGGCGACTCGTTAATTGTGAATTTTGATATAGTTCTCCTGGTTATTTTGTACTTTTGTTGATATATTGTTGATGTATCTTTGGCTGAGAATGTTTTAAAATCATGATAACCTAGAAACAGTTTAGCCGCTTCTCTCATCGAATCTATTTCAAACTCTGGGCATCTAGAAAAAAAAATTGTAAAATTCATCCTATAGTTTCATAGCCTACTTACGTTGGAAACCAAGCTCTATCATAAAGTTCTATTGGTATATGTTGTAATAAGGGAAGTGGGGTAAGAATATCAGGCTTTATTACAATTAAC
Source organism: Megalocaria dilatata (assembly GCA_034642435.1). Taxonomy (NCBI): domain Eukaryota; kingdom Metazoa; phylum Arthropoda; class Insecta; order Coleoptera; family Coccinellidae; genus Megalocaria; species Megalocaria dilatata. Next base: position 33,467,819 of record CM067857.1, on the reverse strand, counting down.
CTATACAAATATGTTCGTTTAACTGCATTATATCTACAATGGAAAGTTTCAGGTACTGCATAAACATTTATAATTTTTATTGGCAAACCCCATTTGGAAAGGAGTTTATTTATAAACATTGTAAGGAACCTTGGCTCATATGGCTTTTCATTTGGACTTTCAAGATCAACATGACATGTAGTATTTAAAGCATGTACTCCAGTATCAGTCCTAAAATAAAGTTTGATAAGAATTGAAAACCTAATACAAATTCTCCTGTCTCAGAGAACTATTGTAAATTAATAATAGTTGATAGTTTTGAGAAAGACCTAGGAGTTTCAGGATAATCATATACAAACTATGTAAAATAACTCAAAATTCAACACATACCTACTTGATGGTACTATGAAAGGCATATTTTTGGCATCTATTCTCTGTAACGCCATTTCCAGGCATCCCTGTATTGTGGAAGGATCATCTTGTCTAGGAAGCAAACCAGTAACTTGTCTTTGTAATCCCCTAAATGAAAAATATGATTGCATTATCAATTCATTTCAAATTCTTTGAAACTATACCTAAAGGTTGTGCCTAGGTAAGAAAAGTTGAGTAAATATCTCTGCATTTTATATTGGATAAATTCAACATGTATTCAATAACAGATGTTATTTTCTCAAATTATCATCATTTTGGATATTTCGTAAACAAAATGTGCATCCTTCCTTCGTTTGATAAAACGTGGTTTATAATTTCTTGAAAGTGAGGTTAACATTACCGATCATAACCAAGATGCGGTTTTACTCACGTTGCCAGATTTTCGTTCTAAAATTCTCCCATATTTAAAAAAATTTTTTTGTTAATGAAGAAATTCTTCGATTATATAACAATAAAAAAAATTCAAATATATTATAGCCCCACAAAACCGCATGAATGGTGAAAAGTTTGCGAGAATTATTATTTGTTATATACGAATACTTGACAAGGCAATTTGAAATAGATGCGAAAAAAAGTAATAACTGAAGCAAAAGAGAAAACATACAAACGAAAAACAGGAAAATGGGGCCAGTGTTAATAAAGTATATGGGATTATTTAATTTACCTACCATGCCCAGTGAAAATACCAAATGTTTGAGAAGGTGATAAATGAAGTAGGATTCTTATATTAACACCCATACATGCAATTCAAACAATAGAATGTTATTTATTACCTTATTCAGTCTGTCCTTGCTATAATCCTGAAAAACAAAAGTTCTTGTTTCAGGGAATCGTATAAACGGAAAACTGGTAATAACATTACAATAAAAAACCATTTTTGCGTTCGGTTAGCATAAAAATGTCTATAATTAGAGTGACAATAGATCTTTCCTAGTAAAGATCTAGGAGTATCAGGATAATAATAATAAAAAACATTACTATATTGTTTCCAAGTCTGGCATGAACTTGAACGCACGCATGCTATCTCATACTTTAATTCTGAAGGCATATTGTGAACCATGTTGGTTATTCGTAAATCAGGCATATAAAAAAATACAAAATATTTGGATGGAAGGCTATGGCGACTGGAAGCCTTTTAAGTTCGATAATAGTAAAAATATTGAACCCTACTAGATGCTGCTTTTGCTTTAAAAGTTCAGGTTGTTGAAGTCCAAAAAGTGCTAACGAAAACAATTCTGTTAAATAGCAAATCAGATGAAAGAAATGAAGCTATTTCTCTCAAAAAGAAGATCGAGAACTACAATTTCATTATGTTGTTGGTTTTCCATTGCAAAATTCTACAAACTATCGATGCAGTCTCTAAAGCACTTCGGTCTAAAGCCACTGATCTCTCAAATAAAATGTTTGAAAATTTGTCTACAAGGATTGGAAGGGATCGATCGACATGAATTTGTAAAATAATGGAAGCAAATAGTGACGCAGAAACATGGTTTGCGAAGATGAGTCTGCTAGATCCGGAAAGTTTGTTCAGAGTGGACCTATTTTAATCTAGTAGTGGACATCATTATTAATCAATTAAAATAACGTTCCTTCCATGAAATTGTTTCCAATTTCAGTGTTTTAAAACCGCCCACTTCGAAAAGTTTTAATGATACTGATCTATTAAAAAAAGCTTTAAAATTTATTGACATATATAAATATAAAGACATATCTGAATCATTCACCAAGAAAATTCTCAGTTTTCGTTCCACTTTCAGAGATGAAATAGACAAGTCTTCGTGCATGAGAGAACTTGCTGATTTATTAATAAGAAAGAATAATTTTATGTCATGTAGCTTTTCTGAAGTATATATTAAATTATAACTTGACGATTTTAACTGGGAGTGCCCCACCCAATGAATTTTCCAGATGGTATAGTTACGTCACTGTCTATAATACTTTTGTGTCTGCAATTAAACCTGTAAAAATTTGAGACATCCGCAAAATTGATTAAGAGATCTCTAGAGTTTAGTATATTGAATTCATGTAGTTTCTTTCGACGCTTATGTCATTTGCATCTTTTAAAATAAAACCAAAATTGACGCAGTTTTAGCAGAGGGAGGGCCATCTAGCGTTTGCACTTTTGAGTAGTATTTATTTCGAGTCCAGCAACACTTTAATCATCCGTGTTTTGACAGAAAGTTAGTTAAATATTTGACATACACGTTTACGCTTGAAGAAAACTGGGAAATATCCAAAACTTATTTCCAAAGTGGTGAATCTTCCATTCAAACTGTTAGAAATTTACGTGGAAAATTCAGTAGAAATTAAATGCTCTCATGGATCAATTTGTTTGTGAAAACTGGATGGTTATTTGTAAAACAACCCGTTCACTTTCTCTTTCAGTGAGCATACCTGAAGATATTGCTACTGTAGCCCAGCTGGATAAACATCCATCAACATCAACTCGTTATCGTGCTTAAGAACTGAACATTTATCGCACTATATTGAGGAGAATTTTCCATAAAGACCTCGGTATGCAGGCTAACAAAGTTCAACTAGAGCAAGAAGTGAAGCCTCGTAACTATCCAAAGCGTGTCCCGTTCGCTCAATGGGCTAATAATCGCATGACCAAAGACGAACAATTTCCCAGAAAAATCATATTTAGTGATGAAGCTGTGATTTGATCCCGTTGGACTATTTTTTTTTTTTGGAACATTTTTACAGATCTAAGTGCACTTATCGGGCTTATAGGCATATTAGAATATGTATCAACTTACCCTTCGATCTCACGGTGGGTGTTTATATTAAACGCACATTTAATATGAATTTCTTCATAATTTAGAGTGACATTAAAAACCTCCATTATTTATTTTTTCCGAAATTTTGGTATTGTGTTAAATCCTTAAAGCCTTTAAATACTCTTTCAATATTCATTTTACAATTTTAATTGCAGCAATTATTATACCGCAAGTACTTCACAGTCATTTTAAAGCTTAAATTTCTCCGGACTCTTTTTTGAAGAATCAGTCACAAATTATCGAAAATTTATTTCTTATAAAAGTCGCTTATTGTATTGAATATTGCTTCTATTATTTGGTCACGTACCTAACAGTGTATTTAAAGTCGGTTACACTGAATACCATCAGACAGTACAATGTAATACCTGAAGAAGCCATATCGTGGTGAAACAAATGTTGTAGTAGTACAAACATTTTTGTGGAAATAAATTACTGTCTCATATATATTTTTTTTAATTAAAATGAGTTTCCACCAAGAAAAGACCGAATCAATCAAATAAGTACCTATTAGTTTTCTCTTAATTAATATCTGATATTCTTTACTTGATCAGATATAAGATTATGATAAAAATTGAAAACACTTCTTATTTCATGCTTTTCTGTTATAGAATATACGAAATATTCTATTTGTCACAAAAAATTTAAAGTGAAGTTATCATGATTGCGCACAAAACACCTATACTGATAAATTTCTGATCTTCCGCAATAACTCTTTAAAGTACATGGCAATGCTAGGTTATCAATATTATATTGATGTTGTTGTTACAATACAATTCAATAAGATACCTTGACGCAGGGTCGACAATTCTGTATTTGCTGTAATCCAATACATATGCCGGAAATCTGATTGAACGATCATTGGCATCTTTCGTTTCGCATTGTTGAATGGTTGAACCTGAGAATATTTTCAAGATAACTATTTTGTTAAGGGGGATATGTTATTGTTGATTTTTTGGTTTTATTTCAGGAATTATGTCAATTCTCCAAGTGGTATGTAGGACGGACATGGTTATTTCAGAGAAATTATTCCAGTAAATCCATAATTAAAAAGAATCACTGATTTTTACGAACTACCACTATGAAAAATTTTGAAAAGCACTAAGCACTAAGGAGCACCCATGATCTTTATGAAATTTTGCATTAGCCTTCTTGTTTTTATTTTACATCCAAATGCTAAATTTTAGCCGCATCCTAGGATTGGTGCTATGATTTTTGCAGCGCTCAACGCTACTCTGCTCACAAAATAAATTTTTATATATTCTGATTTTATGATCCCTACGAAATTTTGCACTAGCCTTTTTGTTACTATTTTATATCTAAGTGCTGAATTTAAACTCGATCATACGATGAAGGTATGGTTTCAGTAGCGCTCAACGCAACTTTGCTCACAATATACATTTATTTGAATTTTGTAATGAGATGACCCTCATGAAATTTTGAACGAGCATGCGTGTCTCTATTCTACTTCTAATTAGCAAATTTCAGAACGATCAGATTTGTAGTTTAGAAAATATTAGGAAAAATAACGGAAAATTTAAAATGTGAATAACTATGGAACATTCTACAAATTTTGTTAATTAAATAAATCAATCGATACATTTAGGGTCCAAACCTACCCTGAAAGTTTAAGTTTCTGCGTTTTTCCGTTTAATAGTTAAGTGTTTCTGGACAGATCGACCGGACAGAATTACTTTTGACCTTCGATTCTTCTTCAGTGAGTCCACCGTAGTCATTTGGAAGCCTTTTCGGTTCAAAATTCTAAAATTAAAGACATGTGAGCGCAACGATAGCATACTTTTTTCTAGAACAAAAGCGCAAAACTTCATAGTGGTGTGAAAACCTGCATAAATAAAAAAACTTACGAATAACTCAGCAAATGTTTTGACGTGACAACGTCTTATAAATTGGTTGGCCGGGTGACACTTCAAGAAACTGCGTTACGCTCCGCTCACGTTATGCGCTCACAATGAGAGCGAGTGAGAGGCACGCGTCCCTTCCACTCGGGCATGGTTAGCCCGCCTAAGAGCGAGAGAGACAGACATATAAAGTGAAAGGCACGCGTCCCTTCCACTCGAGCACAGTTAGCCCGCCTAAGAGCAAGAGAGACAGAGCGAGAGAGAGAGAGAGAGTGAGAGAGATAGGCATACACACCGGTTCATGTCTTGCGCTTCTATTTCGCTTAGGCGCCTGCATACAAGTTTACACGTTGCCAGTTAATTGTAAAACGATTGTGTAGTGATAATGTGAAGATAGTTTCGTCCATCGCAACAATTCAAACAGCAAAGGTAAATAATTTCAGACTGATAATATAACATGATGAAATAAATGACTAAGACATAAGTGAATAGGTTATGTTGTAGTAATCACAATGTTGTGGTAGTTTTCAATCAAAAAAAGTGTGTGTGTCCGCTCCGACGCACGACTGGAGTTTACTCCTCAAGAACGATTATAAAATAAATAAATAGATAAGGGAATACGGGTATAAATGAATGCATTTTTGATGATACTTAGATTATGCACGGTAGATTTTTATTCTATTAATTATACAATAAATTTTTTGACATACATAAGGAAGCCATGAAAAAATCCACTGGTCTTTGTGGATATTTAAAACCATTATACGTAGCTAAAAAGGGAATATTGCCTTTTAAGATACTGGCTCTGCAAGTTTTGCACATCATGACTTGAGTGACATCCGTAAAATTCTGAAAAATATCATATAATTAGAGTTGGTAAGATATTAGATAATTGTAAATTATAAGGGACTACTTTACCGTAATTCGTTTAAGTAAGATTTCTTCATCTGCTGATCCACATTTAAGATCTTCTAAAAACCATAAACGATCACAAACATTACAGGCGTGACCAAAGGAATTCTGCAGGATCTTTTTTTTAAATAGCTTATGTGCTGATTTATGAGTTTGATAGCTACGGTATGGCAGGCTAGAATTTGGCTCCGATGTTGACTCTTCAGACATGTTGATATTGTCTTCATTTTCAATGAATTCATTCTCGGCTGGTTGTAAAATTTCCATTTCATTAGTTAGCAAACGAGGAGTCAGTATAGGTTGGCTGGGAAGCTGACAAATCTCATCAAAATTAAGGTTTCTGGTTTGATTTGGTTTCCTTTTTTTTTTGTACACATCACTAACACTTTCGTGCTGTTGTACGTTTTGACGTTTTTTTGTTGATACCGGTGCAGTCTCAATAACTACTTCGTGGTGTGTAATGACAGGTCCATCGTCAGGACTTGAAGGTACCACCTGTGCTGTAGTTACCGATGTCAAGTAGTTGGAAGGTCCTGCATCTTGCCTCGGTAAAATTTCAGTAACGTCTGAGTTTGACTCTGCGTTGATGTTTTGATTCGCTCGGAGTTTTTTTCTCAACCTGCATTCCCGTTGACGCTCCGCTGCGGACTTTTTGGCTGGTCTGTCCTCTTTCTGTTTTTTAGGCCCAGATTTTTCTTTCATCCGAAGTCTGTATTCTTGTTGTCGAATTGCTTGAGTTTTTTTATGACCGGTTGTTGTTGATGGACAGGTTTCAGGACTGTGAATAAACAAATTCAAGCACATTTAATAAGAAAAAAAATAAATAGCTATTTTAATAGCATGTAATTAAATATAAAAGCACAACATAAAAAGTATAGATATACACTGATAAAAAGATTCATTAACTATTTAATAATTTAAATTATTTGAAAGCAATTGTTTAATTTTAATAAATATTTTTCTACATTTAATTAACATTTATTTAGAAGGAAAATATATTTATTAACATTTAATAAGTATTTATTAATAATTAACAAATACTTATTAACAGTTAATAAATATTTTTTAACAACTAATAAATATTACGTTGATTTGTATTTGATTTGTACTTCATAAATTATTTTTAATAAACATGGATTAACTTTTAATAAACCTTTTTTTAGTAGCTAACAAATATTTATTCATACATTTGATAAATTGCATTTCATAAATAATTTATTAACTGTTAATAAATACTTATTAAATTCTTTGACGTTAAAAAATCATTTATTAATAAAGTTTATTAAATATAAACAATTCCTTCTATCAGTGAATGGACAACTTATATATTAATTGTAAAAGTGAATTATATAGACTTACTTAATTACCGCATCCACGTGTTCCGCAACTCCCGGATCATTCTCACTAGAATACGTAACTTCCATATTTTACTGTATTCAACTGACACAAATTTATATTTATATCGATTATAAATAAATTATAAAATTTAAAACAATATCTCCGCAAGTTCAAAGTGTTTGTAGGTTAATATCGAATAAATAAATGTTTAGAAATGTATTGATATAGTTATGCAGGCGCTACACTGTACATGTATAATGTGTATGCTATTATACACACACAGATATATACTAAACATATACAAGTACATGGAGCCGAGCATACCGTGTGGTGGGGAATGGTCAGACTATAGCGCATAACGCATTTCGTGTGACATGCTATACTCTCTAGTACGATTTTGGTCCCCATAATTTTCATACCCCGGGCCTATATATGTAAATCGATTCTTAAGGAGTAAACTCCAAAAAGTAGTAGAAATCGTTTCTCAACCAATAATAATTTGTTTAACTTGAAAAAATGAGCGCGACTTGCTATGTAAAAAATTGAAATAACAATGTTTAACCTCCAACCTGTCAAATCGAAACTTTCAAACATTCAAACCGAGACGACTAATCGCTGCGCAAGGTCGTAAGCGCGCGATTTACAAATTCAAAGATCAAATGTGAATTAGTTTTCTCCTTTTAGAAAATACACTTTGAATTAAAATCGATTGATATTAACAATTAATGTGATTTAAATAAATGTTCTAACTTTTAAATTTAGTTTTTATATTTATAACAATGTAAAACAAGTTAAATTTATTAATAACTTATAACAACTGATTGATAAATAAAATTTTGTTACTATGAAATTCAGTGCGAGATTCTTTGTATAAATTAATGTTTTAAATATAATTCTTTGTATAAATAAATGTTTTAAATTGTTACTATTATTTCATCCTTCTTCCTACTATACGAATGAATATTCACATTAAAATTATTTTACCACTCAAAGTCGTTGTCACGTAAAACTTTCGCCCGTATACCGACTTTACAGGCAACAAATTTTTTTTTTATGGATCATGCTTATTACTATAAATTATCATCGGTTTGTTCTAGAGCTATCTTCTCGTTTGTTAAATATAATAACGAAATAAGCGAGATATTATTTCTTGTTTTATCAGAAAGATTTTATATAGCGGCAACACAGACTGCCTCACACGCATCAATGGAATCGGTCACGTGACCGGGACATTTCGTTGTTTATTTTTGTTCCTTCTCTTTCTCATCGTGTCAACTTTACCTTGCCAACCAGGCTACTAGCTGCTAGAGCTGTGTTCTAGTCAGATCGCTTTTGGATTTCAGCATATCGGCGCTTAAGAGAATTGGGAATAAACGGTATCTATTATTGTGTTCGCAATCGTTTCGCATTCACAGTGAATTAACTATAGACATTCTGTAGAATATTTTGATTCCCACAAACAAATATTCGGAAAGTTTTCCATTAAACCCGTGTAGTGCAGTTTTTCCGTGCAGTGACAATGTAAATATAATAAAATCGCCTTCGCAAATTATTAGTGTTCCAATGTTTGAACCATTCTTCTTGGATTTTAATGATCATCGTTTTTGAATAATCTATCCAGATGTTGGGTGTCTTGAAAAGGCGTTGGAAACCTAAAAGGTATGCCTGAATTTGGATTATTTTGGAAGAGTACCTAATGATAATCACTCGAGGAGGATGATTTTCATAATTTTTCATGAATTATTGAAATTAATGTATTCCATTATTAATCAATTTGTCTGATTGAACTTTCATTATATGTATTTGAAAATATATTTCTTCAAAAAGCCACAAATTGGTTTCAAAATCTTCTTTTGATTTCCGAATTTTAAATGTATTTTCTACTGGAGTGAATATTAAACACCCAGCTGATAGTGACACACCGGCTGACACGATTGTATATCGATTTATCCCCGAGTGGGTATAGGGGATGCAAGACGTATCTATAAATGTTAATTCTACAATCATTTCTTGAGAACTGTCAAGTTCAATTTAATAAGAATTTACTTTGCACAGATATGTAGTTTTTGATGGGTCCTATAATATGAACATAATAACCCTTAAGCTTGTATGAATCAAATGATAATTATTACCTGCATCGGTAACATAGTGAGACTGAAAATGACTAATTCTTTCACCAAATAACTAATTTTTACTTGATGTTCGTAAATATTGAAATAAATAATTATGATATTCATTGGCTTCTGTTTATTTTCCCAAGCGAAACAAGTTTCAAGTGTTTTTGAAGTCTCTGCAGAATACGTCTCCACAGTTTTACTGTGTGAACCATCGCAGAGATAATAAAATATGTTTACTTTCAAAACACGTGGGTTAAGTTAAAATCTTTAGTTCACATTTATTTGTTCGCTGTATCTTACTTACATAATATCTTAACGTGACCATAAATACAACCCACGAGATAACCACTTGAGGCATTCGCGTTAATTTTGTAGAATGCATGTTCATTTAAGGCTTCAACAAATTAGGCAGTCTGAAATCTCCTATTATCCTTCAAATTGCTATTCGCTTCAATAGATTTATTTTCAGAATTTTTGGAAATTCGTAAAATTATATTTCACCTCTATCCCTTAAGAAGAATGTACATTTAGTCACAGACAATCCAGATTCTATACTCAAGACCACTTTTCTGTGAACCCTACCTCTAAATTTTACAATCTCTCTCTGCTCTGTGCTCAGAAGATGCATAGATTAGGCTCTACATAAAGATCGTCATTCGACGAATTATTCTATGTATTCTCTGAATCAAATGAATTCCCTCTATAATTTTATTTTTTGCTCCACCACTAAAAGTTAATCATTCTATCAAAAGTTCGGTGAAATTAAGCCACCTTTGAAAAATTCACAGATTTGCAACTGCTGTCTATAAAATATTTTTATGCACACATGCATATCTACCTATATGTATATGCATTTAAATTCCACAAAATCAGGAATTTTAAATCCTATCATTATTAACAACATAATTAATTCCCGGAATTCAAAATAGAAACTTTGCGAGTACAAATCTTGTGCTGTTTATTTTGATAATTAGGACATGAACAGTAGATATTTATAAACGTTAGCTACCCTTGGTTTGGAACATGATAAAAATAATACCAATGAGAAATGGTGATAAATGAATTTTTCATTAGACTGAAGACACAGGAAAAGTAGGTATTGAAAGTTAGATGTGAAATTATGGAAATATTGAAAGTGTTTTATTTGGCTTCCTTAAGTCTGAAATGTGAGAATATTGATTTTGTTCTATTTCTGGGACGACTAGTATCGCACTATTACCAACGGTTGAGAAATAGAGTCTGTGGCAAACTTTACGTATTCACGACATCACAGATCTTCTTGTTCGTGGGTTTGTGGTGATAAAAAACACCTGGACTAGCTCCACCACCCACTTCTCGATATACTTTTCCTTTCAGTCAAAGATCACGAGACAGAGATGAAGTTACAGGATGTCTTCTCCCTAAAACAAAAGTCCATAATAAAACCCTTCTAGCGTAGACCACACGTATGCTTGTACCCAACCGGAAGCTGCTCAAAAATGCAAATAGGCTTCTAGATCCTGAAGTACCTTCGTTTTATCAGACGATCACTCTTTCATTTTCTTTGTTTTGAAACGTAGACGATAAAAATGAAAGATTGGTCTCATGTGTCAAGTGGGATCAGTTGTGTAATGACTATTTATAGATTGAAATTTTCATTTGGGATGTATTGAAACCGGGATCTGATATTCGACCTTCGGTTATTATGGTCTGGTATACGATGTAAATATTTTTTCTCGTTGGAAAATTTATTGGCTGATGGGAAGCAATGCACATGTTAAAAGTGAAGTACTGCCCATATTTTATGAATCTCTAATTGTTTGAACGATAATTGAATACCCTTGGTTCCAAAAAACATTTTTTATATTAAATTTTCAATTTTTTAGAAATTAATTTCTGAAATTACTATCAAAATTGAGGATTTCATATTTTGTGTTAAGTAATGGTTCACATCTTGTTTTACTGTAGTTTCGAACATTTAGATCACAATTCAGATTATTGAAAGCTCAATCATCATCAAAAGCCTAATTTGTTCTTTAATGGACATAGGCTCCCCCTTTTTGCCTCTATCGTTTTGCTCAGATGCTGGTCGGGCCGACCATAGACATTCTAACAATCGAATGGAAAGAACTAGAGATTTGAAACTTTCACATAAGGTTTGGAGCCTCAATATCTTGGCTGAGTTCGTTGCTGGATAAAATCTGTCTAATGGTTCCGCAGTTATTGACATTTGAAGCATTTTTATTCATCCTATGTAGCTTCTTCAAAGAGCAAGTCACAGATTTGAAAAATTCAAGGTAAATGAACTGTTGAACAAGCGCACAAAAGATTCGGACTTCACGTCAATTTTTTCCACCATTTTTGACCATTAATTTTTATCCTGACTGTTAAAATTTAATTTTAACATTTATTAAAATTTACAATCCACTTTTTACAAGTATTAAGTGAATCTGATGTGTTGTAAAAAGACATGTAGAAGTTATTAAACATTACCGTTACTTCTTTACAGTACTTCAATTGAAGTCAGTTGGTCTAGTCCTCTGTAATCTTTTTATGTTGAACGGGTTTTCTGCCAGCTGATCTACAATGCTGTTTTCATGTCCTTCCAGGTTTTGGTGGTATTTTCTTGAACGTTTTTTTTTGAAATTAGAAATATACCAGAGGCATCTATTAATGAACGTAGTATTTTTGATCTAAGTCGCTGTATAATTTGAATATTGGAAGTCTTAGCACATCTCCAGGATTGGATGCTGTATGTCCATATTGGTTTTATAATGGCTTTATAGATCAATACCTTATTTTGGAGAGATAGTTTAAATTTTATGCCCATTAACCAATACATTTCTCTAATTTTGATATTTATTTGTGTCTTTTTTGCTTTAATGTGTTGTTTCCAAGTGAGGCGTTGGTCCAAGTGAGTACCCAGCTATTTTTCTTCTGTTTAAACTTGAATTTGTATTTTAACTGGCGGACTTATATCTTTTTTATTGGCGAATGTAACTTGTACAGATTTCGTTTCGTTGATGGTAAGGCGCCATTTTCAGTACCATTGTCCAAGTTCATTAAGATATTCTTGAAGGTTTTTGGAAGCTGTTGCGGCATTCTCATGGGATGTAAATGTCGCTATATCGTGTGCAAAAGTGGCTAGCTTTTCTAGGATGTCGGATGTATAAATCAAATAAAGCACTGGACCCAATATACTTCCCTGTGGAACTCCTGCTTTAACTTCAATTGAGGTAGATAGAGCATCGCCATATTTTACAGCAAAGTATCGATCGGATAGGTAGGATTTCAGGATCATATAGTAGGGTTGTGTTTTTTCAATTTGAAGAGTAATCTAGCATGCCAAACTTTGTGAAAAGTTTGAGATGAGTCTAAAAATACAGTAGTGCTTTTTCTTCTTCGAGACTTGTTGTGATGGTGTTTATTACCCGTTGTATTTGATGTCTTGCTGAACGATTTTCTCTAAATAAATAAATATGAGGTTACAACATACAATTTTTGCGCAGGGTTATATATAAAAAAATTGTAATGAGAAGGAAGTATGAGGTGTCATTTAAATTTTGAATACTCTTATTTTGGATTTACCAAGAACACTTTGATCATTCATTATTTTCATATAATTTTTATGAAGTATTTACAAAATTGCTAACTACACAAAAAAATGTGTACCGAGGCTTAGTGGTAAGAGCACAGGGCTCGTAACCGAAAGGTCGCGGGTTCAAGTCTTGCTTCGGCCGCCATTTTACTGTTCGGTCGAAAATTGTGACCTAAAGTGGCGTAAGATCGCAGTAACAAAGCCTACCCAGAACATAACTGAAGTCGCACAAGCTGAAAAAGTTTCTGAGGGATCTTCACAGAAGATCTAGGAGTATCAGGATAATATAAAAAGAGTGTCTGTATTCTTTAGAATGTGCTGAGAATATTTTGAAAAACAATAAAACCATTTCTGATTACAGCTTGTGTTTTTATTTCTCTATCTCTAAACTTAAGTAGCAATCCTCGTAAAGTCTTATCAAAAAAGTTGTTTTCTCTATTAATCAGCAGGGGGTAAGGTGCTTCAACGAAGCTTCCTCTGTAACATTACATAAAAAAGAAGTCGAATAAACCCGAATTCTCTTTCTTGCTTTCCGGTCAAGTATCGAATATTTATCCTTTCACAGCCGTGAAACACAATCGGCAGGATATCGTGAATGGTTTTTATAGAAAGGATGCGGACAAAGACTCAATGATCGATCACAGAACCTGTTCTACAGTCGAATTGACGCGATACGGCGAGGTAGAAACTGAAACTGCCGCCGTACAAAAACCGCTCTATTTAGACCTTTTTCATGACTATTTGATTTGTTCCATTCCGATTCATTTAATCGGGTTTATGACGGGCCTTGCTGTTGCTTCATGCTTTCTGTCCGCAGGTGTGTCTGTTACGAGTATAAATAGATACGGAAAATTTATGACAGAACCTTGAGGGCTCAATTTAGATTTAATTGTTGATTGCTGCATTTCTTGTCGGAAGGCATCGGCTGGCTCACTTCATACAAGAACGGTGTGTATGTTAAACTATTTTTTTGTACGACATTATTTGTTACATCGGTTTATTAAAGATCGATTGCATCTGTTTGTTTTGAAAATGTTGATATATTTCTTCATGTACTGAACCTTTACACAAGAAAGGGCAAACATCTATGTATGCATATCCGATGAACTCATTGATATGCCTAGGTTCGGTTTCGTTATGTCTTCTTGGGGTATCCCATTGCAGGCTACTCTAACTTCATGAGAAGGGTGTTGCAGAGTCAACAGCCTGCGACCAATCTTCTCCCAGACATGTTCAAACGGAAACAGACCAATATCGATTCATGAAAGCTATAGTTCCCTCGACAACATGCGTTCTGGTATTATCTTATTGAAACCTAGCGTATTGGATGGTGTAAAAGTATGGAATCATATTTGGTTCGATTAATTCCTGGGCAGCGTTGTATTTAATGAAAACTAATAGTGATCTGCTACCAAATGTAGGAAGAACCCCATACCATAACGCCCCTATTTAGGATTACGGCGCGCTCTGTCTTATTGTAGATCATGTCTTTCACCATCTTACCCAACTATCACGCATTATAGATAAATGGTTTTCCAATTTCGCTATCTAGACAGCTGTCACTTTTGAACAAAAACCCAGGTTGGTCGATTCCTCGTCGATCTTTAGAATTAGACGTTCCACAAACGACATTGCACCGTTTTAAAGTTCAGTTAACACAAGAACTCAAGTCGGTCGATTATCAGCAACGTCGTATTTTCGCTGATTGGATCCTTGAAATACATCAACATGATCCGAATTTTTTTCTAAAAATCAGCTATGAAGCCCATTTTCACGTCGGAGGCTGCGTTAGTTGTCGCTTTTGGGGCTAGGAAAATCCAAGAATGGTTGTTGTTAAGCTTCTCCATCGTGTCACTGTTCGGTGCGGTTTTTGAGCTGGTGGTGTGATTGGACCTTACGCATTCGAAAATGAGGCTGTTACAACTGTTACGGAGAATGGATTTCGCTACCGAGATATTATTAGTGATTTTTTATGGCCGGAATTGGAAGATATTGATGTGAACGTTTAACAAGACGGAGCTGCTTGTCATATAAGCAACGAAACAATCGCAATTTTGCAAGAAAAGTTTCCTTTTGACAAATGCTAGTAAGCTTTGGAATTCAATTTTTCGAGAAAACTATAAAAGGACGAAGCAGAGAAAATGTAATTCAGTATTAAAATGCTCCAGAGCCCTAAATAAATTATTTTTCAAGAATCTAGTTCCAAAACCTAAAAAGAAATCAACTTTGTTATTGTGAATCGAAATGTAATCGATAAATACGTTACCTGAATGATTTAATAGAAATATTCATCATATAAATCAAGTATCCAATAATTTAAATCCAATAGAATATATAATATATAAACGAATTTGGCTGTGAATTCCGAACATTCCAGAAATATTATTCTCCAAGAATCACACAAATTCCTAAAACAGAGCAAGGTCATTATAAAAGAAACATTGATAATTGATGAACAAACTCATCAATGGTAGAAATAAGTTTGATTCTGTACAACTTTCCAATTAACTTCAGAACATTTCTTGTTTACATTAGCATTACGATATTAAGAGGGAAGGTTAGGTTAGCATAGGAACATAGACATTAGATTAGTTAAGTATTCACAGATTTATATTTCAGATAACTTTGATTCAATATATATTTCAAAAATTAAATTAATAAAATTCAAATTGAACGTTCCCTTTTAAAACTAAAACAATAATATTTCAATTTTAATTTTCAATTACAAAATTTTAATATTAAGAATTAGCTGACGCAACACACAATATATTCAAATAGATACAAGTTTTCATATTAAAACTTTAAAAAGTAAATTCCATAATAATAATTCAACTCACGAAAAATGAAAAACATGTAATTTATTCCATAATGAATTGGCTCCACCAAAGTGAGGCTAATAATAAGCAATAATGATTGATCATTAATAATATTAAAAATTTCATTTTTTTATTCCATAATAAATTGGCACCCAAAACGTGGGGCTGCTAATTAATAATTTATAATATTAAATTCCATTTATTTATTTCATCATAAATTGGCGCTCAACTTGGGGCGGCTAATTAATAATAATTAAAAATCATTTATTTATTCCATAATATATATATATACAAACAGAAGAATTGAAATTATCGAAAATAATTTTTGAACAGGGATTAATTGAAACGATTTTGATATCCCAAGATTTCTTACGCTTCGGAAATATGAAATTTTACTTCTACTGACAACGCCCTTGTTTCCATAAGGTCGTTCCTTCTTGCTTGAATCTGATTGATTTATGAATTTTTCCGCTGGATGTGAATTATGAAGCAAATGTTACAAGCGAAAAAGAGACGAAACGTCCAGAAGTGCATCCCACGGATTAAGATGAATAGTAGCAGTCTTAAAAACCTCGAAATGAATGGTTTAGAAATGGAGCAAGAGTTTATATGCCTACCTCTGCCAAGAAATGTCGGAATTCCGAATGCGCATTCTAACAGTTCGTTATCTGACTGCAACGCTAACGAAAAATGGTTCCCGGTCGAAAGATAATTCATTACAGGGCTAAGTTCGGGCCATCGGTGGATAAAAATAAATTCAGTTTTCATCACTTCTCCAATTTAAATCGGTTAGTCGCGCGCGGTTGTTTGCCGCTGTTAATTACTGTGGAGACCCGGTTAGAAGATGAGAAATGTGAAGAGACCTGCATTCCGGAAGTGTGGAGTAATTCTGTTGAAAAAAATTAATGTCTAGTCGTACTTGCTTCACTCTAAAATAAACACTGTTATTTACGAGGATGTATTGACAAATTCTTAGGCTATTAAAAAAGTAAACAGTTTTAAAGTCAGTATATTTTATTATTCAACAAAGTATCCCCTCAATTTAGGTAATTTTATTACAATGAACCTGCGATGCCTCTGGACTTATCAAAATAAATTTTTATCTTGCTCTGCAAACCAGGCCTCCATCATATTTAGTTGGAAGAAAATTCACGACATCTTAAACTTTGTTGTCAGTCAAAGAAATATTATGAGAGTTGAACGGAGCCAGATCAGGTGAATAAGGGTGTTGTTTGAGTAATCCAAACTTTAAATCACAAATTGGCCGTATGGCAGTATGTCAATTGTGTGCTATGGCAAAACAAAACATTTTTGAATATCATTCCGCGTCTTCTCTCAATTTTTTGTCGTAGAATAGTAACGTCCAATAGTTATTCAATGTTATTACTCTACCTTTATCCAGATGATATGTCATGTTTACTTCATGACAATTCCCAAATTTCGTCCATACTAACAATATGTTTTAAAAATTCTCCATCCTTTCCAAACCTAGAACAGATCTAGCACGATGCTTCTACTTTTGCACGCTACTGGTCAGCATGAATACATTTCATGTCATAAATTCATGACGGACAGGGAATTTGGCCTTCCTATCGGCTTTCATCATCAATGGGAAATTACATCTTTTGAACCTTGTAATCCAAAAAATCACGGTCGCATACAAAGCTATTGTCAAGGTTCTTAAGCATAACTGCTTACCTTTAAACTCCTTCATGCTTGATGAAAGCAGTAATCGTCCTTGAACATGCATCGCAGACGAATTACCTCTTTTTGTGAGTGGAAAGGCATTTGTCCAGCGGGACTTGAAAAAAAGTGCGGTCTAAGTTGTAGAACCTGTAAGATTTTCCGTTTATTCGTTATATAGGAAAGGAAAATCTGATAATTCTGAATTTCGCAGGATTTTTGGAGATCATAGACAATAATTAGACACGCCCTCCTGCCACAAATGTCATATCGGTTCATTTGACCTACCGGCTCATTGAAGTACACGAAACATTTTATCAATCGATTATATTGATAAATTGACTAAGCTAGTTATCATTGTTATTGTTCCTTCCTGTGATATCGCAATATTTCCTTCGTCCGTGGAACTGGTCTAGGCTAATTAGGTATCAATACATCCCCATACTCGAAATATAGATGTTCGAAACTGTGTTCACTGATTTGATATTTTTGAAATTTCACTAGAAGTTCTGTTAGATGGTGGTGCCCTATAAAAAAGGCGAAATTTCATTACTTCAAGGAAGGACTAGGAATTAATCATTTAAAAGCCTGCTGGATGGGATTGTCCAATTTTATTTCTCGTTTAGTTTGTACGACGAATAATTCATTGACATATGTCCGGTACTTTTTTGACGCAGTAATAAATTTCTCATATCGCTCTTTTATGCTCCTCTAACCGCTTCTTTGAATTTTCTATGTATTCTATTCTATAACCTAATTTCTACGCAACTGCGCGTATTTGGTCCACTCAAAACCTTTCATTTTATCCGTGTAACATTAGACCTCAGGATGCTCATGGAGAGTTCCTATGTAATGGAATATTCGTTGAAGTAGTAGGAATAGAATGCCGGCGCATAGAATCGCAAGCGAATCGGATGACAGGGCAACCTTCAAACTGGACGAATCGTATTGAATCGAATTTAAAACCCTTGAGAATCGAACTTGATATCGGAAACTGGAACAGTTCCGTTGTGTGCATACCGGCAAATCACCGAGAGATCAAAATACTCGGAAAAATGGGACTGCATTAACGGTTTTAACGCACTCCTCTGGTTTCTTCGTAACTAGTTTCTGTTATTCCGTAGGTCTTTGTGTCTAGTTTTTGTTCTTGGATTTGAAACAATTTCTCTAGAACGATAGGATAGGAGGTCAAGTCGACAAAACACTGTTTTTTATTTTTGTTAATAAACAGTTTGATCACAAGGTCATGGTCAATTGGTCGCTGTACTTTCCGCATTCAAAAAGGATGTGAAAGAAAATGTTTAACCTAATCTGCCTAATATTTTTCTATCTTGGAGATCAATTAGGTTTATCAAAAACACTTACTTCTTGATATCTTGAACCTCCCACTAATAGTGTAATTAGAAGGGACATGTTTTAAACATCAATATGTTAGGTCTATGAGATAAACCAAATCTGCCTGAAGGAAATGACAAATTAATACTAATAAATCAAGTTTATTAACATTAGTGTGAAGATAAAGTCACGAAAGTGGCATTTACAATTCGCCACGCTCAAATCATGGAATATTTATGTATACATTAGAAGACATTCTTGATATATAAAGTCCGCCTAGAAAGTATCTTGAATTTATTATTTTGCATAATTTAAATATACTTCTTTTTGTTACATTCTAAGACAAATGTAATCTATAAACTAGGTTGTGCAGATAATCGGCTATGGCCAAAGTTGCATAGCAACACTATTTGTCAAATATTGTTGATTGTTAACAGGTATACAATTCATGAAATGAATTATTAAAAAAAGAAAACAGGTAGAATATTTGTATAGGAAAGGTATTAGAAACGTGCAATTAACTGAACTGGAAAAAGTGCTGCATATGAGATAATAAAGAGGATAAAAATATAAATATCTCAGCGTGGTGCTACGCCTCTCTGTATGGTACCATTAATAGTGAAAAGTATTGTGGTATTCTAAACGATTTTCTCCTTGAAACGGCGCATGGTTTATACCTAGAGGAGTGGCGTTTTCAGCAGGATAATGCAAGATGCCATACTTCGGCCTATACTCAAGCTTGGATGTAAGAACACCAAGTGACAACCATATTATGGCCAGCAGCTCCACCAGATCTTAGTCGCATTGAAAACATATGGGGACTAAAGAAGATTGAAGTTGGACGAGCAGCGCCACGAAATAAAGATGATTTAATTCAGTCAGTTTTACAGTCCTGTACTACCATCACCGAAATTTATGGAGGTGATCTAGTTTCGGGTGTACTTCGACGTTCAGGCAAGTGTTTACAGTTAAATGGAGGTTCTATAAGTAAACAAGATGAATATTCCTTTATAATTTTTTAATTCAAGAATTAAAAATATATACTAAATAATTATAATTGAGCTTTGTTTTTTCGAAATACTTTCTAGACGGACTATAAATGTGAAAGATTATTTCTATCCAATATCTCTTAACCTTCCCCTAAATTTCGTTTGGTTTGTTAAGTTCAAATTGTATTGCTAAGTGTATTTCCTTTAGTATTGAAAATGAATTGAAAGAATACGAAACATATGTCAATAACATGATTGAATATTGAAACTTAAGCCAAGTGTTTGTCTTTATTAATTAGTTCAATGATATGTCATATAATAATAATAATATGGAGTTTATTGGTTCAAAAACTACTTATAAACTCTGGAAAAAAATTGTGGAGTTATTCATGATAATTGTGTACCTACAGCTATTTCAACTAAAAATTCTCTTCTAAAAACTAAACATTAAATATGTTTCTAAAGTGCAATCAATTCGATTCATCTGCGTCAGCTTCCGGACAATCGTATACGAATTTCCCATTAGCCTATTAATGAATGCCACCCATTCCGTCAACAACGGTTTTTTTTTCGGACAGCCTCGGTAAAAGTAACTTGGCGAAACGCGTGCACGCTCAACGCGAATGAGTCACCACACCATTCCAATCGAGTAGGCCGCGAACAGACAAGGAAAATCGCAACATGGGTCTTTGAACCCCAGACCTGGATATCAGACTGCATGACGCCTTCTCCGTGGACTCGGTACCTTCGTCCAGGCGACCAACTACTCTTTAATAGCCCTCCCTTCTTGTCGCTTTTTATTGACCTAATGACTGAATTTGAATTAATTCGTGTTTAATGGGAGCCGCTTCCGTTTTGGACAGTGCGGAATAGAGTTTACACCATGGTTTTAAATGAAAAAAGGCTCTGTGATGGTTTAAACATCTTGCAACGTGAATGACGAAATCGTGTAACAGTGGAGCGTTGATGTAAAAAGATTGGTTTTACGGCATTTCAGGGCATTAAACTCATAAAGTGTGCGCGTCATCGCGTAAAAAAATTTGAAGCTTAAAAGTTTGTCATTTTTTCCAGATATTAGTATTTGGTGCATTGTGAGCCAAATTGTCACAAAAATTACTCAATTGTAATTATTTATTATATATTTTTAATTCTTGAATTCGAACATTATAACAAAATATTCATCTTATTTACTTATAAAACCTCCATTCAACTGTAAACACTTGACTAAACGTCGAAGTACACCCGAAACTAGATCCTCCATAATTTTCGGTGATAGTAGTCCAGGACTGTAAAACTGACTGAATTGAATCATCTTTATTTCGTGGCGCTGCTTAATCAACTTTAATCTTCGTTAGTCCCCATATGTTTTCAATGGGACTAAGATCTGGTGAAACTGCTGGCCATGAAATGGTTGTCACTTAGTGTTCTTGCATCCAAGCTTGATTATAGGTCGAATTATGGCATCTTGCATTATCCTGCTGAAAACGCCACCACTCTGAATATAAAGCATGCGCCGTTTCAAGGAGAAAATCGTCACTATTAATGGTACCATCAACTTATACAGAGACTCGTAGCACCACGCTGAGATATTGCTCCCCAAACCATTATTTTGGTAAGAAATTTGAAAGGTAACAGGTTGCATATTGTTTTATATGTCTACTAAAATTGAAACAATGTTTTCTAAGACATTTATTTAATTCAGTTTTTTTTTGTTTTTAAGAAATTTTGTAAAATTGAAAGTTGTAGTGAGATGTAACAGAATTACTATGTTTGATATTTAAGATATTGAAAAAGCCTTCTATGAAGTAAAACCCCAAGCTTTTTATTTTTTAAATTTAAGTAAATTGAGAAATTCATATTTTTTTGTAATAATTTTTAAATAATATTTAAATAAGGTTATTCAGATTTTCACAAATTTTTATTGTTATGTTTACAACAAGTAAGGACTGATTCAATTCAATAATAGTGATAATTTTTGTTACGTAAAATGTTGAATTACTCAACATCTCATACTGAATAAAAAACAAATTGAATGGTGTCCCTATTAGAGTGCTAATTTTCATACGCTTTACAAAATCCATTTGTTCAATAAAATAATAAAAAGAGGTTTTGAGGTTTTTTACTTGAGTTTTATTATTATCCTGATACTCCTAGATCTTCTGTGAAGATCCCTCAGAAGCTTTTTCAGCTTGTGCGAGTTAAGGGTTCAGTTGTGTTCTGGGTAGGCTTTGTTACTGCGATCTTGCGCCACTTTAGGTCACAGCACTGTTAATTTTTGACCAAACAGTGAAATAGCGGCATCCGTCCAACTAGAAAATTTCTTTTCCACCTGAACAGGATTCGAACCCGGACCTCCCGGTCACAAGCCCGATGCTCTCCCACTGAGCTATCCACACTCATGATAGAATGATAATTTGAAAATTGAGGAAGTTGTTTTTGAAGAAGTTCTTGAGATATTTTTTTGCATTTTTGGAAAGGAATTTGGTTTTAATGAAAGAAGGTAAAAACAAACTTTTGTCCCATTCAAGTATCTATTTAGTGGGTTCAATTGATAATTTATATTTCTTTTGATTTTTTATTCCCTAAGGTACTATGTGATAAGTGTTTAATTCTATATGTCTACTAAATTGACACAGTGTGCTCTTAGACATTCATTTGATTTAATTCTGAAAGTTTTTGAATACAAATTTTTTGAAATTAAAATTTGTAGGAGGTTAACAGAATAAATCAATGGTTCAAACTCATAATAATGAAAACATGTGACACTCGTCACTAAAAATCCGTCTCTCGGAGCAGCTTCCACAATTTACTGCCACAACTGTCTCCGGCCAAACTTTTTTTTTCTGCCAACGCGTTCAATCGCTGCCGCCTTGCAGTCCTTGACAAGAAACACCGATATCTTCACTTTGCTGACATTTGCCGTCCCTCACCCCAAAGTAGGTATTTTATCTCAACGAGAGGCACCTGCCTTGTCGGCGATGTCTTCTTCTTGTTGGTCCCTTGAATGTTATCCCGCTGCCGTCACATATGGGATATTAGGTGAAATGCCAGTTTATATGAATTTAATATGTGGGCGCTTACCAGGTGCCCCATTCACCTTCAACCGGTCGGGAGAACTATGATTCATTTCGGCCTGTTGCTACTCCATTAAAGAATCGAGGTCGGGATCTTTTGTTTCTAAAAATATCGCTACCTGAAATAACTACGCGTAATTTTTCTATTATTTGTGAATGATGGAGGAAAAGTTTATAAAAAACTGTACCTATAACTCTTATCCCACAATTTTTTTTGTGTTTCGAAACTTTATTGTGAGAAACTGGTGTTCGAACCATGATTAGTTTATCGTGGTAAATTTTACAGATAATAGCTGGAATAATTCTCCGAAACCTCTACAGATTTAATCTTAAAATCCCTTGAAAACGTTCCAGAATTAAATTGAATGAAATGTCTTAGAAGTCACTGTTTCAACACATATGAGCGGCAGCTTACCAAGTATTTACCAAAATTATCTAAATCCATCGAACAAATTTGTTTTGGGTGATGGATTTAAATAATTTCGGTCAATACTTTATGTTTTCTTTTGATTCTTTATCGTATTCCTTGTTTTTAACACCTGTTGGAGTTAACATCTTGTGAAAAATGTTTCATAGTATTTTCGAATAATAAATTCGTTTAAATCTGAAAAATTGTAAGATGGTGATAAACGTCTTTGAGGGCATTTTTACCTGCAGCAATTTTTTGTAAATCGAAAATACTATACACTTGATTTAACTCCAACAGATCTTAAAAGCAAAATGCAAGAAAATGATTATTGAATCCACCATAAACGACGCATTTTCTTGCGCATCAGTCAAAACAAATTTGATTTACAATTTGCGTGCAATTTCCAATCAATAAACAGTACCCTTATATGAAACAACATGTTATGAATCGGGCCCCATGTTATGGGCCAATGTAACCCATATATAATATTATATATAACCATATTATGAGTTGTTTTCCCTCATAATAAAATAATATTAGGAGTACAAATAAGTTTCCGCCGTTTTTTAACACAAATTGTTTATGAATCATTCCTAATGATTTTAAACGATGTGAGACTGCTTGCTGAGTGACTTCTAATGTTAGAGCAAGTTCTTTTTGTGTTTGAGATGAATCTTCCTCCAATAATTCCTCCAATTCTGCATCCTCGTAAATTTTTGGCCTTCCACTGCGATCTTTGTCTTCTACGTCGAAATCATCGTTTTCAAACTTTTGAAACCACTCTCGACACGTTCTCTCACTCAAAGCACCCTCACCATATGCTTCTACGAGCAATTGATGCGCCTCAGCAGCAGATTTCTTTAAATTAAAGAAGTAAACTAATATTTCCCGCAAATGACGCTTACTTGGCTCAAATTTTGACATTTTCAACTTATAAAAATTATATTTTACCAATATAAAATCAATGATATTAATAGGTTATGTTGTTCTTGAATGTTCAAACTATTTTTTAAGCCGGTTATCATCTGCGAAAGCTAACCGAAACTCCGTGCCGCGCCATCTACAATAAAACGGCGGAAACTTATTTGTACTCCCAATAAGATTCGGTTTTTTACTTGATACTTGAACTTCAGAATTAAATCAATGTCTAATAATAAGCACTGTTTATATTTAATAGACGTATAAAAATCAAAATTCACTATACAATATCAAATGGAATAAAAAACCCAACAAAAATAAATTATTAATTAAAATTAAAAATAAGTTATATCGAATGTTACATTCCAAACATACGCACCTGAACTCGAATGTAAAGTTGAACTGACCTTATCTGAATTTTAATTGTTTTTGAGGATATGCTACATGTTTTTGAGAGTGTTTGAAGTAACTTATTTAAATATTTAAACATATTAAATATTTCAAATAAATTAGTTTTGGAGAAGTTCTTAAAATTATGTGGTGTATTTTTGAAAATATTTAGTTTTCATAAATATAAGACCAGAAACTGAACATGTCAAATGTTTGTCAAAGGCAAAACATACGTACCACGGCCTTTCTGACGAGTTCAGGTGCGTATGTTTGGAACGAAACATTGTGTATTACTTATTTTCAATTTTAAATAATAATTTATTTTTGTTGGGTTTTTTATTCCATTTGATATTGTATAGTGAATTTTGATTTTTATACGTCTATTAAATATAAGCAGTGCTTATTATTAGACATTAATTTAATTCTAAAAATTTTTAAAAGAATTTTTTTTGAAATTAAAATTGTAGGAGACTAAAAGATTAAATCTGTTTTGATATTCAAAGTTTAATAAAAGATAATATTAAAAGACTTGAAGTATGATAGAGTCCCTAGATCTTACAAAGGTTTTACACTGGCTGATTTGTGGTCTCACATGTTCCAAAGATGAGTAAACAGAAAATAAATTTAGTTTAATAAACCCAACGGCAATCACCGTGTGTATCCAATGTTCAAATTCTCGAATCTCGATGAGCGGTGACTGTGAGTAAATGATGTCTCCTTGAAAGGCTTTAATAGATTTTATCCAATCTTCAGAAATTCTTGTGAGAAGAGAGAAAAAGGCAATCTTCGATGGTTTTTATACATGGAAAGTGGAATCCATATAAGAGGAATGTTAACAAAATATTCTCTTTTGTTTTACTGAAGCTTTTACACCCAAAGTCTTAGATATAATCAAATAAAAAATTTCCTATAGCAGTATTGAAGGTATTTAGTCTCAAGAGGGGGCCTAATTCGAAAATACATTAAGCAAAGAAAGTAAAGATGCTCGATCATTTAAAAAGCCCGCTGGAAGGGATTATTGAAATTTTCCTTGTTTCTAGTTGGCGACGAATCGACGCTGCTGCTAAAACTGACGTAGCTTTACCCAAGTGCAGTTTATCTGCCAACCGGTCGAGTGCATTAATACTAGATCTGCGCAAGCAATAGGAGAGGCAGTTTATGACATGTTAGATTCCTCGGATTCGTGGTTTCTAGCATCGAGTTGTACTCTTCTTGGCTATAGTTAGCTTTCAAAGGTTCCGTATGGTAACAGGATCGATTGAGATTTGCCTCAGTGGTTTGGTGGGTCTTGACAATACGGTTCGATGAATGTGATCGAACTAATTGAGAGACTTCTTAGGGCTTTGTGGATCTTAACGATACGGTTAACACCGTTGGTGCTCGAACCAGGATTGATGGTCTTATTTCTCAGTGATTTAAGGGTCTTGATGATACGACTGGCTCTTAGTGCTCGAACCAGGATCAGTTGAGGCATCTACTTTTGCCGGTTTGTCGGTCTTGAATTTGCAATTGGATGATGGAAATAAGCCCCTTCGGCGTGTGAGTTGTGTCCCTACAACTCGGAGTACTGACCTGCATAGCCAGTAGAGGTTGGTAAGTACTTCGCTGCAACCATTTACGGTGTTGATTCTCGAATTGAAGCCTACTGAAAGCAAGAGGTTTCTGCCCTTTGCGAAATTATAGGGCGTAAGTACTCTGCAGCTTAGTTGACACAACTGTTTTCTACAATTTCGCGTAGTTTGAACGCCATTTGTCACTTAATTACATTTCTCCATTTTGTCAGTTCATCAAGTGTGTTCTGGGATTTTAACATTGGTATAAAATATTTAACGAAAGGGCTTACAATGTTACAGAAGGCTAACAGCGAATCGATTTTATCAATAATCCGTGCGCATGAGTGGAACAATATATATATAGCAAATATATATTTGCCTCAACGTCTCCAACCGAACTTAACATCGCTTAAGTAATGATGTAATTATTTTGAATGAAATGCCACATGGACATAATTTGGGGCCAAATTGTTTCAATCAGTCGTAATGCATCAATCCTTGGGTATTTTTCTGCTATGCACACCTACATTCTGTCAAGAAAGTACCGGGAATTATCGATTTAAATCTGGCGGGGCAATGAGGCAGGTAAATTTTTTTTTTCCTAGGTTGGTACCACTGTCCTTAATTACTATGCCAAGCTTGAGCGGGATCTGTCAACTAGTGTGTTTGCAACAGCTGATTAAGTCAGTCGATGTCAGAGTGCGTGCCGATTTTTACTATGGGTGATACATTGAGCAAAGAATTTGTTTAAAGTTTTGTGTTGCAAATGAATTTTCGTGTGCCGATGCATTGAAAATGTTGCAAAAGGCCTTTGGTGATAATGCTCTATCGAAAATTCGTGCATATCAGTGGTACAGAGCCTTCAAGGACGGTCGTGAAGTGGTCGCCCATCGACGGCTTCGATCGAAGATAACGACGATAAAATTAAGGAAAGGGTGCTAGAAAACCGTCGTACCAGCTTGAGAGAGATAGCACATGATCTTAAGATATCCCACGAGTCCGCACGTACGATTTTGATTGATATTTTGGGCATGAGAAAGGTGGCCGCACGACTCGTACCGAAAGACCTGAATTTTCTTCAAAAACGTCATCGCGAACAGGTTGCTTCAGACATGCTGGATCGCTGTAATTCCGATTCTACATTCATGGAACGCATTATAACTGGTGATGAGACCTGGGCCTACGAGTACGATATGCAAACAAGCCAGCAATCATCGGAATGGGTGGCAAAAAATGAGCCGAAACCGAAAAAACCACACCAAAGCCGCTCGAAAATGAAGGTGATGCTCATTGTTTTCTTCGATATCCGTGGCGTGGTGCACTACGAATTCGTTCCAGAGGGTCAGACGGTAAACAAGGAGTATTACCTAGGCGTTATGAAACGTTTGCGTGAGCGTATCCGTAAGAAGCGGCCAAATTTGTGGGCGAACAACTCATGGATTTTGCATGACGATAACGCGCCTTCTCACCGAGCTACGATTGTGACTGACTTTCTCGCCAAAAACTCAACAAACGTGCTTCAGCAACCACCGTATTCGCCGGATTTGGCTCCCTGCGACTTTTTCCTCTTCCCAAAACTAAAATTGCCCTCTTCGTGGCACCCGTTTTGAGTCGATTGAAGCCATAAAACAAAATTCGGCGCAAGAGCTAAAGTCCATCCCGGAAAGCGCCTATAAAAAATGTTTCGATAATTGGAAGTGCCGTTGGCATAGATGTATTGGAGCAAATGGAGCCTATTTTGAAGGCGACCCAATAAATTTTGACGATTAAATGTAAAAATGTTGTTTTAATTGAAAATTCCCGGTACTTTCTTGACATAGTAGTAAATCGCATAGAAAGGCCAAGAAAAATCTTGCAACCAATCGCTGTTTATTCAACTGGGAATAAAATACCGATTAACTGTAACCATCTCGTATTTTTCTCCTTCTTAGAGATCTTATTAACTGAAAATCATTTCAGAGGGGTCGGAGTTCAGATCGTGCCATAAATTCAGAAAACGGTCGAATAAGGAGTCGAGGAAAGAACGTGCTTTATTATTTGTCAAACTCCCAGCATGATCGCAGTTGATAATATGATTAAGCTTTAATAAGAACCAACGGACATTTCTCATAATTTCATGCGATTTATCAATTCAGCGGGGACGGGAGGAATTTATGAAATGAACTTGAACGATCTGTCTGCGAGAATGCGGAATGGCTGCAATAAGATATTGCATCATTCCTCTTTTGCGATGCAAAATTAACGTTTTAATCCCTACTGGAAGAAATCCATCTTTGTCGACTTTCTCTTGGATTGTAAATACGTGTTGTCAGGTAACCATGTGACATTGGAAACCTGAACTGTACGTCAAGGATAGTCTGGAGTTTTAAAATACCCCTTATACAACTGACAAAGAGCAACAAATCAATTCTAGTTGGTAATAATGCTTGCTAAAATTAACTGCTTATTTTAATTTCCAATCCAGCCTATGTTATTGAGCAATCCGATATTTCCTTTATGCTTGATCATATTGGTCCAACGCCATTCAAGGCTCAATGCATTGCAATTTGGAGGCTGTAGACTGCCATGAAGCGGCAAAGCATATCTTACATTGCGTTACACAGCGTTGAATGGCTACACACTGCGTTGAGAGGCAACACATTATGTTGAGTGACGACATACTCCCTTGAGTACGGGTGTCTGCTGTAGCGAAGGGCTTACTCCCTTAAAACTGACGTTACTCTACCTTATTGCACTTTAAACTTTCGGATTTTTCTGTCCAATGGCCGAATGCGTTATGTAATCTACTGCGTGAGAGAGTGCAGGCCCACAGGGAATATTCGTACTTTCTGACCACCCAGTTGGTGTTGTACTCGAGAGAGTAGTGGTTGAAAGTCTACATGCTAGACTAGAAGGGTACACACAACCTGCTTTCGGGTGTTGTGGAGACTGCTTAGTTGTCACCTGGTGAAAAAGCCACGCTCACATGCCAGTTACTACAATGGTGGTATTTACAGTGTGTTGAGAGACAATGCGTTAGGTAGCCTACTTCGAATGGAGATACACTGCCTTGAGTGGCGATTCATTGTATCGAGTGGCGATAAACTGTGTTGAGTCACAAACTGCGTTTATTGGCTGCTTTGAGTAGCAACACAATGATTTCAGTGACGATACACTGTGTTGGGTGGCGAAACACTGCATAATCTGGCGACCCCCTACGTTAAATGGCGATACACTGCCGAGGTACGATACTATAGTCCGAGAGCTGGCACGAATTTTAGGGTAGGTATTTGAGGCAAGCTGAAAACTTGTCTGATACCTCTCCTATTATATCCCAACTCGGGATTGCAGACCTGGCTGGTGAGTAGCGGGGCTAAATCAACCCCTACATTTTTAAAAATATTATTTTTTTTCCCCAAAAATATATTTTACGCAATTTATATTTGTTGCAATGTAATTCTTAATGAATACGAAATAAAAATAAGCCAGATAATTTAATCGGGGTTTTAACATTGCCAGACGCCTGCAAAAATATTTTGCAAAAAATTATAAAAAATGTTTTTGAGGCAGCTTGAAATTTTAATGGAGTGTTATTTATAACTAAAAAATAAGATTCCCAAAAAGACAGATCATTTCGGTGGGGCTTTCTACCTGTCAGGCGATCCATTAAAATTTCAAGCTGCCTCAAAACATTTTTTATAATTTTTTGCAAAATATTTTTGCAGGCGTCTGGCAATGTTAAAACCCCGATTAAATTATCTGGCTTATTTTTTTCGTATTCATTAAGTATTACACTGCAACATATATAAATTGCGTAGTGCCTCAAATATATTTTTGAGGAAAAAAAAATAATATTTTTAAAAATGTAGGGGGGGTTGATTTAGCCCCGCTACTCACCAGCCAGGTCTGCAATCCC
Source organism: Megalocaria dilatata (assembly GCA_034642435.1). Lineage (NCBI taxonomy): Eukaryota > Metazoa > Arthropoda > Insecta > Coleoptera > Coccinellidae > Megalocaria > Megalocaria dilatata. Next base: position 33,437,766 of record CM067857.1, on the reverse strand, counting down.
GAGTTGGGATATAATAGGAGAGGTATCTGACAAGTTTTCAGCTTGCCCCAAATACCTACCCAAAAATTGGTGCCAGCTCTCCTACTACTAGGTGTAGAAGTATCGGGTGTTTTTTTTAGAGTGATAGAACTTTAAATTGAAATAAAACACATTTAAATTAAGATTGAAGCCATTTTTTTTTCATTTGAAAGATAATTTTATGACATTCATGTTTTCAAAATAATTTCCGGCCTATGTCCACCACGACTAACTCTGAAGAACCGCATTCGACCAGACCAATTTTGGACCACTATTTCGAGTAATTCAGGCCTTATTTCATCAATAACACGAGTTATGTTGGCTTCCAAAGCTCTTGACATAACCCCAATGAAAATAATCCAGTGGAGTTATGCCGCATGATCTTGGACCATTTCTGGAAATAATGTTATCGCCAAATCTTTTTTTTTCAATAAATCAATTGTTACGGTAGCATGAGGTGTAGCACCATCTTGTTTGAACCAAAACACTTCTGGGTCGATACCATTCAAATTTTGAAACAAATAATCATTGATCATCGATCTGTAACGAGCACCATATACGGCAATTTTGCTTGTTCACATAGCCGTTCAAACAGAAATGAGCTTCATCACTAAACATAATTTTACGATAAAAAAGTGGACAAACTTCAAGCTGTTCTAGTGCCCAATCAGCAAACAAACGACGTGGCTTTAGTTCTTGAACCAGTTGGATCTTGTACACAGAGTCCAACCTGTTGTGAACGTCGACAAATAGACAAATCTGGATCACCATTAACACTATGACTTACAGCAGCGATATTTTCTTCTGTACGTACAGTTCTTTGTCTTGTTCTTGTTATTGCATCGAGTAGAGAAAATGTTGTCCGAAATCTATCGATAGTTCGACGAATAAGCTGCTCTGATAGACAATTATGTAAACCATAAATTTCGCGAAGTGCTCTATAAGTTTGGAGAATAAAACACTGATTTTGAAAATAAATTTCAACAATTTGTAAACGCTGTTGCGGCGTGAGTCTTTCCATGATAATTTTGTCAATGCTTACTGAACAGAAATGTCAAAACAACATGGCTTCTATCTTCTGTCAAATCACAGTGATCCCTAGCGAAAGTTCCATCACTCTAAAAAAACACCCGATATTAAACCGGAATTTCCCCATAGGTGCTAGCTATCAGGGAATGTAAGATAGATTTTGCAGCGCTATAATCTCTCTCTAATACCTTACGAATATTTGCAACACACAACAACCCAAAATCCACACACCAATATATTTTTCTATGTAAATTAAAAACAAATTTCATAATTTGTAGATCTGACATAAGTGTGATATCAGAAAATTTTTCTTACTACAAAAAACGTAACATTTTGCTCGAACGGTAATATTTACCGTCAAAAAATACAGTCTAATTAAGAGCACCGATTAATTACTTGTAAATTTTAATATGAACAGGATTTCGTTTATAAATATGAAACTCGATTTTATCGAGTTTAATTACACACAACAGAGGAAATGGTAGTTTTATTTGATACGTCTTCATTTCTTTTTTTTGGAAAGTAATATAACCGTTTCCTTTGAAAGTACCCATCTACCAAACGGTCAACTTTTTCTACTGTGAGATCAGTAATGACACTTATCGTTTCCTTTGTGAAACGACGATCTCGAATTAATTAACTGTCGAGTTGGACTATTATTTTCATATAACTTCTTCATTAATTATGTTATTCCTTATTTTTGAATTTATTGGTTTAATATTTTTCTCTACTTTCAGTGCTTTGGTTCTCATGAAATGTTGCGTAAACATTTCTTTACATTTACGTCAAAAGAAAACATTATGTTTTGTTTTGATTCTTTATTAGTTAATTGCCGCTCGCATGTGTGTATAAAGTGAAATAGTGTTTTCTAAGCCATTTTATTGAATTTTATTCCAAAAAGCTTTTAAGAGATTTTTCAGATTAAATCTGTAAATGTTTCGGATAATTATTAGTAAGATTCAGTTTAATGTTTCAACTTTAAATGGCATGTAACATTAACATAATTTATCCACTACCAAAATGGGGTATTTTCAGAAAATATTGGGTTGTTCGGAAAGTAATTTCGTTTTTTTTTTTTGGGAAAATGAAAGACAATTTTCGTATAATGAATAAACATTTTATTAAATTATATATTAGCCGTTCTGGTAGTAGCATGATCCCACGCTCATAGAATGTTTGGTCTTTGCTGGCAAAAAACTGATCCAGGTGGTTTTTGACCTCTTCATTTGAAGTAAAGGTTTTACCGTCCAAGACATTTTGCAATGACCAGAATAAGTAAAAATTCGAAGGCGCCAGATCTGGAGAATGTGGTGGGTGTGGCAGTGTATCCCATTTAAGCTGTAAAACCTTTGGCGAGTAACCAAACTTGTATGAGGTCGCAATATCTTGGTGGAACACTACACCTTTTCTGTTGATTAATTCTGGCCTTTTCTGTTGAAGTGCATCATTCTGCTTGTCCAACTGATGACAGTAGACTTCCGAATTAATTGTTGTGTTATCCAGTAAAAGCTCAAAATTCCTTTAAAATTCCACCAAACAGACAGCATCACCTTTTTTTGATGGATATTGGCTTTAGAAATGCTTTGAGCCGATTCATCATTTTTGCTTCAAGGTCTCTCTTGCATTTGACATTGTTATTTACGATACAATTTTCGTCCCCAACAATGATGCGCTTCAAAAATGGATCATTTTCTTGACGTTTGAGAAGCGAATCACAGGCATCAACGCGACGACACAAATTTCTCTGCGTGAGAACATGGGGAACCCATATATCAAGCTTCGAGGTTAAATCCAGGCCTTTCAAGTGGTCATAAACAATTTAATTCAATAAATTTAACCTCTCTCCGATCTCACGTATTGTTACTCGCCGATTTGCATCAAGTAATGCATTTATCGTGTCTTTATCACCTTCAATCGGCCTTCCGGAATGTGGTGCATCCTCGACATCAAAATTGCTGGATCGAAATTTTGCAAACCAGTTCTGGCACTGGCGTACTGTCAACACATCTTCTCCATATACATCGGTTAATTTCTTTCAGGCTTGAACAGCATTTTTACCTTTTCTATAGTAAAAAAGTACAATATGACGAAAACATAATGATTATGCGACTTATAGTAAGTGTGAAGTTGAGTTCGAAAAAATACAATTAAATCCTCTGTCGGGAAAAGATGAAATGACTTTCCAAACAACCTTATACTTTGAATTCCTTGCATATAGAGTTTAGTATTTAAGACCAATTTTCACTTGTTGGTAACTGAAATTTTCACAAATTTTTTGTGAATGCAGTTTGGAAAGTGCGTTCACAAAAATGTTAAAGATATAAATTTTTAGTAGTAAAATGGTAATTTATAAGAACTTTATTTAATCATGATTCTTGGAACCAAATAACCTTTTGTTTTTGTTGTAACTCACCAGTATACTTACACTATGCATAAACTTCTTTGTAATTGGTTCCGAGAAAAATGTTTATGTAAAATTTAAGTAATGTAGCTTGATTCAACATTTAAGGACACTATTTTATCGTATATTGGACCTTATTTCCAGGTACAATGCAAATTCTTCTTATTGGATAGAGTAGTCCGTTATTTTGTCATAGTTCATTGGTGACTAACAAGTTGAATCTCAAAGGTTTTTTATTTATTTATGGAGGGCTTCGATTTGAAAAGCGGGGAATGCCAAAGGTCCGTCTGGTGCGTTTAATAGTTTTATTGCCGAATCGTGATAATTTTTGTGAATTGTATTGATTCCAGGATGTCAAGTTTCTAGCTTTTCGTTTCCAGGTGTAGTATTTTAAGATTATCTACTTCTGGGAGATTTATTCAGATTAAAATCTGTAGAGGTTCTGATGAATTAATTCCAGCTATTATTCTGTAATATGCAAATACTTCTTCGTAGTAATTTTCAATTTATATACTTTAATAATTTGTTTCGATAAAATGTTTCGCTGAATTAGGTATTTTTCGATCCGAAGTTTGATGCTTTTTGAACCATTTTGTGAAAGTAATTCAGGTTAATCCTACATATACTGGACTGCACTCATGAAAACTTAATTTATAAACTCCTGCATTATTAGGCCAGTTGTTTTTCTTTTAGTATTAAAAAAGAGATTGGAAATTTTATAAGAGGGTTTGAAATCTAATTTTATGTTAGTTTTTTAAATTATTTGTGAAATTGTTCCAAAATATGTTAGTTCTAAAATTTTTTTGGTACTGTTTTCTGTTTTGGAAGTGGGTTATGTTTGTTTCAGAATGAGTTGCTTATGTGCTCTTGTTCCAGGAACAGCATGCTATCGTGTTTTCCAAATGTTTGTCTGTAATTCTCGAATTTTGAACCGAAAATGGTCTTCAACGATTAGGTTGGATTCATTGATGAAGAATCCGAGGTCAAAAAGAGAAGCCGGACAACACTTTGAACGTCTCTTGGATCATTAAAATAAAGAAATATGTACTTAATATTACCTCTGATAATTTGTCACCGCTTACTGAACAGAAATGTCAAAACAATATGGCTTCTACCTTCTGTCAAATCACAGTTATCCCTATCAAAAGTTCTATCACTCTTAAAAAACACCCGATATGTAAATTGTCGGTATTTGTGAAGAAATATTTGTGCAGGTAAGACTCAGTTTTATGTTTCAGATGAATTATAGATAACTTAAAAACTTTGGTTTCCCTCTTGTTATGAATCAAATAAAAGAAATATAGGATATTTTATTTCAATTCTGAACCGAATTCAAAATTAAGGAGAACAATCGACTTTCCATCATTAGCGTCAACCACCCCATTCCTTCGAATGTTATTAAAAATTACTACTATGCCGGTTTATTGCCTTCATAACATCAAGTGGGTACATCGTACACCATTATTATTCTCAAAGAGCATTATGCTTTGGTGCTCACGAATAACAAATGCAAGAACACGTTCCTGAAACTGTAAACATGCCTGAAACGTTGTCGGTAATGTTTCGTTTTGCGTGCCTCAACTAGTCTTTGTTCAGACTGAATAATTTATTGCATATATATATGACTGGATCTATTCTCGAAATAATCAGAATTTCGACGACCTGCTAATTTTGGGAAACTGCCATATCTGAAAATCCTGCAGGGTCTGCGCTTTATTCTTCAATACTAAGAAGTACAAGTAGTAAAGTTGAAAACTGATTGTTTTATGAAACTGAATACTGAAGAATACAGAGTGTAGCTATTATTTACCAAAACGTTGATCTATTGAGTATTAACGGTCCTGCAATAGTGTGTTGCGCTTCCATAGCTATCGAAGCAAACTTCCTAGAAATTTCGTTCAAAAGCAGGCTTCTTGCGCTTCCTTTCTGCACCTCAGGAAATTATTTTCTAATATACAGGGTGTTAACAAAAAAAATTCAACAAATGCTGGATTTGTTAAATGGACCACCCCATATATTTTCAAAGGCTTTAAACATCTCTATCTTGACGCAAAATATCAGAGATATTTTTCCAACTGTACAGATCTTATTCAGAGAAAACTGGAATAAGTTGAGGGAACAGTAGTTCGCTAAAAGTCTTCTACCTTTTCCCAGAATCAATCGTAACACGAATTTAATCAGAAATTTTTTAACTGAATTTTGCCTGGTCATCATTCCTAAATGATCCACACGTCATATACAGTGTTGTAAATGGCCAAATATGAAGAACTTCAAACTGTTATTTCGTGATTTTTTCAGATGTAACATCCTGTATTTTTTTCACGATAATGTAGAGAATTGAATGCCTCACATTTTCGCAGAAGTAACCTTAAGGCTATTTCCACTCCTGCGTTCAACAGACACGAAAAATTATATCAAAACTGAAGATTTTATTTGAATAATTGACGTAATAACTAACGGATATTAAAAATAGTTGAAACAATGAAACATGCGGGAGAAATTATGCAGGTTATATTCGGTGAAGCATTACTCGATCAATGAATGATTTTTCGGAATTTCTGCTAATTATTCTAGGAAATTCTGCTAAAATATTTTTCAAAACCTAGAGAAAACTATTCAAAACCATTAACTATATCTCAATGAAAATAATAAAATTTCCATTGAGCTAGTTACAAAACTTTATAACATTCTAAAGTCAACTTAAAAATTATGGTTTTCCGAATAAGCATCACAAAATTTAAATATCAAAACAAATTTATTCTGTTAGCCTCCTATAAATTCTGATCTAAAAAATTTGTATTCAAAAATTTTTAGAACTAAATTAATATCTTAGAAGCACTGCTTAGATCAAAACGCATTATATATAATAATATCAAATGAAATAAAAAAAACCCAACAAATATAAATTGTCAATTAAAATTACTAATTAAATATTTGAAGGAGACAAAATTTTGTTTCTGATCTTATATTTATGAAGACCAAATCTTTCTCAAAAATGCAAAACATTATTTTAAGAACTTCTGCAAAACTAATTCATTTGAAATATTTAATATATTTAAAAAGTTACTTAAAAATCTCTCAAAGCATGTAGCATATCCTCAAAAACAATTTGTAATTAAATAAGATATTCGTCAGTCCTACTTCACATTTAAAAAATGAAATAATTTCAATTGACAATTTATATTTGTTGGGTTTTTTTTATTCCATTTGGTATTATATAAAATGAGTTTTGATTTTATATTTCTGTTTTAAAGCATCACATATTGACTACATGTGTATTCAACCAATACATCAGTGTTTTATCGGCATTCAAAAAATCGAGTTATGAGCTCAAATTTAGTTTTGAATACAATAAATCAGGATAAATAATATTGAATGAGGTTATTCTGATTTTCATAAATTTTTATTGTTATTATAATACAATTGTTTCGCTATTATAGTAGCATCTGCAGGTAGGTGGTATCTTTAATTTTGAATACCTAAATTTGTGAATTCCAGCTTATCTGAATGGGTTCAACAAGATTGAATTATTTAGATCTAATTGTTTGTAACTATTAGGAGTACAAATAAGTTTCCGCCGTTTTTTGACACAAATTGTTTATGAATCATTCCTAATGATTTTAAACGATGTGAGACTGCTTGCTGAGTGACTTCTAATGTTAGAGCAAGTTCTTTTTGTGTTTGAGATGAACCTTCCTCCAATTCTGCATGCTCGCAAATTTTTGGCCTTCCACTGCGATCTTTGTCTTTTACGTCGAAATCATCGTTTTTAAACTTTTGAAACCACTCTCGACACGTTCTCTCACACTCAAAGCACCCTCACCATATGCTTCTACGAGCAATTGATGCGCCTCAGCAGCAGATTTCTTTAAATTAAAGAAGTAAACTAATATTTCCCGCAAATGACGCTTACTTGGCTCAAATTTTGACATTTTCAACTTATAAAAATTATATTTTATCAATATAAAATCAATGATATTAATAGGCTATGTTGTTCTTGAATGTCCAAACCATTTTTTAAGCCGGTTATCATCTGCGAAAGCTAACCGAAACTCCGTGCCGCGCCATCTACAATAAAACGGCGGAAACTTATTTGTACTCCTAATACTATTTCAGTTTTGTTGTATTTATTTATCTCTAGTGAGTTTAAGAGGTTTAAGGCATAACTTTTACTTTAAAAGTTCTTCCAGTCAGGAAGTACTTTCCGGCATAGAATTTGTGAACATTTGAAGAGTTTCCTCAATGACGAAAGTATTTTTTACCTACTCTAATATAACTATGAAGTGATGTCGAAAACAAATTTAGTTAGTCAAAATGTAAGTTACCTGAAGATGCTACTGTAATAGCGAAACAATTGTTGTATTATAATAATAAAAATTTGTGAGAATCGGAATAACCTTATTTAATATGGATTATCATCAAGTGAAGACTGATTCAATTAAATAATGAATCAGGATGAAATTTGGAAAAACGAAATGATTGATATGATTTTAATGTTGGGGCAGTGCCACACAAACTCTTTATTAGCGAGTCGAACTTATGCTGCAGAATATTCCGAAATAAGACGTCCAAAAGAATCGTAGACTTGTGAACAGATTTGAAAATATGAGATGTTACATTTGAAAAAATCGAGCAATAAAAATTTGAAGTTCTTCATATATTAATCAAATTTTTTTAACAGGGTAAACTAAATTCAATGAAATATCTTTTGTTTTTTATTTAAAATTTTGTCTATTATAATTCGACTATAGCTGTTATTGAATGCAATTTGCCTAATCATATTCAATTTAATAAAAAAGCGATTCATAGGTATATAAACAAACCTATTAATCATACTGTGATATGCAGCTATATCAATAAAAATTTGTGAAAATCAGAATAACCTTATTTAAATATTATATTGGAAGTGTTTTGTAGTGTTTAGGGTTAGTTCAAGATGTAAACTTGACAAAGCCACAGTGTAAATAATAAATTGTAGAAATATTCTATTTGATTTTACTTTATTTTATTAAAATGAATTTCCATTCAATAAAAAAAAAGGATTTTATGATTTTCCAAAAGATCGACGAAAGGTATTATTTCTTGAAAGGCAATTACTTGGTACCGAAAGGGTTTTGTACCCGTTTTCACTGCCGTATGGAAACCAATAGGGTAGGTCATTTAAAATTTGCATATTTAGTCGGTTATAAATAAAAATCTTTGAAGATGGTCGAAAGACCGATACACGTGTCAGGATTTTGAATAAATTGTGAAATAGAAAAACTGTGTGCATTATTTTAAATAAAATTGTTATTATGTTTTACCTAGAGCCAACCGCATACTCCATTCATTTAATTGTACAAAAAGTATTTCTGATAGAGTTCACCTATTTTTCCCACATATTTTCGTGAGTATCTCTGAAATTCATTCATTTGTTCTAAAGCAGAGTAGGCCTTTTTAGGGCTAATGATATTCACAGGGGAATTATTTAGTGATTGAGATATACACACAGTTCGTGACTCCATCCAATATAGTCATTACGAATAACATGCCCATTTCAATTCTCTTAAGTATAGTGTTAAAAGTTTTCATTAAACAGACGCAGCGTTAGATGGAAGCCATTATTGTTGATGGTACTGGATGAACTTCGATTTGTGAACTGATAAAGTCGAATGAAAGGATATTTGTTTTTTTAAAGGCGTTCAAAATTCGAGCAGAGCAGATTACAGTGACGGCTGGAAGTCGATAACATTTATCGGAAGGTAATCTGAATATATTTTAGATAATTGGTACGATACATAATGAGACGTGGGTCCAATTTGACCCAATAAAATGATTAAAGATGAATTAATTCACTGCTCGGAGAAACTCGGGAATATTTCATGTAGTTAATTTTTTTTCGAGTTCAATTAAGGTGAATTATAATGGAATTAAATTATGGAAACATCTCATAAATTACACGCGATTGATTCATTCCAGTTGATTATTTACATGGAAGTGTCTTCTGAGAGGTGATCAAGAATTTTTAAATAATTACTCTTATTTTCGAGAAATTCAGCAATAGGAAAAAAGTAGGAAAGTCAAGAATTAAGAAATGGAAAAATAACAATCGAAATAACGAAATAACAATTATTTCAGATAAAAGCTGAAATTAATTCTCCAGATTTAGATCTAAATAAAACTCATGAAAACATTTATAATTAAATTTTAGAAAACATGTCCTAGATACACTTGTCACTTTATAGACATATATTTTATCATCACATGTGGTGGAAATTAACTAATAAAGAACCAAAAGAAATATAAAATAAAGACCAAATTAAGTTGAGAAGAGAGAAGCCATGTTGTTTTGGCATTTCTGTTCAGTAAGCATTGACAAATTATCGTGAAAAGACTCACGTGGCAACAACGTTTACAAATTGTTGAAATTTATTTTCGAAATCAGTTCGTGTAATTTATGGTTTACATAATCGTCCATCAGAGCAGCTTATAGGTCGAACTATCGATAGATTTCGGGCAACATTTTCTCTACTTGATGCAACAACAATAAGACAAAGAACTGTACGTACAGAAGAAAATATCGCTGGTGTAAGTCATAGTGTTAATGATGATCCAGATTTGTCTATTCGTCGACGTTCACAACAAGTTGGACTCTGTGTATCCACCACATGGAACATTTTGCGTAAAGATCTTGGTCTACACCCATACAAGATCCAACTGGTTCAAGAACTAAATCCACTTGGCCATAATAAGCGGGGGGTGGTTTGACCACAGGTGTTACTTGTACCACCTGGCCACCCCATTGGTGTTGGACTCGAGGGGGCAGTGGTTGAAAGTCCGCATGCTGGACTAGGGGAGTATTTCATTTATCTGTTCGCAGACCCCCATGTTCGGGATATTCTCATGAAATGACTCGGGGTTTAGCGGGACTTGACGGTTCGACCGGCCTGTCCTGGCCCCGGATCAATGCGTAACTTTTTAGGGTTTGTGGATCTCGACGAAATGGCTTAGCCGTTAGTGCTTGACGCCAGGATCAATCCAATGACTTCACATGGGTTCGGTGAGTCAGGTAACAGACCATTAGACGGTGCTCGTACCAGGATCAGTTGTAGTCGTCAATCTTGAGTTTATCTTAGTTCATGGTACTGCGTTCGGGTGGATGGATAACAATTCCCTCCGGCGGGTGAGTTGCGTCTCAAACCAACTCGGGTACTGACCTGCTGAGCCAGTAGGGGTTGGATAGTGCTTCGCTGCTACCAGTCAGACGGTTCTGGCTTTCGAGTCGGGGCCCAAATTGGAAGCTGGTGGGTTCATCTCTTCGGAGGAGTTCTCGCCACGCGCGATGATATGGCGTAATCCTTATCACACTTTTTACCTCTAGGGGTGGACTGTGGAGACTGCTGTGTAGTCACTTGGAAAAGAGGTATCCTCAAAATAGCCAATAACTATTCTGGTAGAATTCACGTGTATGGTGTGCTTTACATCATTGGTCCATATTTCTTTAAAAATGATGCTGGAGCTAATGTTACAGTGAATAGTGTTCGTTATAGATCGTTAATCAATGATTATTTGTTTCAAAATTTGATTAGTATCGACCCAGAAGTGTTTCAACGAGATGATGCTATACCTTATGCTGCTACCATAACAATTGATTTATTGAAAGAAAGATTTAGCGATAACATAATTTCGAGAAATGGTCCAATTAATTGGCCTCCAAGATCATGCGACGTAACTCCACTGGATTATAACATAACTCGTGTTATTGATGAAATAAGGCCTGAATTACTGGAAAAAGTGGTCTGGTCGAATGCGGTTCCTCTGAGCTAGTCTTGGTGGACATATGCCGGAAATTATTGTTAAAACATAAATGTCATAAAATTATCTTTCAAATAAAAAAAAATTGGCGTTAATCTTAATTTAAATGTGTTTTATTTCAATTTAAAGTTCTATCACTGTAACACACGATACGTATATGTTTCGATTGGATTTTAAACCTACAGATGTAGGTTACACTGTCCCGATTCTTCCTATTTACCATTCTCAAATTCGTGTCAACATATTCGTGATACATATCCGCCGATTCAGTTAATTCATTCATCGCTTAAGAATATTTTTCTGGGAAAATACTTAACATCGGCCATGCCATCATTGAATGAAGTGGAAACTGGACACTTTTGAACTTTTTGAGGCTTCATACTGAAGTCTTTGTGCGAAATTCCTCAAAGAAGTGTGAAAAATGTCCAGTTCTTGAGCTCGATGACGTATTGATGTTGATGGATGTTCAGCCACATTTTCGGCTACAGCAGCAATGGTGTGCGCACTGGACTAGAACGTGAACGGTTTTTATGTACAAATAACAATCTAGTTTCACGAACTCGCTTCACAAATTGCCGCGAGGGAATTTCATTTTTTATTCAATTTTCCACTTGAATTTCTTACAGTTTGGATTGAAAATTTACCATTTTGGAAATGAGTCAAATATTAAACTAACTTTCTGTGAATGCACAAATGACAGAAGTGTTGCCAGACTCGAAACAACTACTACTTCAAAGTGCAAACGCTAGGCAGCGCCCACCCTTTGAAAATATAATTTTTTTAGATCCATTTTTTGAGGATGGACCGAATTAATTCGCACTTCCAGTATAATCAACTACCAAATAGTAACGTTTGAAACAGTTCAACATTCAAAATGCAGATATCCGTATGAAATTATAGGCGATCTGGTATGAGCGCGCAATCATAGATCAAAATCGAAAATTTCCAATTTATCTGCAGAATTCCTCACCGAGGTGTAGCCGCTTCTTGATCGGAATAAGGTCAGATGGGATCGTTCTCCATACGTGGGACGAGTTCGGATACAGATAATGCATTTTGACAGAAATGTCCGTCAGTGGGCGAATTTCGCCGCCCACTCGATCGAAGTCGGCAATCCTTCGAAATAATGCCCTCTTGTGCTGAGATACCGATGATGAATGATCGTATGTAACAATAAGAATTAAGAATACACATGAATGCCTTTCTGGTAACGCCTTGCTCGGTTTCTTCTTCATCCGGAATGGTATTGAAATTCTTCGGGGTGACATATAGTGTTCGGGCCATAAAGGAAGAACTGATTGGTACGCTTCTTCTACGTATTGATATGCAGTTCTCGACGGATATTCGTTTATTTATGGCTAATAACAATTGTAGGTGGTAGACGTGAAGGTTCGTTCAGAAGGATAACGGAACATATTGGTCGTTATTTCCAAATTATCAAAGTCGAAAATATTTATACAGGATGACCAAGGTATCTCTGGCCAAATCGAACAAGATGATTCTACATATAATCTGTAACAAAAAAGTTCTTAGAGTTATTCAAGATTCTGTTTTGTCACATTTCATAATTCCTTCTCTAGAAACATAGCAATACTTGAAAATTATCATCTCAATCAAAATTCAATATACACCATTGGTAAGAGCAATAAATTCTCCTACACTGGTGTCACGGATATTTTTATGAAACACTTACTTATTATACAGGGTGACCTCGGATAAAAAGAGAAAATAAATCGGGTGTTTATCAATTGAATGGCGGTAGTTGTGCTAAGGTATATATAGGTAGAACTAGTAGATGTTTCAATACAAGAATTAAAGAACATTTAAATAGTTTCTTGCACAATAAGAATAATTCAAACTATGCTAATCATTTATTATCCGAAAATCATATGTTGGATCATGATTTTAAGATAATACATGAAGTAGATAAAAGTTTACAATTAAATTATTGGGAAATGGTAGAAATAAACAGAGAGAAGCATAAAGGAGTTTTATTAAATGATCAATTATATCTAAATGATTCGCCTTTACTCAATCTGTTTAAGTAACCGATTTCTTGGTAATTTTATGTTAATTATTTTATAGGACATTAGTATAATACTGGGAATTTCAACAGTCGTGATTTTTCTCATATCTTAAGTGGGGTATAAGGGTATCTTAATTACTTTAGTTGGTAATTGATGAATAAGAAATATCTTATAATGTAAATTCAAAAATTCTCCCCGTTTTGTTCAAATACTTGTATAATAAGTTGATAAATGTATTTAAAGGCAAGACAGTTTGTTCAGAAATCAGTAGTCTTTATGATCTGAAGAAGTTACAATGTAACGAAACGCGTCATCAGTTACTCAATAAAAGTGTAAATTAAACAATTTTTGTTTTCATTTCATTTGATATGGATTTACACCAAGTAAAAGCCACCAAAATTCAATTTTCGAAGTTTTTCTCATCACCCTTCATAGTGGTTATGGAAAAAACTATTATAAAATTTTCTTCAGCCATAATTTCTGGTGAAAGTTTACTTTAAATTCTGCCTCGTAAAACCCCCATGGAAATTATATGCAAAAACTGCCTCATTTATGAAGCTCTTCAACGACGTGAATACATTGAAGAAAAACTTCATTTTAATTGAGAAATTGACGAAATAATGCCAGAAACCTTGCTCTAAAATATTTAATTTCTACAGTTCCCATGATTAGATCCATAATAATCCATACGCAACTTGAACGATTCATTACCAACACGAGTTCAGGGTTGATGTATGGCCAGCCCTGACAGAATATATATACAAAAAAATACAATTTAAACTCTGTATGGTTGAAGAATATTCTCAAAGCTAAATCATCATCACACTCGAGTTAATTCATTTGATGGTCAAACGAAAGGTCCGACACCAAAGGTTTATACATCAAAGCCAACGGTGTAACAGCAAATTATTTCTTCATCTTCCAGTTCGTTCAACGGCTGATTTAACACGTCTTCCAATTCACGTCGAGAGGTAAAGATAGTGTCAGTCGTGTTCAATCAAGTGTTCCTTTCAGAGGGTCCCCCATGATTATGAATCAACAGAAAAGCTATAAATAAATATAAATATTCATGGACGATTACGGACGACTTCCGATCAAACTGGTCAGTATCTTCGACTTTTTGTTTTTTCAATAGACACGCACTTCGAACGAAAGGATGAGCGGTTTCCTCTCATATTACTCTGTTCATGAATATCTTTAAAATTTTATCCTTAATTCGTTTCATTTTGAGTCAATTTAACAACCGTTAAACTGTCCCATATGAATATACATTTTCCCATGAAATCAGCTATCTGCAAAATCATTTGTGAAGCTCTTTTCCGGAAAATGCAAGACTTGATTGTCAGATGGTACAATACAAACTGACGTTAAAATGGGACTCAGTCAGTAATATTAAATTAATATTTATAAGGAAGCACGGATATATAAGTATCATATCTTTCACATTTACAAGCTACTGTGTAATGAAGATACTTTTTTTTTCATAACAATTGTTACATCAATTTTGACTTCACCAGGTGAGTATGGTAACTAACTTTCCTTAAAAAATCGGACTCCTTAAATACAAGAACGAACAAAAAGAAATGTGATAACATGTAGGTTCATTTTAGAATATTCAGAATTTATTCAAAAAGGTTTAGCAACGGCGATTGGTTTAAATCTGTTTGTTCGTTAAGTAAAATGTGTATTTTATGATGTCGGTTTATTTCTAGTGCTTCTAAAAGGTCCAGTCTATTGCATTTGTTCCCTATATGGAGAATTTCGAAATTATGGTCAAAATCATGTCCAGTTTCTTGAAGGTGGTTGGCATAGGTAGAATTTGATTAATTTTTCACTGATGAATTCTGATGTTCTTTCATCCTATTTACGAAAGCTTTGCCTGTTTGGCAAAGGTTTACCTAACGGGTGTTTTTTTTAGAGTGATAGAACTTATAATTGAAATAAAACACATTTAAATTAAGATTGAAGATTTGAAAGATAATTTTATGACAGTTATTTTTTAAAATTAATTTCCGGCATATGTCCACCACGACTAGCTCTAAGGAACCGAATTCGACCAGACCAATTTTGGACCACTTTTCTGAGTAATTCAGGCCTTATTTCATCAATAACACGAGTTATGTTGGCTTCCAAAGCGTCTATTGTTACTGGTTTATCAGCATAAACCAATGACCCCACTGGAGCTATGTCGCATGATCTTGGAGGCCAATTAATTGGACCATTTCTCGAAATAATTTTATCGCCAAATCTTTCTTTCAAGAAATCAATTGTTACGGTAACAGCATAAGGTGTAGCACCATCTTGTTGGAACCAAAACACTTCTGGGTCGATACCATTCAAATTTTGAAACAAATAATCACTGATCATCGACCTGTAACGAACACCATTCACAGTAACATTAGCTCCAGCATCGTTTTTAAAGAAATATGAACCGATGATGCCTCCAGCGTGTAAAGCACACCATACAGTGCATTTTTCAGGATGTAATGGAACCTGCAGAACTTCTTGAGGATTGTTTTCACTCCATATATGGCAATTTTGCTTGCTTACATAGCCGTTCAACCACAAATGAGCTTCATTACTAAACACAATTCATCGATAAAAAAGTAGATCAATTTCAAGCTGTTCTAGGGCCCAGTCAGCAAACAAACGACGCTTATTATGGTCAAATGGCTTTAGTTCTTGAACCAGTTGGATCTTGTATGGGTGTAGACCAAGATCTTTACGCAAAATTTTCCATGTGGTGAATGCACAGAGTCCAACTTGTTGTGAACGTCGTCGAATAGAGAAATCTGGACATCATTAACACTATGACTTACAGCAGCGATATTTTCTTCTGTACGTACAGTTCTTTGTCTTGTTGTTGTTGCATCGAGTAGAGAAAGTGTTATTCTAAATCTATCGATAGTTCGACGGATAAGCTGCTCTGATGGACGATTATGTAAACCATAAATTTCACGAAGTGCTCTATAAATTTCAACAATTTGTAAACGTTGTTGCGACGTAAGTCTTTCCATGATAATTTGTCAATGCTTACTGAACAGAAATGTCAAAACAACATGGCTTCTACCTTCTGTCGAACCACAGTTATACCTATCGAAAGTTCTATCACTCTAAAAAAAACACCCGATATATACTCCCGATCTCTCATTCTTATTGACGATATCTTCATTATGTTTTATTGATTCACCTACAAAATTTATGGTTTTATATAATTTTCCCTTAAATAGCTATAAGATCAGATTCGAATTTTCAATTATTCATATAAAACCTCAAATTATTCAGGTAAATATATAAAAAATAATAAAGATATCGTCAATAAGAACAAGTAAACGGGAGTATATAGATTAACATCCTATATGTTTACATTGAACAAACAGGTATAGCTTTCAAAAATTGGATGAAAGAACATCAGAATACATTAATATAAAATTTCCATAAAACCTTTCAAAATTGAATTAAATGAATGTCTCAGAATTACTGTTCCTTATAAGTAGGCATATAGAATTAACACTCAGCATCCAGCATATGGAAAACAAATTCTATGCTAAAATGCCTACATGAACACAAGAAATTCTCCAAAACAACTTCGTTGAAAAAACTCTACAAAAATATAAAGCAAATCTTAAAAAATAAAATAGAAACAGTCAATAAAATATACGAGTATCTATCGTACTTACAAAACTACGTGTTATATAATATTCGAACTACGACAAATTACAAATTGTCTCCTTGTAGTTAGACTAGACGGCTCCAAATTTGACCGGTTGTCCAGCACACAATAGTAGAATAGTTGCAGTATGAATGGAGGTTCATTTTGAGGGAAAATAGATAGGAACATTCGGACCGATCAGATGACCTCCTCGAAGTCCCGACCTTACACCTCTAGACTTCTTCCTTTCGGGTGTTTTGAAAAAGATGGTGTATACTACCCATACTCGTAATCAGTTCATCGAAAGAATACATACAGTGTGATCCAACGAAAACTTAACACCTCGATTTTACGGCTTTAAAATGAAAATGTGGGAAATCGCTCGGACCTGTCAATTTCTGATTCGAGGGGTAACAACTTTTCCGCTCTTCGCATTCCCTTAACTGCAACCCCCTAACGGGGTCGAGTAAAACCCCTTGATTTTGAATATGGATGAGGGGTATTGCGATACCTCATTTTGAAGATCTTATCGAGTACTATCTGATCCTGAACTTTCGCTTTAAAATTTCCATCGATAACGAAATGACAGGTGAAATAGTCACGATAGACTAAGGCAAATCAAAAACATGGTCCGTCTACTATTTTGTACAAGAAATTAATACTTTTTGGACAAAAAAATTAACAACATATTTACTAAATACCTTTGAAATGTGTCGGATACGAATAATATTCTCGAGATAAATTTCACATTGCCTCTTTCACTATTTTCGCTGTTATTTCATTATCGAGGGATATTTTGAAGCGAAATTTTAGGGTCAGATAGTACTCGATACGATCTTCAAAACTAGTTATCGCACCACTCCTCATCCCTATTCAAAATCAAGGGGTTGTGTTTAACCCCGGTAGGGGGTTGATGTTACGGGGATGCGAAGAGCGGAAAAGTTGTTCCCCCTCGAATCAGAAATTGACGGATCTGAGAGATTTTCCTCATTTTCATTTTAAAGTCGGAAAATCGAGGTGTTAAGTTTTCGTTGGACAAGTGCTGCAATATGCTAAGGCAACGATGAGGGCAATTGCGGAAAGCTGTATATTCTTTCCGAAAATGATGTAGGCTTTTCATTAGAGAAGGTGGTAGGCATTTTAGAATTTTTGGTTATTAGTTTCAAACTTGATTTTATAATTATTTTTCCACCTATCACCTTGTTTAAGGCTCTTTCTAATGGTGCACACCGAGTCTTGATTATGATGTTTTCAACTTATAGTCTAAGATCCGAACCTAAATCGACCTTCACCAAGCTGATAATTAAATAAAACTAATTTTATAATAAATTTGGTATATTAGAAAATATATTAAAAATGGGCTTTCAAAAAAAATCCTGGACAAAATATTTCTTATTATTTTTAAAAAAATGATTTTTCATTAAATTTTGCAACGTCAAGATAATAAGAAAATTTTATACTAGACTTCAAGTATAAAACATATAGAATGTGCAGACGTAGGGTTTTCTATTATTTACCTGGACTAACTATTAGGCTACCAGGTATAAACAGGTATGTCGATGCCAGTTACTTTCACTAGTGATGATAATTGAAAAAAAATTATATCACCATAAGCGCTGTTTTATTGCGAACACGTTGATATAGGGTTGTCTGCAAAAAATTTGGTCCAAATAGAGGTTTTCGAATTTTAAAGATTTAAATTTCAACGCGTGTGAAAATGATTGACAGAGAGATCCGAGGTAAGTATACTGTGTAATTATAAAGGACCGAACATTGCAGTCGGCTCTGATCGGGCCTTCAATATAAGAAAGTGCGCATCAGAGACAACTGCAATGTTAGGTCCTCAGTATACTTACCTCGGATCTCTCTGTCAATCATTTTCACACGCGTTGAAATTTAAATCTTTAAAATTCGAAAACCTCTATTTGGACAAAATTTTTTGCAGACAACCCTATATCAACGTGTTCGCAATAAAACAGCGCTTATGGTGATATAAATTTTTTTCAATTATCATCACTAGTGAAAGTAACTGGCATCGACATACCTGTTTATACCTGGTAGCCTGGTAGTTAGTCCAGGTAAATTATAGAAAACCCTACGTCTGCACATTCTATATGTTTTATACTTGAAGTCTAGTATAAAATTTTCTTATTATCTTGACGTTGCAAAATTTAATGAAAAATCATTTTTTTAAAAATAATGAGAAATATTTTGTCCAGGATTTTTTTTGAAAACCCATTTTTAATATATTTTCTAATATACTAAATTTATTATAAAATTAGTTTTATTTAATTATCAGCTTGGTGAAGGTCGATTTAGGTTCGGATCTTCTACTATTATGATATGTTTTTAGTGAAAAATTGTGTAACGTTACCAAATAGTAGAATCTTGAATAACTTCACATTGAAAGATTTTTGGATCATACCCTATAGGACTTTTCTGTTACAAACTGCCTGTAAAAACATCTGAATATGCTCAAAGATAACTTGAGCATTTTGTATAATTTTTACGACACGTTACGCCTTATTGGAATGCTCTACTTTTACAATTGATATTCTAAATATTTTCTTGTGCCGCATTAATTTTTTTCACACAGTAATATACATTAACGATATACTAATCATCCATTTTCTTTCCAGGTAAAGTCTACCACCCACTTGGAAGATGGCGAACACCTCAAGTCTGAAGGTTTGGTGCACATACCAATAAAAAATTGTACTCCAACCAATCGAAACAGTTTCCAATCTACTTCATTTGATGACCTAGTTGAATGAAAGAGTGCTTGCACCACCAGTCACTTCCAAGAATTGTACTTGGGGATCTGATACCTTCCCACGATTGTGGGAAGTCACGTTTAGCCTCAACAATACGAAGTAATTTGTACCTCTGTAATCGATACTTGATTGATCAGGCCTAGCTGTTACATGATGGTGCAACAATAAGGCACACCAAGTTACACGAACTAACTTGTTTTGTTGCCATGTAAGATCACGAACTCTGGTCGGAAATGATTCTCTTGAAGACGGGAAAATAACAACATCAGTCCCTGAG
Source organism: Megalocaria dilatata (assembly GCA_034642435.1). Classification (NCBI taxonomy): domain Eukaryota; kingdom Metazoa; phylum Arthropoda; class Insecta; order Coleoptera; family Coccinellidae; genus Megalocaria; species Megalocaria dilatata. Next base: position 33,417,794 of record CM067857.1, on the reverse strand, counting down.
TCAACACTCCGTAGATTCAAGTTATTACTTTTGATCGAATAGCATTCTGTCCTTTTGAATTATCTGTTTTGTTATAATATAGCCATATTTGAAATGGTATTTCGGAAATTTCATTTCTGAGTTTGACAGACCATCATGATAAAAAACTAATACCGTTTGGTTATCAGCAACATTTTTATAAAAATAATCTATCCTGTGCTCAAACTTAACTTCATTTCATGAAGATTGCTCTGCATATAATTTGCCTTTCGCGCCAGCTTTTTGCGTTTTTGGTGTTGAAATAATTTGCGGCAGTTTCATAAGAAGTTTTTGCATCCAGAAAAAGTCTCTTTTCATTATTTAGTTTGGTTTATAGCATGGTTGCATAATCGAATTAATTGTTCAAAAATGTAATTAGAGATGCAGTACCAGCGAATGTTAAGATAGATTTTTGTAAGTAAAATTGGAGGAAATTGATTTGAAGTTGGTTCAATAAGTTATGACAATTTTACTAAATTAAAATATCTATCTGAAGAAAAACCATGAATGAACACAGATATTGACTATTTCTTATAAGCACTGTAACTCACCTATACATATACTAACTGACAAAGAAACTGCAACACCTAGAAGGAGCTGTTTGAATTAAAAATTTTTTTTTGGCAAAACATAGATAGTATAGCAAGGAGTAAATTATTGGAATTTGAAGAAAAAAAACGAAGGGTTTACAATTTTTTTCAACAAATTTGTTAATAATGTGTCCACCGCGATTATCTATACACTCTCGAGCACGTCTTGGCATTGATGCAATAAGATGGTCTATTTCTTCTTGAGGGATACTATCCCAAGCTACCTGTAGTTCATGTCTCAGAGCCGCCAAAGTCTGTGGGGGCTGGGATAAATTTCCAGGCCTTCCCATATATCTATAATACATCATTTGTTGTTTTTTGGGGTATATTCCTCCATTTCTTTATTGCAGCAGCAATAAATTCTTACATACCATATTTGATGTAGATGATTTCTTCTGAGAATGATTCCGAATACATAATTCCATACAAGATTTTTAGGATTCATGTCTGGGGAATTTGGTGGCCAGTTCAATCTAATGATATTCCCAAGGCTTCATAGACACCTTTGGTACAATGCGGCTTAGTATTATATAAAGATTAATCGTTCTTTTTATTCGCGTAAAGGAATAATTATGGTCTTGATGATGTTTTGGAATTGATACTTTCCTGTTTGTTCTTGGTATATGAATCAATTCAGTTCTTCGGTTGAACATTCTATACCTTCAAAACATTTCTATCACACAGTGGTAGAGAGCAACTTGAATAATATTGGGCAGTCTTCTAGGATGTTTTCTCACTTATCCCAATACTTTTATGACTACAGATCCTATCGATCTGAAATCTGCTGTTTAAAGTATAATAATGACGCACATGTTCTTGCAAAATTTTTTGAGGATCGTGTAATTAGAAGATTAAAAAAAGTATTTTGAGAGTAGGGCAATGTTGCGCGCCGGAACTACAGCTCTACCTCTCAATAAACCATTTCTCTAACTTTCGAACAGAAAGAGCTAGAGAGCTGTAACCTACAGGGCAGGTTTTAGGCCTAAATGTTAAATTGGTTAATGGTCGAAATCGGCCAAATGGTTCCTGAGTCATTCTTATTTGGAATTTATTTTTTCCAATCTTACCGAAACTACAAATCTGATCGAGTTCAAATTTAGTATTTAGATGTGAAATTACGAAGAATTAATGAAAAATTTCGTGAGGTTCGTAGGGGATATGAACAAGCGCGTCATAGCTCCTTCCCGACTTCACGTCAACTTTTCTCGATTTTTTCAAGCTGTATATTTTCATATATTTAATTTTTATAATCCAAATACTCACTAAACGGTGCAAGACCTTCGAAGTGGGTTTACGATGAAGTAATTAAGAGAATTGGATGAAATTTTGTATTTTCGATCACTCTATATGTCCATGCAAGAGTTTTCAGATAGTTTCAGAAGGAGCATAGGCCTTATGCCGAAGCTCTCATGAAGCCCACAAGCAGCGCTACGCTATCCATTGGCGAAACAAAAAAAAACTATGGAAGAATGGAGAACGTGCATTGTTGCTATTATTTATGAGCAAAGAGAAGCACGGAATCGAATGCCAGATCGTGTGTGGTATTCGGTTGTGAATGGAATGAGTTATTGTTTTATTACCGCATGGCTTAATGATTGTTTTAGATGAATAAGGTCTTTCAGAGGCTCATTCTTTTCACCCATTGTTTTCATCGGTCTATTTGTGAAAGTTCGCACACGCGTCGTGTTTTTCCAACTGGAATTACATATCCTGCAATTTCTATGCACCTCTATTCAGTACGTTGTCACCGGTGCAGGTTAATACTGATAATTACTATATTTCAAGCCTTTTGGCGATGAGATATCAAATAATTTAATCATGGCTGGATTATAATTGCTCTTCAGACTTCAGAAGCTACGAACTGAGTTTTTCGTTTTTTGTTATTTGGGACTTCGAAGCATTGAATTGCACCAGATTCCGTTGATCCCTTCGGTTTATATTTTTGAAATCTTCGTTCAGGAATTCGATTCGTTGGCATCTATGTAGGTGAAACTCAACGGCGCTCAAAGTTTTGTCACTGGTGAGAGAAGCTTACAAAGTGGTTCTTCATATTACTAAGAAGATCTTTTATGTGGATCTGGAAGAGGGTGGGTGGCAAAACTGAGCCTTGGGGCACTCGAGCGTTCACGTTGAAATCAAGGGAACCGACACCGTCCACGACCACATGCATATTCCTGTTATTGAGGAAACTCTTCATTTGATCGCAGAGACTCGCGGCAAAAACCCTACGAAGATAGATTATTCATAATAGCTTTATGACAGACGACGAGTGTCCCGTGGTCTGAAGTGTATATCGCTCATTTTAGATGAAACAGTTGGATGGAGGTTCCCGACCAAATGTTTCGATAGTCAGGTTAGCAGCGATTATCCTCGTGAAGATATCGACTTTAGTTTTTGGTATAGTTGCAAGTAAACCATCATACAGTTGGCATAAACTACGTCGCAGTGAATAAACAGAGAAAGCTAAGAGTTATAGAGTAAATTTAGACCGTTTTTGATAGGTAGTGGTGCTTGCTATACAAATATTTCAACCTACCATAAGGTCTCTTTATACAACTTGAGATATGTCCAGTGAATTAAACCTAGATTACTAGCCGTGTCTCTTATAGGTAAAGTTATTTCATTGACTTTTATATTTATAAATTGCTTCAATTTCGATAACTCATGCGTATAACCTAGCAGCACCACACAATACTTGTTAGGATTAAACAATGAAGTTCTGTATTGAGATAATTTATAAGTTCAAGATAATTTGTTCTGTTGAATGAAATAAAAATTTGCGTATTGTCAACATAGAATAAAGCTGAGCATCTTTTAAATATCCTCGATAGAACTGAAGTATAAACTGCAAGTGATGGTAACAGTCTAGATCCTTGCTGAAGGCCTCGTACAAGATCTGCAGTTTCAGATATGTCTAAACCAGTCTTGACCGCTGTGATCTTTCTGAGAAAAATGAGAAAAGAAGATTACAAAAGCATCACTGTGTGCCACGAAACCATGAAACATCTCCAAATCATCTTTTGGTAGAGCGTAGAATCTAGCAGGAACTGAGCTATAGTTATACAATAATTTTCCTTATATTTTATGGTCTACCAAAAATCCAAAAACCCACTCTTGCCTTGAGATCGATAATATCATCGACCAACACTCCCACATCCACACTGTCAATTTTTATATCTCTCATTCTGTATCTTTCCTCCACCAGAGACAGATATTTTATTGAAGATTCATTTTCTTTTGCCAACTTTATGAATGAATTCCAGGGTAGGTTCTTCAAGCAAGTACTTGGTTTCCCTATGGGTTCTAATTTAAGTCCATCCATTGCTGAAGTAGTAATAGATTTCCTTTTGTATTCTTGCCAATGTCCCCTTTTATATTCCCTTCATAAGGAAATATGTTGATGTACATAATATGTGCTTTACCTAGTGATCAGGTTGCTTTCATTCTTGACAGATTTAACGATGAACATAAAAGTATACAGATCACGTTGAAGGAGGAAATTGCAAATACTAGATCCAAGGGTGATTCGAACACCAGAAGACAATGATTTTGGATTAGCACCGGAAGTCAACAAGCTCAGGAATAAAATTTGAAAATTTCTCAAATTCAATTTCAAATTCTTTTCTTATTCGGAAAAGAACATAATAGTCATAATAGTCTACCCTCTTCCTAGTACCACAGCCTTTTCATAGATCATTCATTCCAGGAGTAAGGAAGTTGCAATCTTCTCCTGCATATTCGATTGCCGCAAATTTAATAAGCTCCTTAATTGGGACCAATATTAGCAATATGGCCGTGCACTTTCGGCGTTAACTGGCTTACAGGTCCAATAATCATGAGGTGATGATGATTATAGTCAATCACCGTGTCTGTTGCTTGCAGCAGGTGAAATGCGGCAAGGTACAGGAAGGTAAATGATGCGAAACATCTGGTGCGGATACAATCAATTTGGGATACTTGCTAATAAGCTTCGCAACACGTGCTATAACAGAGCGGTCTTCTCTTTCTGCTTTGATTAATGGGAATTTGTACTCATTTCGAGCAGGCATGTGGTAGAGGAAGATAAAATCAGCTTGTGAACTTTCTACACTGTGTATCGCTGAAAAGTGGCCAATAACTTTAAAACTATGCTTAATACAAAATAAAATTTAGAATTCTTTTCGAGGGTACATAGAGAGAACCAACATAAGGTACTCCTCAAATATTCCTCCTGCGGCAGTCACTCTTATTTGAAAATCTTAAATGGCCCTATAGGCCATGTGATACCTTGTTTGAAAGGTCTTTCAATTCTCTAAACGATTCCTCAAGGGAGGTACATTTATTGTTTTTTGAAATTTGTTTCGGACCAAATGAATAACGCCATGAATGATTTTGAGGGAAAAATCGAAATTTAGTTTTTTACGCCCCTTACCCTCAGTAAAATAAATAAAATTATGGGCCAAATTTTTATTGAAGGAAATTGAAAGAAATTGAATTTGTTAGGAAATGAAGGATGGGCCGTCTTGAGTTTTTGCAGTAATAGTTATTTGGAATCGGGAAACTCTTCTGTCATTCTTGTTTTCGACAGAAAGTTAGTTTAATATTTGACATTATCGAAATGGGTTGATTTATGCTTGAACAAAACTGGGAAATATTAAAAACTTATTTCCAACGTAGTGTATCTTCTTTTCAAAATGTTAGAAATTTACGACAATTTGTGGATCAATTTGTTCGTGAACACTGGAATGTTATTTGATAAAACAACCTATTCACGTTTTAGTCCAGTAAGAACACCTGAAAACATTGGTGCTATAGCCGAGAATGTGGTTGAACATTCGTCAATATCAACACTTCATCGTGCTCAAGAACTGAACATTTTTCGCACTTTTCTGAGGAGACTTCGGTATGAAGGCTTACAAAGCTGGACTAGTACAAAAAGTAAAGCCTCGTGACCTTCGACGCTTTTCCACTTCGCTCAATGGACTAAGGATAGCATGGTCGAAGATGAGCATTTTCCCAGAAAAATTATCTTTAGTGATGAAGCTCATTTTCACATAGGAGGACTATTTTTGTGGGGATCCTTTGAGGATAAGTGTTACGTTAACCATCTAGAAACGATTGATGCCTTGAAATAAGCATTCGAAGTTGCCATTCATGAAATTGAGCCCCAAACAATCGACAATGTAATAAAAAATTGGGTTGATTGGATAGGGTACTGTGCCACTCTTGGCGGTTTTTGAATGATTTTGTTTTTCATTCGTAAATATCTAGGCTAAACATATCTAATAAGCATATAACTTTGAAAAAATATTCATTAGTTTTTTATTTACAGCTGATCAAAAATGCAAATTTTAAATGGCCCAACCCTCATATGGATCTTATAATTTCTTTCTTCTAAATTCTCAATTCGAATGAATTCATCCTAATTTTAGTCGACATTTTTTCTTCAAAGAACAGTACACCCATCTGTAGGAAAACGGATTCTAAACCTAATTTCATTAAATTATATACCGAGCAATATTTTGAATCCTTTGGGACACGATTTCCATAGGAGTCTTTAATTAATGATTGAGTGAGAAATAGAATTGAGATATCTACATAAAACACATTTCGTTATCGGCAATTTACACCTGTTTATGAATTTTAATTAAGAGAAAGTTAATTACCGAGGAAGGTATTTAATGGATTCAATTCAGCTGAATTCCGATGAGAATAGTTGATGGATTTTGTGACGTGAACCACCGATCTCGTGAACATTTAATAATATTCTATAGGTAAGCAATGTTGAAGCGTAAGAAAAATAAAAATATCCTCGCTGGGTATGATTAAAAATGTCATTTTCATTGAAAAATTTCACCAATTTTGCCGACATTGGCATTCCAAAACCCTGGAGAATGTTGGCAAAAGACTTATGGGTAAGTAGTTGTCTGGTTTGCCTTGTTTATTGTTTCAGGGCTTCTTGAAATATAAAATTTCTGAAGAAGTTGTTTATAATACACTGGCGACCAGAAAAAACGGGTCACTTGATAATTACTGTTCAAATAACCTAATAGTTGAAATTTTTACGAGAATTATAAAATTTCTGAAATGGTGCGGAAAAGAAAATTGCCCAAAGAAAACTGAAATAGTAAGCCTTTTTTAAAAAAAATCGAAAACTTCGAAATTGAAAAAAGTATCTAAACTTAAATTTTCAGTATCAGTATTGATTACAGCTTCCAAACGTCTTCGCATGCTCGAGATGAGCCTTCGAATATTCTTTTGTGGAATATTCTCCCATTTATGACGAAGGGCTCTTGTAAATTATTGGGTGATCGAACGATAGTTCTGACTCGCCTGCTTAACTGGTCCCATAGATTTTTGGTGGGATTCAAGTCAGGACTTCGTGCTGGCTAGTTGAACATTGAAATTCCAACCTCATTCAAGTACGCTGTCAATATTAGAGCAGTATGTGGGCGTGCATTGTCATGCATTAAAATTCCCTGCTCCCCCAGAAATGGTATATAAGGTACAACATGGTCCATAAGAATTTCCTCTATCTGCTGTTAAAGATCCATGTATAAAAACCAACTCTGTGCGGCCCTCTAAAGATACACCTCCCAATAGCATAACAGATCCTCCACCGAATGGAACTCGTTCCTCTATACAGGCATCGGCGTATCTTTCTCCTAAATGTCTATAAACGGGTCTACAACCATCAGCTCCTCGAATGCTGAATCTGGATTCATCAGAGAAAAGTACCTAGGCCCATTGAGCTTCTAACCAGTTTATGGGATCTCTTGCAAATTGAAGACGCGAAATTCGATGCTATCTGAGAAGTTCTGGATCTGTCGTAGGTCTGTATGGTTGTAATTCGATTCTGAGAGACGTCGTCTCACGGTCCATTCACTTACGTTTACTAGACGTACTTCCATCAATCGATTTCGAACTTCAACAGCAGTAAGATTTCGAAGACTCGACGATGTGCACCGTTTTCTTTCAGATCCAGGTCTTCTGGTCAGCTTGCCCGTCTCCTGATGCCTTGTCAATATTCTTTGGATTGTAGATAGGGTAACATTAAATCTTCTAGCATTTGGTGGGACTGGAAAGGAATAATTTATTATGAATTGCTTCTATATGGCCAAACACTAAATTCTTATCTCTCCTGTCAATAACTGAACCGTTTGAAGCTAGTGATCGACAAGAAACGCTCAAAATTGACCAACAGTAAAGGTGTTGTGGTCTGTAGTAACTCGCTAGAAACTCTGGGAGCTTGGCTGGGAAGTTTTAATGCACCAAAATAGTCTGGAGCTGACACCAAGCAATCACCATCTTCTTCTAGCATTGCAAAACTTCCAGAGTAATAAGAAATTGGCATCAAGAGAATCGATTACTAGATTTTTTCGCCAATAGAGACCAAGAATTCCATGAGAGGAGGCATTATGAAGCTACTTAAAAAAAATGTTAAATGAAGTTTTGAAGTTCACGCAAAAATAATAGATTCTTTTTACCCCAACCTATTATATTGCTTTATATAAGAAATTTTGGTTTTTCTTTAAATATCTAGCGATTTCTTCAGATTTTGGTTCTATATAAGAAATACATTCGGCATCTTTTAATTGGTTTTGAGAGTATATTGATGAGTTCAATTGTTTGAGTTGAGCTCTGTTTAATAGCTTGTCAAAAATCATCGAATTATAGCCATTGCTATAGTATCCGTTATTTATTTTTACAAAAGTCTCACTCGTCATTGGAGAAATTTATACAAAGAATAGAGATCATCGGAACATAAGGAAGTTGAATATTCTATGAAATTCGCAAGGTACCCATACCGCGAAATAGCACAAGGTTACCATTAATCATATGGTTTTCTGTTAACTTAAAATTTTATCTTTTATTAAAAGTTTATACAACGTATTTTCGTATAACATTCAGTTTGAAATTCAAAAGATATGTAGTAATATGAATTTTGATGAGATGTTACATATTTTCATGGTAACCAATCTTTCTCAAGTGTCTTGTTCCGCATATAACAAATAATACTCAGGCGTAGGCTTTTTGTTTCTAAGACACGTCTTAGATAACGAAAACAAGTTCCAATAACCTTCTCTATGTTAAGCCTTTCTGCTTTGGTATGCTTTACGGAAGTAAATCTTTATAAAATTCGATTCCATGTTATATGACAGAGAAATTTGAATAAATCATGCAGCTTATATTTAATCCCCCATTTATTTACAAGAGTCTTATGATTTATATTTATGTCTTACCTGTTTGTCTGTCTGCGAATCTATATAATTCATGTCTGACGAACAGCTTGTGGTCTTACTGGCCTCTAACCACTGATATACATGATAGTGTGTATATCTTCATTATATAGGTGTGTTTAAAATCATTTCCACATGGCATTTATTGAATCTTTATATTATTCCAAAATTGGGATGTTCAAGAGGTGATATATTTTCAGAATATTTAGTTCTCAAAATTCAATGAATGTGAACTTATTGGACTTCCCATTGGTAAGCCATTGATTTGTTCGAAGAAATTATTGTTGAATTTAAATAATTTTGTCCTACACACATTTCTAAAGTTTTGAAAAGATTTTATTTAATATTTTGTCGTATATGACTGTCATTGATGATAGTTTTTAACAGTGTTTTGATTTCATTAGTTGGTATAGAAGTGAATAGGCTTTTCACGTCGAATGAGATGAATTTACATGTGTTTGCTAAGGTGGTCTGTTCTAATTTCTTAATTAATTCTAAAGAATTTTTGAAGGTATACGGAGAAGTACAATTTATTATGGAAGGTATAATAGATTTATAGCTAAATTTTCACATAAATCATAAGATATTTTTTGCATTTATATATGAAACAACAGGTCTTCATGTGTTCTTTATGTAATTTTGGCATTCCCTAAAGAACAGATGCTGTAGGATTCATGACATTTAAACACTAAAAATATTCTTGTAATGATTAGACAATTTTTTCAGCGATCTGTGAAAAAAGTTTGTTGGATCTGATTTTAATTCTCTGAAATCTTCTGATTTTATTAAGTCCTCCATTTTGGTTTTACACTTTATGTTTGACATATTGGTTAAGGTTTTTTATTTATCTGTTTTGCTTATAAAATAGAAAGGCCTTTTACTTGATAGAAGAAATATAACAAAATTTGAATATCAAAACAAATTAAAATATGTTTATCTTCTACAATTTTAATTTCAAAAAATTTTTTATTCAAAAAACTTTTAGAATTAAATTAATGTCTAAAACAAGCACCGCTTACATTTAATAGACGTATATAATCAAAACTCAATATATAATGTCAAATGGAATAAATAAACCAACAGATATACGAAAGTCATTAAAATTAATAAATAAATATTTAAAGGAGATAAAATTTTGTTTCTGGTCTTACCTTTAAGAACACCAATTGCCTTTTAAAAACATGAACACACTTAAAGGACTTCTCAAAGAATATAATTTATTTGAAATATTTAAAATTGTAGAAGATAAACATATTTTAATTTGTATTTGATAGATTCGGTCTTTACTTGGTGGAAACTCATTTTAATTAAAAAAATGTATATGAGAGTAATTTATTTCCACAAAATATTTTGATTTTTGTGGAAATAAATTACTGTCTCATATACATTTTTTTAATTATTTTAATTTGTTTTGATATTCAAATTTTGTTTTGCTTATAATTAGACCGTTAGATTGAATTTTGTTTTCGATATGTTTTACGATTCTATTTTCAAAGTTGTTATATCTACGGATATTTTTTAATCGGAAATTTTGCGATATTGAAAATTCTCCACATAATGATTTTTTTGATGTATCTAATAGTGATTCAGTGTTAAAGGCTAACGTTTCTTTGAATGAAATTATACAATACATGACATTTTTGACTCTATCATAAAATATAAATTCACAATTTAAATTTTTTTGTGTTGTTTTGTTGGGGCTTGCTTCTTTAAATCTTCTAAGATTGTTCAACTTTTTAAGTTGAAGTATTGTTGGTGAACTACCAACTTGACTTCTTCTCGGGTTCGGCACTCCTCATATTCAATTCATCATGAATTAATTTCAAGTGAAGCTGCAGATAGTTTCGTCTTTGGTACCATTTATATTACTATGTATCTACTCAATGAAAATGTCATATAAAACAAATGTGGAGTCTTAAGATTTTTATCTATAAATTCTTTTATTTATATGTCAACAAATACTTGAGTTTTAAATTACTATTCGTAGATGAATTATACTATGTTCGTTCATTTTAGAGTCCTGATGATGACGTTATATACGGGCATTTATTAAATTGATATTTCTATGAATTTTATTCTCTGACCTTCACCTGTTGAAAAAATTCTTTATAAATATAAAACAAAGTATTTTTCTCCTTTATTCTTTCTATTCTATTACGTCAGCTCTTTCATAACTTTACAAACTTTTTTCAATTTTGAAACAAGATAATGCGACTGTATTTTCTTTCTATCTGCATGTGAAGCAATAATTCTAGAAAACGTGGGAGTTTATTTGGCCTATTCTCATTCTTTTCAACAGATGCTTATCCAACGAAAAAACTAAGAAAACACCATTAATTATCCTGAAGTTTGACCTTCAAATTCTGCTCGAAAAAAAAACATTCGATCAGTGAAAAATGTTTATGTATACCTCAGCAGGAATCTCAACGAAACAGTTCTCTAATTACATGCAGTATTTTTCCAAAGTATACGAATTTTTGAAACTTGTCCAAGACCTGACCCGATGATAATTTTCCAATGACATGAATTGGGCACATTTCCAAGTTTTACAGCATGTTACCGCAACGGTTTTCGGGTTGTACTCTTCATTGTATATACAACGAATTCCTTTATAATTCAGGATCTAGATCATTCTTATTTTTGTTTTGAAATTTCCATTTGGTATTTAAATTTTGTTTACTCTACGGCATAATTTCATCCAGATGACAGCTTTGCTAAGTTTTATTCGAAAATGGTTTCAAATGATCTCCTTAATAATCAAAATTCAATTTTATCTGTCTATACGTCTGGCCGTTTATGAAGTCTATAACGTCTTCACGTGTATGTAATTTCATATGGCTACGCATCTACAAGAAAGTAATATTGATAAGCTTGATCTTCAGTGTTTGTTTGCCACAGTGTAAACAACTTTATTTCATGTGTTCTAAAAATGTTAGGTTGTTGAAGATATTTTGCGGGTAATGTTATTGAACAATTCTGCAACTGAAGCTCACTCAATTCTTGTTGATACTAAATCCTGGTTTCCACAGGGCTAGTAGCTGGCGGACAGTGAAGGATAGTTACTGTTCGGCAGCTACTGGATACAGGTTGGGTTAGTAACTGTAGGTTAGCAACTGTCGGCCAGCTGCTTCAAAATATTTTGATTTTGAATTAGACAATTACCGGTCATTGCAGACAGCGAATATTTGAATATTCGAACGAATTAATTAAATCGCTTTGATCATCCATTTCGTTAACGTGACTGGTGAAAACACAATGTGTCAGAAAGACAAAGGTCAGTATCCGTAGCACAGTAACTATTCAGTGTTGTCTCATATGCCTGCCAGTAGTGAGAAATGTCGGGAAAGTAACAGTACAGTGTAGACAGCCTGTGAAAGCTACATTTATGGTAACTGTACTCGGTCAGAAACATGCAAAGATTCATTGTGACGCTTTGAAACCAATGATTCAAATCTTGAAAATTATTAATGCTCTGGTATACTGAAAAAGCTTGAAGATGACAAACTGAAAGAATTACTTAGTGTTGAATTCAAAGAATTTTATATTAATTATCCTTATTGATTGACTGATACCTGCATTCAATTAGCTCTCAGAAAACTTTAAATTTTATTGTATCTTAGATCTAAATACCAGAGACAAACTACTTCGTCAATGTTTGTACAAGATTTAAGCATCGTTTCATAATCTTTGTTAGGGTAAAGGACTTTAAACTAAAAGTGAATCGGATGTTCTTTCCAGGTAAGGGGTGGGCCATTTTAAATTTGCATGTTTGATCTGCTATAAATAAGAAACTGATGAATATTTTTTCACAGTTGTGATTTTAATAGAAAGGTTGAACCTTGACATTTACGAATATGAAACAATATCATTCAAATGATCGCCACAAATGGCTACAGTAGCCCATCCCATTTTTCAATACATTGTCGATTGTTTGAGGCTCAATCTCATGAATGGCAACTCTGATTTCGCGTTTCAAGACATCAATCGTTTCTGGATGGTTAGCGTATTATTTATTCTTAACAGATCTTCACAAAAAATAGTCTTTCGAGGCGAAAATAGGCTTCATCGCTAAATATAATTTTTCTGGAAAATTGCTCATCTTCGGTCATGCTATCATTAGCTCATTAAGTGAAGTGGAAACGAATCGGATGGCCACGAGACTTCACTTCTAGCACCAGTTGAACTTTGTAAGCTTTTATACCGAAGCCTTCATGCAAAATTCTCCTTGGAGAAATGTGAGAAATGTTCACGTCTTGAGCACGATGACGAGTTAATATTGATGGATATTCAGCAGCAATGTTTTCAAATGTGCTTACTGGACGAGGACGTGAAGGGGTTGTTTTATCAAATAGCGATCCAGTTTTTACTAACAAATTGATCCTCAAATTACCGCGAGGGCATTCCATTTCTATTGAATTTTCCACGTTTATTTCAAATTTCTGATTCCCCACTTTGGATATAAATTTTTAATATTTCCCAGTTTTGTTGAAGTGTTGATCAACCACTATTTCAAAATGCGAACTCTAGATAGCCCTCCCTTAGACGAAGTCTATGAAGTTAGTTCTGAAATATAAAAATTCATAATTTTTGTCAAACAAGTATTCATTACTCGATGGATAAACTTACGTTATGATGAAACAACTGTTATATAATTAAGTAACATAACTAAAGTTATTTTACTTTAAATTCGTATGAATTTCCGTCATTTCGAAACCCAGACAATGGAATACAAGCATTTATTTAACCATAAAAGTACGGATGGTATGAAGCAGGTTTTATGTCTAAGTTGATATTTCTATAATTGTTCATTCCTTAGAAATCAATTGTTGAGAATTTCCTAAAAATAACTCATCCCCCTTATATTCTTTTCAAGCTAGAAAGCCTAAAACCTCCCCATTTCGTCGCTGACAACCCCATTTAATCCATAAATGCCACATTCACTGGAGGAGAGCTAACATGATGCTCAAAGCTGTGAAATGAGTCATTCGTTTGGATATTCGGACATCAAAGAAACTTCAGACCATGGGTGACTGGAACACAATACTGACATGTATGGCAAATGACATCTCCCCAATATGTGACGGCAAAGATGAATGACTCATTGAGATTAGTAAAAACGCTCAGGGATGAACTGGAAATAAATTCGTCTAATTCCTTTATATTCGATGATGGCTCACAAGGTCTCATTTTATATTTTTAACATGTAATCGATTGTGTTATAATGGTTTCAACTTGAAGGCGAGTGTAACTGGATGTTCGTCTTTTTTGATTAATTAGGTAATGGAAAAAACTTACCCATGATAAATCATCTATTTCGACATTCAGGTGGATTGTGTGAAATGAATCCGTGAATTTTTGATTTATTGTTTACGAATTGGTCTAATGGACATTTCTTTAAACCTACCTTGAAGTTTTCGTACCGATTTACTACTCTGAGAATCGCTTATTTAAATTGCCCTAACACAAGCAATCATTTTTTCTCTCTTTTCATTTCTGTATTCATTATTTCAAGAATTTACCGGTAATTGACCATTCAAAAGAACTGCATTAAAATATTTAAATAATGAAATAATTTTTATCCCTAAGTCGGTTTAATTTGTTTACAGTACTTCATTTTGCCAGTTAATCTCGACTGTTGTTCGTGGAATTCGCTGAAGTCGATACTGAAAATTAACTTAAAAATGCTTTGATATATATTTCATACATATTTTGTGTTTCTTCGACATTTTCTAGATAATTTTTTTGACACTGTAGTACAAATAATAATAATAATTTATTCTTCGAATCGTATTGGCCTTTACTTGATAGGAATCCATTGTACACTTCAATTGAATAATAAGTATATATATATATATATATGTTGATTTCTATTCATTTTTGTGAGCTGCTTACAAGACACAATTAAGCTTTTTATTACTTTTGGTAAAATCACCAAGTTTGAAGTGAATAAATCCATCATACTGTTTATTATTGATGATGAATAACCGTTATTAGTTGCTCTTTGATTGATTAAATTCAACTCTTGATTAAAATTATTCGGAGGTGAAGGAATCGTTAATAATTTGAATATCAAAACAGATTCATTCTGTTAGCCCCCTATAAACTCTAATTCAAAAAAATTTTACTCAAAAACGTTTAGAATTAAATTAATGTCTTATAAGCACTGCTTAAATTTAAATTATTATTGATGATGAATAACCGTTATTAGTTGCTCTTTGATTGATTAAATTCAACTCTTGATTAAAATTATTCGGAGATGAAGGAATCGTTAATAATTTGAATATCAAAATAGATTCATTCTGTTAGCCCCCTATAAACTCTAATTCAAAAAAATTTTACTCAAAAACGTTTAGAATTAAATCAATGTCTTATAAGCACTGCTTAAATTTAGTAGACATATAAAATGAAAACTCATTATATAATATCAAATGGAATAAAAAAACCTAACGAAATATGAAATGCCAATTAAAATTACTTAATAAATACTTGAAAGACACAAAGTATTGTTTCTGATCTTATATTTATGCATATGTTACTTCAACAATCTCTCAAAACATGTAGCACATCCTTAAAAAACAATTTAATTTCTGATCAAGGTTATCATCCATTTTCAATTAAAATCAATAAAAAAAAACATCTTACCAGACAGAATTCGTGTTATATCCTTGTTGAACAAACACTAAAAGTAGAGAACTTTAAAAATACAACGTATTCTATTTTCATCACAAAAATCACACAAAGCTTGGAAGGTACTTTATGGCCTTAGTTGAAACCAAATGACATTTATATAATGAATCAGGAAAACCAAAATATAATTATATATTATATATACAATAAAATAATAATGGGTGGTATTTCGATGCTTCTATTTTTGTCAATGAGTGTTAATAAATTTTTAATAGAAAATTGTGGTTGAAATTTACAAGAAGTTCTGATGATATTTGTAAGGAATTAAGAAAGTTTGTATGCTGGTGCAGTGTAATATAAAACTGCTGGTCTTATCGGGTATTGTATTTTATTAAGGAGTAGAGTTCTGGTATCTCAGGGTTCATTGTTACAAGTTTATTTATAACCTTCTGTGTTATTATACTATTAGTTTTGATATTGATTAGATTTCTTTATTGAATACTTTTGTTGGGTAACATATTATATATATTATTAATTAAAATAGCTAACGTTAAAATGTTGTTATAGCGCCTCTTTTGAGTAGATAAAATATCACTTCAACCGCAAGAATAGATAAAGTTACTACACTTTAACAGCAAGGATAGATAAAATGTTTTAACTTTTTTTATTCAATTAAATTCAAAGACATTAATTCGAAGGATTACCAACAAGTGTAATTTAACAATTAACATTATTATAAACATCTATTTTTTGAATACCACAACTTGTACTAGGGGCATTGTTTTCGTCGTTCTTCAGCTACCATGTAATATTCTTGATGTTTTTCCACTTTTTAAAGGACTGGTATTCAAATTTTTGATTGTCTCGGTCTTTACTTGACGGAAATTCATCTTCAATATAAGAAAAACAAATGTTAACTTCCGCTTTTTTAAAATAGCGGAAGTTAACATTTGTTAAAAATGTTGTATTGAACGACGATAAAATCGCATTATCTTCTCGATCGTAATCAGCTAAAAGACTCTCAAAAATAAAGTACAAATTTATCGTCTTATACAATAAATAACTATTATTATATTCTTTAAGATATTACATGCTATATTATTACTGTACTTAAAATGTGAGTTTTTTCAACAATTTTCGTTATTTGATTGACTAAAAGTACAATCCTGCTTCCGGATCAGTCCACGTTCTCTTATTGGTATTCTAAATCCTCCTCTAAAAGCTACGTATGACAGATTAGGGTGTATGCAGATGAAGCAGATGAAATATTCAGTACCACCCCAGGGATTTGGAAGTGAAAGAAAATAAAACACAACTTTTGTCCTTAAGGGTGTGTTACCACTATGAAGCGTTCTGATATTAAAATCACCTGTGAAAACAACTTCTTGAAATTACTTTCGCGGAAACTAAGCTCTAATGGATCAGGGGGATGAAACTTGGCGGTGAAGAAGGATATCTTTGTTCAAATTTGGGGAAATAAAATTGATTTATAGGGCAGTTACTTTGATATTAAAACAGTACATTTGGAGTATGAAAATTTTCTTTGATGTTTCAATCGATTAAAGTTGAATATATTTTACGAAAGTTGTATCACTTAAGCGATTTTCACTTGTAGTACATTCAAATCAGTTTAGTGGGGAGTTTGATGAATTTCGCAAATTTGATAATTTTCAGAATCACATACGTTAGAAAGGTATCGGATGTTAGAGTGATAGAACTTTAAATTGAAATAAAACACTTTTAAATAAAGATTGAAGACAATTTTTTTTTAATTTGAGAGATAATTTTATGGCATTTATGTTTTCAAAATAACTTCCGGCATATGTCCACCACGACTACCTCTGAGAAACCGCATTTGACCAGACCAATTTTGGACCACTTTTTCGAGTCATTCAGTTAGTTCGTCAATAACACGAGTTATAATGGCTTCCAAAGCGTCTATTGTTTCTGGTTTATCAGCATAAACCAATGACTTGACATAACCCCAAAGAAAATATTCCAGTGGAGTTATGTCGCATTATCTTGGATGCCAATTAATTGGACCATTTCTCGAAATACTGTTATCGCCAAATTTTTCTTTCAATAAATTAATTGTTACGGTAGCAGCATGAGGTGTAGCACCATATTGTTGGAACCAAAACAATTCTGGGTCGATACCATTCAAATTTTGAAACCAATAATCAATGATCATCGATCTGTAACAAGCACAACAAACAACAATTTTTAAAGTCTTTATTGCACATATATGAGTGAATTAAACATAAAAAAATAGTGATAGCACTGAATTAAGGTCAGGAGCTTTTGTGTGCGCTTATTCATATCACCCACGATCGTTATGAAATTTGCATTAGCCTTCTTGTCGCAATTTTACACCTAAATAATAAATTTGTACTCGACCGTAGGACTATTGCTATGGATCCGAAAACGATTACTGCTGTTCGGCCCATAAAATTTTTGTTTTGTTTTGTAATTATACGATCCTCGCGAAAATGCGCCTCTTTATTCTACTCCTAAATACAAAAGTACAGATAGACGGGATCTGCAGTTTCGGAAGTATTGGGGAAAAAAGAGAAAATTTCAAATCTGGATAACCGGAACCATCAGACCGATTCTGCCTTTTGTCGAAATATTTAGGCCCCAAACTTACACTGACCATTTCAAGTTAGTAGCTCGTTCCGTTCGAAAGTTTGAGTGTTTGGGTGTAATTGTTTGAGACTCAAACTTCTGAAATCTACGGACAGTTCTGATATTTCAAATATAGGACTGGATCTTGTATGGCTGTCTTTAGATTGTCAAATAACATGAAAAACGTGTAATGGTCTGTATTTCGAATTGAATGTTTTCATAATTTGTGTAGTCTTTTTAGGTTTTTACACCATTGGATAAATTTCTTATACACGTATGTATGCAATAAATTGAAATAAAACAAATTTGAAAGATAATTTTATGATATTTATGTTTTGAAAATAATTTCCGCCAAATGTGCACCACGACTGACTCTGAGAAACCGTATTCGACCAGACCAATTTTGGACCACTTTTTCGGGTAATGCAGGTCTTATTCCATCAATAACATAAGTTATGTTGGCTTCCAAAGTGTCTATTGTTTCTGATTTATCAGCATAAACCAATGGCTTGACATAACCCGATAGAAAATAATCCAGTGTTGTTATGTCGCATGATCTTGGAGGCCAATTAATTGGACCATTTCTCGAAATAATGTTATCGCCAAATCTTTCAATATATTAATTGTTACGGTAGCAGCATGATGTGTAGCACCATCTTGTTGGAACACTTCTGGGTCGATACCATTCAAATTTTCAAACAAATAATCATTGATCATCGACCGGTAACGAGCACCATTCACTGTAACATTAGCTCCAGCATCGCTTTTAAAGAAATATGGACCGATGATGCCTCCAGCGTGTAAAGTACACCATACAGTACATTTTTCAGGATGCAATGGAACCTGCAGAACGTCTTGAGGATTGTTTTCACTCCATATACGGCAATTTTGCTTGTTTACATAGCCGTTCAACCAGAAATAAGCTTCATCACTAAACACAATTTTACGATAAAAAGATGGATCAACTTCAAGCTGTTCTAGGGCTCAATCAGCAAACAAACGACGCTTATTATGGTCAAGTGGCTTTAGTTCTTGAACCAGTTGGATCTTGTATGGGTGTAGACCAAGATATTCCCGAAAACTTTTCCATGTGGTGGATGCACAGAGTCCAAATTTTTGTGAACGTCGACGAATAGATAAATCTAAATCATCATTAACACTTTGACTTACAACAGCGATATTTTCTTCTGTACGTACAGTTCTTTGTCTTGTTGTTGTTTTTGCATCGAGTAGAGAAAATATTGTCCGAAATCTATCGATAGTTCGACGAATAAGCTGCTCTGATGGACGATTATGTAAACCATAAATTTTACGAAGTGCTCTATAAGTTTGGCGAATAGAACACTGATTTTTAAAATAAATTTCAATGTCAATGATTACTGAACCGAAATGTCAAAACAATATGGCTTCTACCTTCTGTCAAATCACAGTTATACCTATCGAAAGTTCTATCACTCTAAAAAAAACACCCAATATTAATTAAAAAAGTTGTAGAAGTTACTATGTTTTACTACCAATTAATTGATATTTTACACATTTAATTGTGACTCTAGTTTCGGGAATTAACTATCCCATCTTCAGACAACTGAGTCTTCAGTTTTTTCGGAACAAACTCATGATGAAAATTCATTCCCTCAAAACAGAAGTTGAACTGTTTTTTAGAATCTTCGATAATTCTTCGTTTTTGAGTTCTGGGGGGGTCAAATTTTCGTTTTGAAACCCGTATGCAATAAAGTTTTCAGAAATCTGATTATGTATTTTCAATTTTTGGTCTTCTTATTTGATTTATTGTACGATTAGATTTCAATAGGTATTCAACATACTCTAAAAGGAAACCTCAAAGCCCGATTTCGCTGGTATTTATTACATATTCTTCCCAGAAACGCCATCGACATCTTGAACCCTTTTTTTCACACGAATCATTAATATAAACATCGTTTGAAAATGCCGTTTAAAGAAAATAAACCGCCTTCAACAAACTGCGGAGACCCGAAGGCAGATTTCGAGAACCCTTCAAAGAACCCGAATTGAATTTATGCTCTGTTGATTGTAACTCCTTCAATTCTTTTGATGTTATAGGCAAAGCTTATTATTTTTCCACAGGCCGAGGAGTTGTTTGTTATATTTTCCGAGTATATTCTTGAGATCCCTGATAAGTGCAGGCACGACCATTGCGAAGGAGAGTTAAGTGATTCATTTCGTCGTTTCCTCGATAAGAAGTGGAATATAAATTGTTTCGTTGAAAACTATGCGGATTTACATAATTATTGTTGATGGGGAAATAGATGTTTCCGAGTGATTATTTGGGGCAGTATTTTACAATCTTTTCTCCATATCAGAAAGGGAATATATTCGCGATATTCTCTTAATTATGTAGGGAATTTAACTGACAGAATGAAAAAAAAATGAATTGAATCTAAATAGGAATTTACTTTGAGGGTTTTTTTTTCAAATATTTCAGACAATAACTAGATCAATTCTCCGAAACCTCCAAAAATTTAATCTCAAAAATTAAATTGACTAAAATGTCTTAAAAACACTGATTCACTTTATAGACATATAGAATTATCAACACATATGTGCATCAGTTAACCAATAAAGAACCAAAAGAAAATATAACGATTTAATAATATTTTCACATATCTTGGGATTTTTTAAAAAGTAAGTTAGTTATTAGGAGTACAAATAAGTTTCCGCCGTTTTATTGTAGATGGCGCGGCACGGAGTTTCGGTTAGCTTTCGCAGATGATAACCGGCTTAAAAAATAGTTTGGACATTCAAGAACAACATAACCTATTAATATCATTGATTTTATATTAGTAAAATGTAATTTTCATAAGTTGAAAATGTGAAATTTTGAGCCAAGTAAGCGTCATTTGCGGGAAATATTAGTTTACTTCTTTAATTTAAATAAATCTGCTGCTGAGGCGCATCAATTGCTCGTAGAAGCATATGGTGAGGGTGCTTTGAGTGAGAATAATTTAATTCCTGAAGTTATAATTTTTAAATATAATTTTTTGAAATTAAATATGCAGAAGGCTAATATTAAAATAATATTACTAATCCTATCAGAATTAATGATATTCTGAGTTGTCTTGAAATATGCCTTGAACAGAATTACTACCAGTTCAATAGTAATGACTTATATTTTCAATGAAGGACTTATGGGAAATCCACTTAGCTCTATTTCAGCAGAAATGTTCATGGATGATTCAGAATCAAAAATTCATTCAAACTCAATGAATAAATATTTACTTTATTAGTTCAGATTTGTAGATGATATTCTATGTTGCTTCAAGGGAACAAATAGAAAACTGAACTTCTTTTCAAAATTTATTAATAGCCTACACTCCTCAATCAAATTTACCTCTGAAGAAGAGAAGAACCTATGTTTAAATTTACTAGACTTGAATATCCCAAAATTAAATAACACACATGAATTTCGCATCTTTCATAAACCTACACACAAAGATATTACACTATATAAAACTTCTAGGCATCCCTTTAATAAAAAATGTCAGCCTGTATTAGCTTTATCCATAGATTATTAAAATTACCCATGAACCTTCAAAACTTTTTTGAAGAACTCAATATAATGAAACAAATAGCATTTAACAATGGTTTGAACCCTGCCCTTATATCGGGTGTTTTTTTACAGTGATAAAACTTTCGATAGGGATAACTGTGATTTGGCAGAAGGTAGAAGCCATGTTGTTTTGACATTTCTGTTCAGTAATCATTGACAAATTATCATCAAAAGACTCACGCCGTAACAACGTTTACAAATTGTTAAAATTCATTTTCAAAATCAGTGTTCTATTCGCCAGACTTATAGACCACTTCGTGAAATTTATGGTTTACATAATCGTCCATCAGAGCAGCTTATTCATAGAACAATCGATTGATTTCGGAAAACATTTTCTCTACTCGATGCAACAACAACAAGTCAAAGAACTGTATGTACAGAAAAAAATTTCGCTGCTCTAAGTCATAGTGTTAATGATGATCCAGATTTGTATGTTCGTCGACGTTCACAACAAGTTGGACTCTGTGCATCCACCACATGGGAAATTTTGCATAAAGATTTTGGTCTACACCCATACAAGATCCAACTGGTTCAAGAACTAAAGCGTCGTTTGTTTGCTGATTGGGCCCTAGAACAGCTTGAAGTTGATCCACTTTTTTATCGTAAATTTGTGTGTAGTGATGAAGCTCATTGAAGCTGGTTGAACGGCTATGTAACAAGCAAAATTGCCGTATATGGAGTGAAAACCATCCTGAAAAATGCACTGTTTGGTTGGCATTACACGCTGGAGGTATCATCGGTCCATATTTCTGTAAAAACGGTGCTGGAGCTAATGTTACAGTGAATGGTGCTCGTTACAACCTGCAATAAAGTCTTTAAAAATTATTGTTTGTTGTGCTTGTTACAGATCGATAATCAATGATTATTTGTTTCAAAATTTGAATGTTATCGACCCAGAAGTGTTCTGGTTCCAACAAGATCGTGCTACACCCCATGCTGCTACCGTATTAATTGATTTATTGAAAGAAAGATTTGGCGATAACATTATTTCGAGAAATGGTCCAATTAATTGGCCACCAAGATCATAACTCCACTGGATTATTTTCTTTGGGGTTACGTCGAGTAATTGGTTTATGCTGATAAACCAGAAACAACAGACGCTTTGGAAGCTAACATAACTCGTGTTATTGATGAAATAAGGCCTGAATTACTCGAAAAAGTGGTCCAAAATTGTTCTGGTCGAATGCGGTTCCTCAGTGCTAGTCGTGGTGGACATATGCCGGAAATTATTTTCAAAATATAAACATAAAATTACTTTTCAAATAGAAAAATTTGGCTTCAATCTTGATTTGAATGTGTTTTGTGACAATTTAAAGTTCTATCACTCTAAAAAAATACCCGATAGATAAAATGATTAACAACTAACAGAAAAAGATAGCATAAACTTACGTTTATCCCAGCACAAAAGACCCCATTCCGAAAAAATTCATACAAATTTCATATATAAATATGTCCGAAGACAATTATTTTAAGAAAAATTTTAATTGCATTGCAGCTTTAATAACCATTACTAACATTGATAAATATATCAAAAACAATAAAGATAAGTCAAACAAAGATAATTATTCAGGACTCTATAAGTTGACTTGTAAGGATTGCCCATTGGTTTATATTGGTCAGACCGGTAGATTGTTCAAGAAAAGAATCCACGAACACCAAGAGAGCTATACTTCAAATTCAACAAAGGTGCTAGATTAACATTCTTAGAATCACTTGAAATAAACCGATATAATTATCAGAAAATTCTCCTAAACGCACAAACAGACACGAATAGGTCACCTCTATTGAATATCTTCATGTAATTTGGAAAAACCAAAGACAACCCCAATAACTTTTATTGCCATCGAGGTTATCTCTCCACCTAATTGAGGATACCCTAATAAATATCATTCTACTATTAGTCCCACTTCTTGTAATACCTGTATATACATATATTAGAACTTATGTAAGTTTTCATACAGTATGAGTTCAAATGTAGAATATGATTAAGCCACAGTGTTACGAAGCATTGGTAATTCATAAATCAAAAGTTTGTCGAAATTGGATTTTATTCATTACGAGTTGAAAATGAATTTCCATCAAGTAAAGCCGAATCCATCAAATATTTGTATTATCGCTATTGGAAAAAAGGTTTTACTGCACTCAAGTAAATGAACATATAATATTTTGACTTATTGTCGAAAAAAAGTTTGTTCAATATTATGAAAATTATTACTTTTTCGAATCTGTTATCTACTGAATTGGTTAATTTTCGATACCCGATTGATTCCCAACGCGAATTATCAAACCAAACTTAGTTTTCAATGAAAAATCCAGATTTATTGCGTACTCAATGCTTGAAGCCGAAAAATAGCATCGCCTTAATCTTTCAACAATTTCGTCTCAGTGTGTGGTGTTATGTTGTAATATTTGGGTTACCATGTGTTGGAATCACAAATTATGTTAATTTCTCCTTCCAAAAAGATTGAATGTTTCAGCGTATTGCCGACTCCATGCTGTTATCTCTGCACGGCTAGACGAATGGAAAACGGTCGGTGGTAAAAGACGTCTTAAGAGTGAATAATTAGTAGTAGAATGATGATGATTAGATTATGAAAGAAACACCGTAATTCTACACACAAATTACAAGTTAGACAGCGAAAGGCTATCGAAAACCGCTCTTGGAATTGAGATTTTCTAAACAGAGCCGACCCAACCTATGTTTAAGTAAATTTCTATGGTTCAAATTCGTTAGGATGATGGCATTGGCTGGAAGAACGGAAAAATATTCACCATGAAATTGCTCAACTTACGGTATAATGATGTTCTGTACAAAATATGAATGAGTTCTCATAAACAACTGTATCACAAGAAAAATTCATTCAAATAACTGATTTTTTATAAATGGTATTAACAGCGTTCACGTTGCGAAAATTTTCTCACATTTCTTTGGGTTGAATTCAAAAATGAAATCATTATTTAAATATTTTAATATTAGCCTTCTTCATATTTAGTTTCAAAAAATTATAATTAATAATTATAATATTTATTTATTGGATTTTGTTATATCATTTGGATGTCTTATAATGAATGTTTATATTATACGTCGTTTGATATAAGTGGAACTTATATGACAATAATTTAATTTAATTCCTGAAGTTATAATTATTGAATATAATAATTTGAAATGAAATATGTAGAAGGCTAATATTAAAATATTCAATTAATTTTATATACCTTCCATCAAGTATAAACCTCTATTTATTTTATTTTATTCATAATATATAATTATCTGCTTTCTCTAACATTCTTTATACAGTTAGTCCTTTTGCTATAACAGTGGCCGTTAAATTGCCTTTCAATCTTTTAGATCAATGGTAAACCAAAGAATTATTTATTTGAGTTAACATTACACTCCATTCAAATTTTCAGTATTCATTTACCAGAAGAAGCTTTCTGGATGGTTAAAAGGTGAAAAAATATTTTTGTTGATTGATGTTATATATTATTGAATATGAATATAATTGAGTACTGACTAAGCAAAGTCTCTCTTAAAACTTGTTTTTTAGTAATGTTTTTACATATCTTGAGGTTTTATAAAGAGTAACTTAGTTAGATATCCAATAATATTGAATATTCTAAGTAAGATGGTTTTATGATGAAATTCTTAAGATTATGTTAAACATTTTTTAAAGATATCTGTTTTCATAAGATTGATGAGCAGAAACATAATTTTGTCTACTCAAAATATTTAATTTATAGGATTTTGGTTAACAATTTTTATTGATTGGATTTTGTTATATCATTTGGATGTCTTATAATGAATGTTTATGTTATATGTCGTTTGATATAAGTGGTACTCATATGACATTAATTTAATTTGATTCCTGAAGTTATAATTACTAAATATAATTTTTTGAAATTAAATATGTAGAAGGCTAATATTAAAATAATTTTATATACCTTCTATCAAGTATAAACCCCTATTTATTTTATTTGAAATCATCATGTACATTTCATTATTTCCTATCGAATACGAAGTATTAATTCATATTTTGTCTAAAATTTGATTAATTATAAGTTTCTCTTTTTACTCGATGGAAACTCTCTCTGAACGATGTGTTAAACAATTTGATCGCATTTTGACTGATAATTTAGTATTTTACTAAATTCAAAATCGTTTAATAAAGTGGCATTTTATCACATAGAACTGTCACTTTACTGAATAGTTCTGTTACTGTCAATAAAACAAAGTTTGACAGAAAATTGTTCATTTATCATTGTAAACATTGTTATATATATATTAAAAGTACAATGTTTCAAATTTGAAAACTTCAAAACACCAAATTTATTCAATTCTATTTGTTCTACCCGAATACTATTATGATCTGCATTCCTGCAT
This sequence comes from Megalocaria dilatata, assembly GCA_034642435.1. NCBI lineage: Eukaryota > Metazoa > Arthropoda > Insecta > Coleoptera > Coccinellidae > Megalocaria > Megalocaria dilatata. The sequence goes on along the minus strand of CM067857.1, from coordinate 33,391,748 downwards.
TATGATCTTATGTTGAATTACAAACTTTGTGCTGATATTTTAAATCAAGAACAAGCACATATACTGAAAGATTGGGCATTCATTATGAAACAGAGAATACAAAGAAAGTACAGTAAAAACCGTTTGGAATATTTCTGCTACAAATCATTAATGAGGAGTATGAGCTATGGTAATAGAAAGTTCTAGAAATCGAGACAGTGTAACGTACATCTGTATAACAATTCTATGCTCGAACAAACTCGACAAGGTTTTGTAGATCACGGAGGCAAATTGCAGACATGCGTACGTTTCAAACTATGCTAGTGACTACAAATCTGTCTAGTATCTATATTCGCTATACACAGAGACTCCAAAGATATTACTTATACACTAGCGCCATCTTGAGTATGTAAAATACATACACAGAGACTCTAAGATATTAATGATACACTAACGCCATCTAGAGTATGCAAAATACATACAAGACATACCTTTGCGTGTTATTTCTAGTAAAGAAATGTATTCTGGCTATTTTCACGTTACGAACGCAGAATAAACCTTCCTTATGCTCAAATCAGACCATAAATTGCCGTAATGCTCAAAATTTAGCATTTTCATATTAAAATAAATTAATCCGGCTGATCTATACTAAAAATCATTAATAAGGAGTAAAACTTTCGATTTCTTCGCTTCGTATGTATCATTTTGACGTTTCAAAAGGGCAAGTAACTTTTTGCATTGTGAGATATCCACATTTCCGTTTATTGTATAGTACTTTTCAACATGGAATATGAAGACCATAAACTGGATGACTTGAGAGCTTTTGTCTAAAATAATGAAAGACATTGTATGAAATCACTAAAATATATTTAAAAAATAGCTTACTTTCGCAAAATAATATGCTAGCATTACACTTTCATCGGTTCTCAGTGCGTTTTTTGTCATTTTTCAATTACAAAATATTTCATATACCTTCTCGTATTTTTCCTTGGATTTTAAAGGAAGTAAACTGGAAGACGCATCTCGAGCGGCATTTAAAATGTCTTCAGAACAATTTTCTGAAGTGTTGGCAGTAGCAAGATTTATTTTTATAATTGATATTTAAGTTAATCCCAATTCGACCCACAGAAATGAAACTTGTTATCTGTAGAATGTAGATACCTGAAGAAGCCACATCGTGGTGAAACAATTGTTGTATTATAAACATTTTTGTGGAAATTAAAATACTGTCTCTTATATATATTTTTCAATTAATATGAGTTTCACCAAGTAAAGACTGAATCAATCAAACACTTGTTATATGTTGTTATGTAAATAAACAAACCGTGTTAGGTTACTAGGTTACAAAAATTATACACAGATATATACCTACTATAATTTTTATCTTCTATCTTTGTAATGCTTTCATATCTATGATTATTTGTTTATAATTAACACAAACTGCGAAAAAATAGTATAAACAAACCTCTTAAAAAAAGCAGTTTTACTAAATTTATAAGGCTTTTAAGTAACTCGCTCGCTGGTACTCAAAAGCTTTACTCGTTCCGTGAAACTTTGCTTTTCTAAACTTGTTTTTATGAATTTCTAATATCTAATTAAGGAGTGGGACATTGAAAAGTTGCATTTTTCCTCGGCTATACATAAAAAACTAACGAATATTTTACTGAAGTTATGAGTTTATTAGGAATGTTGAACCTTGATTTTCTCGAATGAAAAACAATATCATTCAAATGAGCTACGACTGACTACAGTAACTCATCTGATCAGCCCAAATTTTCAGGAAGTTGACGATTGTTTGGGGCTGAATCTCATGAATGACAACTTCGATTTCGTGTTTCAAGGCATTAATCGTTTCTGGATGGTTGGTGTAACATTTATCCTTAAGTGATCTCTACAAAAAATAGTGCTCCGAAGTGAAAATGAGCTTCATCGCTAAAGATGATTTTTCTCTTAAAATGCTCATCTTCAGCCATGCGTTTATTACCCTCTTGAACGAAGTGAGAATCCATAGGATAAAATTCTCCTCAGTGAAGTGCAAGAAATATATATGTTAATTTCTTGATCACGAGTGATGTTGATGGATGTTCAGCCTCATTCTGGGGTACAGAAGCTATGTTTTCAGGTTTGCTCACTGGACGAGAACGCGAACGGTTTGTTTCATTAAATAACGGTCCAGTTTCACGAACTCGCTCCACAAATTGATCCACAACTTGCCGTGAGGGCATTTTATTGTTATTGAATTTTCCACGTAACTGTTTGTCTAAAAAATTCACCACTTTGGAAACAAGTATTTAATACTTCTGAGTTTTGTACAATCGTAAATCGACCCTTTTCATTAATGTCAAATATTAAACTAACTTTCTATCAAAACACGAATGACAGAGAAGTTGCTAGACTCGAAATAATCTCTATTTCGGGCCCCTTCAAATATCTCCATTGTTTTGCTATTTGTGAACCAGTATAAATTAAAGTAAAAAAGAAATTTATCTATTATGTTTTTATCAATCTGAAAATGAATGTTGTAAGTAATATTAGAATACAATGAAAAGTATTTGATTGATTCGGTCTTTACTTGGTGGAAACTCATTTTAATTAAAAAATACATAGGAGACAGTATTTTATTTCGACAAAAATGTTTGTACTACAACAATTGTTTCACCACGATGTGGCTTCTTCAGGTATTTACATTGTACTGGCTAGTACTATCCGAGCAATTTTGATGAAAATAGAAAAATTATCCATTCGATATATCATTTCTAAATCATTTAAAACTTTTCTCTTGAATAAAATGCTTATTATTTTTATACGAATCGAATAAAAAGTTCAATTTTTCTTTGGGCAGTTCCGTTTTCCCTACCATTTCAGAAATTTCATGATTCTCGTAAAAATTTCAACTAAGAATGGTATTTGTGCAGTAATGATCAAGTGACCCGTTTTTTATGCTTGCCAGTGTATATAAAGGATGAAAGTCATTGATCAATAAAGGACTGAACTTCTATGGGAAAATACTAAATTATAGTGTAAAATTTGCATGGCCGTACGTTAATTATGCTAATATCAATTATTACAAATTTTATCAAGGCTATTGTTCTGATAAAAATAACTAGGTAATTAGTTTTTCGATCTGCAATAAATAACGTAATACGTGCATACTGTGCATATCGAAATATTAAATATGCAAAGATTACTGTAACATACACATTTCTTGTGCATTCCATATAATTGTTCAAAACACAACTGATTATTTTAATCGGTTATTAGTCATTTACCTTCATACTGTATTCCTGGAAATTCTGTCACTACATCGGGTGCAATTGGCAAAAATGATTGGTGAATTCCCTGGTATCTGGAGCATATCTTTTCGAATTCTTCCTTAGTAGTAATTGAACGTTAATCACTTAGAGCGCCAATTTCAAGATGAGCATACTTCGAGAATGGAGAGATAATAAGAGTTTTGAACTCGTTTAGTTACAGTATATATACATTCTGTCAAGAAAGTACCGTGAATTATCGATTTGAAAATTAGCAATTTATATTTATTGGATGTTATATCATTTGGACGTCTTATAATGAGTATTTATTTTATATGTCGTTTGAGATACATTCTGTCAAGAAAGTACCGGGAATTATCGATTTAAATCTGGCGGGGCAATGAGGCAGGTAAAATTTTTTTTCCTAGGTTGGTACCACTGTCCTTAATTACTATGCCAAGCTTGAGCGGGATCTGTCAACTAGTGTGTTTGCAACAGCTGATTAAGTCAGTCGATGTCAGAGTGCGTGCCGATTTTTACTATGGGTGAATACGTTGAGCAAAGAATTTGTTTGAAGTTTTGTGTTGCAAATGAATTTTCGTGTGCCGATGCATTGAAAATGTTGCAAAAGGCCTTTGGTGATAATGCTCTATCGAAAACTCGTGCATATCAGTGGTACAGAGCCTTCAAGGACGGTCGTGAAGTGGTCGCCCATCGACGGCTTCGATCGAAGATAACGTCGATAAAATTAAGGAAAGGGTGCTGGAAAACCGTCGTACCAGCTTGAGAGAGATAGCACATGATCTTAAGATATCCCACAAGTCCGCACGTACGATTTTGATTGATATTTTGGGCATGAGAAAGGTGGCCGCACGACTCGTACCGAAAGACCTGAATTTTCTTCAAAAACGTCATCGCGAACAGGTTGCTTCAGACATGCTGGATCGCTGTAATTCCGATTCTACATTCATGGAACGCATTATAACTGGTGATGAGGCCTGGGTCTACGAGTACGATATGCAAACAAGCCAGCAATCATCGGAATGGGTGGTAAAAAATGAGCCGAAACCGAAAAACCACGCCAAAGCCGTTCGAAAATGAAGGTGATGCTCATTGTTTTCTTCGATATCCGTGGCGTGGTGCACTACGAATTCGTTCCAGAGGGTCAGACGGTAAAAAAGGAGTATTACCTAGGCGTTATGAAACGTTTGCGTGAGCGTATCCGTAAGAAGCGGCCAAATTTGTGGGCGAACAACTCATGGATTTTGCATGACGATAACGCGCCTTCTCACCGAGCTACGATTGTGACTGACTTTCTCGCCAAAAACTCAACAAACGTGCTTCAGCAACCACCGTATTCGCCGGATTTGGCTCCCTGCGACTTTTTCCTCTTCCCAAAACTAAAATTGCCCTTCTTGGCACCCGTTTTGAGTCGATTGAAGCCATAAAACAAAATTCGGCGCGAGAGCTAAAGTCCATCCCGGAAAGCGCCTATAAAAAATGTTTCGATAATTGGAAGTGCCGTTGGCATAGATGTATTGGAGCAAATGGAGCATATTTTGAAGGCGACCCAATAAATTTTGAAGATTAAATGTAAAAATGTTGTTTTAATTGAAAATTCCCGGTACTTTCTTGACAGAGTAGTATTTCACAGTAATCAAAATTAGGAGAATTATTGCGATGAGATTTTTATCAGTCTTTGTAGTGAAAACACTATGTTCCTAGTGTAGTACGATGGGCTTTTTCTCTGTGATTCACTTGGGTTTACTGAGTTCAATTAATAAATTCACTTACCTCAATTACATGTGTGGAAATCAAATATAATACATTAACTTTCAGGCCTTTGAGTTGCAATGTTTTTATTATTAGGAATGAATGAAAAAAAAAATTTTTGTGTTTGATTTTGAGAAGTAAAAATGAAAAGGCCGGAGCTGCTAGAAATCTTATATCTGCCGCGTAAAGGTCGATAATATCTTGTTCAATTTCGGAAAAATCCTACAATTAGTTTTAAACAAAACCACAATTTCAACTGATTTATCCATTACATATCGTCCATTCCAGTGCGAAAAGTATGATCAGGCAACTGTAGAAATATTACTTGATGATATCATAAATCACATAAACAACGTTCATCAAACCACTCTTGAAAATAAACGGATAGCAGAAGATTCAAACAGCGAGGATAATCAATAATTTTTGACCTTATAAGGTTGAAATATGATTGGCTTCCTGAAAAATAAAAATCCCTCACGATTCTCTATATGCACAATTCATAAAATCCGTTGTATTCGAACGATGTTGTGGTTATCTTGAATTGAATGCAGTGATAACATCAGGGGCGTAGCGATTGATATAAAATGTGATTAAGAAATGTGGCAAAATATTATTTTAGTTTTTTTATTATTAGAATTGTTTCGGTCAAATTTATCACTCTTCAGTTGCGGCTTGTGGGTGTAAGAACTGGACTAAAAATTGAAGCTAAAGCACTTAAAGTAGGAGTAACAGATCGTTTTTTTTCATAAAAATTGGATTATTTGTGAACGTTATTGGAGTGTGTACCTTCCCATGATTAAATGGTAGACATTGAGAAATACAACTGTCAATGTCACAAATAAACAATGGATGCCCTGCGTGAGTAATGTCGATTTCAAAATGGGGCGTTCCTATTGAAAGATCCTTATAATAGAGATAGTGTTCAGAGTAAGCAGATATTGAGCTGCATGTGACCCTTTTGAGGTAATATTGTAAAAGAAGATTTATTGTTCATTAAGATTTTCTAGCATTTTAACGGATTGAGTAGGACGAATTAATAGGTTGCGGAAAAATCCATTATTTTTGCGTGAACTTCAAGACTTTATCTAACATGTTTCAGATGGTCCGGTTTGGGTCAAATACCGTTTTGTTCTAAAATTTGTTTCCATTTTTAAAGTAGCTTCATAATGCCCCTTTCTCTGACTTTCCGATAAGAGAACACAAAATTTTGTGTTTATTTTAATGACGTGTAGCTTCTTCAAAAATTAATTCACTTCTATAAAATTTTTTGGTGGATAAATTTCATAGAAGTTGAAACAAACTTTTCAAAATACCTTTGACAAACAGTGTTTTCAGGACACATGGATCTTTATAAAGCTTAGTGTGCATTCTCAGTAATACTATCCATTCTTATTTGGATTTATAAGGAAGAAGGATATCTCTTCATCCTCTTTCGTCGATCAGACACTTCCCATAATGTCATTATTGTGCTGATTGCTGGAGCCAAATAGTGCCTCCATTTATAGCACCTTTGCACCTCTGAAATCCAACAGAGGGTTATTCTAGAAGGAAAGCCCGTGAATAATGCAGTCTATTTCAGAGAATGCGGGCAGATGTTGGCAAATAGACACTGGGTGTGCATCTGTGCAACTAGAACGAAGGTAATGGATTATTTTGCGTTGATGCTACACCAGCTTATATGGGACAGGTGCGTCAATGCGCTTCAGCCTGGGGACGTCGACCTATCTAACTAGCTATTTCCTATCGCGATTCCTGGGAAATAAAATAGGTAGGATTCAGTGGCGGAGAGAAGTTCGTTGCTCAATAGTCTATTTCCTGTCTGGATTAATCTCCAGGTTGAAGTTCTGAAACTGCCGCACTACAGGCTGTTCAGATTGTTCTCAAGGTCTGGTCTTTTTCAATTTCATTGATTTAAAATACGTGATATTAAGTCAATCAAATAATCAATAGGAAAATGAGTTTCAGTCTTTCGTTTCTGCATCATATGGGCTTGAGACTTACTTACGTGGGCAAAAAATGGTCTATTCTATGGAAGAAAGAATAGAAATTCTTGCACAGAACATAAATAACTTTCAAACTAACCAACACTCGACACCTCTTTCCCTATTCAAAAAATGTTGTGGGTTTATGCCACCTTCATGGGGGTGTTTTTTTCGGAACAAACTCATGATGGAAAAGAAATTGACCAGTTTTTTCAAAATTCTTGGTTTCTCAATTCTAGGAGGGGGGGTCAAATTTTCGTTGGGACACCTTGTATGTAGGAAAAATGGTGGTAATTTTTATTGTTTTTCTATACTCAAAATTATGGTGATAGAGAGAAATATTTCAGACAAAGAATGTATGTTTTTTGATGGAGAAATAATAAACTCATTTACGAAAACAAGAACAGCCAATACATATCTTCTTCTCCCGCGTATTATTCAAATTCCGCTAATTAATCAACCATGGTAAAAAAATCCTTTCTTACATGAGTTCAATTAATTTTCAATTAAAGATTCCTCCGACGATTCCAACAAACAATAGCAATTAGTCAAGTTTAGCAATACGTGCCGAATGATTCATTTGAATTATTTATATCAACATCTTGACTGCTAATTAAATATTCTTGCATAGCCAATTAATTTATATCCGATATTTTCTATTATAATAATCGCATCTATTAACAAGCATATTGGAGCAGCGTCAGCCACTTAAAATGCAAGACAGAGGACATAATCTAGTCTTAAAACTGAAGATAGGTCGAGATGTCGGAGCTTAGCTTAATGTGTATAGCGCTTATCTATGAAAGTTAAGTCTGTGTAGAATATTTATCTGTGAATTTTATCAGGGGTATAAGCTTACTTGGTTTGATGAACAGCTAGAAGTTTTTTTTGTTGTGTGATATTATTTACATAACTTATAGTCGTAAAAGATTATACACCTCTGGGGTAGAACATTACTGTCGTAGTTTTGGGAATTTAAAATATTTCTCCTACTCGTATGGTTTTCTTGTCTGTTCCGTATAAAACTTGAAATAGATTTAAAAATTTCTAATGAAATAAGCTTCACTTAGTGCTGTAAGAATTCAAAGAAAATCTTTTAACACGACCATAGTGTTGTGATATTATTGAAATTTATCATTAAAACCATATCTCTATAAAGGAGACTTATCTTCTAGCTCGAATCACGTACAAATAGTGTTGCCATGCAACTTTGGCTATTGCCGACTATCTATACAACCTATTTCATACATTACTTTGGTCTTAGAATGTTACAAAAAAAAAGTATATTGAAATTATGAAAAATAATAAATTCCGGATTCTTTTTCAATTGATTTGATAATAGAATAAGTTGATTTGGAAATATTCCAAATCTGAAAGATTTATTGATGATATATGAAATTATGTTTTTCAATTCATCGCTACATGAGTTAATCAGTGAAAATGGTATTTACTCATAACCACAGCAATGTTTCTTTTTAAAACTCCCAATTATTTCGTCGTCTTCTTCGAGTGAAACAATAACAATACAACAGTGAATATTTCTTTTATATTTGGTGAGTTATTAACAAATGAAGCATCAATTAATTTTTCATCAATTGCGGCATGAGCATCTTGAAAAAAACTGTTATTAACTATTGACTACATCCTTTTTGAGTTGTTGACTGAAATGTTAATTTTTCTTTCATAATAAGATATCCTAGATCTGAAGAGCAGATACTTATAGTTTTTTTTCTAGCTTATATTGGTCATTATAGATTTCATGTTTGATTCCTATTATCTAAAGATAGTTCAGTTTGTTTTCTTCCTTTAGTTTCATTTCTGGAAACTGATTTATCATTATCGCCATTATTCGGCGATTTTGTCAGTTTAAAAATCCCTTGAAACTAAATCAAATTAAATTGATTCACAAATACTCTTCAGAAACAACCTCATGTTGGATGCTATTTTAACCATGTGTTTAAACAGTTGTTTAAGATGATCGTAAAAATTTAAACGACCGAAACATTTGTCTAGTATTTGAATGAATTGTGAAATATATATGCCTATTTTTTTTTAGTGAAATCATTATCATATTCACTCCAAACTCGGTTTATTTCATTAAATCTCGAATGTATATAAACGTTAGTGTAAAAAATCAATATTTTTGCGTGAATTTCAAGACTTCATGTAACATGTTGTAACGTTAAAAAACGCTGGATTGTTGATTTGAATTTCAATCGCTGAAAAGTGCTCCAATAATGTGATTAAATTAAGACAATTAAGGAGTTTCGAGTTTCCGCAATGAAAGTCGACGCTGTTATCGCATGCGCTGTAGAGTTGCATTATTTTAAAGAAGCCTAGAATTTCCCAGATTTCTTTCTTTCGTACTGTGAGGTTACACAAAGACACATTGTAGTATTTTCGTACGTAACACATGAAAATCGTGGAATATTGAATTTTTATTGTTTCTTATACGACGTCTATTCAGAAGGCGTCTTAGTACCGGAGGTCTTGGTACCGGAGATCTTAGTACCGGAGTTCTTACTAGCGGAGATCTTAGAACTGAACAATCTTGCTGGAGTGCTTTTTTGCTTGGATCATATTAATACCAGATAATCTTCCTTGTGTCGGATTTAGAGTAAATTATTACCGAACCATCTTAGTTCCGGACGCTCTAGTGGTCATTAGGAACAATTTGAAACTGGAGACCTTCTAATTATTTGCAGTATAGGAACTATCGTTGGAAAAAGTACTATCACTCCGACACCTTGGAAAACAATATGCTAGGAGAATCTCAAGAATAAGTCCTTGTGTAAATCTCGGACCTCATGCTAACTGTAAGACTGTATTATATTGTAAATAAGAGTCACTATCTTAATTGTAAAGTTCAAATAAATAGATAGGAACTAAGAGTTTGCATTTTCATTATGAGATAGATTATTTGGGATTCATTCAGGAAAGACAAGTTTTATTTATCTTCTCATTGACGCACCGTGAGGCATTCTACGAAGTAGGATGTTTCATGTGTGGACGGATAAAATCGCTAGAGCAAGTTAGAGTGTTTTAGTTTGATTTCCTTTCATCTTCTTATCATAGCCTTCGCTGTGGTGGGTTAGCGATTTGGTCTCAATGTTTCTGATTGTCCGATTTGGTTCATATATGCACAGTTTTCTTCTATAATTTGTTGCCATTTTAGAGGTAGCATTATAATTCCTCTCTCATAGAAGTCTTAGTCCTCATTGACGAAAAACTTTAGTAATCAATTGTCACAATCTTCTCTTGATGTTAATTTCTTTTCACTTAGGAAGCTCTGCATTGAGAGAAAAAGATTGTAATCGCTTGCTGCCAGGTTCGGATTGTTTGGTGGATGCATTAAAACTTCCAAACCAAGCTTCCTGAGTTTTTGGTTAGTCGCTACAAACATGTGTAACCTGGCATTGTCCTGATGTAATACAAAACCTCTTTTTTGTTTGTCAATTCTGACCGTTTCTGGTCAATCGCTAGCTCCAGTTGTTGACAGTAGAGATACGAATTTAGGGTTTGGCAATATCGAAGCATCTCATAATAAAGGATTCCTTTCTAGTCCCACTAAATGCACGGTAGAACCTTCTTGGCCGTTGGTCTTGGTTTGACCACCATTTGAACTGTTTCACCGCCCTTTGACGACGAGCGTTTATTCAAATATTCGACATCTTTAACATAAAAAATACCTGAACGGAATCGATGTAACCGAAATTTCCTGTTATTAGCTGTTACAGTACGATAAACACCATTCACAGTTTTAGCCGCGTGGCTTGCATTTTCGCCTTTATCGAAGGAAAAATGTAAATTGTACCCAATTTTTTCTTTGGTAACTTCCATTTATAACACTCTGTAACCCACAACTGAATGGACCAAACAAAAAACAGCAGAAGAATAATTTGTGTGTGAAATATCACCTTGACAACGAGCATAAATCTGAAATTTTTTGATCGATACCTTACAAGATATCTTAATGAAAAATAATGGATTTACTTTTCCCCAAATTATAATAACTGGCTCAATTAAGACTTTGATACTTTCTTACAGAAAAACATGTTTTATTGAACCTTGAAATGTTGCACTCTTATTGAAACACCTTTACACGGTCACTTACAAATTACACATTATTTTCATCGAAGTATTTATTCTATGTGATCAAAATAAGTGGACGCGTGGTCTAATTATATGTTCAAAACTATGCGGGGTTTATTTATACCTCATTTACTAGAACGAACACAATAAAATTATCATGAACTGTATTGTTTGAACTACACAATAGCAACATTGGAGTTGATGCACTTCCTGAATAAAATCGAGCAGTGATATGGAGATGAAAAATGCTGCCTTGAAAAATTTATATGCAAAGAATTTTATATCATTTTTTGCACTTCGACAAGCTTCCTAGAAGGTGAAAAGCACCTTTTTATCTTTATTTCCCTATTTCGATGCAGGTTACTACATGGATAAGACGAAATTTGAATTTTTAATTACTTCCTGCCTACATTACCGTATATACCGTATTCTTATCTTAAACTTCTGGTTATTGACCCCAGCAGTGGAATTAAATTTTTATATCATAAGCGAAACCACTGGATACGATATTTCATTTTTTGTGAATCACAAGAAGAATGAATTAATTAATTTATAATTAAAAATTTTTGATTATAGATGGGTTCAGGTTTTGAAGTGAACCTACATAATGAAAAATTGTGATGGAAATTTTTGAGTACCTTTGTATATAACAATTTTTTTAGTAAACTCACTTTATCGATATTTTACATCTTTTAAGGTGTTTCTGAATTGTTTCGAAAAATTTCAAGAGGTGTTTAATCAGAAGGAATTAATGCGGGTCTTCCCAAATCTACCAAAAATTGACATTTAATTAGAGTAACCTCACTTTTAAATCTCATTTCTCTTAATTATTCCATGTAGGATGTAGGATATTCAATGAAAAAGAAATTTAATAAATTGGAATGGAGGCATTTGTGCTACAGATCTACCTCTTAAAATTTGTCGCATCAATTTAGGAATACCGTGATTACAAATTACAATTAAATCAATGATGTTCATAATTTATCAAAATGAGTTTCTGCATAGTTATAATTTTTCAAGAAGATGCAAACCATTTTCATTTTGATTTTCTGAGCTGAATGACAAAAAAAACTTCCAGTACCTATATTTCGTCATGGGCAGATTTCGTCCTTTCATTAGCTTGATCTCATCATTTGAACTGAAAATATACAATTTATATGTAGAATACTTTATAATATATTTTCAGACAGTAACCACTAATGTTGCTGGTCAATCACTAATTCATTTTTTTTTGTTGCAGGTAAGGGTTTTTTCTACTAATTGGTGAGTAAAATCTCCACTTTACCATGATGCTAATGTGCTACCATTAATATATTCAAACACTGAATGGCAACATTTGTTCAATGGTAATATTTTATAAATTCCTTGAATTTAGCTGAATTTCAACATTTCATGGATGATACAAATGAATGAACAAGTCAATGCTTTGATAAAGAAGGTGACCGACCGCTCATTTTTAGATGTTCTACGACCGGGCAAAATCCAACAATCGCTATTTCGAATGGAATATTGATAAAAACTATATAATTTAATCATTCTGTTCTTAATGTATTTGATATAAAGTAAACATTTAAGTATTTATTTTAATATACAAGATAGATCAATATATTATTAATAAAGAGAAGACCGTGGACATACACCTTGCATCGACCTAGTTACCCTCTTTTGACATATGAAAGCTCTTTCTCGATCTGACGAACTGCCCCATATTATAATGTTATAGACTAAATGGGGAAAACTCAAACAATAATAAATATCGAGTAGTGATCTTGAAGGAAACAAATTTTTGATTGTACTGTTATCAAAATTGACAATGAGTCCATTTCGACTGCACCAATCAGCGAACATACCTGTGACCGATAAAGTGAAGGTTGTCAGCTGCTCGAAGCTCTGCGCTGCGACCATTATTGAAGTATCATCAGCAAAAGGCGCAATTAACACTGCGGTAAATCATTGATTAATAATGAAAACAGGAATTGTCCCAAAACCGAGCCCCGAGGAAGCCCCAGCGCCACCCCATACTCATCCGAGCGAGATTCATAGACTCCCACAGACATTGTGCGATTTGATATATGAATTTTTAGCCAAGCGAAAAAAACCCTAAATACAAAATTATAATATTTACTCAACACAAAAAAAGAATTCAACGGATCAAACGCTCTAAAAAGATCAAAAACAATCCAGCCACACGCATAATCTCATTCGGAGTTTAAAGTATTTTCTCAAATACCTTCGAAGAAGAACTAAGAATTGATATGACAGAGTATCAGTGCAATAGTTTGCGATATCCTTTCTTGTAAACTTTCTGTAAAGTGACCACTAGATCCCGACAGGTAAATGCTCAGAAATCGATTCATTAATCAATTTCAAAACCTTTGTTGAAATAGAATCCAATCCTGTACTCTTCTTGGTATTGAACGTTTGAATTACTTTTAATACTTCATTTTTTGAAACGAGCAAATGAAGAAATTTAAGATACTGAATTGTTTCAGCCGTTACTATTTGGTAGTTGATCATAATTAAAACAAACTGTAGAAATTACTATGTTTTACTACCAATAAAAAAATATATTACACATTTTCTAGTGACTCGAGTTTCGGGAAGTGAACTATCCCATCATCAGACAACTGAAGACGTGACAGTGGTACAGAGGTATTTAAACAAAAGTGATAAATATTTTAAATATTTCAATAGATTCTAGGTAACACCTAATAGTGGTACAAAGGTTTACAAGCGGAACGTGATAAAAACCGGATTAAAAAATAGGGGCCTTCTAACAGATATCGGAATGTCCGCAATCGACTAAGAAGGTTGTTAAACTTTTAAATGGTACCCATTTAAATATCTCAAATAATTTTTAAGGTTACTTAGCTCCGTACAGTCATTCATTATTTTTACATTATTTTGTTGTACATCTCAAATATTTGGATATACATAGCTCCGTACAGTCGTTCATTATCTTTAACATTATTTTTATTGTGAACGAATTTGAAAATTTCAATAATCAAGTTTCTTATCTTTTGAATTTACATGTAAAATTTTCTTAAGATTAATTACTGTTTTCTAAAGAATGAGTGGCGAAAATGAAATTTTGTTTACTTTTCATTAAATTCATTTTATGTTCGTTGAAAAAGATTTTAAACTGATGTTACTTTTTAAATATCTCAAATATTTTCGATTTACATAGCTCCGTACAGTCGTTCATTATCTTTACATTATTTTTATTGTGAACTAATTTGAAAATTTCAAGAGATTCTAGATAATCGAGTTTCTTCCCTTTTGATCCTACATGTAAAATTTTAAGATTTTCTATTGTGGGAAAGGAATGACCGTTTTCTAGACAATGAGTGGTAAAAGTAGAATTTTGTTTATTTTTCATGAAACTCATTTTATGTTCGTTGAACCTCGTCTTGAAGGAACGTCCTGTTTGTCCTATATATTTATTACTGCACGTAGAACAAGATAATTCATAAACTCCTGATTTTTGTATGTTTGGAGTAGGGTTCTTTGCGTTAAATAATACCGATGATAATTTGTTTTGCGTTTTGAAGGCAATATTGACATCTGATTTTGAAAAACTATTGGCCACTTTTTGACTTATGCTACCAAAGTACGATAGAGAAATGAATTCTTTATTTTCCTCAATTTTTATAATGGGATAAATTTGGCTCATAGCTATTTTAGATAGTTTCTGTCGAATTAAATTATCTATTATATTGGGGTTGAAACCGTTGTTCGCGGCTATTAATTTTATAGTTTGGACTTCAGCTTCGCGGTCATTTTTTGATAAGGGTAATGCTAAGGCTCTATGGATCTTTTTTTTGTGAATATGAAAATTCTACTTTTGCCACTTATTCTTTAGAAAACAGTGATTCCTTTCGACAAAAGAAGAAAATCTTAAGAAAATTTTATATGTAGATTCAAAAGAAAAGATCGATTATCTAGAATCTGTTGAAATTTTCAAATTAGTTCACAATAACAGTAATGTAAAGATAATGAATGACTGTACGGAGCTATGTAAATCGAAAATATTTGAGATATCTGAAAAGTAACATCTGTTTAAAACCTTTTTCAACGAACAGAAAATGAATTTGATGAAAAGTAAACAAAAATTCAACTTTTGCCACTCATTCTTTAGAAAACAGTAATTCCTTTCGACAAAAGAAAATCTTAAGAAAATTTTACATGTAGATTCAAAAGAAAAGAAACTTGATTATTGAAATTTTCAAATTTGTTCACAATAAAAATAATGTAAAAGATAATGAATGACTGTACGGAGCTATGTAAATCCAAATGAGATATACAACAAAATAATGTAAAAATAATGAATGATTATACGGAGCTATGTAACTCCAAAAATTATTTGAGATATTTAAATGGGTACCATTTTAAAGGTTTAACAACCTTCTTTGTCGATTGCCGACATTCCGATATCTGTTAGAAGGCCCCCCTTTTTTAACCGGGTTTTTATCACGTTACGCTTGTAAACCTCTGTATCACTATTAGGTGTTATCTATTGAAATATTCAAAATATTTATCACTTTTGTTTAAATACCTCTGTACCACTGTTTGGTCTTCAGTTGTCTGATGATGGGATAGTTCACTTCCCGAAACTCGAGTCACAAGAAAATGTGTTATATATCTTTTTATTGGTACTGAAACATAGTAATTTCTATAATTTGAAGAAATTTAAGTTAAGCATCCTAAAAGTTGTGTACCTGAAAGTTATCAACTGCTTTGTAACTAAAACAATACTCCAGACTCGGTATTTATAACAGAATCATACTTGTTTGGATACCTAGCAATTCAAACTATTGGGTAACGAAGACGCAGATCGGCTGGTGTTTGCTGGAGCTGCGCTGCCTTTGGTAGGACGGGAACCATTCCTGGGAATATCACATGACGTGTTTACGCAGACGATAACAGGCAGAATGAACTCAAGACTAGAGTCTTTCTGGCTGAGCCATCTTGGCCCGAAACATTCGAAGGTGTTCCTTGGAGCAGCTTCGAACCAAAAGATGGCGGACCTAGCGTTAGGTTTGTATAGAGCCAAACTAAGAACACTTGTAGGAATTATGACAGGTCACTGCAGGCTGAAAGCGCATTTGCGCGAAATCGGTCTGGTTGAAGACGATGATGCAGGCTGTATCAGGACACTGCAACATTTCGTCTCAGAGTGCCCACCGGTGAGTCGCATCAGATTCGAGGTCTTTGGTCAGGCTTTTGTAGCGCACTGCGAACTGAAAAAATTACCCCTGAACAAGATTATCGTTTGTATCCTAAAACTGGATCTTGTCGGGTAAATATAAATTAGGGATGAATCACAATATTCCATGCGGACGCAGTGGTATGGTGGACAGACGCCCGCTTACTAAATTAATAATAACATTAATATTCATCAAAGGGACAAATAAGTAAAGAGAAGAAAAAGCATGCAAAAATATCCGTTATGAATTTGTATTGTTGGAAGTATAAAATGCAACCATTTTTCACTGGAAACTTTTGTGAGAATAAAAAACATCTATTAGGGTTGTTGACTGGCCCACATGCTCAAATGTAGTATTAACTCATAATCACCAATAATTCTTCATTTGGTACAAACATGAAGAAAAACCAATATACACATGACAGAAGATCCGTTAATTAATCAATGTTCGGTTCGTTTTCGTTAATGGCCGGTTACGTAAGCTCCAAGTTTATTCACATTCTGGGACAAACATTCAGGAAATCCTGGGTTCTTTGTTTATACCACGGGATCCGACCATGCGTGACGTATTGGTTTGGCAGGTGTTGGCCTCTCCACTTCGATTTTGCATCTCGATTGTGAAATGGGAGCGATCTATTATCTCTCGTCGATTATACCGATCTGTTACAAAACGGTACTGCCTCTAAATACGTCTTGTGTTAACAGCTATCCGTTTGGATTATATAGTATGGAGTAATGATTCCACGTTGCGTATGGGTTTTCATCGTGTGATGTACTGAATAACGTTTCGCTAGACGGAATACGTGTCAACTGATTTTTTTTTATACGTGTGGCGCTAGGAGACTTTAAAGGAAAAACCTAACTTCGGATAGATTGGTCTGAAGGAAAGAACCAAGAAAAAAATCGAAAACTCTCCCTTGCGCGGTAGGTCCTCCAAAATGAACCCTTTGGATTTCCGTCAAAAGGCGCAATGAAATAACGTTGGGGTGTACCCAACGAAAATTCGACCCCCCCAGAACTCAGAAACGAAGAATTTCCGAAGATTTCAAAAAAACAGGTCAACTTTTGTTTTGAGGGGGACGAATTTACACCTGAGTTTGTTCCGAAAAAACCACCACGTGAAAGTGGCATCAACCCCCAACATTTTTTGAATAGGAAAGAGATGTCGAATGTTGGTTAGTTCGAAAGTTATTTATGTTCTGTGCACAACCCAGTTAAAATTTTCAAAATCGGTTCACTATTTACGCAATAATGTAATATTGGACTTACCGTCAAAAGGTGATGTTGAAAAGACAGTTGGACCGTCCAAACTCAAGAATCTAAGAGTTTTGAAGAATCCAAAAATAATTTTCAAGTTCTGTATTAGGGAGAAAGTATTCCTATGACGATATTGTTTCGGAAAAACCACCTGACGATGGCAATAATTTATTGAATAGGGTGGAGAATGTGGGTTAGTCCAGAAGTTCTTCTGTTCTCTAAACACCGCAGTTGAAATTTTCAAATTTGTTTATTTAATGGCAGAACAATTTGAGTTTCTGAATGTTTTTACTTTAAAATCATTCGATTTCGTTATCGTTCATGATGAGAAAATGTGTGAAACGCATGAAATTATTACAATGTAGGATGTTCCCTATCATTACTTAGAGATCTGGTGGTGTATTTGAATCTATTGGGTTTCTGTTTGAGTTACCCTTCTGATAATGTTCAATATTAAATTGCTTAAAAAAATCACCTAATCTGAAAATTTTTACTAGGATGTTTAGAGAACAAAAAAAGCTTTTTAACTAAAACACATCCGCCATCTATTTTCTATTAAAAAAAAGATTGGGGGTCGTTGCAACCCTCAGGTATTTTTTTCGGAACAATGGCATCATAGGAATGCTTTCTCCCTACTATAAAACTTGAAAATTATTTTTGAATTCTTCAAATTCCTTAGGTTCTTGAATTTGGGCGGTTCAACTATCTGATCAACATCACCTTCTGACGGTCAGTTTAATATTACATTATTTCGTGAATAGTGAACCGATTTTGAAATTTTTAACTAGGTTGTGCACACAAGATAAATTACTTCAAACTAACCAACACTCGACATCTCTTCCCTGTTCAAAAAATTTTGGCATTGGTTTTTTCGGAACAAATTCATGATGGAGATTCGTCCACCTCAAAACAGAAGTTAACCTGTTTTTTTAAATCTTTTGAGATCTGGGGGGTCAAATTTGTCGTTGGGACACCCTGTATAGAATTAACACTCATCACACGACATCGAAAGGATAAAAGATAAGAGTATCCAAAGAGAATATAAAATATTAATTGAACGTACTCGATAAACACTTAGTGGAATGTGATGAGTGTTTATTCTATATGTCCATTAAAAAGAAACAGTGTTTCTGAGGTATCTATTTAATTTTAATTCAATTTTAAGAAGTTTTCGAGAAATTTCATACAATTAAAATTTGTAGCGAGTTAAAACAGAATTACCCTAAAATAATAAGATGCGGTTTTTTACTTGATAGAAGAATAATTACAAACTTTGAATATCAAAACAGATTTAATCTGTTAGTATTCTACAATTTTAATTTCAAAAAAAATTTTTGAAAAAACTTTTAGAATTGAATTAATGTTTTAAATAAGCACTGCTTATATTTAATAGACGTATAACAATCAAAATTCATTATACAATATCAAATAGAATAAAAAAACCGAAAAAATAAATTATTAATTAAAACGAAAAATAAGTAATATCGAATGTTTCGTTCCAAACTTATGCACCTGAACTCGTTAGAAAGGCACGTGGTACGTATGTTTTGCCCTTTGAAAACATGTTCAGTACCTTGAATATTAGATGTACCTATCTAGTTTAATTGCATCCACAGATTTTGCAGAAATTGTTTGGTAAAAAGTTTATTTATATACGTACCACGTGCCTTTCTGACGACTTCAGGTGCGTATGTTTGGAACGAAACATTCAATATTACTTATTTTCAATTTTAATTAATAATTTATTTTTTGGGTTTTTTATTCCATTTGATATTGTATAATGAATTTTGATTTTGATACGACTATTAAATATAAGCAGTGCTTATTTAAGAGATTAATTTAATTCTAAAAATTTTCTTAAAAAATTATTTTTAAATTAAAATTGAAGAAGACTAACAGATTTAATCTGTTTTGATATTCAAAGTTTAGAATTACTCTGTTTGGTATTCAAGATATCAACTTAATCCACTTCATCTATACTAATATGGGCTACCACAGAATAAATCCCGAAATTTTATTATGAGTACAAACACGCGGCATAGTAAGGCTGTGTTCAGAATCACCACAAATCCGAAAAATTTTATGATAGTTGAATAAAACAAAAGTGAAATAGTTTTAAATAGACAAAATGAATTTATCCAGTATATATCTGGTAAAGGTTGTAGTTCAAAATGTTTAAATTTTATAGAAATTAATTCTACAACCGTTAGATAATGTTGTTATTAATATTAACTGATGTTGAAGAAACACTTTTTCTATTAGAAGACATATGGGAATTTAAGCTATTATGCAAAGTTTCGAAACCAGAAAAATTTCCATAAAACAAATCGACAAAAATATAAATCAGATATGTGTTGAACGTCGGCGTTTCGGATAATGTCAGTCTTCTTCATTCCATGTCCACGTTGATACTTTGATATCTTTTATGACAGTACCACATTATTACAATAAATGTGAGTAATTTAATACTGACTTGAATTGAAGCTATTTTAAATACCCCAATGTCTTAAATGAACTCATAACTGAATCT
Source organism: Megalocaria dilatata (assembly GCA_034642435.1). Taxonomy (NCBI): domain Eukaryota; kingdom Metazoa; phylum Arthropoda; class Insecta; order Coleoptera; family Coccinellidae; genus Megalocaria; species Megalocaria dilatata. Next base: position 33,371,678 of record CM067857.1, on the reverse strand, counting down.
CCTTAATGCTCTTAAAACCATAAACCTTGACATACGAGTACGCAAAATTTTCTCAGAAATTCAACCCAAAGCCTTATCCGACCCTGTTATCTGATATCTTTATATGACAACACTTAACTTATGTACATGTATTGTGTCTGCATGTTACTCTGATAGTACAATTGCCGGCCAGGCCCTAACGAGATAAATACTGCATTTAGAAGGCGTTGTTCTTTTCGTCGAATTCTGAAACGTGATATTATTAAATGCATTTTTCCACCTACGGATTATATTACTTAATCGCTTAATCGATTTTATATTCTAGAGGTTTACTAGACATTTCCTTCTTTAATTTCTCAAGTGATGAAAATATTATTCGTATCATCTACAATTTCACTTAGATACGCCGCAGTTTTGGGTCCGATATTTTTCATCAGTTACATTTCGCAGGATAACTCCGCGGAATTTTCGGACTTCATGACAATATTAATGCAGATACGCGAATTTAAGGAGTTAGCATGCTGTTTTTTCTGCCTCCAGCCTCTTTCTTCCATTCAATGCAACCATTGAATAATTTATGAAGGACTCCTTGTTCTTCTTTCCATTCATAAAGTTGTGATTCACGGGACGACGTGGGTTCGTTAGCTTTCCAGACTGAGCGTTGATTTCAAACACGCGTTGAATTCTATATTATGCAAAAAACCGGTTCAATCGGACGGAATCACTTTGGCAGATGAATGATTGTCTTTACCTCCACTCGACTTTCTTTCTTGATCGATCGTTTCGTTTATCTCTTCTCGAATATAAGCATGAATGTCCCATTCAGTCATCTGTTTTTATCTCCACAGGCCCATTTGGACGACATTTAAGACCAATCAATTTTTGGGTCTTGGCCCGACCTCTGCTAACCTGATATTGACCTTGGAATTTCACAAGAACTTCTCACGAAGGTCTACTTTCTTAAACTACTGGGATGAAACTCGTTCAACTCGACATAAAAATATGGAAATTCTGAAAAAAATCTTAAAAATTAATGAACAGGACCTCGGTACTGATTAATTACGGAATTATGAATAGGACAGAGAGTCAATAGAGCGGCAATATAAAACTCTGTACTTCCAGCAAGAGGTTTCTGCTAATTTTGCAGTGTTTTTGAAATTTCAAAATGAAATTGACAGGGATATTGCATCTGACAAGTAGAAATTATGAGGTTATGAAAATTGGATCAATATACGCTTGCACAACGCAAAACATAGTGAAAATTCACTAACAAAATATTGAAAATTTTTCGAAAACAATTCGTAAAGTTAGTGCTGAATTTGGTATTCATTGAGCGCTTTTTCGCTTTGCTATGGAGAAATTGATCTATAAATTTGATAGTCTTGGACAAGTTAGTGATGTGAAGACTCACAGTTGTGCTTGTCCGGTCGGATCTGCTGAATATATTCGACAATGCTGTAGAGAGCATTGTCGAACGACAATTTGATTTGATTTACACAAATATTCCATAAATTTACAATTCCTGAAATAATAACTGAATTTACTGGATTTTTCATGATTTCTCTTTTTTGCCTAGAGACACTAGAAAAGAGGTTCTTAACACCTCCTGAAACAAATTCTGCATTATCTGGTTATGTTATACTACTATTTTTTTTTTACAATTTATAATGAATTTTATGTGGAATATTTGGCTATGTTTTCGTACAATTTTATATATCGGCTGTTTTTAAGAGTGATAGAACTTTCGATAGGGATAACTGTGATTTGACAGAAGGTAGAAGCCATGTTGTTTTGACATTTCTGTTCAGTAAGCATTGAAAAATTATCATGGAAAGACTCACGCCGCAACAGCGTTTACAAATTGTTGAAATTTATTTTCAAAATCAGTTTTCTATTCGCCAAACTTATAGAGCACTTCCTGAAATTTATGGTTTACATAATAGTCCATCAGAGCAGCTTATTCGTCGAATTATCGATAGATTTCTGACAAAATTTTCTCTGCTCGATGCAACAACAACAACAAGATAAAGAACTGTATGTACAGAAGAAAATATCGCTGCTGTAAGTCATAGTGTTAATGATTATTCAGATTTGTCTATTCGTCAACGTTCACAACAAGTATGACTCTATGCATCCACCACATGGAAAATTTTGCATAAATATAATGGTCTACACCCATACAAGATCCAACTGGTTCAAGAACTAAAACCACTTGACCATAATGAGCGTCGTTTGTTTGCTGATTGGGCCCTAGAACAGCTTGAAGTTGATCCACTTTTTTATCGTAAAATTGTGTTTAGTGATGAAGCTCATTTCTGGTTGAACGGCTATGTAAACAAGCAAAATTGCCGTATATGGAGTGGAAACAATCCTCAAGAAGTTCTGCAGGTTCCATTGCATCCTGAAACATGCACTGTATGGTGTGTTTTACACGCTGGAGGCATCATCGGTCCCTATTTCTGTAAAAACGATGCTGGAGTTTATGTTACAGTGAATGGTGCTCGTTACAGATCGATGATTAATGATTATTTATTTCAAAATTTGAATGGTATCGACCCCGAAGTGTTTTGGTTCCAACAAGATGGTGCTACACCTCATGCTTCTACCGTAACAATTGATTTATTGAAAGAAGGATTTGGCGATAACATTATTTCGAAAAATGGTCCAATTAATTGGCCTCCAAGATCATGCGACAGAACTCCACTCGATTATTTTCTTTGGGTTTATGTTAAGTCATTGGTTTATGCTGATAAACCAGAAACAATAGACGCTTTGGAAGCCAACATAACTCGTGTTATTGATGAAAAATGGTCCAAAATTGGTCTGGTCAAATCCTCCGAGCTAGTCGTGGTGGACATATGGCGGAAATTATTTTTGAAACAATGTCATAAAATTATCTTTCAAATAAAAAAAAAAAAATTGGCTTCAATCTTAATTCAGAGGTGTTTTATTTCAATTTAAAGTTCCACCACTCAAAAAAACACCCGATATCTATAAGGTGATTAATTTGAGAGTAGGAGCTGTAAAATATGGAACTACAGGTCTGATAGGGTAATTTTAGTTGTGTAATTTAATTAATGAATATGATTCTGGTGGTTGAGGATTACTTATTATTAATTTGTATTCTTTTTTTCTGTGATAATAATTCGGGTCACTTTTAATGTATTCGTAATGATTTATTGAAATTTATTAGTGGGGTCTTGGTGGATTTTATCAATTCTGCCAATTAGAATATCCTGAATAAAGATTGCAAATCATTCCACCCATTTCTTTATAACTCAGCGACATTTTAAAACTTAGTTCACCGAATATTATATATTGCACTAGATCATTTCTACCTCAAAAAAGAAAAAATATAACAGAACGAAGAGCATATACATATGTCTCTGATAGAAAAAACAATGAAACAACGTGAAATAAAGAACGCCTCAAGAGAAATTAATCATTTCGTTCATGTTTTATCGAAAGACAAATAAGATAGTCTAACTTATTCAGGATATATTTTATTATTATTATTATTATCCTGATACTCCTAGATCTTCTTTTTCAGCTTGTGCGAGTTAGGAGTTCAGTTGTGTTCTGTGTAGGCTTTGTTACTGCGATCTTGCGCCACTTTAAGTCACAGCACTGTTAATTTTTGACCCAACAGTGAAATGGTGGCAGATACCCGTCCAACTAGAAAATTTCTTTTCTACCTGAACAGGATTCAAACCTGGACTTTCCGGTCACTAGTCCGATGCTCTCCCGCTGAGCTATCTACCATATCAGTATATAATTGGAAATACTACTCTTAAACAAAATATTAAAGTAGCCTTCAAAATCAACAAAAATATTAGCAGATTCATTGAAGATAATAGAACGAAAATGGTGAAATTTTAATTATCGGGGACCTATAAACTCAATTGCTTAGATCGCTCAATCTATTTTGATAAAACAGGTAGAATTTTGGAATTCGTTTATCTAACACAAAAGAAGTTTGTATAAAGATAAGAAAGACTAGCAACATCTTTTAGAAAAAATCATTTTTTTCTCGAATTTTTTGATATTTTACACCTTGAAAACAGAGGTCTGAAATTGAAATTATGTGAAATATACAAAATGAATAAGTCTTTAGATTACAACATCATTTCAAAGGACCAGAGCGATTTTTATTACACCCCCATTTCCAAGGTATTAATCTGAAACGTGATTATGAGTGGAATACCTTCCTGCTTCAAGCTATAAGAACTATTCAAAAACTATTAGTTCAATGCAAAACCTGTATTCTCTGTACCCTGACGAAGTCCCTCAAGATGGACGAAACCTACGTTAGAACCACTGAAATAAAACGGATATAAAACCACGTATTTCATTAATAAATCGAAATTAAATTTGTTTGTCGAATTCGCAAATATGCGAGTTCGTTCTTTGCACCAAGATATGTGGAAGTATTCAGAATTTTCTGAAGTGTTAAAATATGTAAAACCTGGTGTACAGCTCATTAATGGAGTGAGTAAAAACAGAAAAATTTTTTTCTGTTTCGCTATTGAAGCTATTGAACCTTGTTTGAGCTGGCATATTGCTGACTAAATTGATGTGAAGAACTGTTTGGCATATAAGTATTTCAAATATTCGCCTATAAATCAAGAATTATTCACAATATCAGCAGATGTATAGTTGTCATAGTTATAGTTTTAATGAAAAATTGAAATTATAATGTATTTTATAAGGAAAACTATTACTGGATTGTTGGTTCTATTTCACATTCTTAATAGCATGTGAATGTCTCTTTAACTATATATCAAAAAGGAATCATTTTAATGATTATTTGCCTCGAAAACTCAATATCCACGAAAGAATTTCGAGGGGAAATATTTGAAATCTCATAATTATTTACAGCTTCTTTAAAATAATTTAAAAGAATAAGCTTGTTGAGTTGATAACATTATAGAACTTCCCTTCTTTTGTCCATTCAGAGGCTAATCAGTTAAAGGTTTTCAATCTTTGTTGATACGATAAGTTCCCTCTTCTCTGAATGGTAAGGTTTATATCCACTAAACTCATACTGATCAATTCCTATGAATATAAATTGTTTCTCCATAACATCGTCAAAAAGTTCACAAAGACAGTTCCATAATATTCAAATTGAAATCCTAACGACCGCAACAGTTACTTCTAAACCCGAACTGGGCAATTTATGCTTTGCGTCGCAACATCTCTTGGAAAACACATACCTACGACAGACGAAATGCTCATGAGTACACCGAATCAGAGAATACTATTTAACTAATTACAGTGTCCGAAGGCGATTCAAACTCTTTAATCGGTACATTAAATTACTGGCCTCTTACCGAGTTCACTCCCATTGAACATAGCCTGTCACCTTTGAAAATCAACCATTATAATAACTTCGGCAAATGTTAGACTCTACACTTATTCATGTTCAATTAATCTACATATAAGTGAAAATGTAGGTAGTCGTTATAATATTATGAAATACTTTCGCTTGATTCATTGCAGTCCGTTCTCTTCCAGCGTTTTTGATCGCTTTTCTAGGTAGGATTTCTCACGTACCTGCATCATTGTAAATACAATCAGCTGAGACTGGTTTGAGATCCGTGCACGATGTACGAGGTTCGATCAGAAGAAACCAGGAACCAAGTTCAATGGTTTTCCATTTTATTCATTTCTTGGTCAAATAGGTTATCAACAGGCATATGCGCAAAATGACATCCGCGGTAAACTACAAAAACTTTTATAATATGTGCAACATCAGATCAACCCCAAATCTAAACATCCCATAAATTTAAGAAAATTAAACTTATGATACGTAAGAAACTGAACAAAATATGAAATCTTAATTTAACAGCTTAATTTTTCTCTTGAATAAACCAATTGACAGGAAAAATATATCATTGGCCTTATATTTAGAATTATACTTTCATGGTTCTGTTGGCCGGAAAGTGCTTTTTCAGATTTTTTCTATGAAACGTAACCTCAAAAACAGCATAATCTCTTAACGGTGTAGGTGAAAGGCAGCAAAGCTGAAGAGTCAACGTAACCATTCAGCAATATATACAAAAACATAACATCGCTATGTTCCCGACAGTTTTCCAATGAGACGAACCCATAATTATTTCTAAGGCTAGTCTGGCCATGAAATTGTAACTACCTGTAACCTTATGATCTAAATATCTCAGAAGTTTATTCTGCGCCATCTCTAACCCGTTCTTGTAGACCTCATATTGTTGCGACCAAACAACCGATGCTCAAGATATCCTAGTGTAAATGAAGGCAAAATATAGCGCCTTCAAGGCATTAGTGGAAATGAAATCTCTACAAGATCTCATCACAAATCCCAGCATCTGGCTACTTTTGGTCACCACATAATCGATGTGTGAATCAAACAACATTTTTGTATCAAATCCTTCACCTCATGCCGACGCTATTTACGACTATCACCCAAATAGTAGTCAGAATGATTGATCTTCAGTTTACGACTGAATGTTATGCAGTTACACTTATTCAAGTTGAGAAATAGTTTATTTTCGATGCAGAAGTTATTGAATGCATTTAAGTCTCGTTGGAAGGTAAAGCAGTCCAAAGCGTCAGCTATACGGAAAAAAACTCCACACCGTCCGCACATATCAAAAATTTACAAAATTTAAAACATCCACTTATATCATTAATATAAATTATAGATAAAAGAGGCCCAAAAAGAAACCCCTGAGGCACCCCCGAGGTCACACAAAAGGATGATGAAAAATATCCGTTAACGGCAACAATTTTAGATCTATTATCGACATATGAAGATAACCAACGTAGCAAGTCTCCCTGCACACCTATCTCACAACTTTTTCATCAAGATGTTATGATCAACCTTATCGAAGACCATCGAAAAATCGGTGTACACAGAATCAATCTGCATCTGTCTGTCCATTGCTTCAAGAATATTCTATGGAGAAAGGTCCAGTAGATCATTTAGGAATAAATCAAATAATTGGAACCACGTGAGCAGTTTTCTATTTACGTGGAAATTCACACTGCATGAACGATCGGTTGAACAGAATAGGAAGGGGAAGAAAAATTTGCCACTTGGTCAGAAATTATACGGAATCAGAAACACTAGTGGTTCGAATATAGAAGCTTGAAGAACCCCTTTTTATTTAAAAGATTTCTTTCATAAACTTCTGTTTCGTTCTTCATTCAATCTCTAGAAGTTGGTTGGTTTTTGATATCAACACTAAACAAAAAATTAAAAGTTTATTAAACTGCCTCTCTATTGTTCGTTGGGAGGAATCAGCTCAACTCATTTATCAATTGCGCTCACGTTATGGAGAGAACTACAAGATGTTAAATAAAAACAATCAATAAAATATATATACATACCTTCATTCATCAAATATTCTGTTCGAAAGGAGAATTTTAAAACGTATTTGAGTACCACGCAAAAATTAGGATATTTCACAGAAAAATCTTGAAAAGAACATACGATCATAGACTCTAAATTTGAAAACTGCCACGTGCATATGTGAAAATACAAATTATGAAAAAATTCAAACGATAATTATTGAAAATTTACTGCGAACAGTTTTTTTTGAATAATTCAGATAATAGATGGAACAATTCTCCAAAACTTCTACAGATTTAATCTAAAAAATTTCTTTTTAGAATTAAATTAAATAAATTGCCTTAAAAAACACTGTTTTACTTTATAGACATATAGATTATAAACACGTACTCAAACACGTTTTGAATTTTGTGTTCCAACAATATTGGCTGAATGAAAGTATGCATATACAGGGCGTCCCAACAAAAATTTGACCCCCCCCCAGAACTCAGAAAAGAAAGAATTTTCGAAGATTTTAAAAAACAGTCAAATTCTGTTTTCAGGGGGACGAATTTCCATCATGAGTTTGTTCCGAAAAAAACACCTCCATGAAGCTGGCATCAACCACCAATATTTTTTGAATAGGGAAGAGCTGTCGAGTGGTGGTTAGTTTGAAAATTATTTATGCTCTGTACAGAACCCAGATGAAATTTTCAAAATTGGTTTATTAATCACGAAGTAATGTAATATTGAACTTACCGTCAAAAGGTGATGTTGTACAGACAGTTGAACCGCCCAAACTCAAGAATATAAGAGTTTTGAAGAATCTAAAAATAATTTTCAGGTTCTGTATTGGGGAGGAAGTATTCCTATGATGACATTGTTCCGAAAAAACCACCTGAGTATGGCAACAACCCCCAACATTTTTTGAATAGGGATGTGGTTTAGTTGAGAAGTTTTTTCTGTTCTCTAAACATCGCAGTTGAAATTTTCAAATTTGTTCATTTAATGGCAGAACAATTTGAGTTTTTGAATGCTTTTACTCTAAAAACATTCAATTCTCTTATCGTTCATGATGGGAAAATGTGTGGAATGCATGAAATTCATTACAATGTATACTAATAGTCAATATCTAATTGCTTAAAAAAATCACTGAATTTGAAAACTTCAACTAGATGCTTAGAGAACAAAAAAGCTCTTTAACTTAAACATATCTCTTTCCTTTTAAAAAAAATTGAGGAATTCTTTCTCCCTAATAAAGAACAAGAAACTTATTTTTGGATTCTTCAAAACAAGGTTAATTTGGGCGGTTCAAATGGCTGTTCAACATCACCTTTTGACGGTTTGTTCATTATTACATTATTTCGTGAATAGTGAACCGATTTTGAAAATTCTAACTGGGTTGTGCACAGAACATTAATAACTCTCAAACTAACCAAGACTCGACATCTCTTTCCTATTAAAAAAATGTTGGGAGTTGATGCCACCTTCATGGGGTGTTTTTCAGAACAAACTCATGATGGAAATTCGTCCCCCTCAAAACAGACGTTTACCTGTTTTTTAAAATTTTTGTTTCCGAGTTCTGAGGGGGTCAAATTTCCGTTGGGACACCTGTATATATTTTGCGGATTGTGTTCATTTAGTATCCAGATAACTCCTAACTGATGAGAAAATGGGTTAGAATTTCAAATTCTTTTTCTGAGAATGTGCTATCCATTTTTTCAAAAGGGAAATTTAAAAATATTTTCTTAAATTGTGAATGTGAAACATTTTTTGGTGATGGAATTTGTTAATCCTTAATATCCAATCGAAACAAATTTGTCTTGGGTGATGGATTTAGATAATTTTGGTCAATACTTCATATTTTCTTTTGATTCTTTATCGGTTACATGTGTTGATAATCTATATGTCTATGAACAGATTTTTTAAATCAAATCTGTAGTGATTTCTCACAATTAATCTAGCTATTATCTGTAATATTTGAAGAATCTTCGTAGTAAACTTTGAATATATATTGTTTGAGATCATAGAACGTCCATACTACTTTTGAATTTATTTGATGATATACTGCAATCATTGGATGGGGGATCATCTGACCAACTGTTGCTTCTTGACTTTCCAAAGGGATCTAACACTCTTGATCATTCATTGCCGTTTGAAAAATTGGAATATTTCGGTTTCGACTCTATTTGGCACAGAGTTCCATTTTGGATTGTTTCTTATTTATATGGCGGATATTTTTGCTGGAGTTTTGCTTGTTCGGCGTTTGCCATGGCGGATGATTCTCAGCTAAGGTTGTCCTTCAGGTAGAAGGAGACTGGCGGAGCACGCCAGCTTGCATACCCTGATTTACTATCCATAGTGAAATTCTCTGAGTTCTATAGTTTGAGCTTAATTCCACAAAGTCTAATATTACGCTTTTTTGCCATGATTCGAATATGGAAGCTATCTGTAGAGATCTAGAATTACACATTGGGAATAACATCTTGGAAATCAGTGATTCTGTTAAAAATTTAGGTCTAGATATTGTAATCTACGATTCCGTGGATGTATCAGTTGCTGAGGAGGAGGTAGCTGGTGTTAAGGACGTTGCACATAAACGCCAACTGGATTTACCTCTACAGAAAAAAATCTTGCAATAAGTAGTGCTATCGATTATGCCTTATTGTTTGACGGTCCTATATCTTTACCTTGATCAAATAATACGAAGTCGTCCTCAGCTAGTACAGATTTCTTGTGGTCGCTTCGTTCGTTTATCACAGCAAAATAGACTTTCGAAGAAGGTAATGGATTAATTTTTTGAATGAAATGTGTTTATTATCTACGAAACTGCAAGGTGATGTTACGAGTCTGAGCAAAACTTGCTTGCTAGTTGAAAATTTTGATGATGGGATAAGATACAGTTTTACGGTCTTACCTCGTACAAGTAAGATCCTTGCTTCATTATACCGAGTTCGTTAAAACCTCACACATATTTCGTTATCTGCCTCCGTTTCTACAACATTCCCGAGTCGCATTGCATTCTATAAATATGGCCGTTCGTTGTTGGCCATAGTTCAAAGTATTGAATTATAATCCTATTTATAAAACCATAAATCGACGTATAATGCTATCGCAAATGAGCTGTCGTAATTGAAAACTGAAAGCTGTTAGTTTGTGATATTGAATCGAATGTTTTGACCGAAAATTTACGATTAAAGGTTGTACTGCTTGAAGATGAAAAAGAGGTAATAATGAAAAATGCAGAAAATAGAAAACCTTTGGGGCAGATAGTAGCGTGTTTTTTTTTTAGAAAGATAGTACATTAAATTGAAATAAAACACATTTAAATTAAGATTGAAGCCAAATTTTTTTATTTGACAGATAATTTCATCACATTTATGTTTTAAAAATAATTTCCGGCATATGTCTACCACGACTAGTTCTGAGGAACCGCATTCGACCAGACCAATTTTGGACAACCATTTCGAGTAATTCAGGCCTTATTTAATCAATAACACGAGTTATGTTGGCTTCCAAAGCGTCTATTGTTTCTGGTTTATCAGCATAAACCAATGACTTGACATAACCCCAAAGAAAATAATCCAGTGGAGTTATGCCGCATGATCTCGGAGGCCAATTAATTGGACCATTTCTCAAAATAATGTCATCGCCAAATATTTCTTTCAATATACCAATTGTAATGATAGTAGCATGAGGCGTAGCACCTTCTTGTTGAAACCAAAACACATCTGGGTCGATAGCATTCAAATTTTGAAGCAAATAATCATTGATCATCAATCTGTAACGACCACCATTCACTGTAACATTAGCTCCAGCATCGTTTTTGAAGAAATATGGACCGATGATTCCTGCAGCGTGTAAAGCTCACCATACAGTGCATTTTTCAGGGTGCAATGGAACCTGCAGAACTTCTTGAGGATTGTTTTCACTCCATATACGGCAATTTTGCTTGTTTTCATAGTCGTTTAACAAGAAATGAGCTTCATCACTAAGCATAATTTTACGATAAAAAAGTGGATCAACTTCAAGCTGTTCTAGGGCCCAATCAGCAAAGAAACGACGCTTACTATGGTAAAGTAGCTTTAGTTCTTGAACCAGTTGGATCTTGTATGGGTGTAGACCTAGGTCTTTACGTAAAATTTTCCATGTGGTGGATGCACAGAGTGCAATATTTTGTGAACGTCGACGAATAGACAAATCTGGATCATCATTAACACTTTGACTTACAGCAGCGATATTTTCTTCTGTACATACAGTTCTTTGTCTTGTTGTTGTTGTTGCATCGATTAGAGAAAATGTCCGAAATCTATCAATAGTTCGACGAATAAGCTGCTCTGATGGACGATTATATAAACCATAAATTTCACGAAGTGATCTATAAGTTTGGCGAATAGAACACTGATTTTGAAAATAATTTCAACAATTTGTAAACTTTGTTACGGTTTGAGTCTTTCCATGATAATTTGTCAATGCTTACTGAACAGAAATGTCAAAATAACATGGCTTCTACCTTCTGTCAAATCGCAGTTATCCCTATCGAAAGTTCTATCACTCTAAAAAAAGCATCTCTTATTCAAATGTATGTTTAAAAAGCGCACTACTGAATTTAGAAGTTGAAGTGTCCCTGTGTTTTTTATAATTTTCTATCACAATGAATTTTATTCCATAAGTGGAATAACATATATAATAATAATAAACATATAAAAACATAAATTAATTGAATAATATTTAAATAGGGTTATTCTGAATTTCGCAAATTTTTATTGTTATATTTAAAACAATCGTTTCGCTATCACAGTAGCATCATCAGGCAGGTTTACATTTTGAATAACTAAGCTTGCAAATTCCAGCTCATCTGAATATATTTAACAGAGGTGAGTTATTCAAATCTATTTGTTCGTTAAGTAATATTGCAATTTTATTATTTTTATTTATCTCTAGGGATTCTGAAGGATTTAAGGCATAACTCTTACTTTCTATATGTAGAATTTCAAAAATATGGTTGAAAGTATATCCTGTTTCTAACAAATGGTTGGAATATGTAGAATTACTTTGATTATTGAGGAAACTCTTCAAATCTTCACAAATTCTATGTCGGAAAGTTCTTCCAGTCTTTAGGGTAATCACCGCAGGTTAACTTATAAAACCCCGATTTATCATCTTTATGTATACAGTCTTTATTATTTTTGAAAAATTTACTTGGTTTTAAATAAAGTTCTTAAATTATATTTATTTTTGAGGTATGTAGCAATTTTCTCAGAAATACCTTTAGTGTATTTTAAAGAAATGTAGTTAAAATTTTCTTTTATATTAGGATACACCATATTTAAAGCTATTTCATTATTTTTATTCATCAACAATTTGTCTATCAACTTAGGATCATATTCATTATTAATAGCTATTTGTTTAACTATGTCAAGTTCTGAAATTATAATTTTTTAATTCAAAGGATGATTTGATTTATTGTGTATAATAGAATATAGGTTGGTTTGTGAAATATTGAAAAATCATGTAAATTATTTATTCGAGTAAGAGTTAAATCAAGAAAATTAATAGAATTATTATGTTCGGTTTCCATAGTGAATTTTATTGAAGGATGTATTTCATTGATGAATAAAAATAATTTTTTTACAAGTCTGTCTGTACCTGTGAAGCAAAAGAAAATATCGTCTACATATCTATACCAATATAAAAAGTATTTCTTAAGGGGATTTTGGTGAATTTTAGTTTCAATATTGTCCATGAATATTTTTGCTAATGAAGGACTTGAGGGATTTCCCATAATCGAACCGTTTTCAGATTTATAAATTCTATTTTTGAATTGAAAATAATTTTATTTAGTGCAAATATCTAGACATTCTAAAATATCTTCTTTGATAATTGTATTTATTGTTTTTCAAAATGTAAACCTGCCTGATGATGCTACTGTGATAGCGAAACGATTGTTGTAAACATAACAATGAAAATTTGTGAAAATCAGAATAGCCTTATTTAAATATTATTTAATTGGATTTTCACCAAGTAAGGACTGATTCAATTCAATATGAATTAATTGATGGAGGAATACAAAATATGTATTAATGGTGTTTGTCCATGAGACTTTTCGATTAAATTTGAAATTTCATCTGATTGATAGGCTCATAGTTAAGTGCTCCATGAATTTAATCACTCTTTTTAGAATTTCCACGAAGTATGCCACCCATAAGTAGAAATTAGTCTCCCACAACAATAATCGACCAAATTAGACCATAATCACATTTGACCGTCTGAAGAATGAAGCTCCCACCTTTCTGAGCGTAAAATTTCCCCGTGAATGGGCTGCCTCTAGGAAGCGTCGAAAAAGGAAATAAAGTCATGCCTCAATGCTCTCGCAATGCCTCCCTCGCAAGAACGGCCCGCAGACGATTTAAAACTCCTTCCTTCGGCGTTACAACCAAATAACACGACTAATAAGAAATGAGTTATGGTTTAACGCAAGAAATAAACCTTTTCGAGCGTCACAAAAGCTGGTAGTACGGCTGTATCGTAAATATCAATGTGAAACGTTTGGATGTTTAAGGGACACCGACTGGTTTTATTGAGGAGGCTACCGTGTGACACCTACTGTTTATTAAAAACTATTTATAGGACTGAAATAAGATTTCAACTTTCGATAATCTCTAACATAACGATAAAATAGTGGATTCGAGCAGAGTTGGCTTCGTCCGCGGACCGAAATTCTTCTTTAATAGGGATGAAGAGCCATTCATTTCGATTAACAGTGTATAATGACGTCGTCACACTCAGGTAGAGCTGTTTGAATACTTTGTAAAAAGTTCAATTATCATGAGATTATTTAATGACTTATATAAGAGAGTTGCTACTCAAGTTTTGAGATAGACAAATAAAAACAAATATTCGTTTTTATTTGTCTATCTATATTATATTTGGCTTTATTCAATATATTAGTTTTTCACTATAAAGATACATTGAAAATATATAATATACAGGATGACAAGAAAAACCTTGGACAAACTTCTTTCATTTAACTTTATTAGATAAAAGAAATTTAATAAAACAACAACGAATAATAACAACATAAAATTTTGGTAATAATATATTTGAACGGTTTCGAAGTGGCTTCCCTTGGCAGCGATACATAGCTTCAGACGGCAAAGGGCCTCAGCTCTTCGGACGTTAATCGTCCCATTCCCGGCGCAGGGATTGCTTCAGCGACTCCAAACTTTTGTGGTGTTTGGCACATGCCCTGAGCTCCAAAATCGACCACACGCTGTAGTCCATTGGGGTTGAGATCCGGCGGCCATCCTGCAGATGCGATGAAACCCGGAAAATGAGTCTAACACCATTCTTGCATCATTTTCACTTTGTGAGCCGGAGCGGAGTCCTGTTGAAAGGACCAACGCGTGTCGCTGCTGGGCCTCGAGTACTACGGCCTCGAGAATGTCGCAGCGCTAGACTTCTTGATTGATTTTGACCCCTTGATCCACGAAAACCAAGGGCGTTTTGCCGTTGGCGCAAATTCCGTCCCAAACCATGACGGATTGCGGATTTTGACGATGGCCGACCTACCGGGAGTTTCTGCAAACCAGACTCTGTCGTTTTGGTGTTCTACGGTGAGAAGCTTCTCGTCTGTGATGAGAATGCGCTCCCATTGCTGACTGTCGGGAGAAGAAACGGAGAAGTTGGCGGCACCTTTGAAGTCGTACGCGCTTGTTTCCATACGAGAGGAGATGAAATTTTTGGAGCTTGTATGGCTTAAGGTTGAGCTCCTATTTAGACATTGGACGAACGGATTCACGGGCTATTTACCTCATAGAGACTCTCGGATTTCGATTGACTCGCTTCTTCACGATGTTGCGATTGCTAGGCGTATTGACCTTGCGTTTTTTTCCACTTCCTGGACGACGACCATCATAGCCAAGCTACTTGAAACGGCAAATTTCATCGGACACGATTTGTCGAGGCACATTGAGCAAACGGTCAATTTCGCATTAACACTTACCTTGACGAAACAGCTCCAAAATTGCACGTTTGTTTGACATTCTAAGACTCTGCAATATAAACTAATATCAAACTGAAAATTCACATATAAGTACAAGAAAGTGTAGAGAATCTAATAGAATAAAAACACAGGTAAATTGGTCCGAAGTTTTTGTTGTCATCCTAGAGTTCTTTTCTTGAATGAACTGAAAGGGTTTTGGTAGGACAGTAATATTGTCATTTTATTTCATTTTAAAATCCTGGAGCACTCACTAATTGTATCATTCTTCATGTAATAAAATAACTCTGTATCTCTGTCCCTTGGCGGCAATCTCTCGAACGATGGTTAACGATAGTTGACCCAAAAAGTTCAATGGAATTCAGTTAGGTGCTTTAGAGACACTAGCATAGTTCAGTGCATTTTTGTTCAAAATTTTTCGTGAATGAGTAGGTTTCTAATCGTGTTATTGTGTTCAATTTTAAATTTTGGGGCTATCTGAAGATTTAAATATGTATAATAGCTTCTATTTTGAATCAATCTACGGTGATTTCTGTACTCTCTTTTGAGTTCTGAAACTAATGGATGCTGCGTGTGAATCTGGCGTCAGCTGGCATTATGTTCTTATATCTATAGAACAGGGCATTCTTCTATTTCATAACGGCTGCAAACTGTCCGTTCTAATTGGGCAGTCAATCGCTCCCCCTCTGTCTCTGTACCTTGTCGTGGTAGGGGAGCTTGTCATAACGAGTGTCCTACTTTCATTTATGAAATGGAGGATATGGTTAAGATACCTAAAGCAGATAACTCGCAATCCAAACTTCCTCACTTTGTTTCTTTCTTGCATACCATTCCATCATGTTGTCCCACTTCCATCCATTTCCTACCGCAAGACCTATCCAATCCAATCCAATCCTTTCATTGGCGAAGGCCATACCCTGCTGAATCTCAGCGTGGGTTTTCCAACCTTCGTCCTCTTATCCGCTGAAGGATCTTAAATGGTTGCTGAAGGAAAAAAGGAGACTACGACGTTTCGAACAAGTTTGATGGGCTTGGGAGATTCGCTCTGCTCGCCCCCAAATTTGGCTCCATTTTTAGATCTTGAAGCTCCCGCTGCGGGGTCCTGATTGGCCCGTTGGAGGACAAAGGGAGACTACGACGTTTTGAACAAGTTGGTTGGCCTTGGGAAATTCGCTCTGCTTGCCCCTAACTTCGGCCCCATTCGTGGATCCTTAAGCTTATCTTACCCGCTGTGGGGCCGGAAGTGGTTCGTTGGAGAAACTACGACGTTTAGACCGGGAATAGGGGCCCGGAAGACTCGCTCTGCTCGCCCCAACTCTGGCCCCATTTTTGATCCTAAAGCCCATCCTCTACGATGCTTCGGAGCCCCGCTTTTAGCAGTCGAACAGCAACAGTTGTCCTTCGTGGGATGGGATCCATGCTGGGAACCTGTTATTTGTGTTGTTTCGTTGCTTCAATCTTTCACAACCATAAAGACACTCTGCTCAAATGTCTGTGTGTTGGGATCGACACGGTGATCCCTTTTTTTTGGGAAGAGGGAGGTGACTTGTGGGGGTCCCTCACCTAGTTGTGTTGGCGGAAAGTTCTCTATAAAGCTTCCTTCAAAATTCCTATCTTTCCCTTTCAGCTTATCGGGGGTCTGCTGGTGTGTCAAAACTTGAGCAGAAACCCGGGACAATGGTACTTTAATGTTAGCTAAGAGCTCTGCTCGTACGCTGACTGATACAATTCTGAGTATGGGCAGTCAATCGCGCCCCCCCATAACATTATAGCTTGTCGCGCTGGGGGCGCTTGTCTTGTCTGAGATCCTAGTTTTATTCCGGTGAAATGGAGGATTGAGTCTTGATGTCTGAGGCAATGTCACTCGCACCAGTCACTGAACTGTGTGGTGGAACTTCAACCAAATGGAACCCTAGTCTCTCCGTAAAGATGAAATGGAGGGCTGAGCCGCGTTGTTCAACTCAGTGACAAGGTTGTCTGCCGCAGCACTGGGCTTCAGCTTTAAAACTAACGTACTCTACCCTATTGCAGTAAATTATTCTGTCCAATGACCGAGTGCGTTATGTAGCATACTTCGTTATCTCGGTAGGATGGAGGCCCTCGGGAAGTAATCGTACGACCTGGCCACCCAATTGGTGTTGGACTAGAGGGAGCACTGTTGAAAGTCCGCATGCTGGACTAGAAGGGTATTCCAAGTATCTGTTCGAAGAAACTCATGTTCAGGATATCTTGAGAACTGCCTCAGGGTTTAGCGGTAATTGACGGTTCGACTGGCCTGGTGCTGAACCAGGATCGTTTGTGGATCTCGACGATACGGCTAGACCATTGGTGCTTGAAGCCAGAATCAATTGAAAGACTTCACAAGGGTTCGTGGGTCTTGACGTACAGACCAGATTGACGGTGCTCGTACAAGGATCAACTGTCCCTTCAGCGTGTGAGTTGCATCCCAAAAACTCAGGTACCGACACTGTAGAGCTAGTAGAGGTTGGATAATGCTTCGCTGCTACTAGTCACGGTGAAGGTTTTCGGACTGAAGTCGAAACTGGAAGCTTGGTGGGTTCAACTCTTCGGAGTGGTTCTTGCTAATGCACGATGATAAGGCGTATTCTCATCACAATATCTGCTTCCTTGGCAGATTGTGGAGATTACTGAGTAGTCACCTGGTGAAAAAACCATTCTCACATGCCAGTTATCTAACCGGTAGAATTCACAATGGGCAGTCAATCGGTTGTACTGCTATTTTCTGGATGAAATTCGAAAGTTCTAACGATTACTTGAGTTCTGAACTCCAAACATGAGTCCTGGTCTGATCTTGGATTTATACAGTAGAAGAACCTGGTCGGCAGAGAGCTTATTTGCTGTAGACAAGAAGATGCATGGAGTCCTGATTTTTCATAATCAAGACAGAAGTAATCTTTTTGAAAGCATCGTTCAGGGAATCGATTCGCTGGCATCTATGGAGGTGAGACTCAACGGTGCCTAAAGGTTTGTCATTGGTGAAAGAAGACATGAGCGTGTTATTATCCGTGAAGTGCACAATGTGCTCCACAGTCGTACTAAGAAGATTATTTATGTAGATCAGGAATAGAGTGGGCGATATAACTGAACCTTGGGGCACCCCAGCGTTCACGTTGGAACCACGGGAACCGACACCATCCACGATCACATGAATGCTCTTGTTGGTGACACCAGTATTGCACATACTTCTTGTAATAATTTTCCATCAGTAATTTTGCGACATGTATAAAAAGAAATACAACTGTGTTTCTATTAATTTTATATTAATCTCATATATTTTCAATGTACATAGTGGAAGTTTTTCAGATTTATCATATTATTTTTCATTCTACAAATCATTAAAATTACTTTTTTTTCGAATGAAGTGAGAAGTTTTGACAGGACAATATTGTTGACATTTTATTTCATTTTGAAATCCTACAGCACTCACTAACTGAATCATCCTTTATCTATTAAAATTACTCTGTATTTCTGTGCCTTTGCTCCAATTTGTCGAACGATGGGTAACGATAGTTGACCCAAAAAGTTCAGTTAGGTGCTTTAGCCTTTTGATAGCCATTATATCACCTGTTCATTCAATTGTTGGAACAGAAGAATGACCTGCAGTTTTGTTAACGCCATATCCGCTGAACCTTAAAATCAATGACTATACACCGTTTAGAAGAGGACCCGCTATTCAACGTTCAACCAATTAACATGGAAATGATGCCGGCGGAGATTTCACTCAATGTCTCATTAAATTCCCATCTAATTAAGAATTTTGATGAACGAGTATGTCTTCTGGACCAGGAGAAAGTTTTTTAATATAACTCTTGTTTTATATTGACGTCACATTCAAAATAAAGCGTTTTATTATCGTTTATCTCTACATTTGAATTATGAAAATTAACTGTAAATATTTAATATTCTCGGGGGCTCTTATTATCGTCCAATATATTTCAATTTCTATTTAGAACGTGTGTTCTAGATATTTTGTTTTCGAATTAATTTTAATAACGGTTAAATTAGGAACTATTGGTTTTCACTTTACTTGCATTTATATCCATTATTAATAATGGAATGAAACAGCAGTATCTGTTAATTTTTCGAAGGTTTATTCGGAGAGAATAGCTTCACAAATATTTTCAATTGTCTCAGTACTTACTTGGCAGAAATTCATCTTGAATTCAAAGATGACAATTTTTTTAAAATTTTACAATTGTTACAATTGAATTCCGTCTGGCAATACTTCCTTCATTCGTGTTTTGATAGAAGGTTGGTTTGATATTTTACATTTACGATTACGATTTACGATTGAAACAAACCGGGAAATATTGAAAAAAAAATTCCAAATTGAATCTTCTATCCAAACTGTTAGAAATTCATGTTGAAAATTCAATAGAAAGAAATGCCCTTATGGCAATTTGTCGATCAATTTGTCAAGCAAGTTCGCGAAACTGAATTGTTATTTGATTAAAAAAAACCCGTTCACTTTCTCGTCCAGTTAGCACACCTAAAAACATGGCTGCTGTGGCCCAGAATATGGCTGAACATGCATTAATATCAACTGGTCATATTGCTCAAGAACTGGACATTGCTCGCACTTCTCTGATTGTTAGTTGATTTTGATATTTTAAATCTTATTTAGGGCCGATAAAGAGATTATCGGAGTTCTAATTGTTTTTTGAAGGTATAGTGCATCTTTTGAGAGATTTTTGAATTAACTTATTTGAATATTTAAATATATTAAATATTTCAAATAAATTATATTTTTTGAAAAGTCCTTAAGTCATGTTTTTGAAAAGGAATTGGTGTTCATAATGGTAAGATCAGAAACAAAATTTTGTCTCCTTCAAATATAATATTTATTTATTAATTTTAAATGACTATTTATATTTGTTGGTTTATTTATTCCATTTGACATTGTATATTGAGTATTGATCATATAAGTCTATTAAATATAAGCGGTGCTCATTTAGGCATTAATTTAATTCTAAAAGTTTTTTGAACAAAAATTTTTTTGAATTTAAAATTGTAGAATACTGACAGATTAAATGTGTTTTGATATTCAAATTTTTTCAATAATAATTATTTCGAGAATGTTTTAGGTTTAATTAATTTAAATCTCGAATCGTGTTGGCCTTTTTCAAGTAAGACTTATTCAGGAATTCCATAAACCGTCGAACATGTTGAAAAATTTTGTTCTGATTCTGCATTGTAAAATAATGTACCTTTATTATTCGAATTTTAAAGTCGTTTTTAGGTAAAATGTTAAAAATTAATGCTCGTTAACAAACACTCGGAACAACTTGATTTGTTTAGGATTGGGTTGAAGTTCAATAATTTGTTTATATGTTTAAATGATATAATTTTAATCACGCAATTAATTAGACATTTATCATTTAGGGCAATTATTTTCATGTTTAATAATATTTCAATATAGATGAATTATGAAATGTTAAAATTATCATGATTTGCAATATCGAATTGAGATGCGAAAAAAAAAGTATATTCGGAATTTAACAAACTTCCTCTTGGAAACACCAGGCATTCTTCTCTTGTCTTGCATTCTTGTTTAATCGTCTTCACCTGCTTCTGCAACTGTCCCAGCAGTGCATTCTTCACCGAACCTTCACAACCATGAATATGAACCGTTAATCAGGTTCCGTCACTCGGCACCTGATCCATTACCATGAAATGAAACAATTCGTGGGGCATCCTCCTCAAAAATATGTCAGACATGCATTTTAACATTCGCGTTAAGCGCATATATATGCATAAAATTTGGGGGGACTAAGTTGTGCTTCCTGCTGTGTCGAGTAGGTTCAAAATATTGGAATATTGCCTTTTATTTGTTGATAATATTTCATTTAAATTTACCGATATTTATATCAAATCCAATTATGATTTTGCTCTACAGTAGTTTCTTCAGATGTTCCAAGATTGAATATATATTTCACTAGTATTTTCTCTCTATACAGGGTGCCCAAGTTATCTCTGGTCGAATTTCACGGGGTGATTCTAAAGGCAATTTACAACACAAAAAATCCTATATAGTTTGGTCCAATTATCTGTCATTATAAATAATTCAGACAACTGTTGTCTGAAGATGGGATAGTTAATTCCCGAAAGTCGAGTCACAATTAAATGTGTAAAATATCAATTTATTGGTAGTAAAACGTAGTAATTTCTACAACTTGTTTTAATTGAAGGAGAACTTTATTTTTATTGAGATATTGACGAAATAATGCCAGAAGAATGGAGAAATATTTTGCTTCTAATTAAAAGTGAGTTTTAATGGAAGATAGTCCAGCACACTATAGTAGTAATGATATTGTACACCTGAGTACCAAATATGGTTTCGATCGGATCAGTAGTTCCAGAACTATTGGTAACATAAGAAAAAGTTGCCAATGTGAATAACCGCGGAACTATTAGACCTATTTTGCTCATTAATAACCTCGGAATCTGCGTCATTGAGTCCGTTTGAGACCATTTTCGGGTAAAAATTACAGACATTTTGGTACAAGGATAGCACAATGTTCCCTAGAATAAGCGGGCAAAAATGTCTCAGAAAATATTCAAATGAGATTAAATGTTTATATCTGTTTGTTAGTTATGTAAGACATTTTACCTCTAACGACTGAAACAAGTTCAAGGGGTAAATTTTATTCTGAATATGCAGGATTTCGAAATTATGATGAAGGTTTAGTGCTTTTTGGAGTCGAACGTTATAAATCAGATATGGAATACATCTATAACGAAATAAGCCACCATGACAGCAGAAATACAAGAATGTATTGTTGTTGTAATAGTGGAATAAGAGAGTATATTCCAGTATATTGCGCGAGTGCAGTACATGAAGTAGAGGCTGTTACATAAATTTTACTTCATCATTATCTCTGTTCCTTCGTTTTTTCACACATATTTTTGATTTAAAAAATTCACAAATTTTAATTCTGAATTTTTCTCTTGATCATATTTGTTTCATTTCGTTTTTTTTCTTATTTCTTGTTTATTTGTTTCAAGAATATTTTTTCTATATAAAGGTGCTAATGTACGAGCATGTTGAAGCTTCTCACGGAAGCAATTTTCATCAGAAATATAGCTTTTTCTGACCCTTTGGTTCTTCTGGTTTGAGGAATCCCCAGTGTCAGATTCAATCTGCCAACTTCGTATCCGATTTTTAATTGACAAGATATAAAGTTTCACCTTTACCCGTAATATTAAGCCCATTAAAAGCTTAATTTCTTACGCCTATAGGAAACTTGATACTTCTAGTTCCAGAACTTATTAATCGCTTAATACCTTTTGAACTATATTGATTATAAACTCGACTGAGTTCTTATCTTACAGTCGACATTACGGCTAGGCAATGAACGCAAACCATGGAAACTAACGAATCCATCAGCGCAACACATGTAATATCCATAAATGTCTTCACATACGGCCATAAATTCACTTCTGCCATTGTTAACGTATGTTGCCATTAGACCGGTCAAAATTCCTCACCAGGAACCTGATTGAATTTCAATACGCCAGCGTTATTAAAGCCAAAAGAAGATACCCCATGAATCTGAGTAGTATTTGAAATTCTACTCCAATTAGTCGCAGTAACTCGGTATATACATGTTCTGTTGGAATCTTATTAAGGTACCTCGGCCAATTACAGCATGCTTCTATAAATTTACATAGCGGGATGCGTTGCAATAAAATAAACTCATTGATATATAGATATTATCATCTTCACATTCTATTTGCGTGCGAATAACAGTGCGCTTTTATATCGTCCATTGGCATTTATTTTGAAAATTACTAGATGAAATGTTGGGGGAAGATTATATTGAACTTACAAATTCGTGGTCAAATTCAGTTCTGCCCTGCATTTTAACCACGATATTTTTCTATATGAATAATTTGCTGCTTTTAAGGAGCTGGCGTTCAGGGATTTGTGGTGCGACGTCTCGGGAACAGGCGTCTATGTAGTACGTGGCTTTTCTTTTATATTGGCAAAAGTTTCATCTAACTGTAGTTATGGTGTAATGGATTTAGTGTTCAAATGCCCGATTAGTTTACTAAGCTGCTCCTTACTCTGATCGGGGCTTTATACACTAGAAGAATATGATCTACAGCTAAATATTTCTTAGCCTTGAACAAATATCCCAGCTTACTTCCAGCATACTTCGCAATGTCAGTCACATGGAATGCCTTGGCTTAGGCACCTGGTTTTCCATGATCAAGTCAATTTTTGGAAACAACTGCATTGAGTTGCACCAGATTCCATTCCATTCGTTTATCTTTTTGAGATCTTTGTTCAGGGAATCGATTTTCTGCCATTTATGGAGGTGAGATTCAGCGGTGCAACGGTGTTGTTGGTGAAAGAAAACAGAAGCGTTTTATCATCCGCGAAGCTCACAATGGGGTTCTTGGTCGTACTGAGAAGTTTATGTGGATCAGGAAGAGGCTGGGCGACAAAACTGAACCTTGGGGCACTCCAGCGTTCAAGTTGAAACCACGAGAACCGACACCATCCACGACCACATGAATGCTCCTGTTAGTGAGGAAACCAACAAGATTACACATAATACCATACTTCTTGTTATACTTTTCCATCAGTACTTTTGCGATCACATTCCAGATTGTACTCACCATTCTCGCTTGCGCACATTGAATGCCCAGTTCGTTAATATATTCTCCAGATCATTTTTGGACGTCTCTTTGTCCGGGTAATATCCGTTCGTCTTGCAAAAAAAGTTTATCTTACATTTTTCAATATTGTTTATAGTTTCATGTCGATAGGATGTTTTCGCAGTGCACTAACCGTAAAATGTTTCGATAATAGCATTTCCCTCATGAGAAATTTCATATGTGAGGGAAACTTCCCAAGAAATTTGATTTCGAATAATGCTCCTCTAGAGCCCAATATTTATCCGGATTGTCAGAAAGCTTCATAAAATGAAAGTGTATTCTTATAGGCGAGTTCCCTACATCTTGAAAGTTTCCGGAAAAACTAAGCTCAATTGTAACCATTTAGTATATATTTTTAATTCTTGAATTAGAAAATTATAACAAGATATTCATCTTATTTACTTATACAGCCTGCATTTAGCTGTAAACACTTGACTTCACGTCGATGTACACCCGAAACTAGATCACCCCCATAATTTTCGGTGATGGTCGTCCAGTGCTGTAAAACTGACTGAATTAAATCATATTTATTTCGTGGCGCTGCTCTTTCGACTTCAATCTTCATTAGTCCCCATATGTTTTCAATGGTACTAAGATCTGATGAAGCTGCTGGCCATGAAATGGTTGTCACTTGGTGTTCTTGGACTCAAGCTTGAGTATAGGCCGAAGTATGACATCTTGCATTATCCTGTTGAAAAAGCCACCCCTCTGGATATAAAGCATGCGTCGTTTCAAGGATTAAATCATTTAGAATGCCACAATACTTTTCACTATTAATGGTACCATCAACTATACGTAGCACCACGCTGAGATATGGCTCCCCAAACCATTATTTTGGTTGGAAATTTGAAAGTTTGAACGGTAACAGGTTGTTTTCATAGGATTTTTAAGTGATTTCCACCAAATTGGCAACAAATTTCATCAGATATAAAGACATTATTGAAATTATCTTGTTGAAAACGTTGACAGAATTCTATCCTGCGTTCCTTTTGTAAAGGTGTCATTATAGGGATTTTTTGTTTTGTTTTTTTGATATGTGGCCTTGTCTTTTCAGTGACGTACGGACGGTTTCTGGACATACTTTTATATTTCGTTGATTTCTAAATCTGTTCGCCAATTTGCGAAACTCCAGGCGCGAATTGTGTAGTCCTAAGGCCAATGAAGCGTTTAAATTGTTTGCTTCAATCTTACGCGGTCTTCCTGAAACTGGTCTATGCCTCATATTCATGCCATTTTTATCCTTTTTAATGTTTCATATACAGCACTTTTTTCCAGTTCAGTCAATTGCACTGATTTTTTAACGTTTCGAAAACCTTTTCTATACAAATATTCTACCCGTTTTCTTTTTTCTACTTGCGACATTATTTCATGAATTGTATACCTGTTGACAATAAACAAAATATCACAAATAGTGCTCACATGCAACTTTGGCCATAGCCGACCATCTGTACAACCTATTTTATACATTACTTTTGTATGTTACAAAAAGAAGTATATTAAAATTATGAAAAATAAGAAATTGCGGATACTTTCTAGACGGACTATATAAATAACATAACATTTCGAACTTTCATGCGTATTATTCTCATTTCTTGTAGAAGAAAACTAATTTGAAATGACATACCGGTTAATATTTTTTATTATCAATGTTTCGTGGAGGAGTGTTGATTTTTCTTTCATAAAAATTATTGCCCTTTAAAAACTGCGAGAGATCCTCATAAATTAACCGAAACAATGAATCAAATAACGAGCTGTTCAAATTGAGTAATCGAGTGGAAGTTATTTGAATCGAGCTGGAGGAAAGCATAATTCAAGGGAGACAGATACACTAAGTTCGCTATGATTCATTATTCAAATGTGGTTCGGTTCATTTGCATATCAATAAGGGGAGAATAATTATTCATTTTTGCGAAGAAATATCACATATGCTGAATAGTGGGAATGATCGATTAAGTGGATATTCCATAGAACGATATATACAACGCCTGAATGGCTTTAAAATGAAGACCTTGTGGGAAAATGTACAAGATACAAAGGTACCAGTCTAGGATGTATTGTG
The DNA here is from genome assembly GCA_034642435.1 of Megalocaria dilatata. Lineage (NCBI taxonomy): Eukaryota > Metazoa > Arthropoda > Insecta > Coleoptera > Coccinellidae > Megalocaria > Megalocaria dilatata. The sequence goes on along the minus strand of CM067857.1, from coordinate 33,345,644 downwards.
CATTCAAACGAAAATAATTAAAAGGTTCTCATAAAACTTTCAGACGAAAACATGTTTGATTTAGCATTTTTATTTCTTCACCAGCCGATACGAATGCTTCATTACACAGGGTGTCTACTTTTAAAAGGGCTAAACTTCAAGGTGAGATCATACAAGTTATTTACAACAAAAAATGTCTTATAACGCATGGTCGAAATGTTAATGGTTATTCTTAAATTCAACATTTCTTGATTTCCCGAAATATCTCAAGTTTTTCCATTAAATCAATTACACTTCAGTTATCCTTGTAGCCTCATCAAATTTGATCACATATCTGGAAACGGAAAAATATGAATGATTTTGTTCACTTCAGAATCGTGATATTCATTTCCTTACAATGCCCACAATAAGATTTTTTGGCGTACAGAACTCATTATCTTTTAGCAAATTTAATGCCGTTTCTAGATATGTGGTCAAATTTGATGAGGCTACAAGGATAACTGAAGTATTATTCATTTTATGGAGAAACTTGATATATTTCGCGAAATCAAGAAATGTTAAATTGAATAATAAATATCAATATTTCGACCATGTGTTATATGACATTTCTTGTTGCAAATAGCTTGTATGATCTCTCCTTGAAGTTTGGCCTTTTGAAAGTTGACACCCTGTATGAGAAATAAATGAATTTCGAAATATTTATCTAGGATTCAAGCGACTCTCTTAAATTCAGTTGCAACTAATAGAAATTTATTATTATTTTTATCACGATATTTTTATTATGGTCTTTGTTTCAATATTTTCTACCAAGGGTATGTTAAAATAAGTGTACACTGAAATCATACGAATTCAAAATTTCAATTTTTATTTTCAGAATTCGTATTGGAAGTAAAATCTGAATCGGTCCGTTTTTTAGCTGCAGAAAGGCATTTATTCCAAAAGACAAAGAATTAACCAATTAATCAAAATATTGTCCATCATTGCTAGCTACTTTTTCCCATTTCGCAGGGAATTTCCGAATCGCGTCTCGGAAAAACTTGTTGTCTTCTGAGGCGAGCCAAGTTTGAAGCCAATTTTTTATTTCTTCGAATGAAGTGAAGCGGTGACCTGCCAAATCGTGTTGTGTCCGTCGAAACAACCAGTAGTCAGAAGAAGCAATGTCAGGAGAATACGCTGGGTGCGACAAGATATCACGTTTGATCGTTTCTGAATATTTTGAACTTTTGCGACATGAGGCAAAAAATAACTTCCTTTTTCTTCCTCGTAATGCACGGTTCAAACGAAGTAATTGAAGTGTGTACCGATCACACGTAATGGAATCACCAGCTCGTAGTACACAACGCCCCCTTGGGCCCATCAGATCCACAGCATAACTTTCCAACCATGAATCTTCGGCTTTGGTGTGGAGATTGAGGTCGATGGCAACGATTGGCCAGGCAAAGCGTAGTATATTTCTTATTGGGGTTATCGAAAAAGATCAATTTCATGTCAACAGTCACTACCCGGTGTAAAAAAATTTAATTTTGCCTTTGAGGCAGCTGCTCACATAAAAAGAATCACCTTTCCAGGTTTCTTGCTTTCAATTTATAAGGAACCCACTTACAGTGCTTTTGAATCAGGCCCATAGATTCCAAATGTGCAGACACTGTTTGTTGGGTCACCCCAACGTAAGTGCAAACTCATGTTGAGACTCGGATCTTCATCGAGTAATGTCTGCAATTCATCGTCTTCGAATTTTTTCGACTGTTATGAGCGAGGTCTATCTTCAACGCTAAAATCATCACTTTTGAAGCGCCGAAACAATTCTCTACATAACTTGTCATTTGAAGCATTGTCATCTTAAGCTTCCACAAGCATTCGTTGAGTTTCAGCTGCAATTTTTTTCAATTGAAACAAAAAAATCAAAACTTCCTGCAAATGCTGTTAAATTATAGGAAAATCAGATATTTTCAACAGCGTAACAAGAAACGTGTTTTATGAAACTCAAAACAATTCAAACTGAATGTTATTGGCAGATATCCAATCCGTCTGAAATCGCGGCAGTCAGGTGTTACTAAAAAAAAATTAATTCCTTCAAGGCTATCGTTTGAAAATAATCCAAATTAATTTCTGCTTTCTTTCGAATGATTTATGTACTGAGTTATATATTTTTCTGTATAAGAAGAGTATTTCGGAGATTGATTTATTCATTCAAAATTATTTGCATCCGAAGAAATCATAGTAGTAGCGAAAACGTTGGTACTAATTAAAAATAAACACTGTTTCACTTTATAGACTTTTAGAATTATCAACACATTTGCGGCAGTTTACCAATCAGGAGTCAAAAGAAAATATAACATTATTCAAGACAGCCTGTTCCGATAGAACATTAAAAAATAACAAATTCCAAAACCAAAAAAACGCTCCACATAGAACTTAATATTCAGAAATAACAAATTCCAGCACCAAAACATTTCCTACATAGAATTTACAAAGGTCTTTTTTTGTTTATAATAATTATAATTTCTATTTTCACACAAGCGCTTGGCAGTTTTTAGATATCGAATATATGATCGTATCTTCTTCTCAACATTTTTCTGTTTGTTTTAGCATCCAAATAACTTCAAACTGATGAACATGAGTAGGAATTTCAAATGTTTTTTCTGTGCAGTGGACCATAGATTATTGAAAAAGGCAATAAAACATGCTATACTTTCAGCGCATTTTTTGGTGATGGAATTTGTTATTTCTGAATGTACAATCGAAACAGGCTGTCTTGAACGATGTTTGCTGGAGGATCGTGGTCAATATTTTATATTTTCTATTGATTCTTTATTGGTTGAGTGTCGTACATTTGTGTTGATAATTCTATATGTCTATATAATTTGAAACAGTATTTCTGAGACATTTCATTCAATTTAATCCAAAAATTTTTTTAAGAGATTTCTTAGATCGAATTTGTATAGATTTCGTAGAATTGGTCCAGTTATTGCTCAAAATTATTTTATCTGATTTCCACTAGACTTTCTTTCAGTAAATACGACTGGTTTTGGGAGATGAGTCATTAATAATAATAATAAAAATAATAATAATAGACCTTTATTTGATCTTAAAATATCACAAAAATGATGTAGATCACACAAAAATCATTACTTGAATACTAAAGTTCATTAAAGCCTTTCTCAGCCATAAAATCTTTCACACCATAGTAGCCTTTTTTATATAAACATTTTTTCAAATTCTTTTGTATAATTTTGGGTCTTATTTTGAATGTTTGTGGTAATTTTTTTCAAATTTTTACTAAATAAGACCAACATTCTTCTGTATGTAGGCATAATTTTGTTTTTCTGAACTAAGATGAGTTCTCCTGTGGTATTATAACCATGAGCATTAACATTTCAAAGTTAGTGCAGTTATTGATTAGATACATTATGCACTCAGGCAGTATAGTTTTAATACATTATTATTCCTAAACATATCTCTAGATGATTTGCTATATTTTAGTTTAACGACAGTTTTCAAACATTTTTGTATGATAAAGACACTTTCAGTATCAACATAACTCGCCCAGAAGATGATTCCATACCTGAGTCTGGAGTGGATGTTGGGCTGTTAGGGAAGCATCTCATCCAATTGTTTTTGTTAAGATGCTTAAAGCATAGGAGAGATTTGCAAGGCTTGTTGCCATATATTCAGTATGTGGCCGCCAATTAAAATTCCGATCTAAATGGGTTCTCAAGAGTGGTAGAGTATCTCCAGCTCTTTTGTTCTTACCATGATAAATTAAGTGGGTGGCATGATGATTCTTTCCTCTAAATATTATCAATTTGGTCTTGGTGATGTTTATTGTGAGATTATTCTTCCCGAACCATTTATAGCGTTTCTTCAAATCTTATATATTATGTTGTTACTTTAATCAAATCGTTTGTATAGATTATATAATGTAGGGAACCTAATATTGATCCTTGGGGAACCCCTATATCTACATGCAAGTGATTTGATATTTGGTTGCCATTTTTTCCTTTTTAAGTTTTCATCTGAATTCACCCTTCTAGTATGATTGTAATAGTTTTGACGTTATATCGAGTGTTGTGATTTGACAGAAGGTAGAAGCCATATTGTTTTGACATTTCTGTTCAGTAAGCATTGACAAATTATCATGGAAAGACTCACGCCGCAACAATATTTACAAATTGTTGAAATTTATTTTAAAAATCAGTATTCTATTCGCCCAACTTATAGAGCACTTCGTAAAATTTATGGTTTACATAATCGTCCATCAGAGCAGGTTATCTGTCGAACTATCGATAGATTTCGAACAACATTTTCTCTACTCGATGCAACAACAACAAGACAAAGAACTGTACGTACAGAAGAAAATATCGCCGCTGTAAGTCATAGTGTTAATGATGATTCAGATTTGTCTATTCGTCGACGTTCATAACAAGTTGGACTCTGTGCATCCATCAAATGGAAAATTTTGCGTATAGATCTTGATCTACACCCATACAAGATCCAACTGGTTCAAGAACTAAAGCCACTTGATCATAATGAGCGTTGTTTGTTCGCTTATCGGACCCTACAACAGCTTGAAGTTGATCCATTTTTTCATCGTAAAATTTAGGCTTCATTTCTGGTTGAACGGCTATGTAAACAAGCAAAATTGCCGTATATGGAGTGAAAACAATCCTCAAGAAGTTCGGCAGGTTCCATTGCATCCTGAAAAATGCACTGTATGGTGTGCTTTAGATGCTGGAGGCATCATCGGTCCACATTTCTTTAAAAACGATGCTGGAGCTAATGTTACAATGAACGCTGCTCGTTACAGATCGATGATCAATGATTATTTGTTTCAAAATTTGAATGGCATCGACCCAGAAGTGTTTGGTTCTAACAAGATGGTGCTACACCTCATGCTGCTACTGTAACAATTGATTTATTGAAAGAAAGATTTGGCGATAACATTATTTCGAGGAATGGTCCAATTAATTGGCCTCCAAGATCATGTGACATAACTCCACTGGATTATTTTCATTGGGGTTATGTCGAGTCATTGATTTATGCTGATAAACCAGAAACAATAGACGCGTTGGTAGCCAACATAACTCGTGTTATTGATTAAATAAGGCCTGAATTAATTGGTCCAAAATTGGTCTGGTCGAATGCGGTTCCTCAGGGCTAGTCGTGGTAGACATATACCGGAAATTATTTTTAAAACATAAATGTCCTAAAATTATCTTTCAAATAAAAAAAAATTGGATTCAATCTTGATTTAAATGTGTTTTATTTCAATTTAAAATTATATCGCCCTAAAAAAAAACACCCGATTTGTCCAACATTGTCGGTTAAGTAAATGCGAATTATTTATACATAGCTCAATAATTTCTAAACATTCCATTAGATTAATTTTTTTTTTGACGCATATATGTAGAATTTCAAGGTTATCTAAAGATGGTCTATGTTTTGCATTGGTGATTTGTTCGAAAACGGCGGACAGTGTATGAGTATATTCAAATCAAATTCACCCTATGTCCCCGTAGAATATAACTCCTGAATGGCAAATCATGAACCATGAACACTTTTATTGTCCGAAAATAAAACTCTGAAATCGTGCTGTTGACACTAGCTGGAAATGTCTGTGATATCGTGACAGAAGCCTATTATACTTGTTATACATCGCGTCGATCAGTGACTTCACGCAACTTGTAGTCGAAGCCAGACATCAGATTGGACTATTCCTGCATACAAATATGATAAAAACAGATGGTGAATATATGTGGAAATTCCATCGAATTCACTTCATGTCGAAAAGAAACTTGTGAATACTAGTGCAACACGAAAGCGTGGCATATGAGATGAAATATTGATTAATATTAGTAGATAGTCTATTGTAAATGTGGATATTCGCATTTGACGACATTAGGTTAACATCATTTGACAAGCAAACATTTGCGATATGTGAACAGGACACAGATGAGAATTGGTTACCATGAATATTATTTATGTATGCTGCAGGTGCAGATTTTTTTAATGAAGTAGTGCATTGGAGCAGTGAATTCTTTCTCACTACAAAACTGGACACTTGCACCATTATTGACAGGGTTAGGCATGGAATTTGTTCCCAACTAAAATGAAAAAAAAAAAAAAAAGAAACAAATAAACAAATATGTTTCCAAAATTCTGTTCGGTTTCATTACTTAAAGACTTTATTTAACGACCTTTGAACAATTTAATTTTCTTCAAACCGTCAAAGAAGCTTGGTGGGATTTTGGTACATTCTCGCTTGAGAGCAGTCTTCAACCCATCCACTATATCGTATACTTTTTCTCCCACTTTATTCTCCAAATATTTCTGAATGCAAAAATCCAGGGGGCATAAGTTCTAGGAATAGGAAGCCACTATTTTGGTGAAATGAAGACCGGAACATTAATTTGAAGACATTTGACGGTGTGCTGATTTTTGTGAGCTGGAGTTTTTGTGTGCTGGAACACCAAGCTTTCTGATTTGATTGTTTACTTAGCCAATGCTTCAAGGAATCTTCCAACACTAACTGTCTATAGATTGGAGCATTAACTTTTACTTCTTCTGGTATTAAACCTAGTGGAGAATGTTCATTTTATGTGATTGCCGTCCAAACCATCAACGAAGTCAGCTTTTCCTTTTGATATGCTCTCAAATGGTCTCGACAGAGAGAAGTTTTCCATGGCTTTGCTGGCATATGCGTACCCTATCGACGAAATTTTCAGTATTGAATACATGTGGTGGAATTTCATTAATACAGCGACTTATTTCGGCTTCCAATGCTTCGATGGTTGCAAGCTTATCGGCATAATCCTGTGACTTCCGATAACCCCACAGTCAGAAGTCTGAAGGCGTTAAATCGCAAGAGCGTGGAGGCCAATTCTGGTCACCAAATCAGGAGCAAACTCGTGCAAGATCTTCAATGTTTCACGGGCGGTATGACACGTGAATTCTACCAGGTTTTCATACTGGCATAGTGAGCGTGGCTCTTTCACCAAGTTACTAGTCAGCAGTCTCCACGGTTCAACCATACAGGTAGAAAGTGTAATAAGGATTACGCCATATCATCGCGCGAAGCGAGAACACCTCCGAAGAGATGAACCCACCAGCTTCCAGTTTGGGCCCCGACTCGAAACCCAAAACCGTCTGACTGGTAGCAGCGAAGCACTATTCAACCTCTTCTGGCTCTGCAAGTCAGTACCCGAGTTAGATTGATGACTTCTATTGATCCTGGTACGAGCACCATCAACCGGTCTGTACGTCTTGACCCAATGAACCCATGTGAAGTCATTTGATTGATCCTGGTGTCAAGCATTAATGGCTAAGCCATTTCGTCGAGATCCACAAACCCTAAAAAGTTACGCATTGATCCGGGGCCAGGACAAGGCCGGTCGAACCGTCAAGTCCCGTTAAACCCCGAGTCCTTTCATGAGAATATCTCTAACATGGGGGTCTGCGAACAGATAAATGAAAAACCTCCCTAGTCCAGCATGCGGACTTTCAACCACTGCCCCCTCGAGTCCAACACCAATGGGGTGGCCAGGTGGTACAAGTAAAACCATCCATCTCCGAGGTAACGCAGTATGCTACATAACGCACTCGGCCATTAAACAGAAAAATCCGGAGATTTACTGCGATAAAGTAGAGTACGCCAGTTTTAAGAAAGAAGCCCTGTGCTGCGATAGACTCCCTGTCACTGAGTTAATCAACCGGCTCAGTCCTCCATTTCACCAGAACGGCAAAACTAGGGCCCCATTCGGAGATCTTCTACCATGCAGGTCTAGTGACTGGCGCGAATGGCACTACGTTAGGCACCAATACTTAACCCTCTATTTCACCGGGATGAAACTAGGGTTCTTGTCATGACAAGCGCCCCATCTCGTCAAGATCTAATGCCGGGAGGGCGTGGCGGTATGACATGTGGTACCGTCCTGCTGAAGTCAAGATCAATAGCTTTCAAATGAGGCACAAGAAACTGTGTTATCATAGCACGATAACGTGCGCCATTCACCGTAACCTTCTTCGTTTTCGAAGAAAAACGGTCCAATTATTCCTCCAGACCATAATGCACACCATAAAGTGACCCGATGTGGATGCATCGCTTTCTGATGAATCATTCGCCCCAAATGCGACAGCTTTGCCTATTAACGAAGCTATCGCGGTGAAAATGGGCCTCATTACTGAGAATGATTTTGTTTGCAAAATCAGCAGGTTGCTCAAGGATCCAATTGGTGAATTCTCTTCGCTGTTAATAGTCTACTGGCAGAAGTTGTTGAGTCAGTTGGGTTTTGTAGGCATGCAGCTGTAAATCTTTAGAAGAGAATTCGCCTGTTCAAATGCCCAATTCTTGTGCCCGATGGTGAATTGACGTCTCTAGCCTTTATATCACACTCTCACGAACTGCCGTGATTTTTTGTTCTGAACGACCTCTACGAGTTCGTATAGTATGATTCACATCACTAACCGAACCAGTACTTTCGAATTTTTTTATGATTCTTCTCACAGTAGATGAACAAGGAACATTATTTCGTCCGAACATTGGACGCACTTTACGATTAATGGCAATTAAACTTTCACCATTTTTATAATAATATTCGACAATCAGGACGCGTTGTTCTACCGTTTAATACTCCATGTTTACTAACTCCCATTTTTAAATTTTTGATCTGTCACGTCATAATCATGTGACATTATGACAGTCAAACATGGCGTGCAATTCAAATCTTGGGCTCTTATTGAAACACCCTTTGTTTTCAATTTACAATCGAAGCCAGCCGAAATTGTTCTATGTTTCTGTCCATTACAAAAACTGCAAAACACACTGATGGATTAGCAAAAATGTAGCATTGCAAACAAACCAAATGCCAAATGACGTCGAAACTCCATATTACGATAGAACAAATTTCAACATTCCCTTTAAGCAAGCTTTTGAAAGGAGCCCTGGTGCTTTCTTGATATAATAATGTATGTCGTGTTCCGGCTGTTATCTAGCATCTCAATAATGACGGCGCTATCAAAATCGGTCAAGTGTCTTTATGACTAAATCTACAAATGGGCAATAAAATATTTGTTTTTCTATTCCAATATGCAACTGAGTAGTGTCTATCAGTCAAACAGCTTCTGCTTCATGTCAGTTATTCTCACTTCCAGGCACTGGTGAATGTCATAAAATCAGGTTTTCAATAAAAAAGGAAGCATTATAGCCTTCTATAAATGTATCAATTAAATCAACTAATTTATGAAGGAGATATCTTGAGCAATGCCTACACCAATTAACTGATACTGTTTATTAACGGCTGATTAGTAATTAGTATTTAATGAGTTCATTCAAGCAGAGATTAACAAGACTTTAACAGTAGTTGGATCGTAGTTCTATCTCAGGTTTATAGCAATTTGTCAACTTATATTCGTCAGTTTTGTGTTGTTAACGCGTCGAAATACATATTGGAGTTCTTTTCATTTTAATTTCATATTAATCACGAAGTGTTTACTTTGATAATTACGCATCAATTATTCTATGAAATATACTGAACGGGTTACAAAATGGCGAAAGCGCTGGTGAAATATTAATTTAGTTAGGAAACCACAGGGTATTGTCAATTTAAAAAAGCCTTTTATAAGGAATGTCGTAGTTGTTTTGGCTCAAATATGGCACAAGTTTTTTTTATAATCAGGTGGCGTCGAACCGTCATCTGTTATTCGGATTGTTTATAGTTCATCTGTGTGAAATCTCAATGGATAACACTATGGGAAAAATAAACTGTCTTGAATTGTTTGCATTGCAAACACTTCGTGCAAGGAAGTGTGTATAATTAAACAATGTATTCAAAAGCGATCAAGATATGGTGGAAGATTTTCCACGATCTGCCCTGCCATAAATGTCTTCAACGGAACTAAACATCGCTAAAGAAGAGCAAACGGTAACCGAAAATCGTCATTTAATTATGTTAGAGATAGCTGCTAAAATTTTTGCGCCAATAAGAAAGATATTGAGGTAAGCCAATGGCTATATTACTTCCATTTCATTTTGAATATAGTTACATAGTCATTTTGAAAACGTATAGATTTTGGTAGGAAAGCAAATGATTTTTCGTTTTATATTCAGAACTATTTCTGGAAACTTCTATCCTGTATATCAAAAACCATACATTAAGATACTACAGGAGTATACAATTGAAATTAAATATTTTTCCACGCCTAGAAATAAACTTTTTTCACATTATGACATGAAATGTATTTTGGTAACTAAACAGCATTTACAGAAGTATCGGTTTTTTTTTTAGAGTGATAGAACTTTAAATTGAAATAAAACACATTTAAATTAAGACTGAAGCCAAATGTTTTTTTATTTGAAAGATAATCTTAAAAAATTTATGTTTTAAAAATAATTTCCGGCATATGTCCACCGCGACGAGCTCTGAAGAACCGCATTCGACCAGACCAATTTTGGACCACTTTTTCAAGTAATTCAGGTCTTATTTCATCAATAACACGAGTTTACTTGGCTTCCAAAGCGTCTATTGCTTATGGTTCATCAGCATAAACCAATGATTTGACATAACCCCAAGAAAATAATCCAGTGGAGTTATGTCGAATGATCTTGGAGGCCAATTCATTGGACCATTTCTCGAAATAATGTTATAGCCAAATTTTTCTTTCAATAAATCAATTGTTACGGTAGAAGCATGAAGTGAAGCACCATTATGTTGGAAACAAAACAATTCTGGGTCGACACCATTCAAATTTTGAAACAAATAATCATTGATCATCGATCTGTAACGGGCACCATTCACTGTAACATTAGCTCCAGCATCGTTTTTAAAGAAATATGGACCGCTGATGCCTTCAGCATGTAAAGCACACCATACAGTGCATTTTTCAGGATGCAATGGAACCTGCAGAACTTCCTGAGAATTGTTTTCACTCCATGTACGGCAATTTTGCTTGTTTACATAGCCGTTCAACCAGAAATGAGCTTCATCTCTACACTACACAATTTTACGATAAAAAAGTGGATCAACTTCAAGCTGTTCTAGGGCCCAATCAGCAAACTTACGACGCTTATTATGGTCAAATGCCTTCAGTTCTTGAACCAGTTGGATCTTGTACGGGTGTAGACCAAGATTTTTTGGCAAAATTTTCCATGTGGTGGATTCACAGAGTCCAACTTGTTGTGAACGTCGACGAATAGAAAAATCTGGATAATCATTAACACTACGATATACAGCAACGATATTTAATTTGTTGTTGTTGTTGCATCGAGTAGAGAAAATGTTGTCCGAAATCTATGGATAGTTCGACGAATAAGCTGCTCTGATTGACGATTATGTAAACCATAAATTTCACGAAGTGCTCTATAAGTTTGGCGAATAGAACACTGATTTTGAAAACGAATTTCAACAATTTGTAAACGTTGTTGCGGTGTGAGTCTTTCCTTGATGATTTGTCAATGCTTACTGAACAGAAATGTCAAAACAACATGGCTTCTATTATACCTTCTGTCAAATCATAGTTATCCCTATCGAAAGTTCTATCACTCTAAAAAAAAACACTCGATATATATGCTTGTGGAAGTTTTCGATGAAAATTCTCCAATTGACAAGTCATATAGGGAATGGCTTTGGCGTTTCAAAACAGGTGATTTCAGGGTTGAAAACAGACCTTGCTCGATACTGCCAAAAAATTCGAAGACAATTGCTCGATGAAGATCGGAGTCTTACGTAAGACGAGTTTGTGCTTACCTTAGGAGATGACGCAATAAGCAGTGTCTGAACGTTTGAAATAAATGGGCCTGATTCAAAAGCGAGGCAATTAAATAGAATTGAAACCAAGGGCTCTGGAAAGGCGATTATTTTCTTATGAGCCCCTGTCAAAGGCAAAGAAGAAAGGATTTTTTTATACCGGATAGTGACTGGTGACGAAAAGTGCATCTCATTGAAACTAAAGTTGAATCAGTTATACAATTGGATCGGCTATTTCTGTTCTATTCTTCTCTTCAGTTTTTCATCTATGGGTATATTATACTTCTAAGTAAGTTTGCAGTTTCTTTCTTTTTTGGTACGGTTTCTGTTCTTTTCTACTTGGTCCATGAAACAAGCATGCAATTACACTTACTGGAATTCGTAATTTTGTTCCTTTCTCTTTTAATGTTTGGAGAAATTTTCGTAGAATATTATTTTGGATGCATAATGACGATCCAACATCCCAACATAAAATACTGTTATTTCTTCAACAGCCTCAAATCTTTCAATTTCACCTTGGATGGTAAAAGCTTATAACCTGGAGCAAAAACGGGCCTTTTGTAATCTAGGAAGGTCTGCCTTGTTCCACTAACTTACTTTTTTCTGACCCCTTTGGCATCCTCTTCTTTAACTTCAGTTTGGACCACTGTTTCTGACTTCCTTTTTTCATGACTTTAATTGCTGAGCTTATCGTCATCACTTTGAACTCTTTTCGTTTCTTTTTCTCATTTAACTGATGTACTATCTTCTCCATCAATTAACTGCTTCTCAATTCTGTTATCTTTTTTTTGAGTGAGTAAAATTCCTTTTCGTTGTCATTACTCGACACTTTCTTTTTTTTTATTGTCGCAATGCAAAAATAGTGAATAGACGAAATTACATTAACTTTTAATCGCAACAATAGAGGTTTAGGTGAGCCTAACATAATATAAACGAAACTTACATTTTACTCACATTCTAAAACACGTGGCCTTTCAACCGAGGTGATCACGAAAGCCGATTGGATGAAAATACAGAGACCAAAGACGAAAGAGACCTCGCTGGTTAGGCTTCGTAGTGTCGTTACATAAAAACTAGTACAAATTTATTGTTTTTTGGAAAGCAGTAGACCTCTCCTGAATGATGGCCTCAACACAATAGTCTGCCATTAACCAACTAAAAGGGGAATGCGTATTAGCGCCATTATCGAAGCTAAGAACACCCTCCTTTAAATTCTGAAAAAATTCCTTGGTTCCATATAACGATTATTAAGTGACTCCACTATACAGTCATATTTTGAAAAATTTCTGTTTTTTGAACGAACTATGTAGTTTTCACATGGTTCGTTCCAAAGAACACAAGCACGCAAAAAACCTTGGAATAAACATGTCAGAGAATTTCAACATTTCATGCCACAATCACACGAAGTACACCAGGAAGATAAGATCGTAACCAAGATAGAACGCCATAGATATCCACAAAAAAAAATCTTACGTTACGTGAGCCATCCCACCCTGTAACTCTGAGCCCGTAATGATCCATTCGGACGCATATCCTGGTACTAGTATAACGAACAGCAATTGACCGCCCGTGGGATTCAATTGTCAGAGTGAAAAAATATAGTAGGCCAGGAGCGAGCCGCGGAGAAACGTATAATTTCTGGAATTATTCGAATTAGAGATGATTGTTGCTTGCGCGTACGGCAGTGATGTACTTGGACGCGTTTCAGGCTCGGATTTGAAATGGGCGAAAGGTAAGTTGGTGGCCCATTTGTCTTGGTTGGAGGTGAAATGATATATGGGAATGTTCTCGGGAAATAATGAGTCGGGCCTTATAGAAGCTATTATTTTTTTAACCACTAATGATGATGTATTCGTTCTTCCTTGTGGGTAAATAATTTATTCGAAGGTGTAGATAAAAATTTATAACAAGATAAACTCGGTATGAGAAGCTTTAGCGCCCTCGTAATAATACCCGGCCTGTTTAGAAAAACAAAGAACTTATAACTAAAACTTTATGTTCAATTTTTCATATTTTTCCGTCTGAAGTGGTACATTTTTCTTCATACATTAACTAGTTGAATTCTCCGAAATCTCTACAATTTTTAGCTGTAAATCTCCTAAAAAATTTTTAAAATTCAATCAGATGAAATGTTATTTTATGGACATATAGAATTATCCACACATATGTGCGGCAGTTAACCAATAAACAATCTTAAGAAGCTAAAATATTTTGAATATCAGAGAGAGTATTTCTGTTATACCTTGCTACAAAATTTAATTTCATTAAATTTCTTGAAAACTTTTTAGAATTGAATTGAATAAATGGCTTACAAAATACTTCATTTTAAATAGACATATAGAATTAATACTCATGACACAGTAACAAACGGAGATAAAAGACTCCAAAGTATGAGTATGAGAGTGATAGAACTTTCGATAGGGATAACTGTGATTTGACAGAAAGTAGAAGCCATGTTGTTTTGACATTTCTGTTCAGTAAGCATTAACAAATTATCATGGAAAGATTCACGTCGCAACAACGTTTACAAATTGTCGATACAACAATAACAAGACAAAAAACTGCACCTACAGAAGAAAATATCGCTGCTGTAAATCATAGTGTTAATGATGATCCAGATTTGTCTCCTTGTTGTTGTACTCTGTATATCCACCACATGGAAAATTTTGCGTAAAGATCTTGGTCTACACCCATACAAGATCCAACTGGTTCAGGAACTAAAGCCACTTGATCATAATAAACGTCGTTTGTTTGCTGATTGGGCCCTAGAACAGCTTGAAGTTGATGATCCACTTTTTTGTCGTAAAATTGTGTTTAGTGATGAAGCTCATTTCTGGTTGAAAACAATCCTCAGGAAGTTCTGCAGGTTCCATTGCAGCCTAAAAAATGCAGTGTATGGTGCGCTTCACACGCTGGAGGCATCATCGGTCCATATTTCTTTAAAAACGATGCTGTAGCTAATGTTAGAGTGAATGGTGCCCGTTGCAAATCGATGATCAATGATTATTTGTTCCAAAATTTGAATGGTATTGACCCAGAAGTGCTTTGGTTCCAACAAGATGGTGCTACACCTCATGCTGCTACCGTAACAATTGATTTATTGAAAGAAAGATTTGGCGATAACATAATTTCGAGAAATGGTCCAATTAATTGGTCTCCAAGATCATGCGACATGGAACGACTGGAATATTTTCTTTAGGGTTATGTCAAGTCATTGGTTTATGCTGATAAACCAGAAACAATAGACGCTTTGGAAGCCATAACTCGAGTTAATGATGAAGTAAGGCCCGAATTAATCGAAAAAGTGGTCCAGAATCTGTCTGGTCGAATGCGGTTCCTCAGAGCTAGTCATGGTGGATATATGCCGGAAATTAATTTTATAACATAAAAGTCATAAAATTATCTTTCAAATAAAAAAAAATGGCTTCAATCTTAATTTGAATGTGTTTTATTTCCATTTGAATTAATATCCAAAAAATGTATGTAAGAGTGAAAAAACAAATTGTAATTGTTATGCATCAAATAAAATAATAAAAAAGGATATTATATAGAAGCTTTTTCAATATATTAAACATTCTGCTACAAATTTTAATTTTATAAAATTTCTTAAAAACTTCAAGATTAAAATGAATAAATTCCTCAGAAAACACTGTTTTAATTTCAACAGAAGGGCGATGAAAGAATTCAAAGCAAAACTACTGGATAAACATTCAGTGAAAACAACGATTTTATGAAGAAAAAATTTTAATTTTATAAAATTTCTTGAAAACTTTTTGAAATTAGATTAAATATATGCCTTAGAAATTGAATTTAATTCTTCTTAAATATCTCACAGTTTTCACAAATGAGCACTGATTTTGATGAAATAATTTAACAATTTCTAAACGTTGTTGAAGCGTGTGATTCAATGGTACTGAACATAATTGACAAGGGAAATGTCAAAAATAATATAATGTTTCCATTATAACCATTTGAAATTGTATCATTCCTATTGAAAAACTGGTTATATAGCCCCATTCAATTCAATATACAATGTAAGATTACGTTGATATATTTATGTACTCGTTCTATTAGAATTAACTTTTCTCTGGTCTTCGAAATTTGTGAAATCTACCAAATTCGAACACATACATATTCCATTTTCTCATTCGATATTTTCCGAAGAAAGAATAAATTGTAATCACTCTTTTATTTTAACCAATGCTGATATTTGACGTACCTTCATTTCAAAAAATGAATGTATTTTTATATTTTCCCGAATTATGTAAAATGAAATTTGAACTAAGGATATATCTGAACACTATTCTCACTGAAACGTGACTGAAGCTTAGAAAGAACAACATTTACCACCATTTAATGACTGCATTCAATATTTCTTCGTCACTGAAATCAGATTAAACTATCAGATAGTAACTTCTTCATGAAATATGTTGTTGACGGAAAAATTTAAAGCCTGAGGAAGAAACGCGGCACCGTGGAAAACGTGCTCGAATTGAATATGCGTGTGGTCTTTAACCAAAGATGACTTGGCACAATCAACTGTGAAATATTCTAATCAGCTTGTCCATACTGAAGAAAGTCTAGTAATGGGTTTACTCCACGTTTTTTTCCATTAATTCAATTAGGTATTATCCTCGATGCATTACCCAATTCTGTAGAAACTTTTTAACTGTACATAATAGCAATCACTTCCACACAATGAAGTTAGCTGAAAACCAATCTGATTCATGACGGATGCCGGAATGATTGAATTGGATAGAATGCCTTAATGAATTTTCTATGATGATTTATGGGTAATCAAATACGCACTCTTTGAACTCTGTTACCTGTAAGTAACAGAGTTCAAAGGTCTGGATTCAACGTTTATACACACATCGTCAAAAGTCTTGCGCCCCCAGGTTTCTCGAGAAATAAACAATCTATGTTCCGGAAATGAGATGAATATTTTCCTCTATTTCAACTACAATATATTTGATAGAAAATCCTTGTTTGTTACTCTTTGGTTTAAGCAGGATGAGACAAAGTAGAAAAAATGAGAAAAACTCTAAATTTATCGATTATTTATTATTGATTAATTAATTATTCCACAACTGAATCCAAATTCAATAGTCCGTATTACCACCTCTTCCTTCAATCAATTCCCCAATACGCCTAACCATCCCACGAATCAAGTCATTAATGAAATGTTCAGGCATATCGTTCCATTCTTCCTGAAGGTCTAAACTCAATTCCTGAAGAGTTAAAGGTGGATTTTGGCGATTGGATATTACTCCCCTAAGTAATCCCATACGTGCTCAATTGGATTCATGTTTGGTGAGTTTGCTGACCAGTTCATTCTCTGGATATTGTTCTCTTGAAGTACATTATAGAACCCAGCACATTATTAATCCGCCTTGAAAGGGCACAACTTCCAGGGCGAAATTGAGTCGTTCTAGTCTGCCTGGACCTCTCCAAACCTTTTCTCGTCACTGTCACTTTGTGAACCGAATCGTTACTCGTCCGAAAAAAGTACGTTGCGCCATTGTGGCAAAAGCCAGTCTTGGTGGTGTTCTGCCCATTTCCGTCGGGTAGCTCTATGTCCGAGATATTCTTAAAGGTCTTCTTGTCCTTAAATTTGAGGAATGCAACCGTCTTCTTATGGTACTGGTTGAGAATATCCGTCCATAGGTCCTCAAAAATTACTTTGAAAGGCTGTTACAGATACCGTTAGATTCCTTCGAGTAAAATTTGTGATATAATGGTCTTTCCTTGCAAATGTTACTCTATGTCGACCAGGCACCGGTCTCCAGCCAACGCTGTCGGTTTCCACGAAAAGGGCCACTATGCGCCTTACTTAAGTCCGTGGAATATTCAAATGTTGCGCAATCTGGTGGTTCGATAATGGATCTTGATGTAGGGCTACTATTCTTGCCCGATCAAACTGAGAAAATGGGTGTCCCAGCATTTCCATGGAATATTCTCAATATTACAACTCTCGTTACTCGCTGAAAACGGATTAACTTCGCATACTGTATTCTCCCGAATAAGAATCATTGTTTGCTGGTTTATTGTTTTCATTTAAGTGATAAGATAGTGAAGATTCTACACAAAAAAATTAGGCGATCTTCCTTATTCCCTATTCCTACATTTGAGCGAAATTCCTATGGTTTATCTTGAGGATAAGATCTCTTGTCCGCACAATATTTTAATTTGAAATCTGTATTGGAAAACTTAGATGTTTACGATGTATTTTGTAACCACAAATTGATATTTAATTCTATTGAAATTTTCATGTAAATTTCAAACAAATGTTTAATTGATTCGGTTTCTACTTGGTGGAAACTCATTTTAATTGAAAAATATATAAGATACAATATTTTAATTCCTACAAAAATATTTTTGTGGAAGAATCGAAAAACTCAGCGTGGTGCGATGACGAATAAACAACTGTTCTCTCTCATTGCCATTGTGAAGTGGGGAAAGTGCAAATGAATGCGAAAAATCCCACAATGGCATTTAGAGAGAACAGTTGATTATTCTTCATCGCATTGCGCTGATGTTTTGATTCTTCCACTGCTCTACTGGATATTCCTGCTTCTCTAGCTTAACCTTAAATTTCCCGTTTTCGACACTCTTTTTAATACCTGTATATGTTGATTTCAATTTATTACTCAATAAATTTGCATTTTTTTCCAGTTCAGTCAACTGCACAAATTTTTTAACGTTCCGAAAAACCTTTTCAATACAAATATTCTTCCTGCTTTCTTTTTTCTAGTTGGGACATCATTTCATAAATTGTATACCTGTTAACAATCCACAATATTTGAGAAATAGTATTGTCATCCAACTTTGGCCATAGCCGACTATCTGTACAACCTATTTTATACAGTACTTTTGTTTTAGAATGTTACAGAAAAGAATTATATTAAAGTTATGAAAATTAATCAATTTTGGATACTTTCTAGACGGACTATATATGTGTATAATTTCACTCACCCACTTTGTTAATGTCAAATTACTAGTTTGCTGTTAAAACACGAATGACAGAAATTTTGTCAGACTCGAAATAACCACTAGTTCAAATTGTAAATTCTAAATACCCTTTATTTTTATCCGCATATATTAACTCAATCTGAAGAAAAGAAGGTGTGTACAGATTGTTAGTTGAATGTGTATAGTAAGCAATGATTTGCCCTACTCTTCAGTGTGTGGTGGTAACTCTGTGGACATCTCAGATCGGATGGAATTATATCACAGATCTGAGGTAGCCTGTAGAAAACGAAACATTTCATTTTTTGTTCGGCAACTTTCAATTCCTTAACCAAACCATCTCTTCTTAAGAAGAACCAACATTTGCCTATTTTTGAGACTATCTGTATGAATTGCCTAGGATCGAAAATTTTCATCTCTGAGTAAATAGTTTCGGTCTATTATTATTATCATTGAAGGATAGTTAGATCAGATTTGTGGGGTAATTTACCACAATTTTGTTCACATTGATAGCCTCTTAACTCCGGTCTTTTAGCACTAGTCGAATGGCAACGCATTTCATACCCAAATAATATTTGAAGATGGTACAAATTCAGTAGTGAAACACAAACATTTCAGGGTACATTTGTATCAGAATTAAACATTGATTTTAACTCACCGTTCCTTTTACTGAAGCAATGATAAGCACAGTTGAATACGTTGATAGCCGATCAGAGCAAGGATTATCTTCCACAAAATCTCTACTATTTTTTAATGTACTGTATCGCTAATGGAACTTGTTTTTGATTCACCGTGAGCTTGATGTAATATTTCTAGTATTTCTTCGCATGAATTCCAACATATATTCTGTTCGATATTCTATCCAGTAAAAAAATCGTATAACAAAATTGAGATTAACTTACGAAATGGAGCATTCTGAACAGACTTAGTGACATATGACGCTAAAAATCCGCACAACTCAGGACAGTTATGCCATCTTATTTAAAAAATAATTCGACGATAATTTTGCTCCGTTTTACCAACGAATATCTTTCCAAAATTTGTAGTAACAACTTTTGAAGATCCTGTATATCAGGATTAGCTATTGGGAAGGATCGACAGTCTTAACGACTCTGTAATCAAGGGGCAAGAGGTCATGACGTAAGTACCATCCACAAACCTCCGACAAAAGTACCAACAACATAATGGGAGACTCCTAAGGCTAGACGAAGAAGTGATTAAGTAACAAAAGAAATAAGTGTTATTTTCATGGTCACAACTGAAGCGCTTTGAGAGAGCATGATTGTAAATGTAAATTAAATTGTTGCAACTAACGGTGTTAATGTGATTTTAATAGAAAGAATTTCTCGTTGATTCGCGACGCCACTATTTGTTGCAGGGTCTTTTCACAGAGGATATTCAATGTCATCTTCGGTGTCACTCAAGAACTCCATAAAATTTTGAAATTTATATTGGAATAATCACTATTCTGAAAGAAAAATAGCGAAGCAAAACATGAAATGAATTTTATTGTTGTATTGGGTGCTAACAGCTTACTAGTAGAGCGAGCCGAAAAGACCGAGTTCAAGTCCCGCTTGGGTAGAAGAAAAATTTTCTAGTCAGGCGGTTTAGCCACCATTTCACTATTGGATAAAAAATTTACTGTGACCAAGAGTGAGTTAATGAGGGGTAATTAAAATTTGCATTTGTGATCGGTTATAAATAAAAAACTACGTGATATTTTTTCAAAGTTGAGAGTTAATTATAAAGTCATTAATAAGGAGTATGAGCTATGGTAATAGAAAGTTCCAGAAATCGAGACAGTGTAACATGCATCTGCATAACAATTCTACACTCGAAGAAACTCGACAAGGTTTTGTAGATCACAGAGGCAAATTGCAGACATGCGCACGTTTTAAACTGAATCAGTTCAAAAAGTAAGCCTCTGTGTATGGTTGATGGTACCATTAATAGTAAAAAGTATTGTGGCATTCTATACGATTTCCTCCTTGAAACGGTGCATGTAGAGGGTGGAGTTTTCAGCAGGATGATGCAAGATGCCATACTTCGGCCTATACTCAAGCTTGGATGCAAGAAGAACAAGTGACAACAATTTCATGGCCAAACTTTTCTGTTTAACAGAAAAAAAAGGTGATAGAACTTTAAATTGAAATAAAACACATTTAAATTAAGATTGAAGCCAAATTTTTCTTTAATTGAAAGATAATTTTATGACATTTATGTTTTAAAAATAATTTCTGGCATATGTCCACCACGACTAGCTCTGAGGAACCGCATTCGACCAGACCAATTTTGGACCACTTTTTCGAGTTATTCAGGCCTTATTTCATCAAAAACACGAGTTATGTTGGCTTCCAAAGCGTCTATTGTTTCTGGTTTATCAGCATATACCAATGACTTGACATAACCCCAAAGAAAATAGTTAGTGGAGTTATGTCGCAGGATCTTGGAGGCCAAGTAATTGGAACATTTCTCTAAATAATGTTATGGCCAAATCTTTCTTTCAATAAATCAATTGTTACGGTAGCAGCATGAGGTGTAGCACCATCTTGTTGGAACCAAAACACTTCTGGGTCGATACCATTCAAATTTTGAAACAAATAGTCATTGATCATCGATCTGTAACGACCACCATTCACTGTAACATTAGCTCCAGCATCGTTTTTAAGGAAATATGGACCGATGATGCCTCCAGCGTTTAAAGCACACCACACAGTGCATTTTTCAGAACGTAATGGAACCTGCAGAACTCCTTGAGGATTGTTTTCACTCCATATACGGCAATTTTGCTTGTTTACATAGCCGTTCAACCAGAAATGAGCTTCATCACTAAACACAATCACGCTGAAAGGTTGATCAACTGCAAGCTGTTCTAGGGCTCAATTAGCAAACAAACGACGCTTATTATGGTCAAGTGGCTTAAGTAGACCAAGATCTTTACGCAAAATTTTCCATGGAGTGGATGCAGAGTCCAATTTTTTGTGAACGTCGACGAATGGACACATCTGGGTCATCATTAACACTATGACTTACAGCAGGGATATTTTCTTCTGTACATACATTTATTTGTCTTGTTGTTGTTGCTCTATCGAGTAGATAAGATGTTGTCCGAAATCTATCGATAGTTCGACGAATAAGCTGCTCTGATGGACGATTATGTAAACCATAAATTTCACGAAGTGCTCTATAAGTTTGGCGAATAGAACACTGACTTTGAAAATAGATTTCAATAATTTGTAAACGTTGTTGCGGCGTGAGTCTTTGCATGAAAATTTGTTAATGCTTACTGAACAGAAATGTCAAAACAACATGGCTTCTTCTACCTTCTGTCAAATCACAGTTATCCCTATAGGAAGTTCTATTACTCTAAGAAAAACACCCGATAGATATCTTAAGATGAATCACAACTTGAAAATTTCTTTCAAAACTAATAATTCTTTAGGATGGAAATTAATGAAAAATAATTCAGATAAAACATCTAAGAACAAGAAATCAAGCGTTTATAAGCTAACTTGCGGTACTTGCCAGTTTGTATATGTTCGTCAAACAGGAAGACCTTTCCAACCGAGAATAAGGAACATGAAAAATGTTATTGTAACAAAAAAAAATCAACTTACGAACACACGACATATTTTTAATAGTAATTTTGAAATTTTACACAAAGAAAATAAAAGTTTCAGATTGAACCTATTAGAAACATCAGAAATTAATAGATATCATAGAAAATATATATTATTAAACAACCAAACAGAATTAAGTAGCTCCCTCCTATTGAATCTTTTTTGAATTATTTTTCGGAATTCGCAAAGAATTGTAAGACTTTCTTCATCCTGTCTATTTTTTGTTATGAACTTGCACTATATATAGAAATTCTCAAACATTGTAAAATCAGTATCCAGTAGTACTTATCTGAAGAAGTCATGGTATGACGTAACGAATAAAGTGAAATAAAATATTAGCGGAAATAGTATATTCCTTTTTATTCATAATTTAAAAATATATACTAAATAATTACAATTGAGCTTCGTTTTTTTCCGGATACTTTCTAGACGGACTATGAATTCATTTTTTGACTTAAAAAATCGGACCGAATCAATTTAGACTCCCAATTAAAAATCAAGAAGTTGATAAACATGAATACACGATCTCTACTCACATCTTTTGAAAGCCATATTCAATAGACAATTACATTTGAATTTTTTGTAAGGAGTTAATGAGCCGCTGTCAATGGGGCAAATTTCGAATCCGGTGTCTGATTTAGGTCAGCCGTCAATTTGCCGATTTTCACATCAGATCGTAAATACTAAATTGATTTATGCTCCACTCCGAACATGAATGCTCCTAATGTGAAATTGCGAATTAGATAACGAGAAAGTTGTTCCGTCTTAGACAGATTTTAAAATATATGATCCGCTATTTCACAAAACTGGAATTTCTCCCACGCAAGTCATTAATCGTTAATTTCTCGAACGTAATCCGAACGTAGCGGCCGTTGCTGGAAAAACCATAAATTTTCTTGAGTGATGATCCATTGTTTCTTAAGTAGAGCTTCGTAACCTGCAGCATGGATCGTCAACAATGTTTTCCACCTCTGATGAGTTCTGTAATTAGTTTTAATCTGTTGAGGTCAAGGCACGAGGCAAGTCAATAGGTTCGACAAATAAATCTATTTGTTCTATTTTCGATCAACTCTTTTATGATTTAATGGCTCATTGTTACAGAGTGTGATTCCTTTTTTTAGGGAACGTGCCAAGGCATATTTTTCATCAAATGGTATTTACCAAAAAAGAGAAATCTACGAAACGTAAAATGGACTAATAGGCAAACTGGAAATTACAAGTTGAAAGAGAATTAATACAATCACATCTTAGCTCATAAGATGTCTCAAAGTAGGCCAGTAAAACTTAATCAACAAAAAATACAACAATGTTGCTGAATCTTTAATTGTCAACCTGCTAGATCTTTTTCTCTGTATATGATAACTTCACAATTAATTACAATACAGTTCATATTCGTGTAATCTGAGATCGTAATATACACAGGGATGCACATATCTTGAAAGATTTATTGTTCTCTACTTCTAGATTGTTTTGCAGGAATTTTCTGTGGTGTTTGATGTCCTCTGATGTTTAACAGTGTGCAGCAATGACCTGACTACCTCAAGGACTTTTTATTTATTTATTGGTCAAATATGATATCAACAGGTATAAGCCCAAAATGGCATCCACGGCAAGATACGAAAACTTTTTCAATATGTGCAACATCAGATCAATCCCAAATCTACACATTTCACCAATTTAAGAAACTCAAACTTAAAATACGTAAGAAACTTAACAAAATATAATCTTGATTTAACAGCTTAATTTTTCTCTTGAATGAACCAATTAACAGGAAAAACATATTATTTTCATTATACTTTCATGGTTCTGTTGACCGGAGAGTGCTTTTTCAAATTTATTCTATGAAACGTAGCCTCAAAAACAGCATAACCTCTTAACGGTCTATATGGAACATGAATGCTCACGTAGGACAGCAAAGCTTAGAAGTCAACGTAACCATTCAACAATTTATACAGAACCATAACATAGCTATGTCCCGGCAGTTTTCCAATGAGAGAACCCATACTTTTTCCTAAGGCTAGTAATATTCGCCATGAAATTGTAAGTACCTGTAACCTTATAATCTAAATTTCTGAGAAATTTATTCTGCACTATCTCCAATCTGTGCTTGTAGACCTCATATTGTGGCCACCAAACGACCGATGCACAAGATAACCTAGTGTAAATGAAGAAAAAATGTAGCGCCTTCAAGGCCTTAGCGGAAGTGAAATATCTACAAGATCTCATCACAAATTCCAGTATCTGGCTACTTTTGGTCACAACATAATTGATGTGTGAATCAAACAACATATTTGTATCAAATATTACACCCAGATCCCACCTAATGCCGACGCTGCAATCACCCAAATACTAGTGAACATGATTGATCTTTAGTTTACGACTGAATGTTATGCAGTTACACTTATTCAAGTTGAGAAATAGTTTATTTTCGATGCAGAAATTATTGAATGCATTTAAGTCTTGTTGGAAGTTAAAGCAGTTCAAAACGTCAGCTATACGGGAAAAGATCTTCACATCATAGGCAAATATTAAAAATTCGCAGAATTTAAAATATCCACTTATATCATTAATATAAATTATAAGTAAAAGAGGCCCAAGGAGAGACCCCTGAGGTACGCCCGAGGTCACACAGAAAGATGATAAAAAATATCTGTTAACGGCAACAATTTGAGATTTTTGTATAGTGTTGACCTTTACTTGATAGAGATCATAGTTTATAAGCATTTAAAGAAGTTACTGTGTAAACGAAACGCATCATGTAAGCAACTCACAATAATAAATAGAAATCAACATACACACACCTTCAAAAGTCTTAGCGCCCCCCCTATCAACCCTCAACTTGTTGAATGTAGCATGATAATTTTTTTTGTGTGGAATCTTCACTATCTTATCACTTAAATGGAAACAATAAACCAGCAATAAATGTTTCTTTTTCGGAAGAACACTGGTGTATTCGAAGTTAATCAGTTTTCAGCGAATAACGAGAGTTGAAATATTGAGAATATTCCTTGGAAAATGCCGGGACATCTAATTTCTCAGTTTGACCGGGCAAGAATAGTAGCCCTACATCAAGAAGCTTTATCGAACCAGCAGATTGCGCAACGTTTGAATATTCCACGGATTTCAGTAAGGCGCATAGTGGCCCTTTTCTTGGAAACCGGCAGCGTTGCCCGGACACCGGTGCCTGGTCGACCCAGAGTAACATCTGGAAGACCATTATATCGCAAATTTTACTCGAAGGAATCGAACGGTATCTGTAACAACCCTTCGAAGTAATTTTTTGAGGACCTATAAACAGGTAGTCTCAACCAGTACCATGAGGATACGGTTGCATTCCTCAAATTTAAGGGAAAGAAGACCTTTAAGTGTACCTCGGCTATCACCTGGACGTAAAGCTAACCATCGACAATGGGCAGAACCCCACCAAGACTGGCTTTTACCACAATGGCGCAACGGACTTTTTTATGACGAGTCATGATTCGGTTTACAAAGTGATAGTCGACGAGAAAGGATTTGGAGAGGTCCAGGTAGACTAGAGCGACTCAAGTTCGCCCAGGAAGTTGTTCCCTTTCAAGGCAGATCAATAATATGCTGGGGAGAGTATAATGTTCGGTCGCCGTACCCCTCTTATTATCGTTGAACTAACAATGACTGGTGTCATCTACGTAGAAAACATCATTGAACTTATCATTGTTCCTCTGCGAATTTGGGGATAACTTCCTTTATCAGGATGATAACGCCCCACCTCACCGCACCCGAAGTGTTCAAAACATTCTTCAAGAGAACAATATACAAATAATGAACTGGCCAGCAAACTCATCAGACATGAATCCAATTGCGCACGTATGGGATTACTTAGGGAGAGCAAAATCCAATCGCCAAAACTCACCTTCAACTTTTCAGGAATTGAGTTTAGCCGTTCAGGAAGAATGGAATATGCATGAAAATTTCATTAATGACTTGATTCTTGGGATGCCTAGGCGTATTGAGCAGTTGATTGAATGAAGAGGTAATAATACGGACTATTGAATTTGGATTCAGTTGTGGAATAACTATAATTAATCAAAAATAAATCATCCATAAATTTAAATTTTTTTCTCATTTTTCCCTCTTTTGTCTGATCCTGCATAAAGCAAAGAGTAACAAACAAAGATTTTCTATCAAATATATTGCAGCTGAAATAGAGGAAAATATTCATCTCATTTCCAGAACAAAGATTGTTTATTTCTTGAAAAACCTAGGGGGACCAAGACTTTTGACGATATGCATATATTTGAGATCCATTATTGAGATATGGAGATAACCAACGTAGCAAGTCTCCATGCACACCTATCTCAAACAATTTTTTCATCAAGCTGTTATGATCAACCGCATCGAAGGCCTTCGAAAAATTGGTGTACACAGAATCAACCTACTATGAAAAAAACCCACGAGAAAGTTGTTCAACAAATTGTTCAGTTAGAGGCGTTAAGTTAGCCAGGAAAGATATGAAATAAAGATGAAAAGTACTGGCTTGAAGTCGTAAGCTTTTACGTGCTTGTTCAATTGTCCATTACCTCTGAAAATTTCAATTCTGTTAATTCTTAAAAAAGCTACATATGATGAATTAAAAAATAAAATTATGTGTTCTGTCATCAAAAAATCAAGTAAATATCTCTATTTGCAATTTGAGAATTGTTCTTTTGAAGAAAACTGTTCTTCTGATGTAACTAGGTATAATAAACCATTAATTATTTATTCAAATTCCTTACTGCAGATTCCTTTTTTGAAACGTGAAAATTCCGTTGAAGCTTCTAGATCGCCTTTCTAATACTTAACTCATACTCGTCCCTATTTCACAGCTTGGCCCTTAGAGCTTCCTCCGATTCCTCTTTCAATTAACTTTTTTCACCGCTCTCATTCGAGCTCAGCATACTTTTTCCGCAGGCATGGCAGGAAATCGCCATTAAAAATGTGCACTGAAAATCCGAACGTTCGCCAGTGGATCACTCGAGACGGCAAGGTCGGCAACAAATCAATATAGCCTCGTTCTGGCCGACACTCAGCCGGCAGAAAAGGTCGCCATATAAAAAAGAGAAAAATCGACGAGATGAAAATTAAGCGTCGAATCTATGAGCGTAAGATGGATGGAAGTTCGGGGTGGATTTATGGGTCGAAAAGATGGTTGCGAGTGGCAGTCGTTTAAGGTTATCGTCTGTAATTCATGGAATGTTGAATGTTCTGGCCGAAATCCGATCTTGTTTCTGCCGACATTAATTTATGATTGTTTAACCCATGTGAAGGATTGTTGATTGAATAAAAATTGAACTAATTTGAAATCCTTCACGAAATGATTTATAATATTAAGCTTTAAATATATGTCGAAGAAAAACTATTACATATTTGATTGATTCGGTCTTTACTTGGTGGAAACTTATTTTAATTAAAAAATATATAAGAGACAGTATTTTATTTCCACAAAAATATTTGTACTACAACAATTGTTTCACCACGATGTGGCTTCATCAGGTATCTACATTCTGTGTGTTCAGTGTAATCGAGTTTAACATTGTTAGGTACGTGACAAAATAATGGAAGAACAAGTCATAAAATCTAAAGGTGTTTATTGGAATTTGCCGCTAAAAAATGCCATTAGGGAAAGATATTCAGTAATGGAGACTTATCAACATCTGTTTGTTCGTTCAAAAGGATTTTACGGGCATTGTAACTGTTGATTTCAAGAAATTCTAAAAGTGTTAATCTAGAACTTTTGCTTTCAACGTGGATAATTTCATAGGTATTGTTGAAAATAGGCCTGAATTCCTTAAGATGATTAGCTGTACAATTCACATATTAAAAGTGTCTTAACATATCTACTGCCAATTTGGGGAAATACCACGAAGTTTAATATAAATCGGTTTCAGAGGTTACAGAACAGAGCAGTGAAAACTATTTTCAATCTCAAATTTGAAACAAGAACAAATCTACTTTATGAACAATACCCAATTTTGCCAATTAAAAAACTCATAAAACAAGAGCTGTGTGCGTTGGTTTTCAAAATAAATAATAACTTACTGAAAACCAAGGTCTGCTTTGAACAGTTTCCACACGACTATGAAACAAGACACAGGGACAGATTTACCTTGAATAAAAACATCCGTACAAACTATGGCAGAAGAAGACCAAGCTTCATAGGACCACAGCTTTACAACGAACTGCCAAAAACTATTAGATTATCTAAGACGTTACATTCCTTTAAAAAAAATTTGAGAACTTATCTTGAAAATTGTTAAATTTATTTTAGTCTTTACTATAAATATAAATATTAATTTATGTATAAGAAATGTATATCTGTGATAACAACTTATGTTGATTAACAGTATTATCAATAAATCAATCAATCAATCAAGCATATTTCGAATGTACGGAATCCGATATATAACTCTGTTCTTCGGTTCTTTTCTTGAATGATACCTGTCTGGCCGATGTATACTAAAGGGCAATCGTTGCAAGTCAACTGGTAGACTCCAGTTATATTTTCTTTATTTGTTCGATCCTTATTGTCTTTTATGTAAGTACTGAGGTGATTAAAGGTTTTAAAAGCTGCGTTGTAATTGAAAATATTTAGCAATATTTTCAGATAATCCATTAACATAAGAAACGAAAAATATTTCTATGGATTGTCCTCTTTTATGATTGGATACAAGAGATTTAATGCCATTTTCTTTTATTTAAATAATTTAGTATTAGCCTTCTACATATTTAATTTCAAAAAATTATATTATATTTAATAATTATAACTTCAGGAATTAAATTAAATTAATGTCATATAAGTACCACTTATATCAAACGACATATAAAATAAACATTCATTATAAGACATCCAAATGATATAACAAAATCCAATAAATAAAAATTGTTAACCAAAATCCTATAAATTAAATATTTTGAGTAGACAAAATTTTGTTTCTGCTCATCAATCTTATGAAAACAGATATCTTTCAAAAATATTAAACATAATCTTAAGAATTTCATCATAAAAGTATCTTACTTAGAATATTCAATATTATTCGATATCTAACTAAGTTAACTTTTATAAAATTTCAAGATATGTAAAAATATTACTGAAAAACAAGTTTTCAGAGAGACTTTGCTTTATCAGTACTCAATTATATTCATATTCAATAATATATAACATCAATCAACAAAAATATTATCTCACCTTTCAACAATTCAGAAAACTTCTGGTAAATGAATACTGAAAATTTAATTGGAGTGTAATGTTAACTCAAATGAATAATTCTGTGGTTTACCACTTACCTAAAAGATTGAAAGGCAATTTAACGGACTCTGTTATAGCACAAGGACTAACTGTATAAAGAATGTTAAGGAAACCAAATAATTATATATTATGAATAAAATAAAATAATCAGAGATTTATACTTGAATATATAAAATTATTTGAATTTTTTAATATTAGCCTTCTACATATTTAATTTCAAAAAATTATATTATATTTAATAATTATAACTTCAGGAATTAAATTAAATTAATGTCATATAAGTACCACTTATATCAAACGACATATAAAATAAACATTCATTATAAAACATCCACATGATATAACAAAATTCAATGAATGAAAATTGTTAACCAAAATCCTATAGGTTAAATATTTTGAGTAGACAAAATTTCGTTTCTGCTCATCAATATTATGGAAACAGATATCTTTCAAAAATGTTTAACATAATCTTAAGAATTTCATCATTTTACTATCTTACTTAGAATATTCAATATTATTGGATATCTAACTGAGTTACATTTTATAAAATGTTAAGATATGTAAAAACATTACTAAAAAACTTAATTTCTGAAGTTTTAATTATTAAATATAATTTTTTGAAATTAAATATAATACGTAGAAGGCTAATATTAAAATATTCAAATAATTTTATATATCTTCTATCAAGTATAAACCTCCATTTATTTTATTCCATTTCTTTTGTTTATTGAATACCATTTTGTATATGAGAAAGGGGTTGCAACCGTTGTTTGAAGCTATATGTTTAATAATATTTAATTCTCTCCAAAAGTTATCTGAATTCAAAGGGGCATTCAATAGTCTATGAATAAAACTATTATATGCTGACATGTTTTGGTTGATGGGGTGATATGAAGTTTAGGTATTGTGACATCTGTTTGTTTAGTTTTGTGAAAAATACTAAAATCATGTAAATTATTTGGTCTTGTTATTGTGAGGTCAAGAAAATTTTTACTTTGATTCTTTTCTTTTCCGATTGTGAATTTGATTTTTGGGTGGAGTTTATTAATGAAATTCGTGAAGATATGTAGTTGTCGGTCGGTGCCTTTGAAACAACAAAAAAAGTCATCTACATATCCATACCAATAAAGGAAATATTTGCTTATCGGATTTAGGTGTCGTTTTGATTCTAAATCATTCATAAATATTTCAGCCAAAACTGAACTGAGTGAATTTCCCATTATTAAACCATCGTTAGAAATATAGATGATTCCGTCAAATTGAAGGTAGTCTTGTTCAAGACATATTTCCAGGCAATTAAGAATATCATTCATTTTGATGGGGATGGTATCATTTTTAATCAATAGTTCTTTTACAGTTTGTATTGTTTCAGTTGTAGGTATACCATGAAATAAAATTTGTACATCAAAAGAAATTAATCTACAATTTTTGGGCAATTGGACGGATTGAATATTGTCTATAAGTTGGATGCTATTTTTAATAGCGTATTTAGCTGTTATATCTTCTGTACCATTATTGGATATTATTTTGAAGGTTTTAATATCGATTTCGCTCTTATTTTTACTGGGGATAATGAGGATATATTAACGATCGATAAGCATCAATTCTTTGTATCTTCAAAATATTAATCTTCGAACAAGATGAAATCCCTGACGAATTTTTACTCCTCGAGCGAGTCTTGTCGATAAGGTGACTTTTCTCGACAATTTAATTTAAAAACCGATTCTTCTCCAGAACGTGCTCGCTCGTCGAACAAATTTCTCCTTATAAATATAAATCGAAAATTAATGCACTAGGTGCCCGTCAACAGGAATAGCCAAGATAACATTGACGGATACCACTGACGTGTAGGTGCAATGTGCAAGGAAGGTGAGCCAAAAAAAATTAATGCCTATGATACCGTCTCTCGAGGAAGTCATTACCGATGCAAATAAGCTTGACGGGTGTACGGAGAAGGTCAGTCGGGTGCTGTTTGTTTTCAGAAGGTGGTTATTTACACGGGCAAAAATATGAACAGAATTTCCTTTTATGGCAGTAATGATAAACTTGCTGGTGTAAAAATTTGAAATGGACGTCATACCACATTATATGGTATGCAAATAATGGCAAATTCATTGCTGATCTCGATATGAATTTCCTGGAGCACTGAAGGGGCAAAAATGTGGATGAAATATTTATTTAACGTAAGGATCTTTGACGCTCTTCCTCTTTTGTAAAGGGCGATTCAGTGAATTAAATAATGCACAAATATTTGTCTGCAGCTATAATTTTTGAAATGTATTCCAAAGACAAACTAATTCCGATTATGTTTCGAAAATAATATCGATCAAACGTGTTCCATAACTTTGTTGGCAAAAGCGAATCTCTTGTCGAGTCCAATTTACTATGACATTTTCACTTATTTGGGCAGGTATTTCACGATTTATAACTTTAACTCATTATAAATCACGAGTTGTTCTTGAGATGTTAGCATAAAAATTATAAAAACCTATAGAAAAAGGTAACATCATATCAAAACCGAAGATCTTGAAGAATTATTTACAGGTCGGACCATTGTTAGAAATTATCCACCAAACAACTTTTGCAATATCACAATAGTTCCGTACTAACATGACGACGTGCCATCGTCATGTTAGTACCAAAATTCCACAGATTGCGAAGATTGATGATAAAAAATAAGATCCAGTGATGGCAAGACATGGATGGAATACCGCCATTGAATTTTTGTCGGATGCAGCAGTGCTCTTGAAATAAATAAGGCGTTTCCTCGCTCCATATGCTGCAATTTCGCCTATTTCTCGTTACATAGCCATTTGGGAAAAAAAAGCCTCATCGCTAAACATGCCAGTAATGGTGTAGGATTTCTTATATCTTATTTTTATGAAAAGTGAATCTTCAAAAATGCAAAATATAATCTTAAGAATTTCTCCAGAACAAACTTATTTCAAATATTTAGTATATTTAAATGAGTTACTTCAAAAAATCTCCCAAAACATGTAGTACATCCTCAAAAAAACATTTGAAATGAAATAAGATCGTCGTCAGTCCTACTTCACATTTAAATAATAAAACCAATTAAGAATTATAACTTCAGGAATTGAATTAAATTAATGTCATATAAGTACCACCTATATCAAACGACATATAAAATAAACATTCATTATAAGACATCCAAATGGTATAACAAAATCCAATAAATATAAATTGTTAACCAAAATCCTATAAACTAAATATTTTGAGTAGACAAAATTTTTGTTTCTGCTATCAATCTTATGAAGACAGATATCTTTCGAAAATGTTTAACATAATCTTAAGAATTTCATCATAGAACTATCTTGCTTAGAATATTCAATATTATTGGATATCTAACTAAGTTACTTTTTATAAAATTTCAAGATATGTAAAAACATTACTGAAAAACAAGTTTTAAGAGAGAGTTTGCTTCGACAGTACTCAATTATCTTCATATTCGATAATATATAACATCAATCAACAAAAATATTTTCTCACCTTTTAACAATTCAGAAAGCTCTCTCTTAAAACTTGTTTTTCAATAATGTTTTTACATATCTTGAGATTTTATGAAAAGTTACCTAGTTAGATATCCAATAATATTGAAGATTCTAAGTAAGACAGTTTTATGATGAAATTCTTAAGATTATGTTAAACATTTTTGAAAGATTTCCGTTTTCATAAAATTGATGAGCAGAAACAAAATTTCGTCTCCTCAAAATATTTAATTTATAGGATTTTGGTTAACAATTTTTATTTATTGGATTTTTTTATATTATTTGGATGTCTTATAATGAATGTTTATTTTATATGTCGTACTTATATGACATTAATTTAATTCAATTCCTTAATTGTAGTTAAAATTATTAAATATAATTTTTTTAAATTAAATATGTAGAAGGCTAATATTAAAATATAAGGAAAATATTTATAATACTTTAAAAATCATACACATTTTATGTTCGTCTCAAAAATCACACAAAGCTTGTTAGGTATTTTATGGCCTTTAGTTATAACCAAATGACATTCAAATAATTAGTGAGGAAAACCAAAATATAATATATATTATTTATAAAAAAATATAATAAGATATTAAAAAGAGGTATTTTACTTGATAGAAGGGTTATTACAAAATTTAAATATCAAAACAAATTTATTCTGTTAGCCACCAACAATTTTTAATTTAAAAAAATTATATTCAAAAACTTTTAGAATTAAATTAATTAACCTTTCGTTTTTGAATAACATTTTCTTAAATTAAAATTTGTATGAGGCTAACTGAATAAATATGTTTTGATATTCGAATTTTGTGATAATCCTTCTTTCAAGGAAAAAACCAACCTCTTTTCATTATATATATTATATCTTATCTTAATATATATAAATCTCGTGTCACAATGTTTGTCCTCAATGGACTCCTAAACCACTTAACCGATTATAATAAAATTCGCACACCATGTGCAGTTCGATCCAACTTGACAGATAGGATAGTTTAAATCTCAAATTATAGTCGCAATTATCTGTTAACTCCAAATGATTCTAACAGATGTCGATACCTTTCGACTGGGTTGAGTAAGTAATCAATAGATGGCGCTGCTATGGTAAATCTACGAACGTGTCATATAAGCTACATTTTAACAGCATAATTACCACGTGTTGTTGACGCTATAAAATTAATTAAATTTACTTTGTAGTTATTTTGTAGAAAGTCAAATAAGGAGATCACCATATTTTTTTACAAATACCATCCGTGTGAAAAAGCATAGTGGACTCCGTGACTGACGTTCTCTTATTGTTCCTCTTAGATTGTTTACTATAATGTAATATAAGCCACAGCAAGGCATGGCCGGGTCAGCTAGTATATATATATATATATATATATATATATATATATATATGTATATATATATATATATATATCTTATATATATATATATATATATATATATGTTCTCTAAGTTTCTAAGTTCAGTATTTGTTCAACAAAGATACAACGAGGTCTGTCTGGTAAGATATTTTTTGTTAACCGATTTTATTTTTTAAATGGGATGTAGGACTGACGACGATCTTATTTAATTTCAAATGTTATTTTGAGGATGTACTACATGTTTTGAGAGATTTTTTGAAGTAATTTATTTAAATATATTAAATATTTTAAATATGTTAGTGTCCTTCAAGTATTTATTCAATAATTTTAATTGATAATTTATATTTCGTTGGTTTTTTAAATTCTATTTGATATTATATAATGAGTGTTGATTTTAAATGTCTTCTAAATTGAATCAGTGCTTATAAGACATTAATTTAATTCTAAAAGTTTTGGATTAAAATTTTTTGAAATTAAAATTTGTAAGAGGCTAACAGTATGTTTATATATATATTTTTTTTTAAATTTTTATTTTTTTTTTAAATTTTTATTCTCTATGTGTGTGTAACAGTACGAACCCTTTTTTATCTATTGTTACCAGGACAACGTCGGTAACATTTTATCGTACAGATCCTTTAGAATTTACCAAAACTCGTATATCAAATGAAACCACAAAGAAGTCGAGAGAATTCCACATTTTCCATACACATTCATGTGTTTCATCCTAACATAATGCCATTTTCAATTCAACAGAGAAAAGTCTAGGATTTCATTTCTCCTCCGCAATATAGTCTCAAGAAAATCCTCTTTTCACAATATCCACCTCCTCCAGTAAGATTAAAAAACACGTTGAATTGAAATGACGCGATGAATGGTTGAATTTTTCCTCAAATGCAGACGTGGATTTTCTCGACGAGAATGGGGTTCTCCGCCAACAATATAGTTCATGTATCTAGGGTTTTTCATTTCAATTTTCGTTCCTTTCATGTGGGGAAAAAGCTGGAAATCGAATTGAAGTCGGCGAGTGGAAGACTTCTGATTATTCATCGTAACGATGACACAGTTCCAGTTTTTCCAAGTATTCTACTCACCGGAACATTTAATCGATATGGGAGAAGCTTGTGCAGTGGTTTTAACGTGGAATTACCCCATATTTTTTCACAACAAATTAGCACGCGATGTTTGGCTGACCTGGTTTCTTAATCAGAATGAAGTGGTACTCTTAACGTATAATTGGAATGCAGGTGAACGATGAGTAGTGCCATACAGGGTGAAGTTGATAGAAGGTTTTCCAATAAGAGGTTTCATTTTGAATAGCCCGCTGTCTGGGCAGTTGTCACTTTTGAAGCTCTCATCTTTTGACATTTGATAAGTAAAAACTAGGCCATTACTAAAAATGGATTGATACACGCGTCAGCAACGCAATGAAATTGTTAACTCCACTACAAATATGGTGAAAATTGTGCACTTACAGTTCACAAAACTGAAGCACTTTTGGGTCACAACTGGGAATATTGCTGCTCTAGCCCACAGTGTTGACAGGTTTGTCGATTCCTTGTCGATCTTTGAATTAGACATTTCACAAACAACATTACACTGTACACAGAATTATCGCGTTTTGGGGCTCGCAAAATCCAAGAATGATTGTTGAAAAGCCTCTCAATCCTCAACGTGTCACTGTTTGGTGCAGTTTTTGAGTTGGCGGTGTGATTGGACCTTACTTATTCGAAAATGAGGCCGGTGCAAGTTTTACGTTGAAAGGATTGCGCTACCGAGCTATGATTAATGATTTTTTATGGCCGAAATTGGAAGATATTGATGGGGACGACGTTTATTTTCAACAAGACGGTGCTATGTGTCACACAAGAATCACAACAATCGCAATTCTGCAAGAAAAATTTTCTGGCCGAGTTCTTGTGATTTAATACCTTTAGATTCTTTTCATTGGAGCCACGTGGCAAATTAGGTCTATGGCAATGCTCGACAATCGATTCAAGACCTCAAAGATGGAATTTGTGAAGTTATCGAGGACATACAGCCACAAATTTGCGAATTGGTCAGGGAACATTTCATGAAAAGGATATGGTGCTGCAACCATAGCCGTGGCAGTTATTTGGCTGATATCGTTTACCATTGTTAATGACATACCTTTCTCTTTAAAATGAAATAAATATCCATTCATTTCTCTTAAAATATGAAGGGTTTTTCAATGGGAACGCCCCATTTTTAAATTGAAATTACTCACGCATGGCAGCCACTGTTCATTTCTGACATTGACAGTTGTATTTGTCAATGTCTACCATTTACTCATGGAAAAGTGAACACTCTAACAATGTTTACAAATAATCCAAATTTATTATAAAAAATCGCGATCTGTTAGTCTAACTTTACTTGCTGTAACTCCAATTTTCTATTGTTATAATCGTCCGGATAAAAAAACAGTTGAACGTTAAGTGGAGAAGTTTGCAACAAATTTTACACTTCTTGATGTAACAGTGCCAGTGAGACAAAGAAATTCAAGAAGTGGAGAGAATATTGCTGCCATACGTGAAAGTGTTCGTGAAGACCAAAATTGATCGATTTCTCAACGTTCACAAGAACTAGGCTTTTTCCAGAAGTATTTGTGGTGAATTTTAAGAAAAGACCTTGTTTGACATCCATACAAAATTATTTTAACCCGAGAACTTAAACCAACAGATCGTTTAAAGCGTCGTGTATTCCGTAAAATTCGGACCCATAAATTATCCGCCTCGTTCCTGCGATTTAACTACATTGGACTTTTTCCTTTGGGGTTACATTAAGTCATTGGTTTACAACAATCATCCAGCAAATTTAGACGATTTACA
Source organism: Megalocaria dilatata (assembly GCA_034642435.1). Lineage (NCBI taxonomy): Eukaryota > Metazoa > Arthropoda > Insecta > Coleoptera > Coccinellidae > Megalocaria > Megalocaria dilatata. Next base: position 33,308,349 of record CM067857.1, on the reverse strand, counting down.
GATCAATATTGAACGAATAATTGCTAACATACGACCTTATTTGTGTGAGAGAGTCATGGAAAATTGGGTCAACGACTTCATTCCTCCCGACGTTTCCGTGGATGACATTTAGATGATGTTTTGTTTCATAACTAATGGAATCCATTGTACTTTAAAACGAAATGAAAATTTCAATAATTCTCAAATAAATAATGTGTTTTATTTACAAAATAAAATGGGGCGCTGTTATTGAAAGACCCTCTACTTGTTTATTTTCAGTATCAAAATGAAACTTCTCATTGGAATATATAAAGACGCGGAGAACAATGTTTTCAGTGACAGCCGATTTAACTGTTACTGGTTGTTTGGGATTAGTTAGCTTTGGAAATTTATCGTGAATAGGCACAACATTCGCAAATTTGAATTGAATTTATTTTGAAAAACATAAGGAGTAGAAATAGGTTCGTGGGGTTTTGATAACAGTTGTCGCTCCTAGTATATTATTCTATTGTTTCATCTGGCAACACCTTTATTTTGAAGTGTTATCATTAGGCTTTATTTTCAGTTCCTGTCATTTCGCTGAAGTGTAAAGAAGATAGTTTCTGTGTGCTCTAATGAGAACATTTGTGCTCTAATGAAAAATATGTTTTGGCGGAGAGCTTTACTTCAATATGAAAAAAAAAGCTGCTGAAGATCATTGTATTTTAGTGGATGTTTATGATGACCATGCTCTAGCTGAACGAACGAAGGTGGCAACTTTGATTCGGAAGACGAAGAACGACCTGGTTGCCACCAAACTAGAGAATGGAGAATTAGAGGGAAGTCTCGATGAAAATCCATCACAAACGCAAGAGGATTTTACCTACCGATTTCTTGTAGATGTCACGTAAATTATCAGTTCGGTATTGACATTCATCGTTTTCTGACAATACAAAGTTTTGAGATGATTTTCAGTTTTGAAAAATAGAAAAAGATAGTTTTTTAACATACATTTTTTATTTCAGGTCCAGCACGCCTCGAATAAACACCGACTCGAATCTGGATAGCTCCATTTGTGAGAAAAGCTCTCGTCTAGTACCTTCAGTCAGACAAGTCCACCCGGTACTAGAGGAAAAGGTACACCCTTTATGCGGCGATATTGACTCGAGTCCGCCACCATATCCGAAAAGAGCCAGCTTGGATTCCAACACTAGCCCCACACAATGTTGGGGGGCCTTCGATTGCGATCCCAAAAGGTAAGTCAGTGAAAGCTGAAAATTGGCTTTTTTTCAGAAATATTCAGCTGTGTCGAAGGCGGCTCTCTTATTTTTCCTGTTTCTTAGTTAACACATCTGAAGCATAGTCTCCTTGAAGTGCGATACAATCATTTCAACGCTTCTCTAACCATTCGATACTTTCCTTGTAGAATGATTTATTTTTGAACTCAAAATGGGCGTTTGTTTGGGTGATCACTTCATCATTTAATTCAAATCACGGCAAGATTTTTCTTTAGGTCTGCGAAAAGGTGAAAGTTACAGGAAGCTGATTCTGGAGAATCGGCTGTGTGTGAAAGCAGTTTGAAATGAAATTCTTGAATTTTACCATCGAAGTCTATTATTTGTGATACGATGCATGATTACTGTTTTTCTTTGCATCTGGGGCCATTTGTTCGAAATCTTATCTTTAAATCGATCTAGTGGAGCCATGTAGCGACTGTCTTGCTCTGTAAAGGTAAATGCTTTCCAGGCGTACACCAATGGATTTATGATCATATATCGACGCAAAAATCCTCTTGTTTCTGGTTTTGTTTCGTTACCATCCAGTTCGAAAGCAGTTTTCTCATAAATTAATGTTCATGCACCTTCTTTTGATATCCTGATAGTGTCAGCTGCCTCCTGAATCTTCAACTTTATGTTTGTCCAAACAATTTTGTGGACTTTTTATATTTTCTGGTATAGCCACATCTTTTGAGTGAACAGATATAATGCATTATCGGGGTTTGTACGTTTGAATGCAGCAAACCCGTCAATAGTGGTGGAGTTTCCTGGTGCTGAGTCCTGATAACACTTAACAAGCCATGTTTTCGTTTCATCGATATCTCTTCCCATCAAAACTAATATTTTATCATCACCCGATATTCTTATCTTCCCATTGTTTCAAAACTACAGAATTAACTAATAAACTGGTTGCCCCACTTGATCTTGGACTGCTGAATTACTGAGAACAGGTTCCAGTAGTATAACTTAGAGTTATGGACGTTCTGTGTAATCTGGTCCAAGTATCTATCTAATATGTGGGAAGTACCAACAAAAGATTTATTATTCTTATAGAAAGGGTTTATAGGTCACTTATTGTTTCACTGGATCGTTACATTTTTTATAGTATCAGAGTTTTATTGCTAAACGCGATATTCACCACAAATTTAACTATATTTTTTGAATCTGTCCAATTCAATTCTGATTGTACGAGCTCGCAAAATTTTCTGAAGCAATGTTACATCATGATGAACCATTTTCCTACATAACCTTATAGTATTATGGTTCCATTTTCAGCCCCCAGTGCTACCCTCTAGCGCCGAATATTTGCGTGGAGGCTGGTAGGATACAGTTCATCCGCCATGACAGTTCCGACGCGACAACGCAGGATTCTTCTCCCCCTGCTTCGCCAGTGCTGCCGCGAACGGTGGAGGCTAGAATCACCGTCACTAGGGGTCTACAAACGGATGGGGAGGATGAACAGTTCGCGGAAGAGAAGGTAGGTGGCGTACGTTAAACATTTTTTTTGCATTTCCACGGACCACTAGCTTCGCATCTTTGATTGCTTTGAGTTAACATATATCGGTCCATTACAAAAAAAATTGGGGCAAAATATGACTAAATCTCGAAAATTTTTTGGGTGTGTGTAAAATAAAACGTAAATAGGAGTCTTTTTTGCAAATAACAATTGATATTATACAATAACGATTGCTAAAAGTGGGCCATCTCGAGTTTGCATTTTGAAGTAGTGATTATTTCGAGCCTGGGAACACTTGTCATTCGTGTTTTGACAGAAAGTTAGTTTAGTAATTGAAATTAACGAAATGGGTCTATTTACGCTTGTACAAAACTGGTAAATATCAAAAACTTACTTTCAAAGTAGTGAATATTCTATCCCAACTTTAACGTGGAAAATTCAAAAGAAATTGAATGCCCTCACGCCAATTTGTGGCCCAATTCGTTCGTTAAAACTGGATCGTTATCTGATGAAACAACCCGTTCACGTTTTCTTCCATTGAACACACCTGAAGACATTGCTGCTGGCGCCTAGATTTGGCTTAAAATTCATCATCAAATCGTCATTGTATTCAAGAACTGAACCTTTCTCGCATTTCTCTGAGCAGAATTTTTCATAAAGACCTCGGTATGAGTTCAATCAGTGCAAGAAGCGACCATCCCATGCGTTTCCACTTCGCTCAAAGGGCTGATGGTCGCTGGCCGAAGATGAGCATTTTCCAGCATAATATTTGGCAATGAAGCTTATTTTCATCTCGGAGGACCCTTTTTGTGGAGATACGTTAGCGTTAAGTGTTACACCAGCCATCCAGAAATGATTAACGTCTTGAAATATGAAACAGAAGTTGCCATTCATGATATTGAGCCCCAAGCTATCGACAAAATTGAGGCGGTCATTCGTAAATGTCAAAAATTAAGCCTCTCTGATAAGAGAGTTGTTTGAAGAAACATTCATTAGTTTCTTATTTATAGGCGATCAAAAATGCAAATTTTAAATGACCATCTCTTATTTAGAAAGGTGTGTTAATTATTTTGAATTATACATAATTAACTTCATTGATAAATAAGCCGGTGTCGTAAAATGAATAAAATATCGCGGTTGTACCCTACCAGCAATACAATGAGCCAATATCTGTTTTCGTTTTTTTTTTAATCCGTAACAGTGCTAGAAAACCTCAATGAACAACTACTTTTTAGTAGTACTTTCTCAATCATAAAGATTATAAAAAAACGAAAAATCACTCTTTTATTATTTTAAAAGTTTGAAATAGTCATCTGCAGCTCAATATCTGCTTACCATGGACATTCTCTTTATACGTTATATGTAATAGTCGTTACCTTTTGATTTGGATGCTGAACACTCATTTTTTGTACTCACGAGCTACCACTGACCATGATTTGAATGGCTTCTAGAAGATTATCAATAAGGAGGCGGTGCTATAGTAATAGAAAGTTCTAAAAATCGAGACAGTGTAACATACATCTATATAACAATTCTATACACAAACTCGATAAGGTTTTGTTGGTCACAGGGGCAAATTGCAGACATGCGTATCTTTCAAACTGGTTGGTTTTCATCAGTATAATATTTGTCAAATCTGTCAAGTATCTATATTCGCTATACACTTGACAGATTTGTAGTCACTGGCATACATTGCACCGATGAAAACCAGCCAGGTTGAAACGTTCGCATGTCTGCAATTTGCCCCTGTGTTCAACAAAACCTCATCTCGTTTGTTTGAGTATGGAATTGTTAAATAATACATGTGTATGTTACACTGTCTCGATTTGTTGAATTTTCTATTACCATAGCTCGCACTCCTTATTCATGATATTTGGTACAGATCAGCTGAATTAATTTATTTAAATGCTTCTAGAAGAATATCTCACAATATGGTTCTTTCAAGAAATGCATACTAAAAGTGAAATATCATCATCATCATCATGAGCCCGTACAATCTCCATTCGGAGCAAGGGACTCTTAAAATTTCTTCACTGTTCCCTATTTTGACTGATTTTTGTCCATAATATTTATTTCTTTTTCTTAATAGAATCCTGCCATCTTACTGCTGGACGACCATGGCTTCTTCTACCATCTCTTGAATACCATTGCTGCACCAACTTGATCCATTTTTCAGTTGACATCTCTGCTACATGGTCAGTCCAAGTCCTCTTTTTCTAGAACAGTTCTTTGCCTACATCTTTTATTTATGTTTTTCTACATTTCTTATTCGGTCTTTTAATTTGGTTCCTAATAAACTTCTTTCCATTCTTCCTTGACACACTTTTAACTTTTGTGTTTGTCTTTCAATCAGGGACCAAGTTTCAACGCCATATGATGATCAGGCAGTAAACATATATTCATCACTTCCCTCTTGATATTCATGGAGAAGTCACCCTTCAGGATAAATGCAAGTAACCAGTATTGACTCCAAGCGTTTTCTATTCTTCGCTTATTCTCTTTGTTGTGACGATTTGTAAAACAAACGACCTGGCCAAGATAACAATATTCCTGAACATAGTCAATGGTTTTATTATTCTTTTTTATTTCTTTTTCTTCACTGTTTGTCATCACTTTAGTCTTGGTTTCATTCATCGTTAGTCCAGCTTCTCTACTATGAGGATTCAGGTTATTTGTTGAAGTTCTTCTTGGCTTTCTGAAAAGGTAACAATATCGTCCGCGAATCTAAGATTAGATAAAAACTTCCCATTGATTTCGATGCCTTGTCCATTTCCTCAATTAATGGTTCTGAATATTTGCTCTAACAATGTAGTAAAAAGCTTTGGGGAAATCAGGTCTCCTTGACGTACACTTTTTTCGATTTTAAAGGGCTTTCCTACTTTTTCAACTTTGTCATTTGCTGAGCAATTGGGATAAATTTCTCATTGGATATAATGATTAAAGTGAAACAACTTATTTTCCGCTAATTTATTTTTCAATTTCACAACAATTGTTTCGTCATGACAACATGACTTCGTCAGGTGAGTATGGTACCATAGTCACCATACTCACCTCACGAAGTCATGTTGTCATGACGAAACAATTGTACCGGGAATTATCGATTTAAATCTGGCGGGGCAATGAGGCAGGTAAAAATTTTTTTTCTTAGGTTGGTACCACTGTCCTTAATTACTATGCCAAGCTTGAGCGGGATCTGTCAACTAGTGTGTTTGCAACAGCTGATTAAGTCAGTCGATGTCAGAGTGCGTGCCGATTTTTACTATGGGTGATTACGTTAAGCAAATAATTTGTTTAAAGTTTTGTGTTGCAAATGAATTTTCGTGTGCCGATGCATTGAAAATGTTGCAAAAGGCCTTTGGTGATAATGCTCTATCGAAAACTCGTGCATATCAGTGGTACAGAGCCTTCAAGGACGGTCGTGAAGTGGTCGCCCATCGACGGCTTCGATCGAAGATAACGTCGATAAAATTAAGGAAAGGGTACTGGAAAACCGTCCTACCAGCTTGAGAGAGATAGCACATGATCTTAAGATATCCCACGAGTCCGCACGTACGATTTTGATTGATATTTTGGGCATGAGAAAGGTGGCCGCACGACTCGTACCGAAAGACCTGAATTTTCTTCAAAAACGTCATCGCGAACAGGTTGCTTCAGACATGCTGGATCGCTGTAATTCCGATTCTACATTCATAGATCGCATTATAACTGGTGATGAGACCTAGGTCTACGAGTACGATATGCAAACAAGCCAGCAATCATCGGAATGGGTGGCAGAAAATGAGCCGAAACCGAAAAAACCACGCCAGAGCCGCTCAAAAATGAAGGTGATGCTCATTGTTTTCTTCGATATCCGTGGCGTGGTGCCCTACGAATTCGTTCCAGAGGGTCAGACGGTAAACAAGGAGTATTACCTAGGCGTTATGAAACGTTTGCGTGAGCGTATCCGTAAGAAGCGGCCAAATTTGTGGGCGAACAACTCATGGATTTTGCATGACGATAACGCGCGTTCTCACCGAGCTACGATTGTGACTGACTTTCTCGCCAAAAACTCAACAAACGTGCTTCAGCAACCACCATATTCACCGGATTTGGCTCCCTGCGACTTTTTCCTCTTACCAAAACTAAAATTGCCCCTTCGTGGCACCCGTTTTGAGTCGATTGAAGCCATAAAACAAAATTCGGCGCGAGAGCTAAAGTCCATCCCGGAAAGCGCCTATAAAAAATGTTTCGATAATTGGAAGTGCCGTTGGCATAGATGTATTGGAGCAAATGGAGCCTATTTTGAAGGCGACCCAATAAATTTTGACGATTAAATGTAAAAATGTTGTTTTAATTAAAAATTCCCGGTACTTTCTTGATAGAGTAGTATGACTCAGTGGTATTGTCAATTCTTCTGTTACAAACTTCAACAATTCATTTGATATTCCATCATCACCTGGACATTTTCCGTTTCTGATATCTTTAAGTGTGATGCTTACTTCCGATTCCATAATTGGTGGTTCTTCATCCATACTGTGATCTAGTATCCTCTATTCTATATTAGAGCCATCATTCTTGTAAAGGTTTCGATAAAATTCAGCTGCAATATTGAGTACATTTCCTCTATTTCCAGTTATTTCGCCTCCACTACTTGATAATTTCTGAGACCATGGTTTTCCTTGTGAAAGATCTTTTCTTATTTTCTTTATGGATTTGAAGGACTCCATTATCATTTTGACAAGTCCATATTTACTTTTTCTCAAATCATTTCTTATAGTTTTTTTTTGTCGGTTTGTTAAGTTCAGCGTATTCAACTTTATTTTATTAGAGGTCTCTGAGTTTCTTCCTTTCGTCTCTAAGATTTATCAAATCAATTGTTTGGTTACTTAGTTTGTTATTTCTGATTTTATTTGTCTCACATTTTTTAGTTGTTTCGTAGATATTGCGTAGTTACCGAGTCGTTTTGTGTCTACTAGATGATGTAGAAGTTTTGTTATTTCAGTTTTAAACTTGAGTTTGTCGATGTTTCAGATTTGCAATACTTTATTTTTCTTGAACTATTTCTTTCTATCCCTTTGTCCAGTTATTCAAATGGACAGCCTTAGCAGTGAATGGTCACTATCAAAATTGAATTGGTTCAACACCTCTATATTTTTGAATGACGCTAGGTTTTTGGTAAGCATGTAATCAATTTCAGTTTTAGTTTTACCATTGGGAAATCTCCATGTCCACTTTTTTCAGAGCGTTTCTTGAAGAAGGTGTTAATAATCTTCAATTGCTGTGCAAATGCAAACTGAACAAGCTTGTCTCCCCTTTTCGTTTCGAGTCCCATATCCAAATTTGCCCAGAACTGAGTCTTCATCACCTATTCTATTCTAGTGAAATATCACAATACCAAAATAACTTTTCAATCACGTGAATTCTTTGTGTTGTTGTAGCCATCATTTCGTATAATTTTACAGCCATTTTTCAAAGGTAAAAGGCATGTTGCCCTTTCGATATAAATACGAAGGGACCCATAAACGAGCCGTAAAAAAGGAACATTTGATGTATGTCCAAATTATCTCATTCCCCGTAATACACGTGAGTATACGTCATAAAAGTAAAGGCCCTAAGACCCCGACAAAAACGCCACCCTCACGTTCGGGGACGTTTTTTGCGGCTCCTTCAGGCGATCCCAAATTCCATGATACTTAGTTTTACGTCCGAAATGCATCGATCTGGATTTGGTTCTTCCCGGTCAGCTTACAGCTTCCCTGCCCCTTCCGCACACTTCCTGGGATTACTGGGACTCCTCTTGATTCACTAACTACCTGTATTCATGGTTTATCCCTTCGATTTGGGGGAGGGAAAAGTGTTTTTCTGGATCTTGAGCCCGAGTAGAGTGGTGGGATGTCGATGCTGGAATGGATTCAATCTTTTCATTGTCTCCGTGGGAATAAGAATTGATGAAATAATTGAAATTGTATTTTTTGGTCATTCTGAAATATTGGGTTGCTTAACAGACATGGTGTGTCTTTGAAACGTTGCGGAAGTCTTAAATATCACTCATATTAATTCTGCTGACCTAACTACAACTTTAAATTTTATAAAACATTTTTCCCAAAAAAATTTTAAACTGAAATTGAATATATGTCTAAGAAAACCCATCAAAAGGAATGAAAGAAAAAACAGAAAATACAGAATATTAATTTAAATTATTAAATAAATAGTTAAATGATACGAACTGGGACTGACAATTACCTGCTGAAATTCTAAGTGGCTTTTTTGGAGAATTTTTTCGAAGTAACTTTTTGAAGAGAGTTATTCTCGAAGGAATTTTTGAGGTTATGTTATGCATTTTTGGATAGGAATTTGGTTTTCATAATACCGTTATGGAACAAAAGTTTGTATCCTTCAAGTATTTATTTAATTATTTTAATTAATATTCTATCTTTTCTTGGGATTCTTTTTTTCCTTTTGATGCTGTGTGATGAGTGTTAGTTCTATATGACTACTAAATTGAAACTGTTTTCTAAGACATTTATTGTTTTAATTTTGAAAAGTTTTCGAGAAATTTTTTTCCTAAAACTAAAATTTGAAATGAGGTAAACAGAATTAATCCGTGTGATATTTGAGAAACTGTAAAACCTTCTATCAAGTAAAAACACCATTTTTTATTATTTTATGTTATGGAAGTCATATTTGAGACGTTAAGAATGACATCTTTCGTGTTAAATCTATCTCAACTATTCATCATAGCAAATACAACATGTAATACGAACATGTAAAAATAATCGTACTTCAAAAAATTTGAATATCCCGAAATCTTTCGCAATATGATTTATAGTATAGTCTGTCTAAAAAGTATCCAAAAAAGAAAAAGCTCAATTGTAATTATTTAGTATATATTTTTAAATCTTGAATTAGAGAATTATAACAAAATATTTATCTTATTTACTTATACAACCTCCATTTAGCTGTAAAGACTTGACTAAACGTCGAGATACACACGAAACTAGATCACCTCCATAATTTTCGGTGATAGTAGTACAGGAATGTTAAACTGATTGAATTAAATCATCTTTATTTCGTGGCGCTGCTTGTTCAACTTTAATCTTCATTAGTGTCCATATGTTTTCAATGGGACTAAGACCTGGTGAAGCTGCTGGTCATGAAATGGTTGTCACTTGGTGTTCTTGTATCCAAGCTTGAGTATAGGTCGAAGTATGGCATCTTGTATTATTCTGCAGAAAAAGCCACCACTCTAGTAGTGAAGTATGGCATCTTATGCTTAAAACTCCACCCCCCTCATATAAAGCATCTGCAGTTTCAAGAAGAAAATCGTTTAGAAAGCCACAAAACTTTTCTCTATTAATTGTACCATCGACTTTACAGAGACACTACGCTGAGATATTGCTTCCCAAACACTTATTTTGGTGAGAAATTTGGAAATTTGAACGGTAACAGGTTGTTTTGATAGAACTTTTGAGTTATTTCCATCAAGTTGGAAACAACTTTCATCAGATATAAAGACATTATTAAAATTATCTTCTTGAAAACGTTGACAAAATTCTATCCTTCTTTCCCTTTGTGAAGCTGTCATATAAGGATTTTTTTATTTCCTTGATATGTAGCCTTGTCTTTTAAGTGACATACAGACGGTTTCTGGACATACTTTTATATTTCTTCGATGTCCAAATCTGTTATCCAATTGGCGAAATCCCAGGCGCGGATTGTGTCGTTCTAAGGCCAATAAAGCGATTAAATTATTTCCTTTAATCTTACGTGGTCTTCCTGAAACTGGTCTATGCCTCATATACATGCCATTTTAATTCTCTTTATTGGCTCATAGACAGCACTTTTTTCGAGTTCAGTAAATTGCACTAATTCTTTAATGTTTCCAAAAATTTTTTTTATACAAATATTCTACCTGTTTTCTTTCTTCTAGTTGCCACATTATTTCATAAATTGTACACCTATTGACAATCAACAATATTTGGCAAATAGTGTTGCCATGCAACTGTCGATCACCGATCATCTGCACAACCTATTTCATACATTTCTTTTGTTTTAGAATGTTACAAAAGAGAATTATATTGAAATTATGAAAAATAATAAATTCCAGATACTTCTAGATGGATATTATAAATACCATGCCTAGGCTTTCTTCCAGCGGGTCTGTAGAAGAATGTTGGCAAATTGGATGTCGAAAGACCGATCTAACTAATAAATCCATTTTTATTCCCATATGTTTTTCCACTTATTTGCTACGAACGAAAGAAAATGTGATATTTCTAAATTTTCCTCGATTTTCGTTGATAGATAACGTCGATGGTAATAGAAGTTATTGGGGTAGTCGTTGGTTTTCCCAAATTACATGAGGATATTCAGTAAAGGTGACTTATTTGTGTCCGTTTGTTCGTTTATGAGAATTTTCTGAGAATTATATCGGTTTATTTCAAGTGATTCTAAAAATGTAAATCAAGAACCTTTACTCTGGATTTGCATAAATTCATTCTAGACATTATCACATAAAACTTCTAATCATCCTTTCAATCAGAAAATGTCAGCATATAATAGCGAGTATGCTTTATCCATAGATTATTAAAAGTATTGATGAACCTTCAAAATTTTTCTAAAGGACTTAATATAATAAAGCAAATCGCATTTAACAATGGTTTTAGCCTAACTTTTATAGATAAAATGATAAAAATAAACAGAAAAAGCATTAACTTTTGTTTATCCTTCCACAAAAGACCCCATTTCGAAAAAAATCATACAAATTTCATATATAAATAGAATATCCGAAGCTTTCAGAACCATTAATAACATTGATAAATATATTGAAAATAAAGATAATAATTCAGGAGTCTATAAATTGATTTGTAAGGATTGCCCAAAGGTTTATATAAGTCAGGCCGGTAGATCGTTTAAGAAAAGTATACACGAACATCAAAAGAGCTATAGTTCAAATTCAACACATTCCACATATGCCAACCATCTCATAGAATTTGAACATAAATTCAATAACAAATATGAAATTATGCATATCGAGAGTAAGGGTTCTAGATTAACATTCTTAGAATCGCTTGGAATAAACCGATATAATTCTCAGAAAATTCTCCTAAACGAACAAACGGATAAGTCACCTTTATTGAATATCATCATGTAATTTGGAAAAACCAACGACTACCCCAATAACTTTTATTAGCATCGACGTTATCTCTCCACCAAATTGAGAATACCCTAATAAATACCATTCTATCTTTAGTCCCACTTCCTTCAATATCTGTCAATACATATATAAGAATCTATGTGAGTTATCACACAGTTCAAATGTAGAACATGATCAAGACACTGTGTGGCGAAACAATTGTCATTCAACAATAAAAAGTTTGTGGAAATTTAATTTTTTTCAATACTAGTTGAAAATGAATTTCCATCAAGTAAAGTTCGAATCAATCAAATATTTCTTAGGTTCTTGAGTTTGGGCGGTTCAACTGTCTGTTAAACATCACTACTTGACGGTAATTTCACTATTACATTATTTCGTGAATAATGAACCGATTTTGAAAATTTTAACTGGATTATGTACAGAATATAAATAACTTTCAAACTGAGCAACATTCGACATCTCTTCATTCTTCATTTCTAAAAATGTTGGGGTGATTTTTACGGAACAAACTCATGATGGAAATTCGTCCCGCGCAAAACACCAATTTACCTTTTTTTTCAAAAATTCTTTGTTTATGAGTTCTGGGACAGCCTGTATATATATATATGTCGGGTGTTTTTTCAGAGTGATAGAACTTTCTATAGGGATAACTGTGATTTGACAGAAGATAGAAGCCATGTTGTTTTGCATTTCAGTTTAGTAAGCATTGACAAATTATCATGGAAAGACTCACGCCACAACAAAGTTTACAAATTTTTGAAATTTATTTTCAAAATCAGTGTTCTATTCGCCAAACTTATGAAGCACTTCGTGAAATTTATGGTTTAGATAATTGTCCATCAGAGCAGCTTATTCATCGAACTATTGATAGATTTCGGACAACATTTTCTCTACTCGATGCAACAAGACAAAGAACTGTACGTACAGAAGAAAATATCGCTACTGTAAGTCATAGTGTTAATGATGATCCAGATTTGTCTATTCGTCGACGTTCACAACAGATTGTACTCCGTGCATCCACCACATGGAAAATTTTGCGTAATGATCATGGTCTACACCCATACAAGATCCAACTGGTTCAAGAACTAAAGTCACTTGACCAACAATAACAACAAGACAAAGAACTGTACGTACAGAAGAAAATATCGCTACTGTAAGTCATAGTGTTAATGATGATCCAGATTTGTCTATTCGTCGACGTTCACAACAGATTGTACTCCGTGCATCCACCACATGGAAAATTTTGCGTAATGATCATGGTCTACACCCATACAAGATCCAACTGGTTCAAGAACTAAAGTCACTTGACCATAATAAGCGTCGTTTCTTTGCTGATTGGGCCCTAGAATAGCTTGAAGTTGTCCCACTTTTTTATCGTAAAATTGTGTTTAGTGATGAAGATCATTTCTGGTTGGACGGCTATGTAAAGAAGCAACATTGCTGGATATGGAATGAAAATAATCCTAAAGAAGTTCTGCAGGTTCCATTGCATCCTGAAAAATGTATTGTATGGTGTTCTTTTTACGCTGGGGGCATCATCGGTCCATATTTCTTCAAAAACGATGTTGGAGCTAATGTTATAGTGAATGGTACTCGTTACAGATCGATGATCAATGATTATTTGTTACAAAATTTGAATGGTATCGACCCAGAAGTGTTTTGGTTCCAACAAGATGGTGCCACACCTCATGCTGCTACGTAACAATTGATTTATTGAAAGAAAGATTTGGCGATAACATTATTTAGAGAAATGGTCCAATTAATTGGCCTCCAAGATCATGCGACATAAATCCACTGGATTATTTTCTTTAGGGTTTTGTCAAGTCATTGGTTTATGCTGATAAACCAGAAACAATAAACTCTAGAAGCCAACATAACTCGTGTTGTTGATGAAATAAGGTCTGAATTACTCGAAAAAGTGGTCCAAAAATGGTCTGGTCGAATGCGGTTCCTCAGATCTAGTCGTGGTATACATATGCGGGAAATTATTTTTAAAACATAAATTTCATAAAATTATCTTTCAAATGAAAAAAAATGGCTTCAATCTTAATTTAAATGTGTTTTATTTCAATTTAAAGTTCTATCACTGTAAAAAAACACCCGATATAGATAGATATGCCTAAGAGAAAACAGAAAATAATGGAACATTCTGTATAAGCAGGCGCAACTAAAACAAGTGCATGTTTTTCGATGTTGTTATTAAAGTTTTCACTTCGTTCTGTTTGGTTAACAGAGCTTTCTGCGTAAAATGTGGAGAGAATGCTGTTTTTCCATTATTACATTTTATTATTTAATTTTCCGTTAAATTCAGCGCAGTCAATATCCCTTTCAGCAAAATAATCTGGTTCGACCCGCCAATATTCTCTATGAAATTATTTTCGATTTGAGCTCTGCCTATCCAGCCAATTTTCTATGCGGAAAAATCGCTAGGGTGAAATTTCGAGCAGAACTTACGAACAAACGAAACAAGATGTTAATATTGACATCCCCTGTTTCAATCCCAAATCGAATCAATAACTGAAGAATGCACCTTAATTAAAAATAGGGGGTGTCAAGTGCTAATTCCAGCTGCACGTCGTAATTTGACGATTTCATCGCAAGATGTGAGCGTTTTTCCCTAACAGGATTTTCGTCAGATGCTGTAGATATAAAAAAAGGTCTACATCGATGGGTTCTGACAGGATCAACAGGGGGAAATAGGAGTATATGTATTTATTTTTTCAATTATTTCGACGATTTTGGGTGGAAATGTGCGAGGAGTGTTCAAAATGGGGGTTCTACTGCGAGAACGAAAACTTTATCTCAATTGGAATTTATTGGAAGATGCATGTTAATGGTGCTTTCTCATTTTTTAATCGTTGTTTTCAATGATGGACTTAAAAAATATATAAGAGACAGTATTTTAATTTTCACAAAAATGTTTATAATACAACAATTATTTCACCACAATGTGGCTTCTTCGGGTATCTTCATTCTACTGGCTGATGGTCTTCAGTGTAACAGAGTTCAAATACAGTGTTAGGTACGTGACAAAATAATGGAAGAACAAGTCGTAAAAACTCAAGTTGTTTATTGGAATTTGCCGCTAAAAAATGCCATTAGGGAAAGATATTCAGTAATGGAGACTTGTCAACATCTGTTTGTTCGCTCAAAAGGATTATATGGGATTTTATGTTGATTTCAAGAAATTCTGAAAGTGTTAATCTAGAACTTTTGCTTTCTACGTGGATAATTTCATAGTTATTGTTGAAATTATGCCTGAAATCCTTAAGATGATTAGCATATGTCGAATGTACGGAATCAGGTGTTCTTGGATTCTATTCTTGAATGATCTAGATGTCTGGCCAATGTATACTAAAGGGCAATCGTTGCAAGTCAACCTGTAGACTCCAGATTTTTTTCCTTTTTTTGTTCGATCCTTATTGTTTTTTATGTACGTACTAAGGTTATTAATGGTTTTAAAAGCTGCATTGTAACTGAAAATATTTTTGAAATATTTAGCAATATTTTCAGATAATCCATTAACATTAGATAACGAAAAATATTTCTGTGTATTGTCTTCTTTTATGATTGGGCACACGAGATTTAATGCCTTGTTCTCAACAATTCGATTCGAAAATTATTGAACAAAAATTCAGCGCAAAAATAGAAGAAAAAAACGTTGAATTACAATTAACATTTAACCTCATTGGATCTCGCTCAAGCACGTGCTTTACCTTCGTTTCACATTCTCCCGCAGAAAACCGACAGATGTTGCAGAAAACCGTTGTGTTCCTTTTCTTCTCCCGTACGGCCTCATTAGGAACGAAACGCAGGCAATTCTTCTTGATTTGCCGGTTTACCGCAGGCCCATAGTTCATTTGGGCTTTCGTTGTGCGGTTGACGCCGAAAAAGGATTGCCGCAATATTAGCTGAATTTCCAACAAAATTGACCTATCCAGTTCCCGAAAGTGTTATAATAAACCTAATCGGGATTACGGAGTTATAACTACTGAGCATTCACAGACTGGGATTATGTTCATAGATAGGAGAGAATTAAATTACCTCCTGCATTGTTATTGACATTTGGCACAATGTATGGAAGGCTGGTTCCATTATTTTAAACCTGAATAATGATCGCTGGGAAAATTCCAATTTTGGATTGACGCGATGTTCGGATAAAACGAGTATCCCATAAATATATAAAGGGTTTTCCAATGAGAGGTTTCATTTTGAATAGCCTGCTATCTAGGCAGCTGTCCCTTCTGAAGCTCTCATCTTTTGACATTTGACAAGAAAAACTGCACCATTACTGAAAATGGAACGATACACGCTTCAGCCACAGCTACAGTTCGCAAAACTAAAGGACTTTTGTGTCGTCGTGAAGTACCCTCTCGACCGGCAATAGTGAAATTTGAACTGTTGGGACAAGTTTAATGTGAACAATCGAAACCATGTGCTTTGCTCAAGAACAATCGAGAATATTGCTGCTGTAGCACGTAGTATTGTAGAAAAACCTGGTTTGTCAATACGACATTACAGCATAATTAGCAGAAAGACTTAGATCTTGAGGTTTTTAAAGTTCAGTTAATACAAGACCTCATGCCGGTCGAACACCAGCTACGTCGTATCTTAGCTGATTGAAATGCTTCAAAATGATCCGGATTTTCATCGGAAAATCATCTTCAGTGATGAGGCCTAATTTCGGAGGCTACGTAATGAGCAGGCTTGGCGCATTTGGGACTCGGAAAATTCAAGAATTATTGTTGAAAAGCCTCTCCATCCTCAACGTGTCACTGTTTGGTTTTTCGACTGGACTTTTCTTATTTGAAAATGAGGCTGGTGCAACAGTTACGGTGAATGGATTGCGCGAGCTTTGATCAATGATTTTTATGGCCGTAATTGGAAGATATTGATGTGGATGACGTTTATCATCAACAATATGATACTTTGCACGTAGCGCCACATAAATGTGGCGCTACGTGCCACACAACTCATAGAAAATTTATTTTCCACCTGAACAGTATTCGAACCCGGACCTTCCGGTCGCGCGCCTAATGCTCTCCCATTGAGCTATCCGCACATACAATACACGTGTCATTAATCTGAATGCCAAATGTCAAATCGATCGAATCTGTAGTTTCAAAGATTTCTCGGCTCGGCATAATGTTGTGAAGATACAAGAATTCATTAAATTTTTTCTAAATGATTTCGGAAAAAAGTTGTTATATCAAACAGCGTAATTCTGTTATACCTCACTACAAATTTTCTTGGGAACTTTTCAAAATTGAATTAAATGAATGTTTAGAAACACTGTTTCTTTTTTTAGTACACATATTTAAAGCACTCCTCAGAAATATACTCTACATTTTCCAAAAGTCGATTGGAGATTCTCAAATCTTCAATTTACTTTCATACCAGCAAAATAAAAACAAACGATAAAAAAATAAGCTCTGTGTATTTTTTGAAGACGAACATAGAATACGAATGGTAACCATGAAGAAATTGTTTTGTTATATCTTAGTTTTAAATATCACGAGGTCGAGTGAATATGAGAAATATTTTTATTGATTGTTTTATTTTATTTTAAACGATAAAAAAATAAGCTGTGTGTATTTTTTGCAGACGAACATAGAATACGAATGGTAACCATTAAGAAACTATTTTGTTATATCTTAGTTTTAAATATCACGAGATCCTGTGAATATGATAAATATTTTTATTGATTGTTTTCATTCTGTTGGCATGAAAGTGCACTGAAGATTATCGGTGAGAATTTCAAATCGCCGTTGTGAAGATGTACTGCATACATTTGAAGAGTTTTTTGAAAGAGCTTTTTAAAGAGAGATCGTTTCGAAGAATTCCTTCAGTTTATGTTGGGCATTTGCAGAGTGGAATTTCTTCTTCATAATACCGGTTTGAAACAGTGATGTCTCCACTCAATGATTTTTGGGTAAGTTCGATCAATGTTTTATTTGTTTTTTGGATTATTTAATCTCCTTTTGATGCTGTGTAATGAGTATTAATTCTATGTCTACTGAAAAATAAACAGTGTCTCGGAAAAAACCTTTTCACATCTCGACAGGAAATGTATTAATACAAATGTATTAACAAAAAGTATATAAGTATGTATACATACAAGAAAATCCACTACAATTCCAACATTTGATAGCTATTTCGGTCTTTAGACCTCTTCAGTAATGTGTTGAATTAATATGCAAATATATCACAAGATCAAAATTTAACTCACCATATGAGATAAAACCTGGAACGAATAAATTCGAAGTATCCAAAATAAAACAGAAATGATCAACGTGCTGTTACGTATAACCTATAACTATTTGTACTCGGAACACAAAAAAACATAACAAAACTTATTCACTCCAAATAATGTCGCACGATGAGAAAAATAACCAGATTTAAAAAAATAATGAATTATTAAGGAATATATTGTGGATATTAGGACTCTGTATGTCCTATAAAAACCTTTTTATAAAAAGGTTTTTGATTGTCTCGGTCTTTACTTGACGGAAATTCATCTTCAATATAAGAAAAACAAATGTTTACTTCCGCTATTTTATTGATTTTCACAACAATTGTTTCGTCATACCATGACTTCATCAGGTATGATGAATATTTAACTGATGAAGTTTAAATACTCACCTGATGAAGTCATGGTATGACGAAACAATTGTTGTGAAAATCAATAAAATAGCGGAATTTAACATTTGTTTTTCTTATATTGAAAAAAGTTTTTTCCGAGACATTGAAAAATATTTTATATTGATCATATATAAAGATATCAATTTGATAAATAGTTTTTGTATATAGTTTCTATATATATTGTAGAAGTTAGAATATATAATTATGAATTTGAAGTCATTTAAATTTTACATTTATCAAGTATTGACTCACATTCAAATGGTTTTTTTTTAATATGCAGCGAAGTACAACTCTGTTTGATAGAGGACAGGGGACATGGACTACGGGCAAAATCTCCGGACTTCACGCCTGTGCTTTTTCGGTGAAATGGTTTATTTTGAAGAGTTCTACCACGTTTTCAAAAAACAGACTCACCTTTAAAAACACCCTGTAATTTGCCCATAAAAAAAAGATTCACCATAAATATTTTATTTGTGTGAAATACTGGACGATTTAATCTAAGTTTAGTCGGTTAATAACCATTAACTTCGACGAGACAATGTCATCAAATATAACGCTCAAATCTCAACCCAACAGATTCAATTGCAAAATTTTAAATCGCGCATAAAAATTCCGATATGGACCCGAAGAACAGCGACATTAGCTTTGGAATTGGTCATATATCATCCAATTTGAAACCGAATTCGGCCGTTTTCCGATAATTATGGGAATTGCGGGCTGCAAAATGGGCACATCGCCATACCGTGTGGAACGAAATTCCGGATATCGAATGAATCGCCATTAGGCGGAAAACCGTGCACCGAGATTCCGGATTTGAAACGTTTCCAAGCGAACGTTTGGCGGTTTGGAACGCGCTCTTGCTCGGTTTCTGAGTGAAATCTCTCGAACAGACATACAAATGAGCGCGCGACGTCTTCCAAATACAGAGAATATGTTCAGAGGTAAGTAAACATGTCCAATTAGTTTCTCCTGAATTATTTTTATCACATTCGTTTTCCTTATGTGGTTCGTGCGGCCAAAATGATATGGAAAACAATCATTGCAAGTCCGTTTGGGTAAATCACCAAAAAAGCCATTGTGAGATGCTCTACTTCGATATTTATTTTTTTCAACCATAAAAGAGTGGTCACGAAAAAATATTAAGTATTCAGCGTAACTTTTATGGCTTGGTAAATTACATTAAAATATCAGATTAGTTAAAGTTCTCGGACTTTCACAAAAGAATGTTTTTAGAAACTTTTACTTTGTCTAGAAGGATCACCTTTTCTTTCTAAGACTTGGAAAATATATTTTCTATTGTAAATTGAGTAAAAAAAACAAAAATAAATTAAAAATGACTGAAGGGTTTTTTCCAAATAATTCAGATAATAACTGAATCATTTCTACGAATTCTACAAATTTAATCTGAAAAATCTCATAAAAACTCTTAGAAATCAAATGCAATAAATGCCTTAGAAACACTGTTTCACCGTATAGATATAGAGAATTATCAACACAATGAGAAGCAGTTAACCAATAAAAAATCAAAACAAAAAATATAATATTTAAAGCATCCAGCAAACATCATCCAAGACAGCTTGTTTTGATTGCATATTTATAAATAACCGAAAATATTTGTCCTTCACAGTTTTCTTAGAAATCCATTAGAACCGACGCCTTTTCAAGACGACAACTGTTGAATGTCGTATCGGAATTTACCTGACCACATTTCGAGCCCTAAGAGATTCTCTCATTCTGCAGTTAGCCAAAGAGGTACAGTTGAAGACATCCCTCGAAGTCGTTCGTTGGCCCCTCTCTTCGACCAAACGGTCACGCAATATTCTCGACTCTTCGAACATTAAGTTCTGATCCCGCACACATTCTCTAGAAGTAAGTTCTAATCACATTTATCTTTGTCTCTCAATTTATAATCATACCTCTCTCTCTACTCTTGAATTATTTTATATTAGCATTTCACTTCAACCTTCCTTCCAAGGAACACTCTCTCTTAGTAACCTACAACGCACCAAAGGCCTGGAAGTGAATGTACTATCTACATTATTTATTGTAATTAGATAGTAAGTTGTGAAAAGTGAACCCCACAGTGAAACCAATAAGAGTGAATTAAATGTATGTGAAAAATCTCAAGGAACTGCTAATCCACGAACAAGATAGTGTTTTTACCGCAATTATAGTTAAACTACACCGCAACAACTCCCTCAATTTGGGTAAACAAATCAAACTTATAAATTTGTAATATATGTATTAAGGCTATAAATAAACTATTAAATGGAATGAAATAAGGAATTACTTTGTTTTCTATCACTTTTTAAAAAGTGATAGAAAACAAAGTAATTCCTTATTTCATTCCATTAAAATGAACTATCACAAAGTAACGGACTAGTCCATCCAATATTTTAAACTATTAAAGTCTAACATACATCCCTCTCTCAACCCCATTTGAAGTATGCTTAACCTAGAATCTGCATACTAATTGGTTAACGTTTTATCAATTTATTACGAAGAATTCAAAAAGGTATCTCTACATACCAAGCATTTCTTTGCAGACACCATAAACATCCAATAAAATATGATGACTTTCGGAAAACTTTTTCTTCATATTGAAGTAATGAAATTTGAATATTAGAACAAATTGAAATATGTTTATCTTCTACAATTTTAATTTCAAAAAAATTTTTTATTCAAAAAACTTTTAGAATTGAATTAATGTCTAAAACAAGCACCGCTTACATTTAATAGACGTATATAATCAAAACTCAATATATAATGTCAAAGGGAATAAATAAACCAACAGATATACGAAAGTCATTAAAATTAATAAATAAGTATTTAAAGGAGACAAAATTTTGTTTCTGGTCTTACCTTTAAGAACACCAATTGCCTTTTAAAAACACGAACACACTTAAAGGACTTCTCAAAGATTATAATTTATTTGAAATATTTAATATATTTAAATATTCGAATAAGTTAATTCAGAAATCGCTAAAAAAACATATTTCAATTTGTTTTAATATTCAAATTTTGTTATATTTCTTCTATCAAGTAAAAGGCCTTTCTATTTTATTGAAGTAATGGAGTGAAACTCCCCGCGAAAACACATTATTCGTTAAAAAAGTTGACATTTTCAGAGCACACGAAATGACAGATAATGAAAAAAAACCTCATGATGACACTTCAAATTGAAGGAAACTTAGGAACTTAGTTCAAAATGTAAACTTGACATAGCCACAGTGTTGGTGAATCACTTGTCGTTAAATTAATGAGTTGTGGAAATAATCTCTTATTATTTTAGTTAATTAAACTTGTTCAGATAACTGAGCAGTATTTATAAAACTAAGCTCATCCACAGAAAAACTTGAAAAGAAGATACTATCATAGACTCATTATCTGAAAACTGCTACGTGCATGTGTGAAAATAATTGATTAGCTACCGCACCTATATGTTGATAATTCTATATATCTATAAAAAGAGGCAATATTTCTAAGACATTTAATTGATTTAAATTTCAATATGTTTTTGGGAGAATTGATCCAGTTAATGTCTCAAGTAATTGAAAAAACCCTTTCAAGGAATTCGAATTCATATTTGTTTATAATAATTAAAGTTTGTTTTTTCTCACATGCGCGTGGTAGTTTCCAGATACTGAGTCTATGATCGTATCTTCTCTTCAAGATTCTTCTCTTGAAGAGTCTAGTTTCATAAAAGGAGCTCAGTTATCTGAACACGTTTATTTCAGTTCGCTTTTAAACAGGATATTTATTGAATGAAGGTGTATAGATATATTTTGTGTTGATTGTTTTTATTTAGCATCCAAATAGACTGATGAGAACATGGAGAACAAGAATTTTTAATGGTTTTTCTGGAAAATGTGCTATATACTTTTTGCAAAAAAAAACTAAAAAGGACCTGTTTGAATACTATGTAGAGCATTTATTGCGAACAGAATTTGTTATATTCAGGTGGTGTTTGCTGGATTATTACTAATGTAGAATTAAAAATATCAGAAATCTGAAAAACGTTCACAATATATATTGAAATTGTGAATTATATAATATTAATAGAATCAAAGTGTAATGAGCCCTTTTATAAAAGGCTTTTATTAATAGCAAATTAAATAAATAAATTACCATTGCTATTTATATATCTTACGATACACATTTTGTCAAAGAAGCACTACTCTAAAAATGAAAAATTTAATAGTAATTTATTTTATTCAATTTTATATTAATATAATTGTCAGGACACGTTGTATCATTACCTAACTAAATACAGGGTAATCCATTTTGTGCTTCCGAAAGTAAACGTGAATAAAACACTCTTTCATTTAGAATATAGATCAAATTTTCATTTCAGTATAATGCTTGGACATTGCCATTATGTGTGTTGAATACATCATTTAAATGTCCGCGTGATATCTCACAGGATTCGATCCTTGTGAGGTATTTTTCGATGACTAGCTGGCACATTTCGGGCAATATCGCATCAATAACTGAACGGATGTTGGTTTTTAGATAGTCAATAGTCTGAGGATTATCAGAATAAACGCGCATAACCCCACAAACAAAAATACAATGGTGATATATCACAAAATCTTGATGGCCACTTCGCCGAAACGAGAAATTACGTATCCTAGGAATTTTTCTGCCAATAAAGCCAAAACGGGTAGTGTAGAAAATTCGATGCGATAAATCGTCATCCAAACGTTTTTGTTCAAGCACCCAATCGCCATACATTCTGTCAAGAAAGTACCGGGAATTATCGATTTAAATCTGGCGGGGCAATGAGGCAGGTAAAAATTTTTTTTCCTAGGTTGGTACCACTGTCCTTAATTACTATGCTAAGCTTGAGCGGGATCTGTCAACTAGTGTGTTTGCAACAGCTGATTAAGTCAGTCGATGTCAGAGTGCGTGCCGATTTTTACTATGGGTGATTACTATGGGACGGTAACGCGCCTTCTCACCGAGCTACGATTGTGACTGACTTTCTCGCCAAAAACTCAACAAACGTGCTTCAGCAACCACCGTATTCGCCGGATTTGGCTCCCTGCGACTTTTTCCTCTTCCCAAAACTAAAATTGCCCCTTCGTGGCACCCGTCGATTGAAGCCATAAAACAAAATTCGGCGCGAGAGCTAAAGTCCATCCCGGAAAGCGCCTATAAAAAATGTTTCGATAATTGGAAGTGCCGTTGGCATAGATGTATTGGAGCAAATGGAGCCTATTTTGAAGGCGACCCAATAAATTTTGACGATTCAATGTAAAAATGTTGTTTTAATTGAAAATTCCCGGTACTTTCTTGACAGAGTAGTATGTTCTACACATTCTATGGTCAGCTGGCTTTAGTTCTTGTGTTAACTGAACCTTATAAGAATGGAGATGCAAATCCAGATGCAAAATACGTCGTAGCGTGCCGTAAGAGAAGCCCAAAAAAGCCAAAAAAACACTTTCACTTACAGTAGAAATATTTTCGGTCGAGCGTGCATTTCGATGATGTATCGCCTTAAGACATAAGTAAGAGATCCAGCCTCTTTGAATTGTTCCACTGTGTTACCAATTATACGCTCAGAAGGACTATTATGTCTACCATAATCTGTCCGTAATGCACTTACTACAGAATCATTGATTTTGTAGTAAGTTTTAACAATTTTCACACGTTCAGCAGTAATAAACGATCCATATTGTTAAATGGCTAAACTTCAACTAAACAAACAAGGCTTCGGATCACAGTTCTGTTCGTCATGTCTCATTGAAACAGGGCAGTGAAATCCGGACCATGAATTGGATAACCCGTTACGTAATTCACACAGGACATTCATTCAGTATGAGATTTAATGATTATAAAATGAATTTCACCAAGAACAATCAAACTTTCACTCTTCCAATCCATTGCTTAGAAAATGGCCCATTTTTTCCTTCTTTGGTATCTGAACTTATAAATTCTTTGGAATATTTGTTAATTTTCCACTTGTCTGAAGATGAAGTAATACTTCAAAATTGTAGTCACAAAAATGTGGTAACATATCAATATTTTGCTATTATATATTGTCTAAAAACTTGCTTCAATTATAAAGTTTGCTAATTAATATCGCCATTTTCCTAGTGTTCCTAAAACTGAGCATTAATGTAACTCGCTTTTCCCTTAAATTATTTATTTATTAATTACGGCAATGTCAAAGGAAATGAACGCTACCGAACTCGAGCATTAGGAGGCCGCCTTGAAAGGAAATTGAGTCTTGAATTAATTTGGTGTAAAATTCAGCGTGTTTCATTTCCTTTGCAGAAATTTCGTGGTAATGGGAAGCGAGCTGTGAGAAACCGCTAAGGTTGCGTTTGATATGGGAGAAAAATGTGTTCTGTTATCCCCGTGGAGTTTGAAGTTCAAGAGCTTAGTGGAAAATTTTCCGTGAAAATTTCTCATTTTAAATGGTAAATTGCATCCGGTTCAGTTGAATTTCTGATGAATTTTCTATTTTTGAATTAAAATTTCTCTCTCACGAAATTTTTTCAGATTTTTCTCAAATTTTCGTAATGTCTTATAAGCACAGCTTATATTTAATAGACATATAAAATCAAAACTCCTTATATAATATCAAATGGAATAAATAACTCAACAAATATAGATTGTCAATTGAAATTAATAAATAAATATTTGAAGGAGACAAAATTTTGTTTCTGATCTTACAATTATGAAAACTAATTCCTTTTCAAAAATACAAAACATAATTGAAATGATAAAGAATTTCTCAAAAAATAATGTATTTGAAATATTTATTATATTTAAACAAGTTCCTTAAAAAAACTCTAAAAACATAATCACATCCTCAAAAAACAATTAGAATTCTGATAAGATCTTCATCGGTCCTACTTCACATTTAAAAATAAAATCAATTCACAATATATAACTCAAGTCTAAGACCTCACGGTATCCTTGTTTGAACACACTAACTTTAAAATCCAAGATATTCTATGTTCGTCACAAAAACACAAAAACTTGTAGCTTATATTATTGTCTTTAATTAAACCACATGATATTTGTATTATGAGATTTTTTTAAACCTGATATAATAATATATTAAAAAAATGTATATATGACAGTTATTTATTTCCACAAAAATGTTTGTACTAATACAACAATTGTTTCATTGGTATCATCAGGTATTACATTGTACTGTCAGACAGTACAATGTAATACCTGAAGAAGCCACATCGTGGTGAAACAATTGTTGTATTAGTACAAACATTTTTGTGGAAATAAATTACTGTCATATATACATTTTTTTAATTAAAATGAGTTTCCACCAAGTGAAGACCGAATCTATCAAATATTTAATAATATTTTATATATAAAATTAAATAATGAGAAGAGGTTTTCACTCGATAGAAGGATTATTACAAAATTTTAATATCAAAGCAGATTTAATCTGTTAGTCTCTTATAATTTTAATTTCAAAAAAATTTTATTCAAAAATTTTTAGAATTAAAGTCTTATAAGGACAGCTTATATTTAATAGACATATGAAATCCAAACTCATTATACAATATCAATTGGAATAAATAACCCAAAAAATATAAATTGTCAATTAAAATTAATAAATAAATATTTGAAGGCGACAAAATTTTGTTTCTGATTTTACAATTATAAAAACTAATTACTTTTCGAAAATACAAAGCATAATTTTAAGAACCTCAAAAAAATAATTTATTTGAAATATTTTTTATGTTATATATTGTTAATTGATTTTACTTTTGAATGTGATGTAGGACCGATGAGGACCTTATCAGAATTCTAATTGTTTCTTGAGGATGTGATATATGTTTTGAGAGATTTTTGAAGTAACTTATTTGAATATTCAAATATAATAAATATTTCAAATAAATTATGTTTTGAAAAGTTCTTAAAATTATGTTTTGTATTTTTGAAAAGGAATTAGTTTTCATAATTGTAAGATCAGAAACAAAATTTTGTCTCCTTCAAATATTTATTTATTAACTTTAATTGACAATTTATATTTGTTGGATTATTTATTCCATTTCCATATTATATAATGAGTTTTGATTTTATATGTCTATTGAATATAAGCTTTGCTTATAAGACGTAAGTTTAATTCAAAAAGTTTTTGAATAAAATTTTTTTGAAATTTTAATTAAAGGAGACTAACAGATTAAAT
The DNA here is from genome assembly GCA_034642435.1 of Megalocaria dilatata. Taxonomy (NCBI): domain Eukaryota; kingdom Metazoa; phylum Arthropoda; class Insecta; order Coleoptera; family Coccinellidae; genus Megalocaria; species Megalocaria dilatata. The sequence goes on along the minus strand of CM067857.1, from coordinate 33,281,713 downwards.
CTGTTTCGATATTCAAATTTTGTCATAATCCTTATATCAAGCAAAAAACCTCTTCTTATTATTTAAATTGTATCGGTTTCATTTGATTCAAATTTTTTTTATTCTCATATGTTTAAAATAGTGGATGCATTTTTCATGTCATTAAATGGTAGTAGAGGTTTTTTCTACATATATTGCTGATGTCCAATTTTTATACTTTCATAAAGACCTGCGGAATACTACGGTGTCGAAAAATACTGGAAATCGGTCAATGAAACACAAAAAATATATTAATCATCCGATTGTATTTTCACGAACTTATTTATATTTTAATATTTCAAGAAAAATTCTCATGAGACAGCAGATTTTAGAAAAATTAAATGAGTTTATATTCAATTTCAACTTTGAAAACCTAATTATGAAATTTCTGATGTGAAATCAAGTGGTTTCGGATAGAAATTTAATTTTTCTAACATATTTTGATAAGATTTTTTATAATTGAATGAATTACGTATCGTAGAATGACATATGTCGGATTATTCTGTTTTATATTTAATGAATTATCTAGTTATTTCGCAGAATTATTTTGTATTCAAATTTAAAAAAAGCAGAAATAGTGTTTCTGAGATAATTTTTGAAAGTACAGAGTATTCAGTGATCTTATGATACTTAAAAATAATTTCTTTTGTAAATTCTCAGTGCGCAACATGTTGTACTTTCTTAGGTTAAACATCAAATAATCTTTCAAATTCTACTAACATTTTATTGAACCACTGACAGTATCTACAACTCACAATACCAATATAAATATATTTTCTTTATTGTTTCCTCACAAGAATCCATTCCAATGATTTCCACATACGATAATTTCACTGCAGAAGATCGAATGCGACAAACTATCGCTATACATCATACTCTGTCATCCGAAAAATACATGCAAAAAATATATTTTCCCCATTATCTTCTATCAGAGTTTCCTACTTACAATTTATAGATTACTCCATTCCTCCCTACATGGAATCTCGTGTCGTCCATCAAAATATGTCGTTCGGTGGAGATTGATTTCCACTTCCTGAGATTTGCTCTTCTCGATAGGTTGTTATCGTTTCTTTGGAGCTGCTTACTTCTTCCCTTTTCGTTAGCTTAAATTATGAGCATGCTGTGCCATTAATCTTCGAAATATTCCTGTACGTTTTCGATTCGTTTAAGTTGGAGAGTAAATATACAAATAATGTTAAGATGAATTGTTGGTATGAAGTTAGTTGCAATATGAATCGTTTCATAACAGATAAGGGAGAGTTTGTTTGAATTTTGAGCAAAACATTGTCTCAACATTATAATGTTATGTAATCTAATGATTAAGTCCTTATTTGGTGGATATTTATTTTGGAACCTAATTTCCACCACTTTATTAAAGGATTACAGCAATTTGTGGCTTTTTCAGGTTAACAATTCGAAGTATTTCTAAATGAAAAACATAATTGATAATTAACCAGCGATTTCTACGTACAAAATTTTTGATTTTCCGTGGCACTCATTCCTTACGAGGGGTGTTCAATGTATTCTCGCTATAGGCTTGGAGCAAAACTCAGAAAATTTTGGAAAAATTCTATTTTTCAATGTAGTCTTCTAGAACTTCAATACATTTGTTAGATCGAGAAATAAGCCTCTCTAAACCTTGTAAAAAATATTCCTCCAGCTTTTCCTCCAAATAGGTATTAATTGCTACTCTCAGTTATTCATCGTCGGAAAATCGCTTTCCATGAAGATATTTTTTCACATTTGGGAATAGGTACTTGTCAGTGGGTAGCATGTCTGGATTGTACGGAGGATGTGAGTTTTTCTCGCCTTTTTCCTTCAATTGCTTCTCTTAAATTACGCAGAGTGGTTGCGTATGATGTTTCAACCCTTCTTAGTGTATTTTATCAATAAAATACCTTTAGAATCCTAAAAGACCGTAGCCATTAATTTTCTAGCTGATAGGGTGACTTGAAACTTTCTTGGAGGCTGTGCACCCTTTTCAATCCACTGAATGGACTCTTGGTTATTCTCAGGGTCATAGTGATGAACCTGCGTCTTATCCCCAGTAACCAACCGGTTTAAATAGTCGATGGATCTTCACCACAGAGTTCTAAAAACTCCTTACAGCACTAGAATCGCATTTGCGTCTGAAGTGTGGTGAGCATTCTTTACCCATCTTGCACTGGCCTGAATGGTTTAGATGGTCATGAAGGATAACATATGGTAGCCACGGATAGGTTTTTCATCTCTGCTACCATCTTGATTTTTATTTTGGCATCTTCAAGTACCAGATTTTCCACTTTTTTCTGTCTCTGGATTTCACTTGACCACTTTTGAACGGTGGATAACGACTGGGCAGAGTCTTGGTAAACAGCAACTATCTCTTCATGAATGATTTTTTGACTTTTTCCTTGCTTAGTGAGGAACTTTATAATGGCGCGATTCTCGATTTTCTTTTTTATTGTGGTGCAAGTCATTCTGGTCGTCTTTCGCTGAGGATACCTAGAAAACTAATGAACATAAATTGGTAAAATTTTATATTTATACCCTCAGATAGTGTCATTAGTAAATAAGATAATTAGAACACTCACGTTGTTAGCTAGCAAGACACCCCGATACTGAATATACATTGAACAGCCCTCGTAGTTAAGGTCAAAATTCTTCTGATAAATTGGGTATATTTCCAAGTCAATAGCAATAATCTATCGTAATCTCCACAATCCATAAAAGTGAACATTACAAAATTTAAAATAATTGTTCACCAATCTCTGTCAGGAATATATATTCTAGGAAATCTTTTAAAATATTCTTAAACAAATTAAGAAAACACTGACGTGAAGTAGGAAGCTTTTGCGTACTGGTTTAACATTCCATTTCCCTCAAAATTTCAAATCACTGAATAGCTTCTTGTAGGAGCTACAAATAATGAAAAAAATTTTGCATTATCCTTTGTGTCGTTGCATCAAAATCAATCTTAGTATACAAGTCTTAAATCTATTGCGAAAGTTTCATGTCTTTATCTCTTTCCGTTCGAAAGTTATAGTGTTTAAGCTAACGCTAAAACATTCTTTTTCATCTTCGAATCTACGATCCTCACGAAATTTCGCACGAATATGTCCTTTATTATTCTAGTCCTTAATAGCCAATTTCAGATCGATCGAATTTGTAGTTTCGAAAATGTTGGAAAAATATGAGAAAAGTTGGTAAGACAAATTTCACTTTAATATTGATTATATTTTATGTGAAAATCTGTTCAGTATCAACTGTCCTATAATATTCAGGAATATTAAAGTTTGCGCAGGTGTTTGTAATTTCCATTTTTGTCACAAGTAGGAAATGAGCTGACTCTGTGGTTTGTTCCTGCTCTATTCTTGCGCATAAAGTTAGTTGTAGTCATGCGGTCAGAAAAATTTTCTTATTTGTTCTCAAGGATGGAATATGTGAGTATAAAAGTTTGATGTAATTATCATAGTTTAGTTTGGGTATTTCTGAAGAGTTTCAAATAAAACGAAATAAGGACATATAAAATGTCTTTAGATTATATGTGTTATATTGAATTACTTCGCTGACTTTTTATTTTGATTATTATATTTCAGTTGATGAAATTTAAAATTTATTATTTTGAGAGCAGTGCTTTTTTGACAAAATGTGTATCGTAAGATATTTACTAAAGGTATTACGTAGTGATTCTTTTCGTTTAATTTTATGTTATTGAAAGCCTTTAATAGTAAGACTCATTTCATTTTGATGGTCTTCTTGTTTAAACACGATAATTTCAAACGTTTTCGAGAAAAACGAAATTGAAGAGTTCATTGTCTGAGATGGGAGATTTTAGATAATACAGGGTGACAAGAAAAACTTCGGACAAATTTTACTGTGGTCTGGAACAAAAGTCAAATAATTTTTGTTCTGTTAGATTCTCTACACTTTCTTGTACAAATAAGTGAATTTTCAGTTTGATATTACTTTATTTTGCAGAGTGTTAGAATGCCAAACCAACGTAGTGTAATTTTGGAGCTGTTTCGTCAAGGTTAGCATCAATGCGAAATTGTTCGTTTGCACAATGTGCCTGGACAAACCGTGTCCGATGCAATTTGCCATTTCAAGGAGCTTAGACATGATGGTCGTCGTCCAGGAAGTGGGAGGAAACGCACTGTTAATACGCCTAGCAATCGTCAAGAAGCGAGTCAATCGAAATCCGAGGGTCTTCATGAGGAAAATAGCCCGTGAGACTGGCATCAACCGTGAATCCGTTCGTCCAATGTCCAAAAAGGAGCTCAACCTCAAGCCTTACAAGCTCCAATAAGTTCAACTCCTAACGGATGAAAACAAGCGCGTACGACTTCAAAGGTGCCGCGAAATCCTTCGTGTCGCCGCCGGTCAGCAATGGGAGCGCATTCTCTCCACAGAAGAGAAGATTTTCATCGTAGAACAATCGCACAACTACCAAAATGACAGAGTCTGGTCCGTAGAGGCTCTCGGTACATCGGCCATCGTAGAACATTGTGAAAATCCGCAATCCGTCACGGTCTGGTGCGGAATTTGCGCCAGCGGCAAGACACCCTTGGTTTTCGTGGATCAAGGGGTCAAAATCAATCAAAAAGTCTATCGCTGCGACATTCTCAAGGCCGTAGTACTTTTGTGGACCTAGCAGCACTTTGGCGACACGCATTGGACCTTGCAACAGGACTCCACTCCTGCTCACAAAGCAAATATAACGCAAGAATGATGTAAGACCCATTACTCGCCGGATCTCAATTCAATGGACTACAGCGTGTGGTCGATTTTGGAGCTCAGGGCGTGCGCTAAACACCACAAAAGTTTGTAGTCGCTGAAGTAATCCCTGCGCCGGGAGTGGGACCGATTAACGCCCGAAGAGCTGCGGCCCATTGCCCAAAATTTCAAGAAGCGTCTGAAGCTATGTATCGCCGCCAAAGGAAGCCACTTCGGAACCGCTTAAATATATTATTACCAAATGTTTATATTATTATTCGTTCTTGTTCTGTTTAATGAAGTTAAATGAAAAAAAGTTTGTCCGAGGTTTTTATTGTCACCCTGTGTTTCAGTTATGAAAAGCATGATGCCCTGTTTCCACTGTATTATTTTATTGAGGCATATTTGTCCAATCGCCATATTTTAGTCCACTAACCTGTCCTTAACCTGTCCCAATAGTTTGTTCATTCATTGATCGAATAGCGGTACTTTTTCGACACATTTTATTTAATTGAAATGAATTCCATTAAGTAAGAATCGAACCAACAAAATAAAAAGTATATTATGAGTTTGGATACGAAGGCCTTAGTTTCATTTTACCGTTACCTTCAAATTCCAAAGTAGATAATTTTCAATATACTAGAATTATCTTTCACGTCGTACTACCCGAGGAGATAACACTAAGGAAGGTTCTTCAACCCATTATGACATTTTACCTACAATACCCAGCATCCAATTGCCGGAGATTTCATAATTGCCGACGGCGGAGTTGTCGCTAAGTGCATTCTGAATATCTGGAATGCTTCTATAATTGCTTTTTCAGCTGTAAGAAGGCGAGCAATGTAAAACGTCACGGGATATTGCCCACAAATCACTTGGGGAAGAATTTAGTGAATTTCAGCGTATGTGTTTTTGTACCTAGTCCCCTTTGTTTCTGGTAAAAGAGTTCAGGTATGTTTGTACGTACGATTCTGACAATATTTATTATGGGCATAAATAAATTTGCGAAAAAAATTAATTACCGACCCTTACGAAGCTGGTTTATGCCATCAGTTAAACTGCTTTTCTAGCAACATGAAAGTGAAATCCAGAATTGTCCTTATTGCCGAATGAATTTAACTAAAACACAGTCGCTTTCATCGGAATGCGAACATTACAGGGCAATTTTTTTGTATTTGCCAGTTGTTGAAAGGAATGCACCTCTTAATTTATCAAAACAAAACGGAGCTGGATATCTGTCGATTTTATTCATTATGAATTTAATAGAATTGTAGAAATGGTCCATTACAGTATATGTTAGTCCATATCCAATGAAAAATTATTTGTGTTCATTCACTTTTTGTTGAAAAAAATATATCGGGTGTTTTTTTAGAGTGCTAGAATTTCAATAGGGATAATTGTGATTTGACAGAAGGTAGAAGCCATGTTGTTTTGACATTTCTGCTCAGTAAGCATTGAAAAATTATCATGGAAAGACTCACGCCGCAACAACTTTTACAAATTGTTGAAATTTATTTTCAAAATCAGTGTTCTATTCCCCAAACTTACAGAGCACTTCGTGAAATTTATGGTTTACATAATCGTCCATCAGCATCCACCACATGGATAATTTCGCGTAAAAATCTTGATCCACACCCATAAAAGATCCAACTGGTTCGATAACTAAAGCCACTTGACCATAATAAGCGTCGTTTGTTTGCTGATTAGGCCCTAGAACAGCTTGAAGTTGATCCACTTTTTTATCGTGAAATTGTGTTTAGTGATGAAGATCATTTCTGATTGAACGGCTAAGTGAACAAAAAAAAATTGCCATATATGGAGTGAAAACAATCCTCAAGAAGTTCTTCAAGTTCCATTGCATCCTAAAAAAATGCACTGTATGGTGTGCTTTACACGCTGGAGGCATCATCGGCCCATATTTCTTTAAAAACGATGCTCGAGCTAATGTTACAGTGAATGGTGCTCGTTGCAGATCGATGCTAAATGATTATTTGTTTCAAAATTTGAATGGTATCGACCGAGAAGTGTTTTGGTTCCAACAAGAGGGTGCTGCACGTTATGATTTATTGACAAAAAGATTTGGCGATAACATTATTTCGATAAAGTAATGGTCCAATTAATTGGCCTCCAAGATCATGCGACATATCTCCACTGGATTACTTTCTTTGAGGTTATGTCAAGTCTTTGGTTTATGCTGATAAACCAGAAACAAGGCGCTTTGGAAGGCAACATAGCTGGTGTTATTGATGAAATAAGACCTGAATTACTCGAAAAATTGGTCTGGTCGAATGCGGTTCCTCAGAGCTAGTCGTGGTGGACATATGCCGGAAATTATTTTTAAAACATAAATGTCATAAATAATTATTTATCTTTCTTCTTTCAAATAAAAGAAATTTGGCTTCAATCTTAATTTAAATGTGTTTTATTTTAATTTAAAGTTTTATCACTCTAAAAAAAACACCCGATACAGTAACCTGAGCTTCGTATTGTTACTATATTTCCAAACTGTGATTTACAAGTTGTGATTTAGGTATCTGCGTGCTACTTCCAAGAAACATTCTTTGTAATTTTCGAATTTTAGCCGAAAATGGTCTTGAACGACTAGGTTGGATTCACTGAGGAATAATCCCAATTCCGCAAACGGAAAGAAATAGATGCTTGAAACTTTCAGGAAAGATTTGTGGTCTGAACATCACGGATATGTTTTTTAGTGGAAAAAATCGGTTCAATATTTTCCTAGTTATTTACTTCGAATATTTTTATATGGGTTGTTCGGAAAGTAATTTCTTTTTCTTTGGGAAAATGAAAGATAATTTTCGTATGATAATGAAGAAATATTTTATCAAATTATATATTGGCCATTCAGGTCCAACACTATTTGCCATCTTTTTAGTAGTGACATGATTCCACGCTCATGAAATTTTTGGTCTTTTTCTGGCAAAAACTTAATCCAGGTCATTTTTGAACTCTTCATTTGAAGTAGAGGTTTTACCGTTCTACAAATTTTTCAGTGACCGGAATAAACAATAATCCGAAGACGCCAGATCTGGAGAATTTGGTGGGGGTGTATCCCATTCAAGATAAAAGCTTTTGGCGAGTGATCAATCTTTATGAAGTTCAAAACACCAAACAGACAGCATCACCTTTTTTGACGGATATTGGCTTTTGAAATGCTTTGAGCCGGTTCATCATTTTTGCTTCATAGTCTCTTTCGTTTGACATTGTTATGATACGACCCATATTTCGTCCCCAGTAATAATGCGCTTCAAAAATGGACCATTTTCGTTGCGTTTGAGAAGCGAATCAAAGACTTCAACGAGACGACACAAATTTCTCACCGTGAGACATGGGGAAGCCACATATCGAGTATCGAGGTTAAACACAGGCCTTTCAAGTGCTCATAAACAGTTGAATTCGATAAATTTAACCTCTCACCGATCTCACTTGTTGTTATTCGTCGATTTGTTTCAACTAATCAATGCCTTTATCGTATCTTTATCAGCTTCAACCGGCCTTCCGGAACGTAGTGCATCTTTGACATCAAAATTGCCGGATCGAAATTTTGCAAACCAGTTCTGTCACTGGCGTACTGCCAACACATCTTCTCTGTACACATCGGTTATCAATCAGTATACATTAACTTAATTGCCCCAGTTGCCAGAAATTATCCTACAAAATTAGTATGGGGTGATAATTTGGTTTTCCCTTACAATACATAAATATGCATGTTCATGATTTGGGACCTCCAGACCTTCGTCTGAATGTATACTTTTTCTCCTACCCTTTTATCCGTCTTAATTAAAATTAAATTAAGCTTTCCCCTCGCCCTGTGTGAAAGCTCAGCATCCCATGTGACGTTGATTGGCCAATGAAATCCTCGATAACGCACACTTGATTCTGACGGAAAATTGCAAACAGTCTTCCTATTAATCGGGGAGGCGACAAAAGACTGCCGAATTGGCTCGGGTCCAATTTACCATGCAAATTCGCTCGCATAAAGTGTCTCAATTGAAATTGCTTTGCGGCCTGTGCACTAAAACTCTTCCAGACTGCAGAACCGTACTCCTTTTTAACTAAGTTACTATGTATGTATTTTGCAGACGTATATTTTTGGCCCTTAACGACGCCGCCGTGTTTGCAAGTGTACAAAATCTCTAAAATAAAATATTAGTAGTATCGGGTGTTTTTTTTTAGAGTAATAGAACTTTAAATTGAAATAAAACACATTTAAATTATTGAAGCTGAATTCTTCAAATGGTTGGCGAATGTTGAACGTGATCTATTTGAACTGTAACACTCTGCTGTAGAATTGAAATTTACCACGAATGACATAGTTTATAGACGAAGATATTTGAGAATCAAATACAATAAAAATATAAATTCCTGTCTACAATTGAGCCAAAACTTTGCACCTTCGTGCCAATGAATTCCGTGACGCAAATTCAGAAGTAATTATTGTTTTCATGTGGTAAAGTTCGATTGAAATACTCGTTTTTGGAATATTTTCCAATTTCAAAGTTTTTCGGAATAAAAATGTAATTTAAATCGATTTCTATTAAGGAAAATAGTTGAATTTAAAGTCAATGCTGCTTTTCATCCACTGTATTTTCTAAAACTGAAACGTATCTATATTTTATGAATTTCCATTGAACAAATTACCTGAGAATGAAATTCAAGAGTGCTACACATAAAATTAAAAAAAAAAAACATTAACTTAAGTCAAAAGCTACGAGTGAATGCAGATTAGTTATTTTGATCCTTGTATACCCTTAAGAATCCGATTATTTTGGTGAGTTTCACCTCGTTTCGAGCAAAAATCACAACTTTAAGAAAATACAGTATATTTAACGAAATATCCTAAATAATTTCCTTACAGTTATTATATTATTGAATATAACATAATACATAAGATTACCACTATTTATATGTTTTTTCTTTTTACTCCACTCAACGAATTATCATAAATCGGATGTTTTTTTAAGAGTGATAGAACTTTAAATTGAAATAAAACAGATTTAAGTTAAGATTAAAGCCAAATTTACTTTTATTTGAAAGATAATTTTATGGTATTTATGTTTTGAAAGTAATTTCCGGCATATGTCCACCACGACTAGCTCTGCGGAACCGCATTCGACCAGACCAATTTTGGACCAATTTTTCAAGTGATTCAGGCCTTATTTCATCATTAACACGAGTTATGTTGGCTTCCAAAGCGTCTATTGTTTCTGGTTTATCAGCATAAACCAATGACTTGACATAACCCCAAAGAAAATAATCTAGTGGAGTTAAGTTGCATGATCTTGGAGGCCAATTAATTGGACCATTTATCGAAATAATGTGATCACCAAATCTTTCTTTCAATAAATCAATTGTTAAGGTAGCAGCATGAGGTGTAGCACCATCTTGTTGGAACCAAAACACTTCTGGGTCGATACCATTCAAATTTGGAAACGAATAATCATTGATCATCGATCTATATCGAGCACCATTCACTGTAACATTAGCTCCAGCATCGTTTTTAAAGAAAAATGGACCGATGATGCATCCTGCGTGTAAAGCTCACCATACAGTGCATTTTTCAGAATGCGATGGAACCTGCAGGACTTCTTGAGGATTGTTTTCACTCACACAGTTATCCCTATCTAAAGTTCTATCACTCTAAAAAAACACCTGATACGTATGATGGGTGTAAAAGGTGGTACATGTTTTAACATAATACATCTGTTGATTATTTTTTGGTTTAATGACGAAGCCATAATTGTTTTGTATCAAATTCGATGTTGTTATTAAGAATGATACACTAATTCTATGACTCCTCTAACATCTTTATATCTTTCTTAATGAACGATTTATCTTTGGCCTCAATAATATAATAGGCATTTGGTTCGGAAGAAATTATTCAGGATAATGAAAATAGAATCGCGAACAAGGCAGTTTATTGAAACACATATGTATATAACATCATCGTATGTTTTAAACGTACCAATAGACAACTTGTAGATTTTACTCTATCACATAAAAGTATTTAGTTCACAATGGAAGTTGAAACTGGAAATGTATTGAATTATTTGAAATAACAATAACTAGAATCAAAAACAAACATAACTTCCCTATTTCTCATAAATATTCTCGTACAGTTATAACAATTTCCAAGAACTCGTTTCATCCAATTCAACATAAATTGTCAGCATAGCATGACATAGATTATTATCAATTCCATTATTTCCGAATTTTCATTAATATATAGAATGATAGCTAGAAAACAATATCAAAATGATATCCACGAAATATACCCTATGCTAAAAATCAAAAAAAGAAAAAGAAAAAATTCAGATCATAAAATGCTACTTTGGTGGTCAATCAATTCAAGAGACGAAAAATTCATTTATTGTTGCCTTTGAAGATAGGCCGATTCCTTCATGTTCGGCTATTTCTAAAATAATTGAAAAAAAGATAAATGTGGGTGTTCACGAACATGCAGGCATTGCAAGATTGATAAACCACCAAAAACCATTAGTGAAAATCGTCTAAAAAAAGGAAAAAGAAGTAGATGTGTGTGCTGTTGTTGAAACCAGCGCACCTCGTTGCTGAACAAGTCGGTATGAGCGATATAAGTGTTCGGAATATTTTGAAAAGGAATGGTTATCGATTTTTTTAGGTTCAAACAAACCACGAAATTTTTCCACAGGACCATATCAAAAGAATGGAATTTTGCGAAACTATGATGGAAAAAGTAAATGAAAATAGTTCATTCCTTAACAATGTCTTATTCACTAATGAGTCATTGTTTTCCTTGAACAGATATTGCTCTAGGAAGAATAAGCATCCGCGTATCTAGTATTCCCAAAAACTTAATGTTTGGACAGGAATACTGAGGAATTACATCATAGGGTCATTTTTTTTTATCGATGGAAACCTAAACGCTGCCAAATAGCTTGAACTTTCAGAGAATCAAATTATTCCGACAGTTAGACAGCTACCAATTAATTTGGATGATGTCTGGTTTCAACAGTGTGGATAGCTCAGTAGGTGAGTATCGGACTCGTGACCGGGGTCCGGGTTCGAATCCTGTTCAGGTGGAAAAGAAATTTATCAGTTGGACGGGTTTCTGCCACCATTTCACTGTTGGATCAAAATTAACAGTGTTGTGACCTAACGTGGCGCAAGATCGCAGTAACAAAGCCTACACAGAACACAACTGAACTCCTAACTCGTATAAGCTGAAAAAGCTTCTGAGGGATCTTCACAGAAGATCTAGGAGTATCAGGATAATAATAATAATAGGTCCAAGTCACAACGCAAGAGTAGTCAAATAACGCCTTTTTCAGACAGTGTCATTTCTACAAATGGTCCCCCAGATCACCAGATTTATCTCCCAATGATTGTTTTTTAAATATCTGAAAAATTCGGTATGTGGGCATGAGCGACGAATATTAATGAATTAAGTTTCAAAATAATCCAACTTTGTGCCCAAATAGTAAGTATGCTGAATCTGCTTGGATATATGAGATTGTCTCTTTATAATAGATTTGGATACTGTTTGGCTCAACAAGATGTATTATTTGAACATTAAATTTAAATTTGTCGACCTTCGATTTCGCATTTTTGAGAATTCGTTTTTGTTTTCGAATTTCTTAATTTCGTAGAATTTATTTTATTTTCAAGCCAGTTATGGCGAAAAAGAACCTAAGTACTCATTTTCACAGAGAAAATTATTTGTGTCATTAATCGAGGTGAATGAATTCCTCGAATACAATGGAATGAGATTGTCGTATTTATTTTCAACCGTTGTCCACGTTTCCCACGTTTGAAGTGCGAATGATTTTGTTTGCTGATCTGAAAGCAGTGGAGAGCCTCGTTTCGATTAAAGTTTCTCTCCACCAGTAACTACCATTCAGAGAGAACAATCGTTTATTCCTCATCGCATCCCGCTGATGTTTTGATTCTTCCATTGCTCCACTGGACCGATGTTGTTTATAGATTAACATTAAATTTCTTATGTTTCCGACCTGTATATGTGTATTATTCAATGGAAGTGTACACTGCAATCCTTTAACGTAGTCAAAACACTGCTATATTACACACGGAAGAAAAATGAACCTTAATTGAAGGTACAAATTGTAGAAGTACAAGATTTAACACTCGTGCAAAAACGCCTTCAGTAAGCTGGGAAACCAGGTGAAATCTATGCACACTGGGTATTCCAATAAATTTAAAGAAGGCTTGTCAACACGCTATATACCATTTTGGATAAAATCGAACACCAGAAAATGAAATCACTTTTTCTTGACTTCAGAAATTATTAAAATTAGATAAACACATATGGATGTTAATATTTTTTCATTCAGTCTAATAAACGAAAAAACCTCTTTTGGGAGTAAAACCGCATGTATAATTAAGTTCCTTTTTCATTATCACTCGTACATTTTCTCAACGTCCATTATCGAAATCATTACAAGATACCCGTAGATGGTGGCAGAATTGTAAACAATGGAATATTAAATTCCCCCTGGCTGCCTCGCTTTCTGAAATCCTTCATTCTAATCCGTCCCACTTGCGAAAAATGGAAAAACCGAAAACATCTTTTCCTTTATGCCTTTTTCATATTAAAAATTTAATTATTTCTCTGGAAGTTTCCTCCCTCCGGTATTGCAGTCTTTTTTTAGGCAGAAATGCGTTAATTCCATTCAGAACCAAAATAAACTTCGCGTTCCATCTGAACCATTTCTAGTGGTCGAATTATGAAATTTACTTAAACAAAAGGATGTTGACGATAAGGAAAACCAACACTGGAGATGTAAATTGAGTCGTCCAAGGATGAATTTCTGGATTCATCAACCGAAGAGGGAAAACGAGTTAAAGAAAAATTTTCATTTGTTTTCATTTTGTTTTTCTAAAAAAAAAAGAGGCCACGGAGTTCCATCAAGAAAATATTTGAGATGCAACCAATACATTTTAAATATTAGGTCATTATTCAATTATCTACCGTGTTTGAAAGCTGGGTCCTTTTGAGTTTGTTTAATAATTGACATTTTGCGATTTGCGCTTGAAAAAACTGGAAAATGTTGAAAACTTATTTCCAAACAGGTGAATCTTCTATCCAAACTGTAAGAAATTCACATGGATAATTCAATAGAAATGAAATGCCCTCACGGCAATTTGTGAATCAATTCGTTCGTGAAAAGTGGATCGTTATTTGATACAACAACCTGTCCATATTTTCGTCAAGTGAACACACCTAAAAACATTACAGTTGTAGACCAGAACATAGCTGAACATATGGCTGAATTTTATAAAATGACCTCAGTATGAAAGCTTACAAAGTTCAACTGGTGCAAGTAGTGAAGACTCGTGAACATTCCATGCGTTTCCACTTCGCTCAATGGACTAATAATGATTGCACGGCCGGAGATGAGTATTTTCCCAGAAAATTCATCATTAGCGATGAAGCTCATTTTCACTTCGGTTGACCATTTTTGTGGGGATACGCTAAGGATTAGTGTTACGCTAACTATCCGTCAGTTGATACCTTCAAACACGAAATCGAAGTTTCCATTTATGAGATTGATCCCCAAACAATCGACAATGCACTGAAAAATTGGGTTCATCAGATGGGGTACAGTTGCCAGTCCTGATATATTATTTGAATGATAGTGTATTTCATTCGTAAATTTTAAGGTTCAACCTTTCTATTCAACTTATAACTTTAAAAAAATATTCATTAACTTTTCATTACTTGCCGATCAAAAATTCAAATTTCAAATATCCCACCCCTTATATTCAGAAAATGATTCGAAGTGTTGACATGATAACGAACTGTTTATTCAGTTTATTATTCATTCAAAGTTTTTCACCATGATGCTCTACGATTAGTAATTCAAAAATTTTCAATTTCCTTCTTGCTAATAAATAAAAACGGTGAAAAAGTGAAGAGGAAATAAACCTTCGTGTAGAATTTCCATCGTTCAATACAGTGCCATTCAATTCTTAAATTTTGGTTATATCTGATATGGCGTTAATCGCAATTTTACATCACCAAGTCAAAAGTTTGAAAATTATACATGAGTTGCTATGTTTCTGCTCTGATACACAGATTTAGTCACAAACACAAAACGAATATTTTAATAATTAATAATTTGTTGGAGAGTACAAATTTTCAAAAGATAGTTGTAAAAATTTTCTGTCCTTTGGTTCAAAAGTTACAGTTGTTTTAATACATAATTTTTGGTATTTTCAAACCAATAGAAAAATAATTCTTGTGTATAAAACATTGCTTTTTGATCGGGAAAAACTTAGAAACACAAGATTGGATTGATAAGTGTTATCTTAACTTTACACCAGGAAAATCGGCAATTATCAACTGTTTTGCTGAATTTAAAGGTGGTTGGATATACACTGATAATGCACCACGCTCTGGTTGTTCAAAAGAGGTGATTACAGGGGAAAACATCAACAAAATCACTTTGGCAAGCTTAAGTGAATATCAGGAGACAACTAAGACTCAAAAGCTATCAAAGGAAGATGTAGTCTGTATTTTGCATAAAAATTCGTCCATGAGAATGTTGTTTTAACAATAGGAACCAAAAACAACAACTAGTCATTAATTTCGAGCGCTGTTTGGGGCTGTTCAAGTGGAATAAGCAGGATTTTTCGCACCAATATGTGAAATATTGTGTCATATATCGTTACACGAATTGCTTCTGCACCCATCATATTCTGCAGATTTAGCACTCGGTGATTTTTATCCGTTCATAGACTTCAGGAGAGACGCTCGGCGGAAGGAGATTTGGCTCAAAATAAACGCCTATTTTGAGTTCCGATCTCTTACATGCCAAGATGAAAGAATTTATGAAATACTCTTATTCATAGTCATTAAAGGCCTTTGTTTTATGAATGAATACGATTATTTGATATGCTAACCAATAATTAATGGGTACGTTCGTGAAACATTCGCGAATTACTTATTAATTAATTGATCATAATCAGCGCAAATATTTCTCTGAACAAACTATTTCTCGGCTTCAATTATGTGATTAAAATTAAGGAAAATTTAGAAACCATTTATTATATTACCACACAACTCAAATCGATTACATCTACTCTACAGTATGCCATAATTTAAAATTTTATGTCGCATGTTCATGTGAAGCCGCTTTCAAATTATCGATTTTCCGCTCATTTTTGATTTAAACCCATGACCATATTTGGATTCCTTTCCTCTTGGCGTTTGACAGAGGTGAACTTCATTGTCCCTTTTATTGTGTACTCTTTAAGAATCTGAACGCATAAATGATGACGTTTACTTTTTATGTCCGAATAAAATAGAAAAAGGAAATTTTGAATTTTATTATATATTTAAACTATACAGGATGTTCCTGATTTGCAAGTACAAACAAAGAGGGGTAGCTACCTGGATGATAACGAATAAAAATCTTATAAACATGGGTCCGCAAACACTTCGTTTTCGGGATTGAGTTTTAATTATTTCAAAATTTTTCCTCATAGCATCTACACTTCTCGAGATATTCAGCTTAAATCTGGCAAAAATATTACGCTCTGAGGTTTATATTATAAGAGATGTCAGTTGCCTATTGAAATCTACTGGGTGCTTTTATTTCATGAGCAATGTTCCATTTTTTCCTCCCAGTACCTTCAAGTATCTGAAGAATTAAAAAATACGGAAAAGAAACTTTGTCTTATTTAGAATATTTTTGAAGGCTACCGTTTTCGAGAAAAAATATATAAATGAAAATCAAATAACAAAACGGGGGATTTTTACTTGCCAGTAGGTTTTTCAATATCTTAAATATCAAACAGAGTATTCTGCTCGTCACAAATTTTGATTTCATGAAGTTTCTTGAGAACTTTTAAAAATTAAATTGAGTTAATGCCTTAGGAACACTCCATTTTTCAGTAGATATAGAATTAACACTAATAACACAGCATCAAAAGCAGATAATACAGAAGAAATATAGAATATTGATCAAACTTACTCAACAATCAATTTAGTGGAGACAGCACCGTTTCATAGAGGCATTATAAACTTAGGAATACTTCGAAGCTCTTCAAAAATATGTTTTCATAATGCCGGTATGAAACCATCAAGGTTTTTTCGAGTAAGTTCAATCAATATTCTATGTTTCCTTCGAATTCTTTTGTCTCCCTTTGATGCTGTGTAATGCTAATTCTATATGTCTATTTACTGAGAAAGAAACAGTGTTTCTAAGACATTTATTCAATTTAACAGAAAGTTTTAACAGAATTACTCTGATATTTAAGACATTGAAATTTTATATAATGTAAAAAATCTTCTTTTTCATTATTTTATTCTATATATATAATAAAATGAGAAAGGTTTCTAAGGTATTTATTTAATCTAATTTTGAAAAGTTTTAAAGAAATTTTCTACAATTAAAATTCATAGCGAGATATAACATAATTACTCTATATGATATTTGGGAAATATTCTCTAAGTCGTCATGAAAGTTAAAATTTTCAGAACAATTGAGTGAGCTGTGGCATATTTGGATACATTCATAGTTCTTCCATTAATTACTGAAATATTTAACGGAACGGTATTGATTAGAATAAAATGTTTATAAGCAAGTGCCAGAAAAAGCAAGAAATATTTACAGGATAAATTGTAAAAATTATTTTCGACTGTAATTTATATAGAAACAGGAAGGAGATATAAAATTTTTCGAACAATTTACAACAAGTCAAAATGATATATACAAAAGGATTGTTAATTTTCAGCAACATTGTGCGTGTTTCTTGTTAGTGAAAAAAAAAACGTGAACAATGCGTTCGTTAAGTGCTACGAATTGATATATATATATATATATATATTTTGTTATATTATTTCTCAAATTGTACTGGTTCAACACAATTAGTTCAACCTACCTGAACTCCTATGCAAATAAAGTTTCGCCAATAATACTTAATAAAAGGAATTCGATACTTGGGTGATTTATTTCATATGTGTGTTCTGAAACTGCAATATTTCGTTATTTATCGGTTGTTATATTCGTTCATGACTGGGCACAAAGCTCATTAGAAATGATAAATAGATGAATAAATCTTGTTTTTCCGATAATACAACTTTTTCTTAAAGAAAATATTGATTTTTCAATAATTTATGTGTATAAGATTGTAAATGTTGAGAGAAATAAACTGATTCATTTATGACAAAATAATTTTTCATAGTTAGACAATTTTGATATTAAGAGCAAATGTCATTTAAATATTATTCTGCAGTTTTTTTCTATTCAATCAATTAATAGTAATGGTAATGATATTGATTTCTTGCCTTTCTCTTGACGAAACATTTTTAAATTAAGAAAGGAAATAAAACCAACTTGGCTTAAGGTTCACTATTTATTTGATGTCTGTTGACATATATGTTTCGGGTTTTTAGCCCATTTTCAAAACTGAAGAGAACAGAACTTAAAATTCTATTTATAATGGTAGGGTAGATCATTACAATAGGGTACAATTTTGAGCAGTGTTAAAGTATGGTGTTAGTTCGGTCCTAATCGTTTACAGATAAGAGCAATGGTAATAAATTAAATTGAAGTTGTTCATCTGTGATTGGTAGCTTCTTACCATGTGCTGAACAAATTTCCAAACTATCTAAAAGGTCGATTATTCTGCTGAAATCTATGAAATTGTTGTCATTTATACAATGTTCCGAAAAACCATCTGGTTTTGAAAAATAGTTTTTAATATTTTCCAGAATTGTTCAAGCGTCAATCTACGCATTTCGTTAATGTCAAATATGAAAGTAACTTTATGTCGAAACACAAATAACAGAAGTGTTGCTAGATTCGAAATAACCACAACTTCAAAATGGAAATTCTAGATAGCCCACCCTTTATTATGTTTGAGACTTTAGAGATTGGATATCAACTAATTTTAGAGATTACAAATCCATGAAATTTGTTACTGAACTTACAACACTTTGTATGTATCGGATGTTTAAAATAAAATAGAAAAAGGCTTTTCACTTGATAGAAGAAATATAACAAAATTTGAATATCAAAACAGATTTAATCTGCTAGTCTTCTACAATTTTAATTTCAAAAAATTTTTTTTTATTCAAAAAACTTTTAGAATTAAATTAATGTCTAAAATAAGCACCGCTTACATTTAATAGACGTATATAATCAGAACTCAATATACAATGTCAAATGGAATGAATAAACCAACCAATATAAAAAAGGCAATTAAAATTAATAAAATTATTCGAATATTTAAATATATTAAATATTTCAAATAAATGATATTTTTTGAGAAATCCTCAAGTTGTGTTTTATGTTTTTGAAAAGGAATTGGTTTCATCATGGTAAGATCAGAAACAAAATTTTGTCTCCTTCAAATATTTATTTATTAATTTTAATTGCCTTTTTTATATTGATTGGTTTATTTATTTCATTTGACATGGTATATTGAGTTTTGATTATATACGTCTATTAAATATGAGCAGTGCTTATTGTAAGCATTAATTTAATTCTAAAAGTTTTTTGAATAAAATTTTTTGAAATTAAAATTGTAGAAGACTAACAGATTAAATCTGTTTTGATATTCAAACTTTATCGGGTGTTTTTTTAGAGTAATAGACTTTCGATAGGGATAACTGTGATTTGACTGTGAAAGACTCACGCCGCAACAACGTTTACAAATTGTTGACATTTATTTTCGAAATCAGTGTTCTATTTGCCAAACTTATAGAGCACTTCGTGAAATTTATGGTATACATAATCGTCCATCAGAACAGCTTAATCGTCGAACTATCGATAGATTTCGGACAACATTTTCTCTACTCGATGCAATAACAACAACAAGACAAAGAACTTTATGTAAAGAGAAAAATATCGCTGTTGTAAGTCATAGTGTTAATGATGATCCAGATTTGTCTATTCGTCGACGTTCACAACAAATTGGACTCCGTGTATCCACCTCATGAAAAATTTTGCGTAATGATCTTGGTCTACACCCATACAAGATCCAACTGGTTCAAGAACTAAAGCCACTTGACCATAATAAGCGTCGTTTGTTTGCTTATTTGGTCCTAGAACAGTTTGAAGTTGATCCACTCTTTTATCGTAAAATTGTGTTCAGTGATGAAGCTCATTTCTGGTTGAACGGCTATGTAAACAAGCAAATTTGACGTATATGAAATGAAAACAACCCTCAAGAAGTACGGCAGTTTCCATTACATCCTGAAAAATGCACTGTATGGTGTGCTTTACACGCTAGAGGCATCATCGCTCCATATTTCTTTAAAAACGTTACAGATCGATGATGAATGATTATTTGTTTGAAACTTTGAATGGTATCGACCAGAAGTGTTTTGGTTCCAACAAGATGGTGCTACACCTCATGCTGCTACCAAAACAATTGATTTATTGAAAGAAAGATTTGCCGATAACATTATTTCGAGAAATGGTCCAATTAATTGGCCTTCTAGATCATACGACATAACTCCACTAAATTATGTTCTTCAGGGTTATGTCAAATCATTGGTTTATGCTGATGAACCAGAAACAATAGAAGCTTTGTTAGCTAACATAACTCGTGTTATTGATGAAATAAGGCCTGAATTACTCGAAAAAGTGGTCTAAAATTCATATGGTTGAATGTGGTTCCTCAGAGCTAGTCGTGGTAGACATATGCCGGAAATTATTTTTAAAACATAAAATTATCTTTCAAATAAGAAAAAATTGGCTTCAATTTTAATTTGAATGTGTTTTATTTCAATTTAAAGTTGTATCACTCTAAAAAACACCCAAGACTTCAAAAAGTTATCTGGGAAAATTTCCGGGAGTTTCAAAATGACGCTTCTCTATTTCATGAGTTGATTATTCGAATTAAATATACCATATATTACTATATTGTGATATATGGTTAGACCGCATTCATCCCATTAGCCGGTTAAAAAATAATGCATAAATAATGAATTCTTTTCATTTCGCAAGATCCGCAATTTTCCATCATCCTCATTCTCATTCAATAAAATTCAACCATCCAAAACGCTCCACAAAGTACGAGCGAATCCAATTCAAAGTCTTTGCATCCATTTGTAAGTATTTAAATATTTATGCCCCCCATTTGCAACTTTCTCCTTCTTCGTTTCTTCACCGAGTGAGACATCAGGGGTTTCCATTCAACTTGAAAGCCGAGTCTTAACTATACGGCTCGCGGAAAACGTACAGTATTAATTATAAGATCTACCCAAATTTTTCCAGTAATTACTGGAGCGGCAGGACCTTAAAAGCCCCTGTAAATGAATCAGATCTGACGAGAATTCGGACTGGATAATTTTGGGGTGTCTTAGTCGTGAAAATTAAAGTTTGGAAGAGGTTCGGAGGAACGATTGGATTGGAAATGATCTATTAAGTGTGAAACTACGGATAGGAGGAGCTTAAGATGAAAAAACGGTTATTTTCCAAGTGATTGTCATTCGCAGAGACGTAAAGGGAGATTTCGAGAATTCTTTAGGCTTGGGTTCTGTGATAATTAGTCTGGTAGTTTTTTATACTTCTTATACTTCGAAATTTTGTCATTAGCAATAATGAGAAGCAAATTTGTCCAGTAATTTTGCAACGAAAATTTGTTTCTATCAAGTAATTAATTATCAGAGAAACGTCCATATCTGAACTCGTCAGTAAGGAGTACATATCTCGCCAGTGTACCCATTCCATTGCCTACTCTAATCTTTGACCCTTGTGTTCGCGAGGGAGTGAAACTATTCTTCATCATCTCAATTGACTTCCTGAAGATGTCTTCTGACGGAGCTTAGAGAAACTGAAGTACCTGTGGCATCTTGGAGACGTTAACTTGCCATGCTTCAAGTACTGAGAGGCTATCTCCTCACCAAAAGAGTTAAAAGACGTTCTTCTACTGGCGTTTCAGCACTTGGTTTACCACTTGTGCCCTTGACGAAAATTTCTACTGACAAAGTATCGTGCCAGTTAACATGATATCACACTTTAACTAACATTGAAGAAGTTGACCACTTGTACCTGTGTTTCACTAGTTTGGAGCATCTCATTAATTCTGATGGCATCGCTCTCGAACAAAACTTGATTTGGCATAATGAAAATTCGATTTGCAATTAGGCAGAACCATTTGATCTTATTGAAAACGAAATATAGATTGGTTTACCATGAAAAAGCAAAAATAACAATGCCCACGAGAACTCTACGGTCTAATTAAAAGTCACAAAGAAGATTTTCGCCCAGTTGTTTCCTTCATTAGTAGCCCTACATATAAAATATTATTATATTAAATGGGATTTCTTCAAAAGACTTAGTAACTTCACTCCGAAATACACAATAAAAAATTCCATAGCAACGAAAAATTCCATAACAACGAAATTGAAAAATTATACTTTACCAAGTACTCCTGGACGTAGACAATATGTTTCCAAATATACCGAGAAATGATAGCAATTGATTTAGCTTCAGAAATTCTTGAAAAATCACATGTAAATCCCGTGATATGCAGTGATTCATCACTCTTTTAGAACAACGTCTGCTAAAAAATTATTTTCAATTCAATAATAAAATATACGAACAATTGAACGGCCTAGCTATGGGCTCACCACTGGGTCCACTCCTTGCAGATATATTTATGTTCGAAATAGAAAATGAAATCTTCAATTCAAAATTACCCGTGAATATTCATTTCTGGTACACATACGTAGACGACATACTCACGTGTATTTCCGGAACATCCAGACAACTGAGTCAATTTTTGAATTTTTCAAATAATATTCATCCAAAAATTAAATTCAAATTAGAAAGAGAATCAAACAATAGAATTAATTACATTTATATATTATACGTCTCAGAATTTAACGTGCTCCGAAAACCCACATCCACCGATATATGTATTCCTATTGACTCCAATCACTCATATTCACAAAAATGTCAGCATATTAATCGATGATCCATAGAGCTTTCGCATTACCCTTATCAAAAAATAACCTCGAAGCTGAAGTCCAAACTAAAAAACAACCCCTATATAGGAGATTATTTAATTCGACAGAAACACTCTAAAATAGCTATAAACCAAATTTATCCCATCATAAAAACTAACAAAAACAAAAAATTCATTTCTTTATCGTACTTCGGTAGCATAAGTCAAAAAGAGGCCAATAGTTTTTCAAAATTAGACGTTAATATGGCTTTCAAAACACAAATTCAAAACAAATTATTATTCCTATTCTTTAACTCAAAGGACCCAACTCCAAACATACACAAATTGGGAGTTGATGGGTTATTTTGTTCGACGTGCAGTAATAAATATAAAAGACAGACGAGATGTTCCTTCAAGACTAGGTTCAACGAACATTAATGAATTTCATGAAAAATAAACAAACTTCTACTTTTTCCACTCATTGTTTAGAAAACGGCTATCCTTTTCCGACAATAGATAATCTTAAAATTTTACAAGTAGAATTAATAGGAAAGAAATTTCATTATCTGGAATCTGTTGAAATTTTCAGATTAGTTTACAATAAAAATAATGGAAACATAATGAATGACCATACGGATCTATATAAATCCAAAATATTTGAGATATTTAAATAAGTAACATCCGTTTACCAATAATCTTTGGTGTTCCGACATTCTAATAGTTGTTATCCTGTATTTTTCAATCTGTTATTTTTACCTCTTCTACCTCTGTATATATGCATGAATACCCTGTCCTGCTTCAGTTGTCTGAAGATGGGATAATTAATTCCAGAAACTCAAGTCACAATTATATTTGTAAAATATAAATTTATTGTTAGTAAAACGTAGTCATTTCTACAACTTGTTTTAACAATGATTCTTCTTACGCTCTTTGTTCCTCAGAGAAATTCAGATTATAGAGAATGATTTGTTAGAGCTGGAAACTTTGAATATTGAATAATGACCCTGGTCTTTATTTTATATTTCTTTTGATTCTTGATTAGTTAATTTACAACACGTGATGATAATATATATGTCTATAGATTGATACAGTGTATCTGGGACATGTTTTTTTTAAATTTGATTCTAAATTTTTTCATGAGATTTATTTAGATTTAAACTTGTAATAAGTTTATTTTGTAACAGTAGGAGAAAATAAACATTTTATTTGGTTTAATTTGCTGCTAAGACTTTATGAGTTTCCCTTGTACATCAAAATCGTGAAATATTTCAAACACTTCATTATTTTTTAGTTATGAAATTTGATGGAAATTCACAAATGAAAACAAGGAATGTCAAACGTACAGTTCTCACCGAAGATATGGAGAGAATTTCGGGAATTTATTATTATTTGAAGTCCATTAACAGATATTTCAGTGGATATAAGAAAAACAAATGTTAACTTCCGCTATTTAGCGGAAGTTAACATTTGTTTTTCTTATATTGAAGATGAATTTCCGTCAAGCAAAGACCGAGAGAATCAAAAATATTTCAGTGGAATTTTGTCATAAGGAATAACTTTTCATCAACTTGTGCATTTTTTCCAGAGAATTTTTGAAGAGCGCATTTCCGAACTGGAAGCTTCATTAGAAGTTGCTAGAAAGCACGAACAGAGGGATAGACTGATTATAAATAAATTGCAGAAACAAATAGCTAAGGTGAGTGGACTCTTGAAAATTTACTGAAACTGAAATGAAAATATTCCGTTTCTTATTGACAGAAAAAATGGTTATATGTCCTTTGAGACTTAAAAACGGTTGGTAGTATTCTTAATTCCTACAATGAACCCGGCGCTTTCGCCATTTTGCGCAACAAGTAGATTCTTTCATAATAAAGGATTGTTAGAGGAAAAATTATAATTAGTTATTGAAATCGGAATTATGTGGATTTACTTCGAAAGTCAGGATTTAAGTCTTAGTATTATTTTCTATAATTAATTTAGAAGTATTTCTATCAACTATTGACTCACATTAAAAATGATTTTTAAATTATGAAATAAATTTATATAGAAACTGAATATCCACAATATATTCCTCAATTATTTATTATTTTTGAAATTCTGGTTATTTTTCTTGTGATGGGACATTATTTGGGGTGAATAATTTTTGTTATGTTTTTCTGTGCTCCGAGTACAAATGTTTATAGGTTAAACGTAACAATACGTTGATCATTTCTGTTTTATTTTGGTTACTTTAAAGCTTACTTCGAGTTGATTCGTTCCAGGTGTTATCTTATTCGGTGAGTTGAATTGTGTTCTTGTGATATATTCGAATATTAATTCAATACATTTCTGAAGAGGTCTAGAGACCGAATAGCTATCAAATGTTGGAACTCTCGTTCAATTATTTTTACTTGATCCTTTATTTTGAGAATTTCAGGTAATTTTGGAATAGTGGATTTTCTTGTATTTATATGTTAATATACATACTCATATAGTTTTTGTTGATACATTTGTATTGATACTTTAATGTCGGGACGTAGAAAGGTTTTTTCGGGACATCGAAAAATATTTGATATTGATTATATATAAGGATATCATTTTAATAGTTTCTGTATATAGTTTCAATATATATTATAGATGTTAGAATATATAATTCTGAATTTAAAGTCAGTTAAGTTTGCTTCTATCAGGTATTGACTCACATTCAAATCAAATTTGTTTTATGTGACTACCGAGTTGACGCGTATTTCAAATAATACGCTTTTATTGAAATGCGTTCACAAATGAATTAATTCGGCTGATAATCTTCACAAATATGATTAATAAGGAGTATGAGCTGTGTATGAGCATACAGATGTATGTTGCATGGTCCCGATTCGAAGAACTTTCTGTTACTATAGCTCACACTAATCATATTTGGAAATTAAAATCAGCCGAATTGATTCGTTTGAATAAAAATGGCAATTATGGGTATCGCGGCGTAATTGGATATGATTTGAGCATAAGGAGTGTTTTCAGCGTTTGTAACATCAGAAAAAATCGGGAATACAGTTCTTTATTTGAATTCGCTCACAAGGGTATGTCGTGCATGTTTATTTGAGTGCATTAGGTGGCGCAAGTGTTTGATAAAACATTCCTATGCAGGTGAATATAGATGCGTGACTAACTTGTATTCTAAAGACATAAAAATGCACTGATGATTGAAGTCAATAAGTTTCGAAACATATGCATGTCTGCTGCTCATGTCACAGCGTTCAACGAAACGACTTCGAGCCTATTTGAGTTTTGAACTGTTATATAGATGTATGTTATACTGTCCGAATTGGGAGAACTTTCTGTTACCATAGCTCGAACTTCCTATTGATCATATTTGAAATACGTTTTATTGTCGAAAGTTTATTGCCTTACATATGCTCAGAACTATTCAAAATATGTCACTGTTAATAAGCCTGCAGCCTCCCTATTCAACCCCGATACTGCTAAATGTCGCGGAAAAACTTCCGGAAAGTCGATGAATATTTATAAAACTATTCCCTCGCCCCATGTCGAAGCGCTACGCCGTGAAATGGTGGCCATGAACCGAGAACTTTAGTGATATTCCACGAATCAATAGGAGCATAGAAAAGAAATGCCATGCATTACCCCAAAGCCGTATATTACAGTCGTGAAGAGAGCTTCAAATCCGAGTGCGGTTTCACCAGCTTGATGGACATTAAATCCTTTTTCTTATTCGACCGTTCCTCTGCGCTGCAATCTCCTAAATAGATAAGACCGTAAAATGGATGGATATGCGGTTGTTCCGGGGTAAACAACTATATTCTGTTGTGTCCCGTATATTTTAGGATCATAAAAATGAGAGGCGGAGTTTGATGAAATTCGGGGGATATATGATTGTGTCGCCTGTCGTAAAAGTTTATTTTTTCGTGGAATGTAGGGCAGCGATCCATCTCTTTGGCTATTGACGAATCAGATAGAGAATACTGGTGTTTAGGGAACTGTAGAATTCAGTACAGTTTCCTGGTTATTATACCATAATGATCAGGGTTGAGAAAATTTTATATTTATTTAAAGCATTGGATGGGTGTATTGCGTTACTTTGTTAATTCCAAATGGATCAAAAACAGTTAAATTTGATTTCTATTACTTTTTTATTGAAAAGATATACAGCTGTGACGGCTTGTAGGTAAAAAAAGTGGGTGTTCAGATATCCCATGGATTTCCTACAGGGTGTCCCAACGAAAATTTGACCACCCCCCAGAAATCAGAAACGAAGAATTTTCGAAGATTTAAAAAACAGGTCAACTTCTGTTTTGAGAGGGACGAATTTCCACCATGAGTTTGATGTTTAGAAAACAGAAAAAACTATTCAACTAAAACATATCCTACATCTCCTCCCTATTAAAAAAATGTTGGGGGTCGTTGCCATCCTCAGGTGATTTTTTCGGAACATTGTCGTCATGGAAATTCCTTCACCCTTATACAAAACTTGAAAATTATTTTTGGATTTTTCAAAACTCGTAGGTTTTTGAATTTGAGCGGTTGATCTGTATGTTCAACATAACCTTTTGACGTTAAGTTCAATATTACATTATTTTGTGAATAATGAACAGAATTTGAAAATAAAATAAGAAGGAACGGTTTTTTACTTGATAGAAGGATTATTACAAAATTTGAATATCAAAACAGATTTAATCTGTTGTCTTCTAAAATTTTAATTTCAAAAAATTCTTCGAAGAAACTTTAAGAATTAAATTAATGTCTTTATAAGCACTGCTCATATTTAATAGACGTATAAAGTCAAAATTCATCATACAATATCAAATGGAATTAAGAAAAACCAACGAATATAAATTGTCAATTGAAATTAAAATATAAATAAGCAAAAAAAAACAAAAAATGTTTGCTGATTTATATTTTAATTTCAATTGACAGTTTATATTCGTTGGTTTTTCTTAATTCCATTTGATATTGTATGATGAATTTTGACTTTATACGTCTATTAAATATGAGCAGTGCTTATAAAGACATTAATTTAATTCTTAAAGTTTCTTCAAAGAATTTTTTGAAATTAAAATTGTAGAAGACAACAGATTAAATCTGTTTTGATATTCAGAATTTGAAAATTTTAACTGGATTGTGTACAGAACATAGATAAGTTCCAAACTAACCAACACTCGACATCTCTTCCCTATAAAAAAAATGTTGGGGTTGATGCTACCTTCATGGGAGTGGTTGTTTCGGGACAAACTCATGATAGAAATTATTCCCCCTCAAAACAGAAGTTGGTTAGTCAAATTTTCGTTGTGACACCCTGTATATAATTATCAACACGTATGTGCGGCAGTAAACCAGTAAATAATCACAAGAAAATATAAAACATTGCCCACGATTATTTAGCGAACATTATCCGCGACAGTCTGTTTCGATTGGATATTCATAAATATAAAATTATATTCTCAAGAAAGGCTCTACATAGAATTGAAAAAATTAAAAAGTTCTTTTTTTATTTTTCTTTGAAAAATACATATTCTTCAGAAAAAACATTTGAACTCTTACCTATTTTCTCATTATTCGGAAGTCATCTGAATGTTAAATAAAAATAAATCAATAAAGAATATATCATCATATCTTCATTCCACGAATACCCTGCTCTGAAACGAATCGAAAGAAACCTGTTCAACTAACTGAAGAGCATTTATAAAACTAAGCTCTTCCACAAAATCAAATCATAGATAGACCAAAAAATGTTTTGATAATTGGATTATTCGTTGGCGTCAGTGTATTGTATTATTCGTTGGCGTCAGTGTTCAGAGGAGGCCTACTTTGAAAGCCATACAATGAATTTTGATGAAAAATTCATATTTTTTGTTTAAATGACCGATTCCCGGTAACGTTCCTCGCGAAAAAATTTGACAAACCTGTCGAATACGAAATTCCGCTGTATCGCAATTGAAATTTTCTTTATCTTTTAGATTATACAACTTCTACATTTCTCGCACGCCATTCTCGACTAACCCCATAAAATACGGAATTTTTCTTAATATCAAGTCGGTGTTTTTCTTCGGAATTATTTATGAACGCATGTAGTCATTTAAAAAAACCTTTCCAACACCGGTATATATTATATTGAATGGTCACGCACGCCAGGTTCATTCTGGGTCTTCACGATTTTCTCTTCATTTCGAAATATACGAGCTCGCATTCCCCTGATTGGGTTATTGTCGTAAATTTGATGCTCTGTCAGCTCGAGAAAGTCTCAAAGTTATATTTAAAAAGTTGTACGGGGTTGTGCTTTATTTTCGAATTATTATCGTGACTTCTTGGCATAAGGTGTTCTTTCATGTTAATATAGGTCAGTTGTAAATTAATGGAATGATATCTTCGATGTTTCTTTTTTAATGCTCGTATGAATATTTTGTCGTGTTCATAAATCTCAGTTATATTCTCAGTGATATTAAAAGTATTACGCCCAGAAGGTATTATTTTTTTAAACCTGATTTTTTAGCCCTATAGCAGTCTTACATCATAAATGAAACGATAATATTTTCAAGGAATTTCATTAACATGTAGTACGAAACACATTCATAATTTAAAATAATAAGAAGATGTTATTTACTTGATAGAAGGAATATTACAGAATTTGAATATCAAAGCAGATTTCTCCTACAATTTTTATTTAAAAAAAAATTTCAAAAATTTTTTAGAATTAAATTAATGTATTATAAGCACAGCTTATATTTAATAGACGTATAAAATTAAAACTCAAAATAAAATATCAAATGGAATAAATAAGCCAACAAATATAAATTGTCAACTAAAATAAAAAATAAATATTTGAATGAGACAAAATAATGTTTCTGATCTCACAATTATGAAAACTAATTCATTTTCAAGAATACAAAACATACTTTTAGGAACCTTTCAGAAAATATAATTTATTTGAAATATTTAATATATTTAAATAAGTTACTTCAAAAATCCCTCAAAAACATGTATTATATCTTCAAAAAACAATTACAATTGCAATGAGATCTTCATCGGTCAAACTTCACATTTAAAAATTAAAATCAATCAACAACAAATACAACCTAACAACAACAAATACAACTTGCCAACAGATTTCTTGTTATCCTTGTTTGAACACCCGATTGATTTTAATTTTTAAATGTGACCGATGAAGGCCTTATCGGAATTCTAATTGTTTTTCGAAGATATATTACATGTTTTTGGGAGATTTTTGAAGTAACTTATTTAAATATTCAAATATATTAAATATTTCAAATAAATAATATTTTCTGAGAAGTTTTTATGTTTTGTATTTTTGAAAAGTTTATTTTTCATAATTGTAAGATCGGAAACAAAATTTTGTCTCATTCAAATATTTATTTTTTGATTTTGATTGACAATTTATATTTGTTGGGTTATTCATTCCATTTGATATTTTATTTTGAGTTTTGATTTTATAAGTCTATTAAATGCGTTCATAAGAAATTAATTTAATTCTAAAAATTTTTTTTTAATTTCTTTAAAATTAAAATTGTTGCAGACTAACAGATTAAATCTGTTTTGATATTCAAGCATCAATAATTTGTTTGGCGATACTCTAGCTGAATACACTTCTTCATACAATAGCGACAAAAAGAGATGGTCGATATTTGCTTTTTCTAAGGTAATTGAACTTATAATAATAATAAATTTATTGCAGTATCAATACAAAATATCCAAAAACTTGAAAAAACTTGATTAAAATGAATTGAAAAATACTGCAAAGAGACCTACGTCTGTAAAACTGTGATTACTGTAAGTACATATGGTAATAAGAATAAATTTTTTTGACTATATTGCCTAAAATTATGCAGGAATACTTTTGGATATACTCGAATGTATTTTGGATTTCCATCTTATTTGGTTATTTTTCCATATTTAAATCTATCTTGTTAAAATATTTTTGTTTGTTCCATTCTACTGAAATCAATATTTCATTTCGATCTTCGTTTTGTCGTTTTTTATGAATTGTAATTTTTTTTGAATTTCTCGAAACATTTCAATATATTCATTTTTTTGCTGTTCGAATGCCTCAATATTTTGCTGATTAAAGTAAAACAACTTAATAAAATAGAAAAAGGCATTTTACTTGATAGAAGAAATATAACAAAATTTGAATATCAAAACAGATTTAATCGGTTAGTCTTCTACAATTTTAATTTCAAAAAAATTTCCGCTAATTCATTTAATTTCACAACAAATGTGTCGTCATGACATGACTTCATCAGGCGAGTATGGTACTGACGAAGTCATATTGTCATGACGAAACAATTGTTGTGAAATTAAATAAATTAACCGAAATTAAGTTGTTTTACTTTAATCATCAAGATGTATTTCCGACAAGTAGAGACCGATACAATGAAACATTTGCCTCAATATTTTCCTCACAAGTTCCTATTTTATCATCAAATTCTTCGGATGTTTATAACTGACTGTTTTTGAATCTGAACCAATATGTGAAATCCATAAAAGTACTTTTACTTGCTTGGCAAGGACTTGTAGCTGGCCATCTAGATGAGGTGGTACAGTTATTTGTATGCGTTCTTAATAAACACATTTTTTTCTGATTTTTGGCCTAATAAAATGAAATTTCTCACAATTCTACAGAGCATGTATAACTCAGTGAAAGTTACAAGCAAAATCACTGAAATTAACTATTACTCAACATAGTATAAGTCAAATTAGTCACAGTGGCCCAGTGAATAAAATGCAGAAATATTCGTGTTAATTCTCACATACTATAAGAACTAATAATCCGAGAACTAATTCCCTGACTGAGCAAGTTTCGTAATAATCCTTGCATGTTAATATTGTAAGTTGTAATTGATAATCGGTAGATTATATTTCATTAGAGATTACTCTTCGATTTCCTATATATTGTATAACTTCAAAACACATAATGATAAGTTTTGAATAGATGGACGTTCTTCATTTGTTATTCGACTTTTGTCACAACTTATAAAAAATATCAATGGGAATTATAATAAAATAATGAAAAGAGGTTTTTTACTTGATTGAAGGATTATCACAAAATTTAAATATCAAAACAGATTTATTCTGTTAGCCTCCTACAAATCTTAATTTCAAACATTTTTTTTTATTTAGAAACTTTTAGAATTAATTTAATGTCTTATAAGCACTGCTTCAATTCCGTAGACATATCAAATAATAACATAAAATGGACTAAACAAAACCCAACGAAATAAAATTTATCTATTGAAATTACTAAATAAATACATCAAGGGGACAAAATTTGGTTTCTAATCTTATATTTATGAAAACCAAATTTTTCTTCAAAAATGCAAAACATAAACTTCTTCTAAAACTAACGTATTTCAAATATTCAATACATTTAAATGAGTTTAATTTCAAATTAACAATTTGGAATTAAATAAGATCGTCGTCAGTCCTAACTCACATTTAAAAAATAAAAACAATTAAAAAAATCTTACCAGACAGATCTCCTGGTGTCCTTGTTGAACAAATACTAAAATCAGAGAACTTTAAAAATCCTACATATTCTATGCTCGTCACAAAAATTACACAAATTTTAGTATATAGGAGGATACCACGAGATCTGTCTGGTAAGATATTTCTTGTTAATTGTTTTTATTTTTTAAATGTGAATTAGGAATGACGATGATCTCATTCAATTTCATAATATTTTTTGAGGATGTGCTACATGTTATGAGAGATGTTTTGAAGTAACTTATTTAAATATTAAAATGTATCGATGATATCTGAAATACGTTAGTTTTGGAAGAAGTTCTTAAGATTATGTTTTCATTTTGGAAGAAAAATTTGGTTTTCATAAATATAAGATTGGAAACAAAATTTTGTTTCCTCCAAGTATTCATTTAGTAACTTAATTGATAATTTATATTTAGTTGTTTTTTTTATTCCATTTGATATTATATCATGAGTGTTAATTTTATATGTCTACTAAATTCAAGCAGTGCTTCTAAGACATTAATTTAATTCTAAAAGTTCTTGAATTAGGAAAACATGTTTTTAAATTAAAATTTGTAGGAGGCTAATAGAATAAATCTGTTTTGATATTTAAATTTTCGAAATTATCACACCAATATGATTTTTCATTAGTTGTTATTCGAAATAAACATAAATTATACTGATATATGTATCTAATTTTTCCAGTTTAGCCAGAATTCATTCTTCAGTTTTAAAATAGTATATAAGTTATATTTTTTGAAAGTAATAGTTTTCTCAAACGATCGAACGAAAGAAACGATACAGTTAAATTCACAACGTTCCCAAAAATTTCAATCGCAACGAATATCTGAACGAATCGAGTTTTGTAAAAAAAAAGTTGGGAATGTACAATTTTTATTATTTCATCTAAACCTCAAGTTGGGATTGGGCCCCTTTGCAAGGCCTTTTTGTGGACCTTTTCTCAAACTTGCATTCGGTCCTAACGCCAAAGTTTTTCTACGAAAATTGCTTTGTTTAACACTTTCCGATGCTTCTGACTTTCTCCAAGTTTCTTCATTGTCTGCCATGCCCAAGTAATTCTCGACTATTGGAAGAATTATTTGTTGAGCTGAGTCTGAAGCATGTTCCATACTCGTACCTTCATCTACTTTTTCAATAGGAGGCAAGCTTTCGTACTCCTTTATATTAGTTTCTTTCGATTCATCAACTTTAATCGATTTATTTGTACTAGATACTTCTTCCTTTGTAACTGTCTCTGAAATATGAAAGTTCCATCAAATTTTATGATGGGTCTGAACCAGATTTTCTTGATGATAATATATAATAATTTTTTGATAAAATAATAAGAAGAGGTTTTTTAGTTGACACGAAGATAGTTACAAAATTTAAATATCAAAGCAGATTTATTCTGATAGCCCCCTACAAATTTTAATTTATAAAATTTTTCATTTAAACACATTTAGAATTAAATTAATGTCTTATAATCACTGCTTAAATTTAGTAGACATATAAAATCAAAACTCATTATATAATGTCAAATGGAATAAAAAACCTAACGAAGTATAAATTATCAATTAAAATTACTGAATAAATACTTGAAGGAGACAAAATTTTGTCTCTGATCTTATGTTTATGAAAATCAAATCTTTTTAAAAATGCAAAACATAATTTTAAGAACTTCTCCAAAACTAATTCATTTGATATATTCAGTATATATAAATAAGTTACTTCAAAAATCTCTCAAAACATGTAGTACATCGTCAAAAAATAATTGGAAATTAAATGAGATCTTCATCAGTCCTACTTCATATTTAAAAAATAAAATCTATTAAGAGAAAATATCTTGCCAGACAAACCTCGAGGTATCCTTGTTGAACAAACACTAAAATTAGAGAACTTCAAAAATCATACGTATTCTATGTTCATTACAAAAATCATACAAAGTTTGTAAGGTATTTTATGGCCTTAGTTGAAATCAATGATATTTATACATTCAAATTGTTTTTTGGGGATTTACTACATGTTTGAGTAATATTTGAAGTAACTTATTCAAATATTTAAATGTTTTACATATTTTAAATAAATTAGTATTGAAGACGTTCTTAAAATTATGTTTTGCATTTTTGAAAAAGATTTGATTTTCATAAAAATAAGATCAATATTTATTTAGTAATTTTAATTGATAATTCATATTTTGTTGGGTTTTTATTTATTCCATTTGATATTATATAATG
The DNA here is from genome assembly GCA_034642435.1 of Megalocaria dilatata. Taxonomy (NCBI): domain Eukaryota; kingdom Metazoa; phylum Arthropoda; class Insecta; order Coleoptera; family Coccinellidae; genus Megalocaria; species Megalocaria dilatata. The sequence goes on along the minus strand of CM067857.1, from coordinate 33,247,370 downwards.
AGTTTTGATTTTATATGTGTACTAAATTTGAGCAGTGCTCATAAGATATTAATTTAATTCTAAAAGTTTTTTAATAAACATTTTTTGAAGTTAAAATTTGTAGGAGGCTAACAGAATAAATCTGATTTGATATGCAAATTTTATAATTTTTTGAGTCTGAAATTGTTAACCAGACTTTATTGATAATAATGGACCGTATTTAAGAAATATTTTGGCATTATAAATATGTGTTATACTAAACACCAATGTTAGTTAGCAACATTTCTGCTGTTTCAAATATGGATATCATAACGCTTTAGCAACATATTCATATCTCTGTTGTGTGGCTCAGTTTTTATAGAATTGTAGCAGAGGTGTTGTATATTCACGATGAAAGATGTAATATTAATGTCTATGTTTTTGAAGATAGTAGGTATGATTGATAAGGAATATGAGCTTTGGTAAATGAATGTTCTTCAAATCGAGACAGTCCAACATACATCTGTATAACAATTCTACCATATCTTATATTCCTCATTAATTAGATTTGGTTTAGATTATCAGCCGAAATAATTCATTTGAATAAAATTATTCTAATTATGAGCACACGGCGTAACAGGATCTGGCTCGAGAACGAGGAAAGTTTTCTGCGTTTGTAACGTTAGAACAAAATCAGGAATAGAGTTCTTTGCTTGAATTGGCCCGCTAGGGTTTTTCGTGTATGTATTGCATGCAATATATGGCGCTAGTGTATGATAAATACATTGGTGTTTCCACGCAGAGCGAATATAGATGCGTGGCTGATTTGTATTCGTTGGATATTACAGAGCACTGATAAGTGAAGCCAATAAGCTTCGAAAAATGCTCATATCAGCTACTTCTATCACCATAGCTCATATTTCTTTATTATCATATAAGATTAGATTATCAACCGAATTAATTCATTTGAATAAGGATATGCTAACCACCTGCATCATTGATATGGTTGAACTCGTCCACATTCGGATAAAAATTGAATCTTTCTAATTCGATCTGAAAAGTTCTGTCTATACTGAACGGCAGGTTTATTCTCGGATCTTCCCAAGTGCTTCTTCTGTTGTTATGATCTATAAAAAAGATTCTTCCATGATCATCCATTATTGCTTCCCATCCTGGCGGCAAATCGGAGTAATTTTGCATTAAGTAACACTAAATATCATTGAAATTCTGACAGCTATCATCCCCAATATTACATGTAAACTTTCAGTGTGATTTGATACATGTTAAGAAGGCACCGAATATTCTGTAGCTACTAAAAAATTATCGATATATGATAAATACATTTATTTAATTTATAGGTTGTCTAAGGGACGCTGTTTCTGCTGGAAACATATTCTATGATATTTTGAACAAAAAAAAACAATGAGAAAAAATGGTGAAAAGCACTCACGTGATGTCAGGAGCTTTTCAGCGCTAGTTCATCACCTACGATCCTCACAAAACGATTTCATTTGTATTTTAATTATACGATCTTCACATAATTTTACATAAATATGCAAGTTGTTATTATTATTATTAATTTCAGATCGATTGAAAATACCGTTCCGAAAATATTGCAAAAAATATGAAAATTTTTCAAACGTGGATAATTAAGATATTCTTGAAATGATTTCCCCCTAAGCGAACTCTGCAGCTGCATTTAAACCCTCAACCTTTCCTGAAAATTTCACGACTCTGTTTCTGTTCGAAAGTTAGCTTGGTTACGACCTGCCGGACAAAATTTTTAGACATCGGATTCTTCATCAGTGAGTCCACTCCAGTCATTTAGGACTATTTTCAGCTCAAAATCGAAAACTATAAACATTTGGGCGAAACGATAGCATTAGGTTTCCTGGAACTAGCGCGGAAAAAGGGAAAGAATTAGATACAAGCCAAATGGACGTAATGCTGATTTCCGAAACTATCTAGCAATATGAAACTTAAACTACATATACATTCTGTCAAGAAAGTACCGGGAATTATGGATTTAAATCTGGCGGGGCAATGAGGCAGGTAAAAAATTTTTTTCTAGGTTGGTACCACTGTCCTTAATTACTATGCCAAGCTTGAGCGGGATCTGTCTACTAGTGTGTTTGCAAAAGCTGATTAAGTCAGTCGATGTCAGAGTGCGTGCCGATTTTTACTATGGATGATTACGTTGAGCAAAGAATTTGTTTAAAGTTTTGTGTTGCAAATGAATTTTCGTGTGCCGATGCATTGAAAATGTTGCAAAAGGCCTTTGGTGATAATGCTCTATCGAAAACTCGTGCATATCAGTGGTACAGAGCCTTCAAGGACGGTCGTGAAGTGGTCGTCCATCGACGGCTTCGATCGAAGATAACGTCGATAAAATTAAGGAAAGGGTGCTGGAAAACCGTCGTACCAGTTTGAGAGAGATAGCACATGATCTTAAGATATCCCACGAGTCCGCACGTACGATTTTGATTGATATTTTGGGCATGAGAAAGGTGGCCGCACGACTCGTACCGAAAGACCTGAATTTTCTTCAAAAACGTCATCGCGAACAGGTTGCTTCAGACATGCTGGACCGCTGTAATTCCGATTCTACATTCATGGAACGCATTATAACTGGTGATGAGACCTGGGTCTACGAGTACGATATGCCAACAAGCCAGCAATCATCGGAATGGGTGGCAAAAAATGAGCCTAAACCGAAAAAACCACGCCAAAGCCGCTCGAAAATGAAGGTGATGCTCATTGTTTTCTTCGATATCCGTGGCGTGGTGCCCTACGAATTCGTTCCAGAGGGTCAGACGGTAAACAAGGAGTATTATCTAGGCGTTATGAAACGTTTGCGTGAGCGTATCCGTAAGAAGCGGCCAAATTTGTGGGCGAACAACTCATGGATTTTGCATGACGATAACGCGCCTTCTCACCGAGCTACGATTGTGACTGACTTTCTCGCCAAAAACTCAACAAACGTGCTTCAGCAACCACCGTATTCGCCGGATTTGGCTCCCTGCGACTTTTTCTTCTCCCCAAAACTAAAATTGCCCCTTCGTGGCACCCGTTTTGAGTCGATTGAAGACATAAAACAAAATTCGGCGCGAGAGCTAAAGTCCATCCCGGAAAGCGCCTATAAAAAAATGTTTCGATAATTGGAAGTGCCGTTGGCATAGATGTATTGGAGCAAATGGAGCATATTTTGAAGGCGACCCAATAAATTTTGACGATTAGATGTAAAAATGTTGTTTTAATTGAAAATTCCCGGTACTTTCTTGACAGAGTAGTATATTTCACTATAGACCTACTATAACACATATTCGAATCGTAACGACAAATTTGCAGATGTCACTTATGGAATATAGTGTAAATTGAACGCAAATGAAATCTTTTATCTTTTCTTTCAGAAAAACACTCTTGAAGAAAATTTTATGGAGCATTTTTATATGCAGCCTTTTGGCAGAACCATTAAGTTTTCCATGAAGTTGCATGAAAAATATACACGCTGTTGAGCCCTGAAAAATTTAAGAAATTAAAACTCAGGCAAACTATAAAAAACGTTGGAAACTTGGATCACTCTTTATCTTGAATTTCTTCAAAGAACTGTATTACGTAAGAATACAAATATTGAAATTAACAATAAGTTCTCGAACAAAAGTACAATGTATGTTCCAACCACATAGGTTACACCATCTTCGTTTCAATCTTTCCAAATTTTTAAAACACAGTTTAGTTCACAATAAAAATATCAACAGTGAAATAAAGAACATTTTTAAGTATAGATATTCATAAATAAAAATTTTTCTTCATGAAATTTCAATTAACAAATTTGAAATTAGAAATTTTGGAAACATTCACTATCAGTGACTGAAAATTAATATTTTGTTTAGTAACCTAAAAACTTGAAAAAAGTAGCTTTACAACTAACTAACAATTTTCGGAAATAAAGAGAAGAAAAACATTGTAAAAAGGAAATACATATAACCATCAATTCACAGAAATACCGATAAAGAAAAATATGCGAAAAAAAGGATATAAATAAAACATATTGGGATCAACTATCAGAACTATCTCAATAAGTGAAAATATTCAACAGTGGGGATTTTAATATTTAATAATTCTTATAAAATTTCCAATGAATAGAGCTTATTGTTTTTCAGTATGTCAAACTTCACAATTATTTTAATTGTGTCATGTATTTGATGAAACAATTTCATATGTTCAATTTATTTTGTCATTAATGAAAGATTTTTTTATGATTGCAATAAAATATTTTGAATTAAATTAATAAGGAAAATTTTTGAAAAACAATTAATATAAATTTCACTATGAGAAAATCAAATGTTAACTTCCGCTATTTAAATTTATTATTATTTATTTAAATAGCGGAAGTTAACATTTGTTTTTCTTATATTGAAGATGAATTTCCGTCAAGTAAAGACCGAGAAAATCAAAAATATAAATTTCACAACGACAAGAAATCAGTAATTAAATCCATGGTACTTGCTTCAATGTCTCGGGTGTTTTTTTTTAGAGTGATAGAACTTCCAATAGTAATAACTGTGATTTGACAGAAGGTAGAAGCCATGTTGTTTTCACATTTCTGTTCAGTAAGCATTGACAAATTATCATGGAAAGACTTACGTCGCAACAAAGTTCACAAATGGTTGAAATTCATTTTCAAAATCAGTGTTCTATTCGCCAAACTTATATAGCACTTCGTGAAATTTATGGTTTACATAATCGTCCATCAGAGCCGCTTATTCGTCGAACTATCGATAGATTTCGGACAACATTTTCTCTACTCGATGCAACAACAACAACAACACAAAGAACTGTATGTACAGAAAAAAATATCGCTGCTGTAAGTCAAAGTATTAATGATGATCCAGATTTGTCTATTCGTCGACGTTCACAACAAGTTGGACGCTGTGCATCCACCACATGGAGAATTTTGCATAAAGATCTTGGTCTACACCCATACAAGATCCAACTGGTTCAAGAACTAAAGCCACTCGACCGTAACAAGCGTCGTTTGTTTGCTGATTGGGCTCTAGAACAGCTTGAAGTTGATCCACTTTTTTATCGTAAAAATGTGTTAAGTGATGAATTTCATTTCTGGTTGAACGGCTATGAGCAAGCAAAATTGTATATGGAGTGAAAAGAATCCTCAAGAAGTTCTGCAGGTTCCATTGCATCCTGAAAAATGCACTGTATGGTGTGTTTTACACGCTGCAGGCATCATCGGTCCATATTTCTTTAAAAACGATGCTGGAGCTAATGTTACAGTGAATGGTGCTCGTTACAGATCGATGATCAATGACTATTTGTTTCAAAATTTGAATAGTACCAGAAATGTTTTGTTTAAATATTTTAATATTAGCCTTCTACATATTTAATTCCAAAAAATTATATTTAATGATTATAACTTCTGAAAATAAATTAAAATAATGTCATATAAGTACCACTTATATCAATTGACATATAAAATAAACATTCATTGTAAGACATACGAATGGTATAACAAAATCCAATAAATAAAAATTATTAACCAAAATCCTATAAATTAAATATTTTGAATAGACAAAATTTTGTTTCTGCTGATCAATCTTATGAAAACCAATATCTTTCAAAAACATCTAACATAATCTTAAGAATTTCATCATAAAACTTTCTTACTTAGACTATTCAATATTATTGGATATCTAACTAAGGTACTTTATATAAAAAATTGAAGATATGTAAAACATTACTGAAAAACAAGTTTTAAGAAGGACTTTGCTTCGTCAGTATTCAAATAATTCATATTCAATAAATATAACATCAATCAACAACAAATATTTACTTACCCCTCAATCTACTAGAAAGACTTCTGCCGAACTGAAAAATCTTTAAATGTAGTGAGAACGGTTCACTATATATAAAAATATATCTGTGGTTTATTATCTAAAAGATTGAAAGACAATTTAACGGCCTCTGTTATAGCACAAGGACTATCTGTATAAATAATGTTAAGGAAACCAAATAATTATATATTATAAATAAAATAACATAAATAGAGATTAATTCTTGATAGAAGGTATATAAAATTATTTAAATATTTAAATAATTTTATATACCTTCTATCAAGAATTAACCTGTATTTTTGTTAAGAAATGTTTTGGTTCCAACAAGATGGTGCTACACCTCATGCTGTTACCGTAACAATTGATTTAGTGGAAGAAAGATTTGGCGATAACATTATTTCGAGAAAAGGTCCGATTAATTGGCCTCCAAGATCGAGCCATATAACTCCACTGGATTATTTTCTTTGGGGTTATGTCAAGTCATTGGTTTATGCTGATAAACCAGATACAATAGACGCTTTGGAAGTCCACATAACTCGTGTTATTGATTAAATAAGGCCTGAATTAATCGAAAAAGTGGTCCAAAATTGGTCTGGTCGAATGCGGTTCCTCAGAACTAGTCGTGGTGGACATATGCCGGAAATTAATTTTAAAACATAAATGTCATCAAATGATCTTTCAAATAAAGAGAAATTTGGCTTCAATATTAATTTAAATGTGTTTTATTTCAATTTAAAGTTCTATCACTCTAAAAAAAAAACCCGAAATATTTTGTTAGCGAAACACGAAGTTTATTACAAACAAGAATGACAGAACATGAAAATTGTTATATTCATGACAAACAGAATACAACAAAGAGTTAGTTAGGAACAGGACACTAAAATCCTAGGCAGAAATTAGAAACTTAAGAACTCAACGGATATAATAAAGAATAAATTGTTTTGAATGATGCCATATTTGAACATATATCCTCTTCTGAGCCTGCTACATGAATTCCCAAAACATTTTCGTAAAATCTCACAATTCAATTTTTCGTTGTTTATTTGGGAACATAATTTTTAATTGCATAATTAATACCAATAACGATATAATTGTCGTTCAAGTGAAAAATAGCAAAAATTAAAATATCTGTTATACTCAGTATGAATTTCTGTACAGTAGATTATCTTTTCCGTAGAGGTTCGTTAAAATTGTCGACGTGTCTGCCATACATTCTTTATCATGCCGGAGTTGTAGTCGGGCGATGCGGCAAACAAACGAATGATCATTTTTCGCGAGAGAAAAACACTGGAACATCGAAACGGTTGATGAATTTCCTACTAAATCGCTGCAATAACTCCCGACCATTTTTGGCATTAATCCTACACGTGTTCATTTTCATTTGGCATTCAATCCGACGTCTGTAGTTCATATTACGAGTTTCCGAGTCGTTCGTTAAGAATTACATCGGGAAATATTCCAGTCTGGTTGAATTTTCCGACCGACAATCGCTGAGTTTCCCGCTGCAGCGTCGAGTCTAGACCGTGTCTCTTTTCCCTGAAATTGCGGCTGGTTCTTAAAACGTTGTGATGGTTTGTTCCCTCGTATTTTTTTGTTCGTACGTCAGTTAATTAGTAGGACGTTGTTATTCTGCTCAGTGGAGTGACAAATGTCCGAGGAAAAATGATAATGCATGCAAAATAGCGTACTAGTTGATGCATGTTTGAAACATCCTATAAATACATTTTGTATTCGTCGAATTATGACACTGTATTACTTGATTACTCAAAATATTGGGTAGTTCGGAAAGTAATTTGGTTTGTTTTGGGAAAATGAAAGACAATTTCCGTATAATGAATGAAAATTTCATTAAATTATATAATGGCCACTCTGGTCGAACACCTTTTGCCATCTTTTTGGTAGTAGCATGATTCCACGCTCATAAAATGTTTGGTCTCTTCTGGAAAAAAACTGATCCATGTGATTTTTGGCCTCTTCATTTGAAGTAGAAGTTTTACAGTCCAAAAAATTTTGCAACGACTGGAACAAATAATAATCCAAAGGCGCCAGATCTGGAGAATATGGTGGGTATGGCAATGTATGCCATTCAAGCTGTAAAAGCTTTTGTCGAGTGAGCAAACTTGTATGAGGTCTCGCATTATATTTAAAGAATACTTCACCATTTCTGTTGATCAATTATGGCCTTTTCTGTTGAGTGCATCATTTAGTTTATCCAGATGATGACAGTAGACTTCCGAATTAATTGTTGTGTTATTCGGCAGAGCCATTCTGGCCTGAAACATTCGAAGATGTTCCTTGAACCAGCTTCGAACAAAGAGATGGCGAACATAGCGCTAGGTCTGGATAGGGCCAAACTAAGAACACTTGTCGAAATTATGACAGGTCACTGCAGACTGAAAGCGCATTTGCACAAAATCGGTCTGGCTGAAGACGATGAATGCAGGCTGTGTCTTGAGGACACTGACACAGCTATGCACATCAAGGTGCCCAGCAGTGAGTCGCATCAGATTCGAGGTCTTTGGTCAGGTTTTTTATAGTCCACTGCGAACTGAAAAATTACCCATGAACAAGATTATCTGTTTTATCCAAAAACTGGATCTTGTTGGAAAGATATAAATTAGGGGTGAACCACAATAGTCCGTGCGGACGCAGCAGCATGGTGGACAGACGCCTGCTCGCCATAAATAATAATAATAATAATCCGGTAAAAGCTAAAAAAAAAGATTTCTTTAAAATCCCACCAAATAGACAGCATAACCCGTTTTTGACCCCTTTTGCTCCATGATCTCTTGCGTTTGACATTGTTATATGGGGTGTTTTTTTAAAGTGATAGAACTTTCGATAGGGATAACTGTGATTTGACCGAAGGTAGAAGCCATGTTGTTTTGACATTTCTGTTCAGTAAGCATTGACAAATTATCATGGAAAGACTCACGCCGCAACAACGTTTACAAATTGTTGAAATTCATTTTCAAAATCAGTGTTCTATTCGCCTATTTCACTTCGTGAATTTTATGGTTTACATAATCGTCCATCAGAGCAGCTTATTCGTCGAACTATCGATAGATTTCAGACAACATTTTCTCTGCTCGATACAACTACAACAAGACAAAGAACTGTATGTACAGAAGAAAATATCGCTGCTGTAAGTCCTACCACCCATACAAGATCGAACTGGTTCAAGAACTAAAGCCACTTGACCATAAGAAGCGTCATGTGTTTGCTGATTGGGCCCTAGAACAGCTTGAAGTTGATCCACTTTTTTATCGTCAAATTGTGTTTAGTGATGAAGCTCATTTCTGGTTGAACGGCCATGTAAATTAGTAAAATTGCCGTATATGGAGTGAAAACAATACTCAAGAAGTTCTGCAGGTTCCATTGCATCTTGAAAAATGCACCGTATGGTGTGCTTTACACGCTGGAGACATCATCGGTCCATATTTCTTTAAAAACGATGCTGGAGCTAGTGTTACAGTGAATGGTGCTCGTTTAAGATCGATGATCAGTGATTATTTGTTTCAAAATTTGAATGGTATCGACCCAGAAGTATTTTGGTTCCAACAAGATGGTGCTACACCTCATGCTGCTATCGTAACAATTGATTTATTGAAAGAAAGTTTAACATTATTTCGAGAAATGGTCCAATTAATTGGCCTCCAAGATCATGCGAGATAACTCCACTGGATTATTATCTTTGTAGTTATGTCAAGTCATTGGTTTATGCTGATACATCAGAAACAATAGAAGCTTTGGAAACAAACATAACTCGTGATATTCATGAAATAAGGCCTGAATTACTCGAAAAAGTGGTCCAAAATTGGTCTGGTCGAATGCGGTTCCTCAGAGCTAGTCGTGGTGGACATATACCGGAAACCATTTTCAAAACATAAATGTCATAAAATTATCTTTCAAATAGAAAAAATTTGGTTTCAATCATAATTTAAATGTGTTTTATTTCAATTTAAAGTTCTATCACTCTAAAAAAACACCTGATATAAAGGGTCATTCATTAACAGCGCCCCATTTTGTTTTGTAAATAAAACACATTATTTATTTGAAAATTATTGAAATTTTTATTTCATTATTAAGTACAAGGGATACCATTAGTTATGGAACAAAACATCATTCAAATATCTACCACGGAAACGCTGGCAGAAATGAAGTCGCTGAACCCAATTTTTCATGACTCTCTTACACAAATCAAGTCGTATATTAGCCGTTACTCGTTCAATATTGATCTGTAAATCGTCTAAATTTCCTGGATGATTGCTGTAAACCAATGACTTAATGTAACTCCTAAGAAAGAAGTCCAATGGAGTTAAATCGCAGGAAGTAAGTGGATAATTTATCTGTCCATTTCTTGAAATAATCGGATCACGAAAGTTTGTTTTCAATAAAGTCATACACGACGCTTTGAATGATCTGTTGGCTTGAGTGTTTGGATTAGAACAATTTTGTATGGATGTGAACTAAGGTCTTTTCGTAAAATTCGCCACAAAGCCTTCTGGGAGATTCCAAGTTCTTGTCAACGTCGAGAAATCGATAAATTTTGGTCTTCACGAACACATTTTGGTCTTCACGGCAGCAATATTCTCTTCATATCTTGCATTTCTTTGTCTCCGTGGCACTGTAACATCATGAAGTATAAAATTTGTTTCAAACTTCTTCACTAAACGTTCAACTGATTTTTTATTCGGACTATTATAACGACATAAAACTGGAGTTAAAGCACATAAAGTTACAGTTACAGATCGCGATTTTTCATAATGAATTTGTATTATTTGTAAACGTTACCTTTCCATGATTAAATGGTAGATATTAACAAGTACAGCTGTTAATGTCACAAATGAAAAATGGATGCCATGTCAATTTAAAAATGGGGCATTTCCATTGAAATACCCTTTACAACCCATTTTTCGTCTCCAGTAATGATGCGCTTCAAAAATGGATCATTTTCGTGACGTTTGTTTGAGAAGCGAATCACATACGTCAACGCGACGACAAAAATTTCTCTCCGTCAGAACATGGGGAACTCATATATTGAGCTTCATTTTGGTGCTGTGTAATGAGTGTTAATTCTATATATATGTCTATACATGTCTACTAAATTGAAACTTTCTAAGATATTCGTTTAATTCAATTCCAAAAATTTTCTGAGAAAAATAAATTTTGAATCTGTATGATATTTAAGATATTTAGTTCTTTCATCGCAAAAAATTACGTTCTTTTGACTACTGAATGACAGAACGAAGAATTATATTATTATTATTATTATATGTAGGTTCTTTAAAATCAATTCACAGATTTGAAATTTTCAAGATAAATGGACTCTCGAACAAGCGCACAAAACCTTCTGAGTTCAAGCCTATGATTTTCACTATTTTCATAATGATTGATGATTCTCGCTCCCAAAACTTGTAATTTTGGTCACTTGTGGCATATTATTCCCAAATGAAGCAAAAATAATGATTTGTATATTTTTTGAAGAAATAAATCTTTCGTGTACCTAAAGTTTTAATTCTGTTATTGAAATGTATGTATTTCTTCAAAGCGTTAAACGTGAAAACTTCAGGAGGTCTCAAATTTGTTTTTTACTATATTCAGTTTCTTATAGAAATAAGTTCGACGTAAAAAACAATCCCTTTTCCTCATTTTTCTATCCTATTTTCCGTATCAGATATCATATTCCTAAAATGGTATCCCATATATTCCTTCCCAGGTTCGCATAGGAATCGATTCCAGAAAGATACCCTAAATCCACTTTCGTTTTCTTTTTTGTTGAACTAGCAAAAAGTTTCTTCCTAATGCTCATCGAATTTGCGGAGATGAAATCACTTTGAAATCAGATTACATTTTTGCAGTTCCTAATGAGGAAATGACAAAGATGAGCCAAGAGCTTTTTACGCCAAAAAGTTTTTGCGATCATTAGGAGGATAGTTCATTTTCCATTCTTGCGAAAAAGATGGATGGTAGTTTGCGAAAGGTTGCTCCGAAAAAAATCTCTCGTTAGGGGGTACTTGCAGAGGTTTCACAGAAGTTCCTGTGCTGACGTACGGATCTTTTCGTTTCATTATGTAATGACCATTATGCTCAAAGAAGTGTTAAAATATGTTTCCTATTATATATTGAAAATTTGCTACGAAGAGTTTGTTTGAATATTACAGATACTAGCTGGATTAATTCTCCGAAACCTCTACAGATCTAATCTGTAGAATGTAGTATTTATTTTTCAACAGAGGGAAATAAAAAAGCCCTTTTTGAATTCTATGTGGATCATTTCTTGGTGGATTTGTAATTCCTTAATAACCACTCGAAACAAATTTGTCTTGGTTGATGAATTCCGATAATTTGGGTCGATACTTTGTGTTATTTTGATTCTTTATTATTTAGTTCCCGCTCACATATGTTGATAATCTATATGTCTATAAAGTGATACATTCGACATATGTTAATCATTTTAAGGAATTCAGGCATAATTTCAACAATAACTATGAAATTATCCACGTCGAAAGCAGAAGTTCTGGATTAACACTTTTAGAATTTCTTGAAATTAACAGGTAAAGATCCTTTTGAAGGAACAAACAGATGTTGACAAGTCTCCATTACTTAATATCTTTCCCTAATGGCCTTTTGTAGCGGCAAACTCTCATAAAGTTTTTATGACTTGTTTTTCCATTATTTTGTCACGTACTTAACATTGTATTCGAACTTTGTTACAGTGGACACCATCAGCCAGTAGAATGTTGACACCAGAAGATGCCACATCGTGGTGAAACAATTATTGTATTATAAACATTTTTGTGGAAAGTAAAATACTGTCTCTTATATACTTTTTAATTGAAATGAGTTTTCACCAAGTAAAGACCGAATGAATCAAACATTTATGTATTTATTTTTAGTATACAACGGATTTTTATCAAGTAGAGGCCAAGATGATTCGAAATTCTTATCTGTTATTGAGAAATAAAATAAATGGTGACGAACACTGACATTAGATTGGAATCTTTTGCGCTTGTTTAACAGTTAGTCCACTTTTCCTGAAAATTTCAAATCTTTATATTTTTCTCCAAGAAGCTTCATATGAAATAAAAACATAATTCTGTCAGCCTAAATTCAAATTAATGTCATTTTTTGCAGTTCCAGAAGAGTTGTCCAGAAGAAACGAAAAAACTTATGTAAATGAAAAATACACGGTGAAAAGACTACATCCTTCTGCCTTCGATCTGCATTGTTATATTTTGGGAATAAGGAGAGGAAAAAGAATTTATTGAACAAATCTTTATATACTTTTCATACTGTTTATCGAAATCAAATGAAAAAGGATTTGAAAAAATTTTACTCCGCCTGAATACGACCACTGGTTCGAAACTTTGAAGTACGATTCGTTAACCATCTGGTTATCCTTGTTATATTGTCGATTTCTTTATGATTAATATGAAATTTGAATATTAAAACAAATTAATATATGTTTATCTTCTACAATTTTAATTTAAAAAATTTTTATTCAAAAAACTTTTTGAATTAAATTAATGTCTAAAACAAGCACCGCTTATATTTAATAGACGTATATAATCTAAACTCAATATACAATGTCAAATGGAATAAATAAACCAAAAGATACACGAAAGTCCCTAAAATTAATAAATAAATATTTAAAGGTAGAAGATAAACATATATTAATTTGTTTCAATATTCAAATTTTGTTATATTTCTTCTATCAAGTAAAAGGCCTTTCTATTTTATGATTAATATGAAGTATGCAATTTGTGTCTTCTCCCCAGAATGTGTTTATTTCGGGTTAAACGTCGCTAAGATCTGAATTTATATCGTCATTAAGGAATTCTTATTTGATTATTTTAGAATTCTTCAACATACAGTTAACAGAAAATAATACTGCCTACCCTTTGTCTTCGATGAGATTAAAAGGACTGGTATCTGACACATTTTCGTTAATCAGGCTGACGTATTCGTTTCATAAACAAACTGTGATTGTTTCCAAATATTTTATCGCTCTCATTGAAGCTCTTCGGCTAATTTGATCTCATTCTGTCTATCCTCAATTTCCACCCAATGAAGTTAGATTTTTTCCTGCTTTCTGATAAGAACAATTAAACACTCTTCACGACGTTTTCATTAAGTATGTTTTCCACCCGTCTGTGTTTTTTTGTTACAAGTTTAAGGATAGTTTAAAAACTGACTCATTTATGATCAAGTGACTCAAAATTCGATGATAAAAATGACTTACTTTAATTGAAAATATTCCGTTCCAAACTACTTAATTTTGACCGGCGCATTCACCATTTAGCGAATATTAATCTAGATAACACCAGGCGGTTGAAAAGTACTTGAGATGAAATAATTACAAAAGCACACTTACAAAAGCGAATTTGTCATAACTGCTCTTTATTTTTGAAATTAGATATATAGTTTTGTTACAATGAGCTCGTTTTCTGTTCATGTTATTTAGTTTTTATTCAAAGAGTTTCAAACTTCTTAAAAATTATTATTACTGGCTATTTATTGGGTGCTATTTGGTGCTCTTTTCTGTGCTATGTTCTTTGATGGAATTGAAAGTGCTCTAGGTATCTATAATCAGCGAGTGTATGATCATCAAGATGGACTGTAAAGTTTAAGATAGTTGTATAGGTTTGATCGATTCGGTCTTTACTTGACAGAAACTCATTTAAATTGAAAAATATAGGAGACAGTATTTGAATTTCCACTAAAATGTTTAATACAACAATTGTTTCACCACGAAATATCTGAGAATAGTGATATTATGATAACTTAACAAAAATCCTAAGAAATTTATTCCGTTTCACACAACAGAAATCACTCTGGTCAGAATAACAATGAAGTTAAAATGAGAAACACTCTACCTTAAAGAGCATAGTAAAGGGTCTTTCATAAGTAGCGCCTCATTTTGTTTTGTGAATAAAAAACATTATTCATTAGAAAATTATTGAAATTTTGAAGTAATCGTTATTTAGAATTTGGCAACACTTCTGTCATTTATTTTTTAACAGTTTAATATTCAGTATTGATGAAATGGGTTGATTCGCGCTTGAATAAAACTACTGAAAATATTAAAAACTTATTTCAAAATTGGTGAATCTTCTATCAAAATTATTGAAATTCACGTAGAAAATTCAATAGAAATGAAATACCCTCAAGGCAATTTGTGGATCAATTTGTTCGCAACTGGTTCAGTATTTGATGAAACAATCCGTCCACATTCTCGTCTAGTGAGCACACTCGAGAGCAGAATGTGGCTGACCATCCATAAGCATCAATCAACTTTTCATCGTGCTCAAGAATTGAACACACACACTTCTCTAAGAAGAATTCTACAAATTTTCTGTTACCATAGCTAATACTCCTTATAAATAATATTCATTGCAAATTATCAATCAGAATTAATTCATTTATTTGGTAGTTATCAATAACATAACGTTGTAATTTCTCGAAAAATATTTTAATTGTGATCAGCAACCAAATTGTAAGTGCGGAAACAGTTCAATACTTTTCACATATATTTCTTTAATCCAAAACAATTCCGAAAAAGATATCTTTTAGTGAATGTGAAGAAATAACTAATTATCAGCCGGTATCTACTTCTAAGCGTGACTATTCCCCCGTACAATAAACAGATCCCCATATTGAACTTCAGTAATTTATTCATGAACTAGATCGACATACACCAAACGGCCTTCGATTCCAGAATCGAAAACAAACAACAGAAAAGCGATAAAGTATCTCCGCAGTCATTAGAGGCGTCACGACGCACCAAGACGCTCAGATCCAGAATCAATCGACGCCGGTGATCCTCTACAAATCAATTAGAGGTATCAGCGTCCCGTCCCTCCAGAGGGCGCTGAATTATGATATGTATTCAGACCTCGTAGACGGCGATGAACTTCGGCGCCAAGTCACGCCGAGACGCTTGGCGCCCAAATAAACGACTAGGATCTGGCCCGGATCCCCAGCGGAGTGCGGTCTTCGAGTTTTAGACCCGTCTGCAAGTTGGGGTAGGAGGTGTGTCCAGAAAGAGCAAAAATCCTTTTATGGGGTGTCATATAGAGTGGTGGTGCTGGAGATTTCCATGTATTCCTCCGATAACTTTTGACGACGTTTTCGAAACTTTCTGTCTGTTTCACAAACTGAGCAATAAGTACTTATTTGAAATCAGGCATGTCATCGAAAAAAAATTTATAGTGGTTTGAAGATGTCCTGGACGAGAATGAATTTCTGAACAATATTTTGCAGTCTCATTTCGTTTTTATTAATTTTTTATTTTATCATTCATCACAATATGACACTTATTTCAGTACCCTAATCCAGGAGGAATTTAGGCACACAAGCTCAAGTGGCTTGTTTCGTGTCCTGCATCCTTGCCGATGTGGTTTTTCATTTAAATTATTGAACAAAATAATCAATAGTTTGTTTACATTTACAATTCATAATGTAAGGAGTGGGCTATTTAAAATTTGTATTTTTTATCATCTACAAATGAAAAGCTAACGCATATTTTGAAAAATATGAATTTATTAGAAAAGTTGCTCCTTGACATTGACGAATTGAAAATAATATTCTTCAAATGATTGCCACAACTGGCTACAGCAGCCCATCCGATCAACCCAATTTTTCAGTACATTGTCGAT
This sequence comes from Megalocaria dilatata, assembly GCA_034642435.1. Taxonomy (NCBI): domain Eukaryota; kingdom Metazoa; phylum Arthropoda; class Insecta; order Coleoptera; family Coccinellidae; genus Megalocaria; species Megalocaria dilatata. The sequence goes on along the minus strand of CM067857.1, from coordinate 33,230,902 downwards.
TGTTTGGTGCTCAATCTCATAAATGGCAACTTCGATTTCATGTTTCAAGCCTACTATGGTTTCTGGATGGTTAGTGTCACACTTATCCTTAGCAGATCTCCATAAAAAATAGTCCTCCGAGGTAACTATGAGCTCCATCGTTAAAGATAATTTTTCTGGAAAAATGCTCAACTTTGTAGGCTTTCATACTGAGATGCATACTCTAGATGACCCACCCTTTATCATCAGCTACATGCTGAATCCAAAATGTAATAATAATATGTAATTCCATTCGACTTGAAAGAGTGTGAGTCAGTTCTGGATATTTCTGAAGGCTCCACCATTCTGAAAGTGTTTCATTTTAAAAGATCGTGCTGAACTCTGCCAAAAACTAGAATATTCATTTCCACTCCTCTATTTTCATAACAGATATGAATTATATGAGAAAAGTGATATTATGATAACTTAATAAATTTATTCCATTTCATAGAACAGAAATCACTCTGGTCAGAATAACAATGAAGTTGAAATGAGAAATGCCCAACCTAAAAGAGCATATTATATGAGGGTACAATACTAGGCAAATGAGCGTTTATGTAAGCTTAGTTTTCATTTATTATTTCATAGTTATGTTCATCTCTTTGAAATTTGCTATTGAAGTCGTTGATTTAAATTTTGAATGCTTAGTTAAAGTCCCATGTACAATTTTGATGGATTAAAAGTATTCACATTTGTATATATGTATCCCATGTGCATAAATTGTTTGTATATTTTAATTCTCACATTCCTCGAATCGTCATCTGTTTAGAGTTCAGTAGTGTTTGAAATTTTTGTCGCTACTCGATTCACAGTTTGGAAATAATCGACAAAAATGCATACAAATGGGTGCAATGAATATATTGGATATGTGTTTTATGTGTCACATACATTTTATCGTCATAATTGCATAGAGTGTACTCTTGTTTCAATAAATAAACATAGATTATGAAAAACTGATTGAAATTTAAAATTCACCATTCAACTCTTTATAGTTGAAACTCTGTATGGAATATTCATGAAGAAAGGCAAGAAATAAAATATTTCTGTTTAATTAGGTTTGCAATCAGGTGGAGTATTAAGTAGATATTAAATTAGTTTTATATGAAAATGGTCGAATATGCCATCTCTATTTATGATGAATCTATTCCGCTCGATTATTTGAATATTTTAGTATTAGCCTTCTTCATATTTAATTTCAAAAAATCATAGCTAATAATTATAACTTCAGGAATTAAATTGAATTAATGTCATATAAGTACCACTTATATCAAACGACATATAAAATAAACATTCATTGTAAGACATCCAAATGATATAACAAAATCCAATAAATAAAAATTGTTAACCAAAATCCTATAAATTAAATATTTTGAGTAGACAAAATTTTGTTTCTGCTGATCAATCTTATGAAAACAGATATATTTGAAAAATGTTTAACATAATTTTAAGAATTTCATTATAAAACTATCTTACTTAGAATATTCAATATTATTGGATATCTAAGTTACTTTCTATAAAATCTCAAGATGTGTAAAAACATTAGTGGAAAACAAGTTTTAAGAGAGACTTTGCTTCGTCAGTAATCAATCAATTCATATTCAATAAAATATAACATCAATCAACAACAAATATTTACTCACCTTTCAACAATTCAGAAAGCTTCTGGTAAATTAATAATGAAAATTTTAAATGGAGTGTAATATTAACTCAAATAAGTAATTCTGTGGTTTACCATTGATCTAAAAGATTGAAAGGCAATTTAACGGCCTCTGTTATAGCACAATCTGTATAAAGAATGTTAAGAAAACCAAATAATTATATATTATGAATAAAATAAAATAAATAGAGGTTAATACTTGATAGAAGGTATAAAAAAATTATTTAGCTCAATTGATTGAAAGTACGAATTTTCGTTACAAAATGGCGAATGCGACGGTGTTATAAAAATTATACATATCATCTTATCTATCTACAAACACAATCCGATTAGAAAGATTTAATGGTAAAAGAATATTTGCTGATTTTATATGACTGATAAATTGAAAATCATTCTCTGAAGAATATTTAATAAAATTATGGATTCCCACCCTCGCTTTTTCCTCATAAAGGCTGACCCACATAAAACAGTCTAGCCGCATATTTCCATAGGTATCAGACAGGTAAATTTTTATTGCAAATTCGTGGGTGTAGGATCATTTCCCTAAACAGAGTGGTGAACCTAGGAAGAATCTTGAATTGCTGCTTGGCATTCGTTTCTGTGTGAAAAACTTGTTGGAAATGATGGATGAAGTGCATTAAGTGGTCAATTTTCTGAACGAATTTTAATTAAAAAGAGGTTCAAATGATCTACTTTTTTTAATAATATCATATCCATTTTTAGTAATAACGTCTTTGTACAAATTTTCCACCTAAATTCTGTAACATTTTAGATGTTATTTCTTTAAATGGTGACACTTTTCTCTGACGAAGATCTTCTAGAGAATTAGATACTATCTTAAACACAACACTCTTTAAATGACGGCACAAAAAAAGTCTAAAGATGTCAAATTAGGAGACTTTGGAGGCCATTTAATAGCGCCCCTCCTTCTAATCCACTTCTTGGGACAATGACGATTCAGAAAGTCACCTCTAATTTTTCTTCGGGTCATTCGATAAGTATCGTGCTCAAGATAAAACCTACTTCTCTAGAAGATTTCTTCCAGAGAATAGTGTCAGTATGTAATAAAATAATACATGACATGTTACAGAATATAAAGGAAAATGTTGAACAAAGAAACTTCTACTGTTAGTAAGCCAGCAACCATTCTGAACAATTTTATTCAGCCATAATGTATCATAAAATTTTTGTGGTTGCGTTGTGTTTCTAGATAGGAGATTACGTATTTGGTTCATTCTAAGAAGATGATTTTTTGAAAAGTTGATTTCAGTGATTGCTATTTGGGTTAGCTTGCCAATAGCTAATCCTCAATTTTTTTTGTGTTCGTACTCAAGGATGTAAAGGATTGAACTTGATCATATCGGGTGTTTTTTTTTTGAATGCTAGAACTTTAAAGTGAAATAAAACATTTTATGACATTTATATTTCAAAAATAATTTCCAGTATATGTCCACCACGACTAGCTCTGAGGAATCGCATTCGGCCAGACCAATTTGGAGCCACTTTTTCGAGTAATTCAGGCCTTATTTGATCAATAACACGAGTTAGGTTGGCTTCCAAAGCATCAACTTTAAGCTTTTCTAGGGTCCAATCAGCAAACAAACGCCCCTTATTATGGTGAGGTGGCTTTAGTTCTTGAACCAGTTGGATCTTGTATGGGTGTAGACCAAGATCTTTACGCAAAATTTTCCATGTGGTGGATGCACAAAGTCCAACTTGTTGTGACCGTCGACGAATAGATAAATCTGGAACATCATTAACACTATGACTTACAGCAGCGATATTTTCATCTTTACGTACAGTTCTTCATCTTGTTGTTGTTGCATCGAGTAGACAAAATGTTGTCCGAAATCTATCGATAGTTCAACGAATAAGCTGCTCTGATGGACGATTATGTAAACCATTAATTTTACGAAGTGCTCTATAAGTTAGGCGAATAGAACACTGATTTTGAAAATAAATTTCAACAATTTGTAAACGTTGTTGCTGCGTGAGTCTTTCCATGATAATTTGTCAATTCTTAATCAACAGAAATGTCAAAACAAGATGACTTCTACCTTCTGTCAAGTCACAGTTATCCCTATCGAAAGTTCTATCGCCCTAAAAAAAAACACCCGATAAATTTTCCACAAGTCGTTTTAATATAACAGTTTGTGATCATATTTGGCATACAATAAACATAAGTGATATACACATATTTATAGTTTATCCTGGTGCCAAGACACCATTTAGTTAAGACTTGAAAAGACAATTTAGAGTAAATTGTAACCGTAACATTTTTTTCTTGAAATAGAAATATAAAAAATATTAAAATTCCAGTTTTTATTTAGATAAAAATTGTCAGTAACTTATCAGGTGATAACGAAACTTTGGTTCTTTCAGTTTGATAATGTAGTAAACACTACAAAACTCGAGTCACTGCGTATTCAGTAATGAAATGTGTTACAAAACGAATTAATTTCTAATTTCATTCTATTTAAAAGTTAATGATGAATTGTCATTATAAAATAAAACACTTGTTTACATTTTCTACTTTATTTTTGGTATTGACGTACGTTTCGTCTTTGCTAGAAAGACTTCATCAGAATACGAAGTAACAGTTGTTGTACAATGAATTTATAAGATTTTTTACAGAAGGTGTACATGTGTTTTTAATTGTTCGGGTTGGTTTTCTCAAAGAATATTCCCTTCAGAATACATGTACACCTTCTGTAAAAAATCTTATAAATTCATTGTACAACAACTGTTACTTCGTATTCTGATGAAGTCTTTCTAGCAAAGACGAAACGTACGTCAATACCAAAAATAAAGTAGAAAATGTAAACAAGTGTTTTATTTTATAATGACAATTACAACTGATTTCTACCAAGCAACGGCCCAATCTATCATAAAATTAATGATGAAATTCGAACACAAAATATTCTCTAACCTCTGTGAAAATTATAAGTATCAAATAAATAATAATAATTTCTTGAAAATATAAAACGATTTAGTTATAATCCAGTTGGGCATTTTGTCTACTCAAGATACCATCAGTGACCTTCAAAACGAATTATATAAATTTCAAAATAACTCACAAGCACTGTGGTTTCGTACAGTATACAAATGAATTTTAAATTTGCACTAAATTTACTCCATGAATATGAACACAGCGCAAATTCCACGTAGTTTAATTCTATGTTCATCAGCACAAATACTTTTTTCCACTGAGGGTATGTTCCAGACGTTTCTCAAATTTAGCATCTAGCTTAAAATCTACCACTTTTTTATTCTGTTCATTAATTGTAAGTTAATCTGATGCATTGACTGTGTCGGAATATGTTCAATACTTTATTTATAGTAAACAGAAGTTATTGTTTAGTGCAACCATTTCTGATCAAACTTTGTGGAACTTTCATATTTCACGACTATGCTTTGAAATATAGAGTTTTATTGTATTTAATAATCTTGACTGTACCTGATGAAGTCATGCTGTGGCGAACCTGAATAAATGTTGGATAAAATTAGTGGCTTAAATTTTGATCTATGCATATTGGATATCGGTTCCTCACGAGTGACTTGTTGAAACATTTTTAAAATTAATAAGGTAAAGAAAAACCCTTAAGTTTCACAATTTATTTTTGTTGTTGACATTTATACACTTCAGTTGTATGTACTCACCATCTACATGTATACAATACATATGATAAGTACAACTTAAGTCAAGTATTGACGTGACAACGTCTTATAAATTGGTTTGCCGGGTGACACTTCAAGAAACTGCGTTACGCTCCGCTCACGTTATGCGCTCACAATGAGAGCGAGTGAGAGGCACGCGTCCCTTCCACTCGGGCATGGTTAGCCCGCCTAAGAGCGAGAGAGACAGACATAAAAAGTGAAAGGCACGCGTCCCTTCCACTCGAGCACAGTTAGCCCGCCTAAGAGCAAGAGAGACAGAGCGAGAGAGAGAGAGAGTGAGAGAGATAGGCATACACACCGGTTCATGTCTTGCGCTTCTATTTCGCTTAGGCGCCTGCATACAAGTTTACACGTTGCCAGTTAATTGTAAAACGATTGTGTAGTGATAATGTGAAGGTAGTTTCGTCCATCGCAACAATTCAAACAGCAAAGGTAAATAATTTCAGACTGATAATATAACATGATGAAATAAATGACTAAGACATAAGTGAATAGGTTATGTTGTAGTAATCACAATGTTGTGGTAGTTTTCAATCAAAAAAGTAGTAGAAATCGTTTCTCAACCAATAATAATTTGTTTAACTTGAAAAAATGAGCGCGACTTGCTATGTAAAAAATTGAAATAACAATGTTTAACCTCCAACCTGTCAAATCGAAACTTTCAAACATTCAAACCAAGACGACTAATCACTGCGCAAGGTCGTAAGCGCGCGATTTACAAATTCAAAGATCAAATGTGAATTAGTTTTCTCCTTTTAGAAAATACACTTTGAATTAAAATCGATTGATATTAACAATTAATGTGATTTAAATAAATGTTCTAACTTTTAAATTTAGTTTTTATATTTATAACAATGTAAAACAAGTTAAATTTATTAATAACTTATAACAACTGATTGATAAATAAAATTTTGTTAATATGAAATTCAGTGCGAGATTCTTTGTATAAATTAATGTTTTAAATATAATTCTTTGTATAAATAAATGTTTTAAATTGTTACTATTATTTCATCCTTCTTCCTACTATACGAATGAATATTCACATTAAAATTATTTTACCACTCAAAGTCGTTGTCACGTAAAACTTTCGCCCGTATACCGACTTTACAGGCAACAAATTTTTTTTATTTACTTTATCAATTCTGTCCGTATTGATTCAAAATAATCGAATGTTTTTTTTCATTGTTTTACTCGGAAACTGTGAAGAATATTCAGTAATTACCTACATCAGACAGAATCCTATCGTAGTTTGAGAAAAAGCAGTTAAAACTGCAAGTGCAACTAGAACTTCCAACCAAACCACTCGGGAGCAGCACGAAATTAAAGACTGTCTGCGACCCAACTTTTCAATACTATCTCGCAAAATCAGGAAATGCTTTTCACGTATTCCCGATAAAATAGTTCCGAATGAAACCGGTGGTTTCCATATGAACCCCGGTATATAATAGAACGTGTTAGTTCTCCTGTTTTACGACTAACTATAAACTAGATAAGCGGTTCTTAGCGAAGATAACCCCCATATCGATTTGGGGAATGGTTTCCTATCTCAGTGGGATTCCTGGATCAATACCGATTATGAGTTTTAGAGGAAATTGTTGGCTATTCAATTGAGCAATTGAAGTACGTGCTGTAAAGGTCGAATTGCCTCGGTGGGGTCAGCTATCGGATAGGAGCTACGGAAATTCGGATCTACACAACAAAACTTGTCTGGAATCGCCAAGTACTTCACAGAAACAGAGTATTTATGACGAAAATGTCCTTGAATTTCGAAATAAAGACCACTAAAAAAATTATCTGTATGTTTGCATACATACAAAGTTTTTTGTTACACTGTTCAAAATATCAGATTTTTTGATAACTATACAGCATTTGCTAGAAGTTTTATTTTCTGTTTTAATTAGAAAGAAATTCAGCTGAAGCCGATAATCTCTTCATCGGCCTTACATAATATTTAAAATTTTTATATGGTGAGTGTTAGTTGATTTTGATATTTTAAATATTATTTAGGGCCGATGAAAGGATTATAGGAATTCTAATTGTTTTTTGAAGTTATAGTGCATGTTTTGAGAGATTTTTGAATTAACTTATTTCAATATATTGAATATTTCAAATAAATTATATTTTTTGAGAAGTTGAGAAGTTTTTCAATCGTTCTAAATAAATTCATGGTAAATAGTAGGAAAAATAGGAAAATCAACATTATTCCGAGAACAAGTGAAGCCTTTTGGCAAATAAATATTTCTGTGAAATACCAGGGGTATTAGATTAAGTTCTTTTGCTTGTAATTCGTCAATACTTCCGCAGATTCAGATTTTCCCAACAGAAGTACGTACATGTAAAAAATTAAAGGAAGTCCGAAATTTTTCTGAGTTTAAATTTGATATAAAAAACAATTAAAAAATTTGCGAAATATTCTGAGGGGCGGCCACGAAAAAAGTTGAATTCCTCCGAAATTTTTCGCCGGCAAAGTATCCAAATTAGTTTTGCAACTTCATCAGTCATAATTAGCGTCCAAACTCCCGAACTATTTCAATCAAGTAGGCATTTCACCTGGTCCAGGGAAGCGGAAGGGACTACGGTAGCCCCCCCTCCCTCGGCTGCTCTGACTGCAAATTTAATTTGTTATCCAGTTGGGCATTTCAACTCACCGATCTCGGCGTTGAAGATTAATTGATTTTAACGTGAAAAGTGCCGAAATGTGATATTGTTTTCATCTTTACAGTTTAATCCTTCACGAATTTCCTCTTCGGTTATTTTTCTTTGTTATTGCCAGGACGTCGTATGATGATTGATGACAAAATCTGTGAAATTTACGGAAAATCTACTAGACCTAAGGTAAAATTGGCAACAAGAACTGGTTTTACAGAATATTCAGAATTTCTTAGAAATTACTTTAGAGTCAAGAGAAGAAACCTTTCATTTATATATCGGGTGTTTTTTTCAGAGTAATAGAACTTTGAGTTGAAATAAAACACATTTAAATCAAAACTGAAGCCAAATTTTTTTTCAGTTGATAGATAATTTTATGACATTTATGTTTTGAAAATAATTTCCGGCATTTGTCCACCACGATTAGCTCTGAGGAACCGCATTCGACCAGACCAATTTTGGACCTTTTTTTCGAGTATTTCAGGCCTTATTCCATCAATACCACGAGTTATGTTGGTTTTCAAAGCGTCTATTGCTTCTGATTTATCAGCATAAACCAATGAGTTGATATAACCCCAAAGAAAATAATGTCGCATGATTTTGGAGGCCAATTAATTGGGCCATTTCTTGAAATAATTTTATCGCTAATTCTTTCTTTCAATAAATCAATTGTTATGGTAGCAGCATGAGGTGTAGCACCATCCTGTTGGAACCAAAACACTTCTGGGTCGATAATATTCAAATTTTGAAACAAATAATCATTGATCATCGATCTGTAACGAGCACCATTTACTGTAACATTAGTTCCAGCATCGTTTTTAAAGAAATATGGACCGATGATGCCTTCAGCGTGCAAAGCGCACCATACAGTGCATTTTTCAGGATGCAAAGGAACCTGCAGAACTTCTTGAGGATTGTTTTCATTCCATATACGGCAATTTTGCTTGTTTACATAATCGTTCAACCAGAAATGAGCTTCATCACTTAACACGATTTCATGATAAAAAAGTGGATCAACTTCAAGCTGTTCTAGGGCCCAATCGACAAACAAACGACGCTCATTATGGTCAAGTGGTTTTAGTTCTTGAACCAGTTGGATCTTGTATGGGTGTAGACGAAGATCTTCATTCAAAATTTTCAATGTGATGGATGCACAGAGTCCAACTTGTTGTGAATGTCGACGAATAGATAAATCTGGATCATCATTAATACTATGACTTACAGCAGCGATATTTTCTTCTGTACGTACTGTTCTTTGTCTTGTTGTTGTTTTTGCATCGAGTAGAGAAAATGTTGTCTGAAATCTATCGATTGTTCTACGAATAAGCTGCTCTAATGGACGATTATGTAAACCATAAATTTCAGGAAGTGCTCTATAAGTTTGGCGAATAGAACACTGATTTTTAAAATAAAATTCAACAATTCGTGAACGTTGTTGCGGCGTGAGTCTTCCCATAAAAATTTGTCAATGCTTACTGAACAAAAATGTCAAAACAACATGGCTTCTACCTTCTGTCAAAACACAGTTATCCTTATCGAAAGTTTTATCGCTCTTAAAAAAAACACCCGATCCAGCAAAAAATTAAGTGGCTAAAATTGTAAAAGCATTATTTTGTAGTATTGCTGCATTTTTGCAGTAGAACTTTGAAATTTACATTTCGATTGGCTATAGATGAGAAACCAATGAATATTTTTTCGAAGATTTGAGTTGATTAGAAAGGTTTAATCTTGATATCACCAATGAAAAACAATATCATTCAAATGACCCCCACGACTGACTATAGTACCCCATTCGTTCAATCTAATTTTTCAGAACATTCTCGATTGTTTGGAACTCAATCTCAATGAATAGTAACTTCGCTTTCGTATTTCAAAGCATCAATCGTTTCTCGATGGTTAGCGTAACATTAATCCTCACAAAAAATTGTCCTCCAAATGAGCTTCATCAGATGATTTTTCCTAGAATAGGATAATTGGATCATTAGCCCATTGAGCTAAGTGGAAACGCATCGAAATATCACTAGGTTTTACGTCTTTAACTTTTTAAGCCTTCATACCTAGGTCTTCATGCAAAATTTTCCTCAGAAAAATGCGAGAAATATTCAGTTCTTGAGCAGAATGATGAGTTAATGATGATGAATGTTGAACCACATTCTGGGCTACAACAGCAGTGTTTTCAGATGTGCTGACTGGACGAGAACGTGAACGGATTGCTTCGTCAAATAACGATCTATTTTCAAAAACTTGATTCACAAATTGATCCACAAATTCCGTGGAGACATTTCATTTCTATTGAATTTTCGACAGTTTGGATAGAAGATTCGCCACTTTGGAAATAAATTTTCAATATTCACCAGTTTTGTTCAAGCGTAAATAGACCCATTTCGTTAATATCAAATACTAAAACAACTTTGTGTGAAAACAAGAAGTGTTGCTAGAATCGAAATAACCACTACTTCAAAATGTAAATTCTAGATGGCCTACGCTTTACTAAGGTTGCTCTTACTTAGTTTTCAATTTCTGTAGAAAAATTCTGTTTTTCAAAAAATACTCAATCGAATGAGGAACGTCTCTTGGGATATTATATTGAATTTTATTTTTTTATTCACAGATCAAATCTGATCTCAAACTGATACCTTTGACACTACCGTTTTGCCTAAATGTCTGTAATTTTCGAACGTAAGAAATACAGTTCTTCGCTCGAATTGGCTCGGAGAGTATTTCGTGTATGTATATTTGGTGCAGTAAATGGCACTATTGTATAATAAATACATTGGTGATCCCTTGCAGAGCGAATTTAGATGCGTGGCTGATTTGTGTTTGTTGAACATTACAGCGCACTGGCGATTGAAGCCAATAAGCTCCGAAACATGCGCATGTTTGCTGCTTGTGTCCCAGCAATCAGTGAAACCTATTCGGTCTTGTGTATGTTTAGAATTGTTATACAGATGTATGTTGTACCGTCCCGATTTGAAAAACTTTCTATTACCATAGCTCATACTCCTTATCAATCATATTGGGTACAGGTTATCAGCTGAATTAATTCATTTGAATTGCATAAAATTACTCAAATTTAACGTATGTGGTCTTTTAAATATCAAGAGAACTAAATTTATATAGTTTCGATGAGAGGATTTGAATATTTATTATTATATCTACCTGCAATAGTCCTAGAAGGCGGAGCAATATTCAGTTGTCCTTTATTCTACATAGCATTGAGCTGTTATTCAATTCGTTTACAGTGCTTCATTTCATCTCAAGTATGTAAGTATATTGTAAGTTATCATTATATCACACTGTGGCACATAGACTCTTAATGATTCCTATATCTCCCAATAATTTTAATCAAGAATCGAATTGAATTAAACAAATAGCCACTAATACCAAATATTAGACATCAATAAGAGACAGAATGATAGCCCAAAAATTATATAAAGATGCAATTAACGAAATAGTCCCTTTACTAACAACTAGGGGAAAATATACAATTCCCTCACTTACTATAGTAAACCATAATTACAAATAAGAATAACAAAATTTGAATATCAAAACAAATTAAAATATGTTTATCTTCTACAATTTTACTTTCAAAAAAATTTTGTATTCAAAAAACTTTTAGAATTAAATTAATGTCTAAAAAAAGCACCGCTTACATTTAATACACATATATAATCAAAACTCAATAAATAATGTCAAATGGAATAAATAAACCAACAGATATACGAAAGTCATCAAAATTAATAAATAAATATTTAAAGGAGACAAAATTTTGTTTCTGGTCTTACCTTTAAGAACACCAATTGCCTTTTAAAAACATGAACACGCTGAAAGGACTTCTCAAAGAATATAATTCATTTGAAATATTTTATATATTTAAATATTCGAATAAGTTAATTCAGAAATCTCTCGAAACATGCACTATATCTTCAAAAAACAAATATAATTCTAAGCAATCCCTTCTTCGGTCCTGAATAATATTCCAAATATCAAAATAAAAAAACTAACCTATATCAACAACGCAACAACGTGTAAAGGAATAATGTTTCGAAACTTTATAATTCAAGATTGATCTATGTTCTAATAAAATCAAAGAACAGTGTGAGTTATTTTTAAGGCTTATTTAAATTCATTGACATTCCATAATGAGATTTATTGAAGGCAAAATATAATTATATATTATATATAAAATAAAATAGAAAGGCCTTTTACTTGAAGAAGAAATATAACAAAATTTGAATATCAAAAACAAATTAAAATATGTTCATCTTCTACTGCTTGAAGGTAAGACCAGAAACAAAATTTTGTCTCCTTTAAATATTTATTTATTAATTTTAATGACTTTCGTATATCTGTTAGTTTATTTGTTCCATTTGACATTATATATTGAGTTTTGATTATATACGTCTATTAAATGTGAGCGGTGCTTGTTTTAGACATTAATTTAATTCTAAAAGTTTTTTGAATAAAAAATTTAATAATTATATTTTAATTTGTTTTGATATTCAAATTTTGTTATATTTCTTCTATCAAGTAAAAGGCCTTTCTATTTTATTAAATAAGAATAACTCAATAACTTATATACAAACATATCCTATAGAACTAACAATTCATTAGAATTTATTTTAAACGCAAAAGTCTTGCCCATCTGTCACACTTTTTTCACCCTACTGATGAGGGCCGAAAGCTCGAAATACGTGTCTACGGTTGGATCTAGATATATGAGAGTTCATTCGATCAGAGGAACTAGTCTATTTTCTTCGAGCATTACATGCTCTTTCGTTATCGATTGAATGCAGTCATCGAACACGAAAATATCCTGATATTTCTGCTCCATTGCCCAGCTTCCACAAAACGTATCAGATATCTTCATCGCATGCCACAGCGTCAGCATCAAAGGGCCGGTTTGACGTCGAAACAAATGATTGTAATTATTAAGGTAGTCGTTGCTTTGTGATGTGCGGTTGGAATATGATTACTATTTTAGCACAAACGCAATTAATCATCCATTTCGAACGCACGGATATTTATCATCCCGTTTTCTAACACGTTCGAACATGCCAAATTTAGAACATCAAACGGGAATTTCTCCCTATGATGTGAACGATTTGGGTGTTTGCTGAGGTATGAAGACGTTTCCCACATTATCTCGAGAATATGGTGAAAATTCATGACGTTTCTGTTAAAATAGCAGATATGAAGGAATAATGATTTGAGAAATATTATTTCAAGGAAGTATGGCGAACTGATCACCTGTAAAACCTGATTGAGGAGCTTGTAGGAAGTATTTTAAGCGAATGTTGAGACAACTGTCTTCTGAACTCATGCAGAGTTTGAGCATCATCTGTCATTTAGTTTGTGTACATTGCTTCATTTTGTTCATTTCTAGAATTTTACAATGGATAAAAATATCGAACAAAGTTTCTATAATTTGTTATTATATTTTTAAGTGATTTCCAGCAAGTTGGAAACAACTTTCATCAGATATAAAGACGTTATTAAATTTATATTCTTGAAAACGTTGACAAAATTCTATTCTTCGTTCCTTTTGTAAAGGTGTCAATATAGATTTTTTTTTTGGTTTCCTTGATATGTAGCCTTGTCTTTTCAGTGACGGACGGTTTCTGGACATACTTTTATATTTCGTTCATTTCCAAATCTGTTAGCCAATTTGCAAAACCCCAGGCGCGGATTGTGTCGTCCTAAGGCCAATAAAGCGTTTAAATTGTTTCCTTCAATCTTACGCGCTATTCCTGAAACTAATCTATGCCTTATATCCATGCCATTTTTTATTCTTTTTATTGTCTCATATACAGCACTTTTTCCCAGTTCAGTCAATTGCACTAATTTTTTAACGTTTCGAAAACCTTTTCTGTGCAAATATTCTACCTGTTTTCTTTTTTGTGGTTGTGACATTATTTTATAAATTACCTGTTGACAATCAACAATATTTGAGAAATACTGTTGCCATGCAACTTTGGCCATAGCTGACTATCCGTGCAACCTATCTCATACATTATTTTAGTCTTAGAATGTTACAAAAAAGAAGTATATTAAAATTATGAAAAATATTAATTTCCGGATACTTTTTGACGGACTATATAAGAATGATGGCTTCACTATTTTTCATCTTTAAGAGAATCGTTAATAATAAGACAAAAATGCCAATATTACACAAAAGGTCGATACCAAAATGTGGTAAGAAGTAGATTTAAATTGATATTCGATGGTCCAGAATTCAAACCAAGAATGAAAGTTTTATAAAACCAACCTTAAAGATGAAAAAAGAAACAACCATTTCTCTACGGGACAGTGAATAGGATTCGCAGTTTTTGCAAAAAGATAATTGAATAAGCAAGACGGACTTTAATTTTCACACTACCTTTTTCTTTAGACTTCGGAACTGAAACGAAAATTCCCAAATTGATACTAATAAGCGCATTTCCCAGAATATATCCCCCAGGAACTCTCCAATTTACGAAACAATTCTCACAAAGTGAGCATAAGGAAGATAACTGCACCACTTAGAAAAACTTCTTTTCAAACAAAATATAATTGATGTTCCAGAACTTTGCCTTCGGTTGGGCACTAAAAAGAGTCGTTAAAAACTACGTACAAAGTTAGTTTCCAGCCTTTGTTAAAAGTGGAAAATTGCTCGAAACTATTTGCCAGAGTCTGAGTCTAGAAGATTCCTATGCTGTATCAAAAGATCCCTTCGTACAGAGTGATCCGCATGAGAAGTTTTCCATGAAATAAACAACGGATTACTCTATATTCAACTAAAACGTTTTCGACAATACAGCTACTTTTATTCTACTCAGCGATATTGAGAGTATTACACCCAGATAAAATAATTTCTTCAACTATTGACAACACAATATACTAGGTGTATTCGAAAAGTACCCGACCTGAACTCATATCTCCATGATGGTGCTATTCTTTGTTTTCCGGGCCATGACGTCCTTCAAACTGTTCTCGAACGCAGATTTTGGAATGGCCTTGCGTCGTATTACTCTGCATCGTCTCCATGTCACCGAATAGCCTTCCTTTGAGCGCATTTTTCAATTTTGGGAGCATCCAAAAGTCGCAGGGAGCTATGTCAGGACTGTAAGAAGGCTGCCGAAGCTGTACAATCTTGTGTTACGCCAAAATGGCTGCACAAGGTTTAATGAATGAGCTGGCGCATTATCGTGGTGAAAGAACCAGTCACCGCTTGACCATAAACGTGATCGTTTTCTTCTCAAGGCATCACGAAACATTTTAAGAACATCAACGTAATATTCTCTGATGATCGTCTGATGTCTTGGAGCAAATTCGTACTGCATAATAATCACAATCGAAAAAAATAATCAGCATTGACTTGACATGGCTCCGACTTTGACGTGCTTCTTTCGACCGTGGCTCGTCTGAATTATTCCAGTGTGGATATTATTATTCAGTTTTAGGATCGTAACCATGAACTCATGGTTTATCGCCAGTAATCACTATCTTAAGGACAAATGCGACGAACGGAAAAAACACGTTTGACATAAACAAATGCTGCGGGCGACCTAACGCATCTGGCCGGTTATTACAGCATTGAGGGAGTTTATGAGGGAATACTGTATACGTTCATCTTCCAGATGCCGCTCGAGCGCTCTGGCGCGAAGATATGAACTCAGATTGGATACTTTTCGGACACACCTCGCATATTCAAAGCATTGTATAATAAGAAAGTATGAATTTAATTTTTGATAGTATACTGAACGGTTCCAGCCGTTACTATTTTGTAGTTAATCATAATTAAAAGAAGTTGTAGAAATAACTGTTTTATCACCTTTAAATCGATATTTTACACATTTAATTGTGACTCGAGTTTCGAGAATTTAGTATACCATCTTCAGACACCTGAAGACTTAACGAACAGAACAGGGCATTTATGCCTATACAGAGGTAGGAGAGGTAATAAAAAAAGATTTGAAATGAGAGGACGCTTAACAACTATTAGAGTGTCGGCACGTCATAGAAGATTGGTAAACAGATGTTACTTAAAATAATTAAAAAATTTTGGATTTACATAGATCCGTACTGTCATTCATTATTTTTACATTATTTTTATTGTGAACTAATTTTAAAAATTCAACAGGTTCTAAATAATCAGGTTTCTTTTCTTTTGATTCTACATGTAAAATTTTAAGTTCATCTAATGTCGGAAAAAAATTTTACATATAGAATCAAAAGGAAAGAAACTTGGTTATTCATAATCCGTTGAAATTTTCAAATTATTTCACAATAAAATAATGTAAAAATAATGAATGACTCTACTGATCTATGTAAATCCAAAATTTTTAAATAAGTAATATCTGTTTACCAATCTTCTTAGACGTGCCGACATTCTAATTGTTGTTAGGCGTCCTCTCATTTCAAACCTTTTTCAACCTGTATTTATTACCTCTTCTACCTCTGTATATGCATAAATGCCCTGTTCTGTTTGTTAAGTCTTCAGTTATCTGAAGATGGGATAGTAAATTCCTGAAAATTGAGTCACAATTAAATGTGTAAAATATTGCTTTATTGGTAGTAAACATAGTTATTTCTATAACTTGTTTTAAACTGATAGTATATCACAAAATCAAATTTCATCTTCTACGTTCTAGAAAAGTAACGAGCTGACTTGTACAAATATTTTTAGTTACTGCGTCTGCGTCTATTAGGGTTGAGCGTAATGGAATACCTCTACTTTGAATTGTTGTCTATAGACATGTTGACTGTATTATTCTGCAGTGAAGATAAAGCATGTATACTGCATGTGAACAAAAGAAAGTAGAGAAACACGATGAGAATCAACCACTAAAAATTTAATTGTATATTTTCATCATTTTCTCCTGCAATTTCACTCAAACGTTTAATGCTGTATTGACGAAAATATACTGTGTGAGTAGCTGTCGTGCGTAGAGTTTGGGACGTTCACCAAAAAAACTTGAAGTGAAACGAAACTCTGAAGAAGAAATGATAAAAAATAAATAAAGTAAAAAGAAAAGTAAACCAAAGTGAATATCCATTTTAACTTTCGTTTTTAGCTTAAAAAACAAACTGTCGTTCTTCTGCTTAGCTCACTAGATGTTTCAAAGTGCGCTGGTAAATCTCAACTACTAAAAATCACTTTATCTTCCTGCCAGAATCCCAAAATGTTAAATTGTTTATCAAAAAGCAACAACTAGTTTACTATCTATATATTCAAATTTTATAATTAATCACCATATAATACAAATTAAGATAGTCTGATATCCTTATTTCCCGAAGAGATGCATTTTTCTCTGGACTGTTCTGCGGTATCTTCTTCATAAGGTTGATATAGTGTTGTATGTTTCGTGCAACGTGTTTTCCTATGTGTCGATGATCTGCCTTCAGGACTTCCCATGAAGATAATTCACCTGACAGATATTAAAAAAAGTTATTCTTTATGTATCCACTGTCACCTTGAAATATTTTTACCAGAATGATGTGCTATATCTTGTCCAGAGGCAATGATCTAATTGTCTTATGGATTTCTATTGAAGAGACCACCAGAAAGATATTCATAAATTTCGTCCATATATCTGTGAAAAATATAAAATGGTGAAAGGTCAGGAGCTTTATATCATCAACTCTTCCCACGAAAATTAGCATTAACCTGTTGGATGTTATTTGACTTTTACGTGCTAAATTTAAACTCAATTTTAATACTATTACTATTATTTCAATAGCACTCAACGTTGCTTTGCTCACATTTTTTTTAAACTTCTAGTTATACGATCCTCACGAAATTACCACTAGTCTTTGTGTCGTTATTTCACATTTGAATGCTTAATTTAAAGTCTATCGTAGGTATGCGGCTATGGTTTTGGTAGCGCTCAATGCAGCCGTGCTCACAATATATTTTTTGGATCTTCTCTTCACATGATCCTCATGAATTTGTTCACGAACATGCTTTTTCCTCTTCAATATCATATTTTATATCGATCAGGTTTCTAATTTCGAGAATAATGCTAAGAAATGGAGAAAATTTTAAATGTGAGTAACTGCAGAACCATTAGACCTATTTCATACATTAACAGAATCAACCGAGATATTTAGGTCCCAAACCTACCCTGAAAATTTCAAGTCTTTAGCTCTTTCCGTTTGAAAATTCCGTAAATTAGCTGCTCGCGGTAAAAAGGGATGTCCAGATAAAAACATTGAAAAATTTAACACAATCAAAATCCACCAATTCACTTGGCCTCATCTCGAATTTATCTAGATGTCGGGCGTTTTTTTTAGAGTGATAGAACTTTAAGTTGAAATAAAACACATTTAAATTAAGATTGAAGTCAATTTTTTTTATTTGAAAGATAATTTTATGACATTTATGTTTTAGAAATAATTTTCGGCATATGTCCATCATGACTAACTCTGAGAAACCGCAATCGACCAGACCAATTTTGGACCATTTTCTCGAGTAATTCAGGCCTTATTTCATCAATATCATGAGTTATGTTGGCTTCCAAAGCGTTTATTGTTTCTGGTTTATCAGCATAAACCAATGACTTGACATAACCCTAAAGGAATTAATCCAGTGGAGTTATGTTGGAGGCCAATTAATGGAAATAATAATCTCGAAATAATGTTATCGTCAAATCTTTCTTTCAATAAATCATTGTTACGGTAGCAGAATGAGGTGTAGCACCATCTTGTTGGAACCAAAACACTTCTGGGTCAAAACCATTCAAATTTTGAAACAAATAATTATTGATCATCGATCTGTAACGAGCACCATTCGCTGTAACATTAGCTCCAGCATGGGTTTTAAAGAAATAAGGACCGATAATGCCTCCAGCGTGTAAAGCACACCATACAGTGCATTTTTCAGGATGCAATGGAACCTGCAGAACTTCTTGAGTATTGTTTTCACTCCATATACGGCAATTTTGCTTGTTTCATAGCCGTTCAACCAGAAAAGAGCTTCATCACTAAACACAATTATACGATAAAAAAGTGGATCAACTTCAAGCTGTTCTAGGGCCTAATCAGCAAACAACCGACGCTTAGTATGGTCAAGTGGCTTTAGTTCTTGAACCAGTTGGACCTTGTATGGGTATAGACCATTAGACCATTGACGTATAAACAAATCTGGATGATCATTAACACTATGACTTAGAGTAACGATATTTTCTTCTGTACGTACAGTTCTTTGTCTTGCTGTTGTTGTTGCATCGAGTAGAGAAAATATTGTCCGAAATTAATCGATAGTTCGACGAATAAGCTGGTCTGATGGACGATTATGTAAACCATAAATTTCACGAAGTGCTCTATAAATTTGACGAATAGAACACTGATTTTGAAAATAATTTCAACAATTTGTGAACGTTGTTGTGGCGTGAGTCTTTTCATGATAATTTATCAATGCTTACTGAACAGAAATGTCAAATCAGCATGACTTCTACCTTGTGTCAAATCATAGTTATCCCTATCGAAAGTTCTATCACTCTAAAAAAACACCCGATACTTATTGAATTTCACATATAGATAGCAAATTATAGAAAAAAAACCACAACAAAAAAATGTTATCACGTCAATCGATTATAAAGGGTCTCCCAACGAAAATTTGATCCCCAGAACTCAGAAACGAAGAATTTTCAAAAATTAAAAAAAAAGGTCAATTTCTCTTTTAGAGGGACGAATTTCCATCATGAGTTTGTTCTGAAGAAACCACCCCCATGAAGGTGGCATCAATCCCCAACATTTTTTGAATAAGGTAGAGATGTCGACTGATGCTTAGTTTGAAAGTTCTGCACACAACCCAGTTAAAGTTATCAAAATTGGTTGATTATTCACGAAATAATGTAATATTGAACTTACAGTCTATAGGTGATGTTGAAAAGATGTTGAACCGCCCAAACTCAAGAACCTAAGTATCATTGTATGGAGGTTGGTGGTGGTTATTTTAAACAATACATACGTTAGTTCTTTGCATAATTTACATTTTTTTCTGGATCATTACTTACAGATTTGGTGTATTAATGTATTGGGGTTCTGTTTGAGGTACCCTTCTGATAATGTTTAATATCAAATTGCTCAAAATAAATCACCGAATTTGAAAACTTCATTATTTCGTGAATAGTGAACCGATTTTGAAAATTTCCTGAGTTGTCCACAGAACATAAATAACATTCAAACTAACCAACACTTATTTTCGAAGCAAACTCATGATGAATTCACCCCCCCTCAAAACAGGAGTTGACCTGTTTTTTTAATCTTCGAAAATTCTTCGTTTCTGGGGGGGTTTAAATTTTAGTTGGGACACCCTGTATGCATGAGAAAGGAAAAACAACATATTGGACATGTTGTTATGAAGCTGAAAATTATAAATACTCAAATTATTTTGATGTGTAACCTGTACAGAAAATGATACGAGGTAAAATCGTGACTCTAAGCATTGATAAGAAAAAAATATATTAGAATTCTTTCCACTATCTATAAACTTCAAATATTCTACAATTAACACCTTAATCAATTAAGGCAACACGAGGGATGTTTATGATTTATTTTCACGGGACAAAAATTCATTTTTAAAAGTGATCCATGTACTAGTTATGGTAAGAAATACGCTGACATTTCAACTAACAGAACTGTTCAAGCTTCAAATGATCGTAGCTTGTTGAATTCAACCCCCGGAATGCTTTTGCGTCGCAAAATTACCATAAAATTCAAGACATAAATAATCCTTGTCCCCGGATTCAACGTAGAGTTCCAACAGATCAAGATCCTGTAAACTCGTACATGCAGAGCTTTAAAGTGTTATTCACCGTATATCTCTGAGCAAATACACTAGAATCCTTATCGTAACCTCCCATCTACATTCTGACCTAATTTGGGCGTTTTATCTCTGTTTTCCAGTATATACTGTATCCCATCCAAATTTTCGGGAAAGTGCGTTGTCACGAACTAATTTTCCATTTTCCTAATTAAATTCGCTATCAGCCTCTATATTTGTGCGTGATCCTTCTGATTTACGGGGTCAAATTTCATAGGTCACACCAAATGTATGGAACATTTGCATCCCAATTACTTCGAAGGTTCGAATGAAAAAAGAACGTGAAATTATTTATTTTACTGACATTTTTAATTAGTATAACTCCTACTATCGTAAACATAAAGTTTCATCATTCCACCTTGTGGAACGCGGACTTTGACAATAGCTTCAACCTGTATTGAAAATCATATTATATTATACTTGATGAATATCCATATTGAATAAGGTTATACTGAGTATCAAAAATTTTTTAAGGTTGCTCGGAAAGTAATTCTGTTTTTTCCAGACAGAGGATTTAATTGTATTTTTTCGAACCCAACGTCACACTTAAGCCGCATAATCATTATATGTTTTGAGAGCTGATATAGCAAGGTTTGTGTGTGAAAAAGTTCAATTCATTCTACGTAGTAGTGTTTGGTTGGTGCCCTTTTAAATATGGAAAGCAATAAGCAGCATTTTGTCCTTTTTTACTATAGAAAAGGTAAAAATGCTGTTCAAGCCAGAAAGAAATCAACCGATGTGTATGGAGAAGATGTTGACAGTATGCCAGTGCCAGAACTGGTTTGCAAAATTTCGATCCGGCAATTTTGATGTCGAAGATGCACCACGTTCCGGAAGGCCGGCTGAATCTGATAAAGACTCTATAAAGGTATTAGCATCTCGGCGAATAACAACACGTGAGATAGGTGAGAGGTTAAATTTATCGAATTCAACTGTTTGTGACCTCTTGAAAGGCCTGGGTTTAACAATGTCGAACGCAAGAGATCATGGAGCAAAAAAGATGAACCAGCCCAAAGCATTTCGAAAGCCAATATCCATAAAAAAGTGATGCTGTCTGTTTGGTGGAATTTTAAAGGTATCTTTTTTTTTGAGCTTTTTACGGATAACACAACAACTAATTCGGAAGTGTACTATCATCAGCTGGACCAACTGAATGATGCACTTCAACAGAAAAGGCCAAAATTAATCAAATAAAAAGGTGTAGTGTTCCAACAAGATAATGCTAGACCTCATACAAGTTTATTGAAAGAAAGATTTGCCGATAACATTATTTCGAGAAATGGTCCAATTAATTGGCCTTCAAGATCATGCGACATAACTCCACTGGATTATTTTCTTCGGGGTTGTGTCAAGTCAATGGTTTATGCTGATAAACCAGAAACAATAGACGCTTTGGAAGCCAACATAACATAAAGTGGTCCAAAATTGGTCTGGTCGAATGCGGTTAATCAGAGCTAGTCGTGGTGGAAATATGTCGGAAATTATTTATGTTGTGCATTTTTGGAGAGGAGTTTGTTCATAATACATTGATAGGAAACAAACGTTTGTATTCTTCAAGTATTCATTTTATATTTCTAATTAATATTCTATATTTTCTTTCATTCCTTCTGGCGGTGTAATGAGTGTTAATTCTGTATGTGTTCTAAATAGAAACTGTGTTTTCTAAGACATCTATTTAACTTTGAAAAAATTTTGAGGAAAGTTTTCATGAAATTAAACTTTGTAATGAAGTAAGTATAATAAATGTGTTCGATATTCAAGATATTTTTAATCCTAAAAAAATATTTATTACTTTTTTATTTGTAGTCGATCAAAAATTCATATTTCAAATGGTCCACCCTTCATTTGATATTTCTGTTAAAAAAGGGTCACTTCTGAAAATAATTTGTATAGGCTTTCATTCGTCGAGAAGATATTTTCATTAATTATTTTTAGTTTTTTTTTGATACGAAATTGAACTGAAGAGATATCGACGTGGTAATTCCAAATGGCCTTTTTGAAGATGTCCTGCATGTTTTTAGAATTTTTTGAAGGAACTTTTTTAAAAGAGAGTTATTTCGAAGAAATTCTTTAGGTTATGTTGAGCATTTTTGGAGAGGGTTTTGGTTTTCATAATACATTGATACGAAACAAACGTTTGTATTCTTCAAGTATTCATTTAATATTTCTAATTAATATTCAATATTTTCTTTCATTTCTCCTGGCGGTGTTAATTCTAATTGTGTTCTAAATTGAAACTGTGTTTTGTAAGACATCTATTTAACTTCAAAAAATTTTTAAGAAGTTTTTATAAAATTAAAATTTGTAGTGAGGTAAGCATCATTGATCTGTTTGATATTTGAGATATTTTTAATCTTTCTATCAAGAAGAAACTCCCTTTTTATTATTTTATTTGATATTGTTTTTCACTCGTGAATATCAAGGTTCATTCTTCATAATTTCCGGAAAATATTCCTTCCTTTTTTATTTGTAGCCGATCAAAAATTTAAATTTCAAATGGTCAAGGGCCACTGAAAATAATTTGTATAGGCTTTCAGTTGTCGAGAAATCGAGTTGAAGAAATTGTTCCATTTGGGTGTAACAGTCCTGATGTCACTGAATTTGCAGCGTTTCTCGTTTTTCCAGTTGAGGCATATGACGGATGATTCTTCGGCAGAAAATGACACCACATAAATATTATGGCCGATAGTGTACATCTACTGGAGTCATTTAGTGTCATATAACAGATAGTCCATTCTAACGTCCTCGGCAGTCGCTGCAAAAAGCCGTACCCTGAGTTACACGGATCTGTTGTCCTATCTTGCCCTTCCTGCCGTCCTTCCACTCCATTTACCCTTCAGCTTTGCGGCGAAGTCGTGGAGCTGAACTTTCAGCCACTACAATCAGATTTATACGAGCGTGGCCTGGTCTGGAACCAGAATTTACTTTGTTATATTTCAAGGTTTCGAGACCATTTAACGTACACCCTTATTTCGACGGCTAACCTCGTAGCCGGCACGGCGTAAGATTTATAGGGGTAATTTTTCAATTGGATATGTTCGGTGCAGAATCTGCGAAAGGATTTGTTGAAATAAGGAAGGTGATGTTTTTTTCTAATCAAGAAGCGTGAATTTCGGCTTACTGACAATGTCGAGCATCATTTTGGAAAAAGAACAAGGTACTCATAGAAATAAAGTGGGTTTCACAGAACCTTAGTCATCGGTTCAAGTCTGTTGATCACGGAGTCCTCTTACAATTTATATAGTTCTATGTTCCCAAAGTGCTGATCACAGATTTAGTCACTGTGTCAAACTATGACAGATTAACCTCTGTTGATCATCGATCAAGTACAAATAGGGTTCCACAAAATATTTTATGCTCTAATCTAACCTATAAACGCTACCGAATCACAGATCGAGTTGATTAATGGAATCAATATCTTTGTGTTCTTCGTTAAATATTTGAAGTGGGGTGTATTGTTTATTGTTTAATTTTTTCAAGTGATATTATTGTAAAATGCTTTTCGGAAGATTAAGGTGAATTCGAAGACTTGATTTCAAAATACGTTTTCGTTTCAACAAAAATGAAATTGAACCACGCAGTAAAAGGAATAAATCGTTCGATGCTAGATTACAATTATTAAATTATTTACGATTTTATGCAAATGGTGCTTTCAAATAAATTAATATAAAGGTTTTTTTTCTTGATAGAAAGATTATTCCCAAATTTTGAATATACAGATTTATTCTGTCAACCTCCTACAAATTTTAATTTAAAAAAATTTTTTCAGAAACTTTTATAACTAAATTGAATGAATGTCTTGAAAAACACTGTTTGATTTAAGTAGACATATAGAATCAACACTTAATCCACAGCACAAAAAGGGCATAAAAGAATTCAAAGAAATATTAATTATTAATTGAAATTATTAATTAAATGCTTGAAGGGTACAAAATTTTTACTTCGTACCTTATTTCATGAAAACCAAATTCCTTTCCAAAAATGCGATAGATAACCTAAAAAACTTCTTCAAAAACAACTTGCTCGAAATGACTTCCTCCAAAAAAATTCCTAAAACATATAGAAGATCTTCAAAAAGCAATTTAGAATTTCCACAACGGAAAACTCATCAGCCCTATTTCACATTCAATAAATAAAAATAATTAACAAAAAATATCTTACCATACAAATTGTATTTACTTATCTGAACTCTTATCTGAACGAAGTGAACTTCTAAAAATTCTACTTTTCTATGTTCGTCACAGAAATTACAAAAAGTTTGTAAAGTATTTCATGGACTCCTTTAAAACCAAATTATAATATTTATAATTCATATATAATTATTATACATACCATAATATAATAAAAAGAGGTTTTCTCTTGATAGAAGGATTATTACAAAATTTTAAATATACAGATTTATTCTGTTAAAATCCTTCAAATTTAAATTTCCAAAAATTTTATTCAAAATATTTTAGATCTAACCTAAATAAATGTCTTAAAACACACTGTTTCAATTTAGTAGACATATAAAATGTACACTTATTACACAGTACCAGAAGGGAATAAAATAATTCAAAAGAAATATAAATTATTGATTAAAATTACTAAATAAATACTTAAAGGTTACAAAATTTTGTTTCGTACCTTGTTTTATGAAAACCAAATTCCTTTCCAAAAATGCAAAACATTTTAGAAGTGATAGAGTGATAGAAATTTCGATAGGGATAACTGTGATTTGACAGAAGGTAGAAGAAGCCATGTTGTTCTGACATTTCTGTTTAGTAAGCACTGACAAATTATCATGGAAAGACTCACGCCGCAACAACGTTTACAAATTGTTGAAATTTATTTTCAAAATCAATGTTCTATTCGCCAAACTTATAGAACATTTTGTGAAATTTATGGTTCAAATAATCGTTCATCAAAGCAGCTTATTCGATGAACTATCCATAGATTTTGAGCAACATTTTCTCTACTCGATGCAACCAAAACAACAAGACAAAGAACTGAACGTACAGAAAAAAATATCGCTGCTGTAAGTCATAGTGTTAATGATGATCCAGATTTGTCTATTCGTCGACGGTCACAACAAGTTGGACTCTGTGCATCCACCACATGGAAAATTTTGCGTGAAAATCTACATCCATACAAGATCCAACTGGTTCAAGAAATAAAGCCACTTGACCATTATAAGCGTCGTTTGTTTGCTGATTGGGGCCCAGAACAGCTTGAAGTTGATCCACTTTTTATCGTAAAATTGTGTTTAGTGATGAAGCTCAATTCTGGTTGAACGGCTATGTAAACAAGCAAAATTGCCGTATATGAAGTGAAAACAATCCTCAAGAAGTTCTGCAGGTTCCATTGCATCCTGAAAAATGCATGGTGTGCTTTACACGCTGCAGGCATCATCGGTCCATATTTCTTTAAAAACGATGCTGGAGCTAATGTTACGGTGGATGGTGCTCGTTACAGATCGATGATCAATGATTATTTATTTCAAAATTTGAATGGTATTGACCCAGAAGTGTTTTGGTTCCAACAAGATGGTGCTACACCTCATTCTGCTACCGTAACAATTGATTATTTGATTTATTGAAAGAAATATTTGGCGATAACATTATTTCTAGAAATTGTCCAATTAATTGGCCTCCAAGATCATGCGACATAACTCCACTGGATTATTTTCTTTGGGGTTATGTCAAATCATTGGTTTATGCTGATAAACCAGAAACAATAGACGCTTTGGAAGCCATCATAACTCGTGTTATTGATGAAATAAGGCCTGAGTTACTCGAAAAAGTGTTCCAAAGTTCGTCTGGTTGAATGCGGTTCCTCAGAGCTAGTCGTGGTGGACATATTCCGGAAATGTGGTGGACATATTCCGGAAATCATCTTTCGAATAAAAAAATTTGGCTTCAGTCTTAATCTGAATGTGTTTCATTTCAATTTGAAGTTCTATCACTCTAAAAAAACACCCGATATGTATATTCTTAAAAAGAGAGTCCGGCAATCAAAATTTTAACTCGTTCAATTCCACAAAGTTATTAATCAATCTATCAGATTCAACTCAAATGTTCAAATGGATGTCGACACCGGCGATAAGAAAAAAATTATAAGGCAGTGAATCCACGCAAGCCAGCAGTCCTGGCGATGAATTATGGAATAAACATTATTATATTATATTGACTTATTATTGATACTTGATAAACTGTGCGATGAATGGATCTGTACGTCAATATTACGAAGTTCCCGGATTTCAACTTCGAAATTCAAGTGCGACACATCGATCACAATCAAGTGGGCAAGTCACAGGTGAAAACTATGTATGATATTAAAAGACGCACCAAAAAGGGTTAACGATATTCCAAACCTACCCAACTAATTTCCCATTCCATTCATGCAAAAACATAATGATGCCAAAATTACCGTGGCTCAGTGGTGTACAACGCCACACGAGTTTGCAATAAAACCACCATTAACTTTTTCTTGCATGGTTGTGTTTTGTTTACCGACGTTATATATTTTCCCAATTTTCATTTAATTGGACGTATGGTGCGCAACAGAAGGCGTCCTTTATTAATCGGATTGCTCGCTAATTGGTCTATATGAGCCGGTGGCGCTCCATTGTTTTTTTCTATTGTGACGGAGGGGTTCGTAGTTGATTCAGATTTTCATCCAATCGAGAGTAATTTTTTTTTGGATTAGGGAAAAAACAGGTCAGCTTTATGGTACTGATGATGGGATAGTTCATTTCCCGAAACTCTAGTCACAAGAAAATGTGTAATATATATTTTTTGGTAGTAAAATATAGTAATTTCTACAATTTGTTTTAATTATGATCAACTACCAAATAGTAACGGCTGAAACAATTCAGTTCATGGTAAACAAATTGAATAGCAGAATATTCTGAAAACTTTCACAGATTGATCAATATCAATATTATTTAGGAGAAACCCTTTCCATTTGATCACACAAATCATCTTTCATTCGGATCAACTAAACTCAAGAAAGCTTTCAAACATTAATTAGACCAATTCTCTGAAACTTCTACAAATTTCTATCTGAAAAATCTCCCAAAAACTTTACAAAATTAAATTAAATCAAATATCTAAAAAACGTTGTTTCTTTATAGACATATAGAATTATCAACACATATGTGTGACAGTTAAGTAATAAAGAATCGAAAGAAAATATAAAATATTGACCTCGATCATCTAACAAACAGCTTCCGAGACAGTGGGTTTCGATTGAATATTTACAAATGACAGAATTCCATTCCCAAAAAATACTCCACATAGATTTAAAAAGGTCTTTAAAAAAATATATGTAACATATAATGTCTAGAAAGAACATTTGAAATTCTTACCCATTTACTCCTCAGTCAGAAGTTATGTGGATATTATATTTAATATCCACATAACATAACAATCAATAAAAATATATCTACATACCTTCATTCCACAAATACATTCTGTCAAGAAAGTACCGGGAATTATCGATTTAAATCTGGTGGGGCATTGAGGCAGGTAAAATTTTTTTTTCCTAGGTTGGTACCACTGTCCTTAATTACTATGCCAAGCTTAAGCGGGATCTGTCAACTAGTGTGTTTGCAACAGCTGATTAAGTCAGTCGATGTCAGAGTGCGTGCCGATTTTTACTATGGGTGATTACGTTGAGCAAAGAATTTGTTTAAAGTTTTGTGTTGCAAATGAATTTTCGTGTGCCGATGCATTGAAAATGTTGCAAAAGGCCTTTGGTGATAATGCTCTATCGAAAACTCGTGCATATCAGTGGTACAGAGCCTTCAAGGACGGTCGTGAAGTGGTCGCCCATCGACGGCTTCGATCGAAGATAACGTCGATAAAATTAAGGAAAGGGTGCTGGAAAACCGTCGTACCAGCTTGAGAGAGATAGCACATGATCTTAAGATATCCCACAAGTCCGCACGTACGATTTTGATTGATATTTTGAGCATGAGAAAGGTGGCCGCACGACTCGTACCGAAAGACCTGAATTTTCTTCAAAAACGTCATCGCGAACAGGTTGCTTCAGACATGCTGTATCGCTGTAATTCCGATTCTACATTCATGGAACGCTTTATAGCTGGTGATGAGACCTGGGTCTACGAGTACGATATGCAAACAAGCCAGCAATCATCGGAATGGGTGGCAAAAAATGAGCCGAAACCGAAAAAACCACGCCAAAGCCGCTCGAAAATGAAGGTGATGATCATTGTTTTCTTCGATATCCGTGGCGTGGTGCACTAGGAATTCGTTCCAGAGGGTCAGACGGTAAACAAGGAGTATTACCTAGGCGTTATGAAACGTTTGCGTGAGCGTATCCGTAAGAAGCGGCCAAATTTGTGGGCGAACAACTCATGGATTTTGCATGACGATAACGCGCCTTCTCACCGAGCTACGATTGTGACTGACTTTCTCGCCAAAAACTCAACAAACGTGCTTCAGCAACCACCGTATTCGCCGGATTTGGCTCCCTGCGACTTTTTCCTCTTCCAAAAACTAAAATTGCCCCTTCGTGGCACCCGTTTTGAGTCGATTGAAGCCATAAAACAAAATTCGGCGCGAGAGCTAAAGTCCATCCCGGAAAGCGCCTATAAAAAATGTTTCGATAATTGTAAGTGCCGTTGGCATAGATGTATTGGAGCAAATGGAGCCTATTTTGAAGGCGACCCAATAAATTTTGACGATTAAATGACAAAATTTTGTTTTAATTGAAAATTCCCGGTACTTTCTTGACAGAGTAGTATCCTACTTTGAAGCAAATTGGGACAACTTACTACACACCGTAAACTAAGCTCTTCCACAGAAAAATCTTGAAATGAATGAATTTAATTTTAAAAAGTTCTTAAAACCTAAACAGAATATTCCAAAGTGCAATCAATTGTTCGGTCATCCTCATCCAATGCATTCAAGAATAGTTACTTATAATATGTGAAGGTCCTCACTGCAGTGAAAACCTGTTGAAGTGATACTCATTTAGAGTTTTGTTTATTTACTTTCTATCTTCTCCTAATTCCTTTATGGTTGATTGACTGCTTATGTTAAATTCTATTCATCTTCGGGTTTATAGGTTTATCCCCAACTCAGATCAATTTCCTAATAAATAGTGAAAAGTTTAAAACTTCAGTAGACTAAATAAAACATAAGCGAACATTGTTTCGTGCTTTCAGGAAATTCATCGGTTACTTCCATTGCTTAAAAATCTGAATATTTCAAGTTTGAACTAACTTATTAGTACTTAATCAAATGCGGAAGAATAAACAAACATATATTATTTGTGTCCAAACATCTAGCTCAGTCTGAAATTTTCAAGTATTTTAAAATTCGAATTAAGTAAGTACAAAGGCAGATATTGACGTTTTCACAGAATATCAAAAAATGTACACAAAAATGGTTTGGTAGGAATGTAGAAATGTTGATGTAAATACTTTTTATTATTGTTTTTTGAGAAAAATACTCATAATAGTTATATATTTTTCATATTATTTCATTATTTGGAATTTGAAATCAACGAATTAATTCTTCTTTTTTTTGCAGGTAATTATTTTGTCCTACAAGGGGTGAGTAGATTACTGAATCATCAAATCGATCTACGGAACAAGGATAAAATATGAACTGTCCTGAAATTCCAAGTATTACATTTTCTGTATTTATTTTCATAATATATTGACTATTGTGATTTTCAACAAGATCTGAAATTCTCATTAAAGATTTTTACTATTGCATTATTAAAACTATGATATTCGTGTCTCTACTTGTACAAAGTTCAAAATGATTTTTATTATTCGAATTATTGATAAGTTGGTGGTTAAGATGGAATGAAGAAATTTATGCCGCGAAGAGGAATAGAGAAACGAAGAAATGACTGAAAGTGCCCAATTACAGAAGTATAGCGGAAGCTCCATGAGCTACATCAGCTTGTTTGATTCATCGATTGATGAGAAATACTTTGCAGATGTTAGAGAACAATATATTGGTCGTGAAAGAGCATATGACTCCCGTACAGGACACTTGTTGGTTGCAGGGACTATTGAGTAATTGCTGCAGGTCAGTTAACAAAGAAGCTACCATGTTGTGAGCAACCAAATTGTGAGAAACAGGTACCATGAGTTAAACTTTAAAGTCTGTAGATAGAGGCAATAGCCGTCTGGAACTAGACGACTGCAGGTCATTTAGCAAAGAAGCTGCAATTTATATATTGTGAGCAGATAAATTGTGAGAAACATGTACCATGAGTTCAAGCTTCAAGACTGCATATAGAGCAATCGGGGTCTAAGACTAGAATGAACCCTTCGACATCTAAACAGACAAATTTCGATTTGGTTTTCATCGTCATACAGGCAAGATTCGTGTGTGAAGGCAATCTAGCAATTTGAAACCTTTTGCTGAAGTTCAGAAGTGTGTACCTACTTTGGTTATAAAGTTTTGGTACGAGATGGTATTAGTGTTGAGGGAAAACCAATCTCGTTTTTATCTGACGTGTTTTTGAATATTGTCACTTGTCGTGACATTATTTTGTAACCTATTCTGTTTCCACATGCATACAACCCATGCTTATGATGTCCATCCATGCCCATACCAATATGGATAGGTATGCGAATTTCTGCAAACTGAGCATATCGATGTTTTGTCATGGAGCAGCTTTTTGACCTGAATCCCATCAAACATCAGCATGAGTCCAACTTTTTCGTCATCAAATACATTTCTCAACTAGAGAATGGCTGATTAATGGTCTCTCTGATTTTTTAAATTCTATAAACCAATTAATAATCGATTGCCTCCTTTTGAGCATACCTAACAGATGATAGTGATTAATATACAGGGGGGTCTCACTTTATATTCTTCTTATTCTTGAAGTGCCATCTCAGTTCCGAAGGTCGGCAGTCATTAAGACTATCCAAATATTGGATTCGGCATATCTGCAAAGTTGATGTGGAGAGCAATTGGAGCATTATCTTAGGGCTGGTTATCTGATTGGTAATTTCAATCGAATGATAATGTTCTTCAAATATTATTGAAAAAGAAGGGTATTCTCAGTTTAGCGTTACAAGGCACTATTCTTGTGAAAAGAAAAAGGTTTAATGCGTCCAAATAGGCTAAACACCATGAAACATTTTTTCTCGAGAATGATGCTTCCAACGCTTTTCAACCAACAGTTCTCTTTTTATTCAATTTCATGTTGCATTCACTGTTAGAAATTTTATTCATTGAATTTAGAATATTTCGAAACTCGAATTAATTTTTTGCATTCTGGCATTGGTGTCCTCGAATTTTAGCATATCAATTTTCCCCCACGAATATTCATTCCAGAATATATTTGTTTTTGCCCGAACCTCATTTATGGCATTCTGTGCACATAAATTAAAAATGAAAGAAGGTGATAAGCAACCCTGTTGTTCGGTCTCATTAAGAAACGGCCCTGTCTACGTTAGATATAATTAAATTTTTTCTTATGAGTCGAGAAGAAACGGCCCTGTCTACGTTAGATATAATTAAATTTTTTCTTATGAGTCGAGAGATACATATATCTTTCCATGTTCATTTCTTCAACCTAGGTTTTTGACCTGTGTCAGATGTTGCACTGTTTTGTTCGTTATAATTTGGTTGTTTTTCATAATTGAAACAGGGTTCTTTTTTCTTCAAAAGAATCTTATTTTTTGACTGAAAATTCAGTCAGATCACCAGCTCAGGAATCAGGCGGAAGTCTCTTCATTCATCCTCGTCACATTTAAAGTCTTTGTTATCACCAACAGATTGGCTTATCCTTAAACTATCGCATGCCGACTTTTATTTGTGTCTACCAGATTTTTATGAATTGAAAGCAAAAATAGAGATTCTTGAGGGTCACGATGAGAGGCTTTAATTCCCTAAGGATGCATTTCAGGGCGTAGGTTGATTTGAAGATTTTCCATATTTCGACCTTCAGAATCACGTTCTGATATAAATTAGCGTTAAATCCGGACACTCTGCATGGAAACACCCGTGTTGTCATCTGAATAAAATGCAGAAATGCTCAATGATAAATTCGCGTAATAGTGTATGCATTCACTTGTTGAAGATTATCCAGGTGAATTTCTAACCCATGTTCCCATGGCGAAATTTCTCCCCTACGCCCTTCGCTCACTCGGCTGCATCGTAGATAAGCATCCCAACCAAAAAACATGCATCTCCTCTCGGTGGAACTCGAATTCTGGATGCGTAGGGGTGCGTTCGCTCGTCTCCGATTCGACATAAAGGGTGCGACCCTTCGTTCCGCGGCAGGACACACACTGCGGTCATCGCTAATTGCCATTAATCCAGCCCCCGGTATGAATATTTACAATGCCTGTCTCGGACATAAATAAAGCCGAAACGCGCTGGTTTTGGGCAGCGTGAATGAAAATGCCGGAGGAATATTATGCCGCAGCTGGGACGTAGTTTACGCGCGGAGTGGATGTGAAATTATGCGGATTTCCATGTATTGGCCTGTTTGAATCGGTGTGATCTGGTAGGCGAGGTTGTCGCTAAAATCGGCCGATCTCGTGTTTTCCTTTTATTCGTTTGTGAAGAATTTTCCAATAAGAGGTTTCATTTTAAATAGCCCGCTATCTAGGCAACTGTCACTTTTGATGCTGTCATATTCTGACATTTGACAAGAAATAACTACGCCATCACGCAAATTGAAATGATACACACTCCAACAACGCACTGAAATTGTTAAAATTCACTACAAAAAGGATAAAAAATTCTGCAGTCACAGTTTGCAAAACTAAAGCACTTTCAGCTCGTCATGAAACAACTTCTCGGCCGGCAATAGTGAAAAATTTGAACTGTTGGGACAAGTTAGTGATGTGAAAGATCGAAACCGTGTATGCTGCTCAAGAACAACTGAGAATATCGCTGCTGTAGCCGTAGTTTTGACGAAAACCAAGGTTTGTCTATTCCTCGTCGATTTTTGGAATTGGACATTCCACACGGAATTTTTCATAAAAACTTAGGTCACCAGCAGCGTTGTATTTTCGCTGATTGGATTCTTAAAATACATCAAAATGATTCGGATTTTCATCGAAAAATCATCTTCAGTGATGAAACTCATTTTCAAATCGCAGGCTACGTTAATAATCAGAACCGATGCGTTTGGGGCTCGGAGAATCCAAGATTTATTGTTGAAAAGTCTTTCCATCCTCAACGTGTCACTGTTTTGTGCGAATTTTTGGGTAACGGTGTGATTGGACCTTAATTATTCGAAAATGAGGATGGTGCAACTGTAACTGAGAATGAATTGTGCTACCGAGCTATGATTAATATTTTTTATGGCCGAATTGGAAGATATTGATGTGAACGACGTCCATTTTCAACAAGACGGCGCAACGTCACAAGCAACGAAACAAACGCAATTTTGCAAGAAAAGATGCATGGTCGCATTATTTCTCGAAGAGCTGTTCACGCTTGGCCACCGAGATCTTGTGATATAACACATTTAGACTTTCTTCTGTGAGGCCACGCGAAAGATCTATGCCAATACTCTACAATCGATTCAAGTCCTTAAGGTTGGAATTCGTGAAGTTATCGAGGACATACAGCCTCAAATGCGTGAATCGCATATCATATATTTAATAAAGTAATACAGAGCCAAAACCTACCAGAAGAGTGGACTACTTACGAAATCGTACTTTTACATAAAATAGGCCAAAAACAAACATTGAAAATTATCACTCAGTCAGCTTAATGCCAACTGTCTACAGAGTGTTCTCAAAAATCATCTTGAGAAGAATAACCAACATTTTGGATGAAAACTATGGATCACCATTTAACCCGGGTTATTGAAAAATACAAAGAATACAACAAAAAGTCGTACCTAGCATTTGTAGATTACTACAAGGCCTTTGATATGGTGCATCATATTATACCTATCTTATAAATGCTCTAATCAATCAAGGTATACCAGAACCATACATTCATATCCTACAAGAAATTTATCACAATTGCTCAGCAATAATCAAACTTGAGAATGTATGAAAGCCCTTTAAAATCGAAAAAGGTGTACGTCAAGGAGACCCTATTTCCGCAAATCTATTTACAGCATTTTTAAAGCAAATATTCAGAACCACTGATTGGAGAAATGAAGAAAGCATTAAAATCAATGGGAAGTTTTTATCTAATCTTAGATTCGCTTATGATATTGTCCTCTTTTCAGAAAGCCAAGAAGAACTTCAGCAAATGCTGAATGACCTGAATACTCATAGTAGAGAATCTGGACTAACGATAAATGAAACCAAAACTAAAGTGATGACAAACAGTGAAGAAGAATAAATAAAAATGGATGATGAAATCATTGACTATGTTCAGGAATATCGTTATCATGGCTAGGTCGTTTCTTTTACAAATCGTCAGAACAAAGAGATTAAGAGAAGAATAGAAAACGCTTGCAGTCAGTACTGGTCACTTGCGTTTATCCTGAAGGGTGACTTTCCGATAAATATCGAAAGAAAGAAGAAGAGGGAAGTGATGAATAGGTTTGTACTGTCTGTTCTATCATGTTGTGCTGAAACTTGGTTCCTGATTGAAAAACAAATACAAAAGTTAAAAGTATGTCAAAGAAAAATGGAAAGAAGTTTATTAGAAATAAAAATAAAAGACCTAATGAGAAATCAGAAGAAAAACACAAATAAAAGATGTAGACAAAGAACTGTTCAAGAAAAAGTGGGCTGACCATGTAGCAAGGATGTCAACTGAAGAATGGACCAAGTTGGTGCAGGAATGGTATCCAGGAGATGCATACTCAGAATTGTATATGTTAGCATGTGAGCATAGCTCTTAACCGACGTTGAAGTACCATTTTCATCATTGCTGTTCCGGATTTCTGCTCGAGTTTTGACACTCCAGCACACCCCCAAAAGCTGAAAAAAAAAGAGAAGGATATCTGGGAGGAATAATAAAGAACCTGCGTCAGTATAACTAAGGAGGACCCAGCAGGAATCCCCCTCTCCCTGAAGGATGTGCCGTGCCGATCCCAGCACTCAATTGCATGAGCAAAGTATCCCTATTTGGTGGTTGTGAAAGTCCGAAGTATAGAAACAACACAAATAACAGCTTTCCTGCAAGGATCCCCCTCCCCAAATATACCGATGATGCTGTTCGATTGTTAAAAGCAAGGCTCCGAAGCATCGTATAGGAATGACTTAAGGATCCAAAAATAGGACCGAAGTTGGGGGCGAGAAGAGGGCGAGTCTTCCCGGATCCCACCCAGGTCGAAGTGTCGTAAGTCTCCCCTTTTCCTCCAGCGGACCATCTTGGACCCCGCAGCAGAGGAGCTTAAGGATCCAAACATGGGGTCGAAGTTTGGGGCGAGTCTTCCCAGGTAGAAGAATCGACCCAGGTCGAAACGTCGTAAGTGTCCCTTTTTCCTCCAGCGGATCCCGTAGCGGATAAGTGACGAAGGTTGGAAAGCCCGTGCCGAGATTCAGCAGATTTTCGTCTACGCCCGTGAGGTGTATGGATTACAAAACTCTAATCGGTCGTAGGATAGCATGACTTTATTGGAGGAGAAGGACGGTCGTGGGATAACATGATGGCATGGTATGCAAGAAAGAAATAAAGGAACAGGAAGTCTCTGCTTTAGCTGTCATAACTTTATTCTCCACTTCATCGTCATGAAAATAGGATTTTAGTCATGACATGCACCCACACCACGTCAAGAGATGGTAGAAGAAGCCGTGGTCGTCCAGCAGCTATATAGCAGGATTCTATTAAGAAAAAGAAAGGAATACAATTCCTCTTAACGCGCCCCCCATGGCATTATATCTTGTCGCGATGGGGGCGATTGTCTTGACTAGGACCCTAGTTTCATCCCGGTGGAATGGAGGGTTAAGTCTCGACGCCTAAAGTAATGCCATTCGCGCCAGTCACTGGACCTGTATGGTGGAAGATCTTCCGAATGGGGCCCTAGTTTTGTCGTTATGGAGAAATGAAGGGCTGAGCCGGTTGATTAACTCAGTGACAGGGAGTCCCTCGCAGTACAGGACCTCTCCCTTAAAACTACCGTACTCTACTCTATTGCAGTAAATCTCCAGATTTTTCTGTCCAATGACCGAAAGCGTTATGTAGCATACTGTGTTACCTCGAAAGGATGGATGCCCACAGGTGACACTTGTATCACCTGGCCACTCGATTGGTGTTGGACTCGAGGGGGTGGTGGTTGAAAGTCTGCATACTGGACTATCTGTCTGCAGACTCACATGTTCGGGATATTCTCATGAAATGACTCAGGGTTTAGCAGGACGGTTCGACCGGCCGTGTTCTGAACCTGGATCTAACGTAACGTTTTAGGGTTTGTGGATCTCGACGAAACGGCCAGTCTATTAGTGCTTGACGCCACGATCAATCGAAAGACTTCACATGGGTTCGTGGGTCATGACGTACAGGCCGTGTTGACGGTGTCATCAATCTTGGGATTATCTATGTTCATGAGACTGCGTTCAGATGGATGGATAAGAAGCCCTTCCGGCGTGTGAGTTGCGTCCCAAACAACTCAGGTACTGACCATGCAGAGCCAGTAGAGGTTGGATAGTGCTTCGCTGCTATCGGTCAGACGGTTGTAGGTTTTCGAACTGAAGCCCAAACTGGAAGCTGGTGGGTCTCTTCGGGCGGGTTCTCGCTTCGCGCGATGATATGGCGTAATACTTCTGCCTCGGGGGCAGACTGTGGAGACTGCTGAGTAGGCACTTGGTGAAAGAGCCACGCTCATATGCCAGTTCAACTAACTGGTAGAATTTCTCTTAACGAACGCAGAGTTGCCAATCAATCATTATTTTCGAATAATATTTTAACAAAATTTGAATAACAAAACAAATTGAAATATGTTTATCTTCTACAATTTTAATTTCCAAAAGAATTTTTTTTATTCAAAAACTTTTAGAATTAAATTAATGTCTAAAACAAGCACCGCTTACATTTAATAGACGTATAAAATCAAAACTCAATATACAATGTCAAATGAAATAAATAACCCAGCAGATATACGAAAGTAATTAAAATTAATAAATAAATATTCAAACGAGACAAAATTTTGTTTCTGGTCTTATCTTAAGAAA
This sequence comes from Megalocaria dilatata, assembly GCA_034642435.1. NCBI lineage: Eukaryota > Metazoa > Arthropoda > Insecta > Coleoptera > Coccinellidae > Megalocaria > Megalocaria dilatata. The sequence continues at coordinate 33,193,018 of CM067857.1, read as the reverse complement.
TACTACTTGCCTTATAAAAACATGAACACACTTGAAGGACTTCCCAAAGAATATAATTTATTTGAAATATTTAATATATTTAAATATTCGAACAAATTATTTCAAAAAACTCTAAAAAATGTGCACTATATTTTCAAAAAACAAATATAATTCTAGATAACCCCTTCATCAGCCGTTTTTCAATAAACTAAATATCAAAATCAAAAACATAACCTACATCACTCACGTGTTAAAAGACTTAAGCTTCGAACTACAGATCAACTATATATTCAAGATTGATCTATGTTCTAACAAAATCACAGAACAAAGTGAGTTATTTTAAGGTTTACCTAAATCCATTGACACCGTATAAAAAGATTTATTGAAGCCAAAATATAATTATATATTATATATAAAATAAAATGGAAAGGCTTTTTACTTGATAGAAGAAATATAATAAACATATTTCAATTTGTTTTGTTATTCAAATTTTGTTATATTTCTTCTATCAAGTAAAAAGCCTTTCCATTTTATTTTATATATAATATATAATTATATTTTGGCTTCAATAAATCTTTTTATACGGTGTCAATGGATTTAGGTAAACCTTAAAATAACTCACTTTGTTCTGTGATTTTGTTAGAACATAGATCAATCTTGAATATATAGTTGATCTGTAGTTCGAAGCTTAAGTCTTTTAACACGTGAGTGATGTAGGTTATGTTTTTGATTTTGATATTTAGTTTATTGAAAAACGGCTGATGAAGGGGTTATCTAGAATTATATTTGTTTTTTGAAAATATAGTGCACATTTTTTAGAGTTTTTTGAAATAATTTGTTCGAATATTTAAATATATTAAATATTTCAAATAAATTATATTCTTTGGGAAGTCCTTCAAGTGTGTTCATGTTTTTATAAGGCAAGTAGTATTTCTTAAGATAAGACCAGAAACAAAATTTTGTCTCGTTTGAATATTTATTTATTAATTTTAATTACTTTCGTATATCTGCTGGGTTATTTATTTCATTTGACATTGTATATTGAGTTTTGATTTTATACGTCTATTAAATGTAAGCGGTGCTTGTTTTAGACATTAATTTAATTCTAAAAGTTTTTGAATAAAAAAAATTCTTTTGGAAATTAAAATTGTAGAAGATAAACATATTTCAATTTGTTTTGTTATTCAAATTTTGTTATATTTCTTCTATCAAGTAAAAAGCCTTTCCATTTTAATAATATTTTAGTTATCCCTTGAAATGAAAACCAACTACCCACTGTATAAAGGGAATATATTGTTACTGTGGTGTACATATGTATATAAGTACATAAGGAAGATTCAGACATTTATAAAATTGAAGTAAGTTGATGGAAAAATAAGGAAATTTTCGAATAAATTTTCAGTGTTCTCAATATTGTACGAAAATCTTTCATTACAGACTTAACTGTTCAGTAACTTCGATACAAGTATGCTAGGGAAAACCACTAAAGCAAAACGACATCTTAGAGGACTCCCGAATTTGAATATAACATAATGATGAGGAGAGAACATTTCTGGATAGACAATAATGGCTCGCGCAATCAGACGTCGCCATCAGCGCCTTCAACTATTCAATTCCCTATGTGATACAATTCCTATTTCAACCTGGGACAGAACGCCTCCACCCACACCTATAAAATGAATCGAGCAAACTCCTATTGTCTCAAACTTCCTTGTAGAAATTACTTCCTCCATTTCCAGTTTTATGAATACCGTGAAAATAATTGTCTCACTTTACGACGACTGTAATAAAAAGTTGAGTGTCTCTGCACCACGCTTATCAGTGAAGCGGAGCTGTCTGAACGTTAAATGTTTAACGAGAAAGTCTAATGTTTCATTATCTATTTGAGGCAGACTTCACTGTCTGGTCTCGGATTCTGGAGATGCCGAAATCCTGAACGCGAAACGTGGATGAACGGCGAATTTATGCGCTGCATGCCGCTGATTGTTCGAGGTTCTCATTTCCATACGGCTCCGATGAAACCAGCAGATATTTCGGGAAATGTATGTGCATTTTATACGGATTTGTTGTGTCTGCAACAAAATTCGAGGGCAGTCTTTATACTTTTATGGGAGCGTCAGAGATGTCCGTGTGCTCGGAGGAAGTCTGGAATAGCTGGATGGCAGATCTAGATAATATGAGTATGTTAAACAACCAGTAGGAGATATTGTTTTCTTTCACTTTCATTTGTTTGTTACTTACTACTCTGTCAAGAAAGTACCGGGAATTTTCAATTTAAACAACATTTTTACATTTAATCGTCAAAATTTATTGCGTCGCCTTCAAAATAGGCTCCATTTGCTCCAATACATCTATGCCAACGGCACTTCCAATTATCGAAACATTTTTTATAGGCGCTTTCCGGGATGGACTTTAGCTCTCGCGCCGAATTTTGTTTTATAGCTTCAATCGACTCAAAACGGGTGCCACGAAGGGGCAATTTTAGTTTTGGGAAGAGGAAAAAGTCGCAGGGAGCCAAATCCGGCGAATACGGTGGTTGCTGAAGCACGTTTGTTGAGTTTTTGGCGAGAAAGTCAGTCACAATCGTAGCTCGGTGAGAAGCCGCGTTATCGTCATGCAAAATCCATGAGTTGTTCGCCCACAAATTTGGCCGCTTCTTACGGATACGCTCACGCAAACGTTTCATAACGCCTAGGTAATACTCCTTGTGTACCGTCTGACCCTCTGGAACGAATTCGTAGTGCACCACGCCACGGATATTGAAGAAAACAATGAGCATCACCTTCATTTTCGAGCGGCTTTGGCGTGGTTTTTTCGGTTTCGGCTCATTTTTTGCCACCCATTCCGATGATTGCTGGCTTGTTTGCATATCGTACTCGTAGACCCAGGTCTCATTACCAGTTATAATGCGTTCCATGAATGTAGATCGGAATTACAGCGATCCAGCATGTCTGAAGCAACCTGTTCGCGATGACGTTTTTGAAGAAAATTCAGGTCTTTCGGTAGGAGTCGTGCGGCCACCTTTCTCATGCCCAAAATATCAATCAAAATCGTACGTGCGGACTCGTGGGATATCTTAAGATCATGTGCTATCTCTCTCAAGCTGGTACGATGGTTTTCCAGCACCCTTTCCTTAATTTTATCGACGTTATCTTCGATCGAAGCCGTCGATGGGCGACCACTTCACGACCGTCCTTGAAGGCTCTGTACCACTGATATGCACGAGTTTTCGATAGAGCATTATCACCAAAGGCCTTTTGCAACATTTTCAATGCATCGGCACACGAAAATTCATTTGCAACACAAAAATTTAAACAAATTCTTTGCTCAACCTAATCACCCATAGTAAAAATCGGCACGCACTCTGACATCGACTGACTTAATCAGCTGTTGCAAACACACTAGTTGACAGATCCCGCTCAAGCTTGGCATAGTAATTAAGGACAGTGGTACCAACCTAGGAAAAAAATTTTTTACCTGCCTCATTGCCCCTCCAGATTTAAATCGATAATTCCCGGTACTTTCTTGACAGAATGTATCTTACATCTTAATTGATAACCGATTCTTGATGTTTTTAGGTGCTTGGGTATTCGAATTTGGCAATAAATAAACATTTATTTGATTAACTCGGTCCTTACTCGAAGGACAGTCATTTTTTTATGTAAAAGAAACAATACATCAAAATAAGACATAGCGCGAGGAGGTAGATTCGATGCTTCAGTATAATGAAACCGAAGTTCCACAAGGCTCGGTTTTGAGTCCAGTTTTATTCCTCCTTCATATTATTGACGTTGGCGACGAATTAGACAATAATGCCATTCTTTATGCAGATGACGCAACTGTCATCGTTACAGGCGAGGAAGATAGCGTTTTAGAAATAATATCCAGAGGGATCGCAATAGTTTGTACCAATGATTCAATACCGACCTTCTATATATGAATGCATCTTAAACAAAATATATCGTATTTTATAATCACAATGAAAATATGCATCTAAATATCAAATTAAATGACAACGACCTTAAAAATGACAGATGTGATTCGATTCCTAGGAATCGAGTTTTTATTATTATTATTTTATAGAGAGCGGGCGTTTGTCCACCCTACCACTGCGTCCGCACGGACTATTGTGGTTCACCCCTAATTTATATTTCCCCGGCGAGATCCAGTTTTTGGATAAAACCGACAATCTTGTTCGAAATAATTTGTTCAGTTCGCAGTGGACTATGGAAGCTTGACCAAAGACCTCAAATCTGATGCGACTCACCGCTGGGCACTCTGAGACGATGTGGCTGCTTCAGTGTCCTCGGGGTACAGCCTGCATTTATCGTCTTCAGCCATACCGATTTTGTGCAAATGTGCTTTCAGCCTGCAGTGACCTGTCATAATTCCGACAAGTGTTCTTAGTTTGGCCCTATCCGGACCTACTCATATTTTTGTTCGAAGCTGATCCAAGGAACACCTTCGAATGCTTCATGCCAGAATGGAGCAGCCAGAAAGACCTTAGTCTTGAGTTCATTCTGCTTGTAATCGTCCACTTAGCTACATCATGTGTTATTCCTAAGAATGGTTCCGGGCCTACCAGAGGCTCCAGCAAACGCCAGTCGATCTACCTCTTCGTTACCCAAATACTTTAAGTGGCTCGGTATCCAAACAAGAGTGATTCTATTATACATACCGAGCCCGTTTAAAGCCAGGCGGCAATTCCAGACTGTTTTCGATATACAACAGATGGATTCCAGAGCTGACTATCAGTAAATATTTGGATTTTGCCGTGGTGGATTTGCCGTTTTATCAGCAGACCTACCCCGGTCTCAATGCCAAATAGTTCTACCTGGAATATGGTTGCAATGAGAGGTTGATTCTCGGTTTGCTTCCATAGACTCCCGTTCCATTCGCCGTTCGCGAGCAGTCTGTGAATAACCCAAGGTCGGTCCTCAATAGAACCTCAGCATGATGGGTCCATTCGTTCCGGTTGGGGACGATTACATTGAAATGCCGTTCTTGGCTTGTGACTTTAGACATTAGATCCGAGGGAATCGTTAGGAAGCTGCTCGTTAAAAGCTCGTCCAATATTCCTCAGCCTCCCATTACTATTGCCTCTGGCCTGTCAATCGCCACTTGATATAGTTTGCATGTGGTCCTTTCCACCTTCCTCTGCACAAGTAGGTGCAGGGGTGGTAGATTTAGTAGTACCTCCATGGCTGCCGTGGGTGTGCGGCGAAACGCACCTGTAATTGCAAAGCAAGCCTGTCTCTATAGTCGGGTAAGCTTATGTTGACCAATCGTTTGTTGGCCTTTCTTCTACCACGCTACAGCGCCATCTGTTATCTGATTACCATTGTGTTTAGCCAATACATCTGTGTGGGCTTTAAACCTCAGGTTTTACAGCTGATTCGCCTGCAGGCCCAGAAACCCATTCTGGATTTATGACACACTTTGTCTAGGTGTGCATTCCAACTGACAGTTTTGTCCAGGACTATTCCCAGATATTTTGCCTCATAAGAGTATTGTATTGTTTCACCACGGATAGTCGGCGGTTCTAAACCATCCAACTGATGGTGAATGGTACTGTAGCTACCTTTTGTGGATTTGAGAGACATATCTTCCCTTATATATCATTTGTCGATAGTGTCCAGTATCCCTTTAAGGACGGCCGATATTGTCACCTCCGATTTACCTTTCACTATGATTGTCAGGTCATCAGCAAATGCTTGAACGTCGACTCCCCACAGCGAAATGCTCGCTAGCAAGTCATCAAAGAGACAGGTCCACAGTTGAACTCGAATACCTCCTCCTGATATTAGGTCGTTATTATTCTGCCGTATAGCATTGTCTGCAGCGCATCTACAAATAAGCGGGTCGATTCCTCTCGCAGAAGTAGCGGCAGCGTAATGTTAAAAGTACCTTCAATGTCTAGAAACGCTGTCGAGAGATTGGTTTAATTTTCCAACCAAATTGTGTAAAGCAAGTTCTGCCAATATTCCGGCCTGATAGGCGTATTGATGAGCGCTAGGGGGACTGTTAATTAGCACCTTTCCCCTATTAAGGACATCAACTACCTTTTCCAGACTCTCCAGCGAGAACGACGTCAAACTTATTGGTTTGAACGATAAGGATTCAGGTTCTGTTCGTCCCACCTTTGGTATATAGACCACTTTAGTTAATGTCCAGCTTGTAGGGATAACCCCCGCAAACCAGACTTGTTCTAAGTCATTTTAGCAGATGCGGAATCAACACAACCATGCCCTTTTGAAGTAGGTCTGGTTAGATTTCGTCTACCTCCGGTGTTTTGAAAGGTTTAAAGGACCTTATCGCGTCTCTAACCGCTTAGCCGTGACTATGTTTTTGAATATTAGCCAGTTGCCTCACCCGGGCCAGATTTAATAATAATAATAATAATAATAACATTTATTAATTCCATAGAATCACACAGAGTAAAAATGGAACAAGTCAGACAGAAACAATACTCAGCCTTTAGAAAAGCTCTCTTTAAATTCACAAATACTGTATGGCTCACAATTCAAAACTAAAGCATACAGAGCTTTCTTAAATTTAAGGTGACAGGAAAGATTTCTTACACTCAAGGGCAACACATTATACAAACTAATGGCCATATATTCAACATTTTTTTCTCTTAAGGTGGTTATATGTGTTGGTACAGTAAAAGGACACATTCTTCTTGTATTATTTAAATTTCTATAGGGCTCAAAATAATGGCTATGTTTACTGACAAAAATTAACAGTTTATATATATACAACCCACAAATTGTAAGAATGTTGTTGCTTTTAAAGAGACCCCTACATGATTCTCTGTATCCAAGATGCAACATAGTCCTAAGTGCTCGCTTCTGAATAACAAACAGAGCATTCACGTTGGAAGAGTTACCCCAGAAGATTATCCCGTATGACATAATGGACTGGAAATTAGCAAAATAGACTAGTTTTAAAAGCTCGAGGTCTACCTGTTTCCTTAGCATAAATAACAGGTAACAAACAGAATTTAATCTTCCTTTAAGTTTCTCAGTATGAGGTCCCCATTTAAGATGTTTATCTATTATAACCCCCAGAAAAACAACACTATCTTCAACCGCGACATAATTATCCGAGATTTTAATTGACAGAGGATATTGTATCTTAGATCTTTTGCTATAAAAAAATATACATTGGGTCTTGTCAATGTTCAAAAGAAGATTATGGTTACTAAACCATTCTCCTACAGATGTCAGTAAATTTTTGGTTTCCTCTGTGGCAGTAGAAATATTATGGAGCTTTAGTTGATAGTTGGTATCATCTGCGAACATACCCATTGAGTACTTTGCTGAAACTCCAGCCTTTGGCAACCGGTTTATATACACAATAAAGAGTGCAGGTCCTAGAATGCTTCCCTGTGGTACGCCCATAGTTATCTCTCTCTCATCTGACCTAAAAAGCTCACCATCCACCTCCATGACAACCATTTGCCTCCTGGATGACAAATAACTCTCGATGAGTTTCAACTGATTGTCCCTAATTCCACAGTCTTCCAGAATCTCCAACAGTATCTTATGGTCCACACAATCGAAGGCCTTTGACAGGTCCAAAAATAAGCCCATAGGTAGTTCATCCTGCTCAATAGTCGCCAAAACCTCTTTAATCACCTCATAAACTGCAGTTTCTATACTTCTATTCTTCACAAAGCCATGTTGTTGAACTGAAATGACATTAAATTTATGAAAAAAATTCATCAATCTGTTGTTCAAGATTTTTTCAAAGATTTTTGAGAACGATGGCAGTATGCTGATAGGTCTGTAGCTATTTGGATCCCCAGTAGGTCCTTTCTTGTACAGCGGTTTCACCATGGCAATTTTCAATTGGTCGGGAAAAATGCCTTCCTTAAAGCACCGATTTATAATGAAACTGAGAGGTGACAGAATTATATCAATAGAGGATTTAACAACCCTCACAGGAATCTCATCACAACCCCACGATTGCTTATTCCTCAAGGTCCTTACAGTTTTCAGAACTTCCTCATGTGAAACTTCAAACATGAAAAAAGAATTATTAAGTCTTTCTCCACTTGTTGGAGCAGTTTTATTCAGGCTATCTGTCAGTGTGGAGGGAAAGTCAGTGAAAAAATTGTTTAATTCATCAGGCAGTAGGGAGTTCTGATCGCTGGAAACAGGTGAAGAAGTCCTGCTCTTCGTCAGGGAATTTATGATCTTCCAGGAGGCTTTTGATCTATTATCAGAGTTCCGCATGAGGTTACTGAAGTGTTCTTTTTTTGCTTTGGACAGAAGAAGATCATATTGTTTTCTAGTAGAATTATATGAGGCAATTAATACCGGTCTTGAAAAAGAAACAATATGCAGGATGTCAAGCTGCTTCTTGATATCAATCAATTCAGGTGTTAGTTTAAACTTTCTACTTGATGATGAGATATTGATATTTACTTTAGGAAAACAACGTTCAAATGTATCAGAAAATCTTGTGTGGAATACATACCAAAGTTCATTGGGATCGCCTGGATGAGTAAAAATATCATCCCAATTTAATCTAGATAAGTCTTGAAGGAAAATTTGGATAGACTCGTCATTTATTATTCTTTGTTTAAGGGTTTTTATTTTATTGTCATGAGTTGAACTGAAACTAGTAGTAAACTTGAGAGCTGAGTGATCAGAAATATGGTACTCAACCACCATAGTTTGGCCCACAAGAGATGTCACCACATTGTCTAAACAACTACCTGAGGAGGGACGTGTTGGTTGAAGATTTGTTACTTTCAGGTTGAAACTTTCCAGAAGTGATACGAAATCACTAACATCTGAGGAACTTGAAAGGATATTCAAATTAAAATCACCCACCAAGATGAACTCTGCTTTCTCCAGTGTACATCGCTCCAGAATAGTTCCAAGTCTCTCTAGAAATAGATCCACATCGGCTAGGGGCTGGGAATTAGGTCTATAAATATATATAATCAAAATTTTTTGATTGCCTAGAAAAATTTGAGCAGCGGAACACTCGATAACATTGGGTATTGAAAGTAAATTGTAATCTGACCTTTCAGTGCAGTTGAGTTCATTCCTACTGTAGATTGCCGTTCCACCATGGCTACCTTTCATACGGCAAAAGCTTGAAATTAGCTTATAGTCAACCAGTTTATACACCTGAAGTTCTTCCTTACACTTCCAATGTTCTGTAATTGCAAGTATATCAGCTTTTTTTTCCTGTGCCATCAACTGGAGCCCGTTCAGTGCTGTGCCCAAGGACCTAACATTTTGGAGGATGAGACTAAAGCTTCTAGCAGGCTTCGATTTTCTAATGTCGATGGAGGAGATTACGTCATCTGGTTTTGTCTGTTCTTCCGAAAAAAATTTCTGTCGAAGGAAAAATCTCTCAGGACAACTCCCTGAGGCCAGAAAGATTCACAAAACACCTTATTAAAAGCACCTTCATTCGGTAGACCAATGCTAAAAGCTGAATTTTGTCCTAGAGTGTTAAGTTTTTTCACTATAATATTCTCATTATCTTCAATATCATTCAAGAAAGATAGTATATCCGTTTCTGAGACCTCTTTACCAGCAATTTTACCTACATACAACCAACGTCGTCGAATTGCACCTTTAATTGTTGGGTTATCTGAACTATTTTCTTTCGTTCCATAACAAACTTTAATGTTTCTAGAATGCCGGTTTTTCTTTTGCATCGTAATCCAACCTTCTGTATTATCAGTTTCTTTAATTACACTTACAGAAGTAGTAATGTTTTTACTTGAGTCAGTGTCATCCACAATTATCTCAGGAATCACAGGATAAGAATTGTTTATGTTTACAATTCTTTTCGGCTGTTTGGATGACATTTGCGCCTGGGGACGGAGATCATGCGCACCATTTGAGTTCTTATTCACCACAGAACTATATGTTTTCTTCGAGGATGTAGCTACATCTGGATCAGGTGCAGATACCTTATCTTGATGAGTGTTTACAGATTTTTTTGTTGGGTTTTTACCTGATTTAGTTTGATTTTCGAGGACAATGATCTTTTCTCTCAAAAGATTGTTATTTTCAATCAAAATTGAATTCTTACTCCTTGTTTCATCCAATAGGTACTTCAAATACTCAACTTCAATACGAAGTGCTTTATTCTCCAATTTAGTTGAAGATTCTTCACTATTTTGACCTTCTTCTGTTGGTTGATGGAGACAGCTTGTGTTTTTCCTGTTAGCTGATTTGATTAGGCAAGATGGGTGAAAAATATCATCACACTTGATACATTTGTGGAATTCTCCGACTTTCCGATTACAATAATTGCAAATTTTATCTGAGATTTCAATTGAAATAATGGTCAGGGTTAGATCTGGCGTTTGTATCTTCCAAGGATTGACATTCAGGAAAGTGTTTGTTCGCAAGGAGCTCCAATGTTTCTTGTGAAACCACCCTCCCGTCGTTTGAGCGAACCGGTTGTTCCCACTGGGTCTCTTGAGAGAATCTAGTGTATTCTGGCAGTTTCGGGGGGTACCAGAACTTTCCCCATTGAATCGAGTTGGATGAATATCTTACATGGAGGACAGTGTGAGGTTCTTTGTACTAGGCTGCATAGCGTATGCTTTTTGATTACAAATCTAAGAAATGTTCTCACTGTAGGTCGTAGAACTATTGTCGGTTTATTATGTACATGCTCATTCTAGGCTCCTATATGGCCTTATTTTGTAGGGTCTTCATCTGGGTCTGCAGATGTATTTTTGTGTCAGAAAAAGATTATAAGGTGTATGATAGGCATGCCTGGTACGGCATGTGGTCTTTTGTACTACCATACTTAAGATTTAAGGTAGGTAGGAGCTCGTCAATCTATTTGGGCTTGAAAATATTTAATAATATAAATAATTTCATAAAATATTCGGAAACATTCCATTTTTGAGTCAAGATAAAAAAAATTATTAGGTGGAAAAAGCTACTATAGTATTATTCCTATCGCAATAGTTATTAATTTTGATTAGGTTCCAGCTATAGCTTTCGTTGAAGATATTTTCAGTATGGCGTTTCAATTTATATTATTTTTCCTTTATCGATTATAGGTGTGAATCGCCCTCTTCTCCTAATAATCACGTCATGAATCAGTGCGGTGCTGATCGGGCGTATTTTCTATCTTATCAAGCTCGTAATACTTCGTGTTCCTCCATTTTCCAGGAAAATATGTGAGAAGCGACGTAAATACAATCGCCTGAAACAAGAGAAAATGAATGCAATTGTCGGGATTTGGCAGGATTCCCGCCACGATTATGGGGATAACGCGTACCAACTTCCCATAGTGAATATTTGGTGACCTATTTTCGGAAACCGAGGACGACGGTCGGAAGGAAAACTGGCAAATTCGGCGATGGATTCGAAACCGTTCCCACTGCGTCATTTTTCGCCGTCTGCCGAAATAGATTTGTCAGGGAGATGTTGTTTTGCAGATTTGTGTTCGAGGAGGGAAATATGCGGAAAAACTGTTTCGCAACGGGAATTTTCTTGAATAGAACTGCGAAGATTTTCCCAAGTGTTATTTTATTGGGGAAAGTTCGCTTTCAAGTAACGACTTTATTTTTGACACCCGATATATTTTAGGTTTCTCCTTCTAGGGGAACTATTCCAATGAAGTCAATAACAGAGCTTTAACCTAATACAAACACACAATCCCAGAATAGCAAATAATATTAGTAGAAAAAATAAGTTCGTGTGGTTTTGATGACATGTTGCCATTTGTTTATTATTCCATTGTTTCATCTGACAACACTTTCTGTCATCGTTCGGTTTTCTTTTCAGTATCTGTCATTTCGCTGAACTGTAAACAACATAGTTTCTGTGTGCCCTAAAAATGTCAACTTTTGTGCCGAATAATGTGTTTTTGCGGGGAGTTTCACTTCAGTATGAAGAAGAAGGCTGCTGAAAGTATCGTATTTTGATTTCGAAGACGAAGAACGACCCGGAGCGTCACCAGAGGATAAAGGAAACGCAAGAGAATTTTGCAAAACCACTTGGAGTCACTCAACCATTCAGCCATTTGCCATCGTTTGAAAGCAATAGAAATGATCCGAAAGGAAAGAAAGTGGATGCCGTATGGACTGAAGCCAAGAGTGTTCGCATCGAAGTGTGACTGGCAATGAAAAGTAGGTCCATTAGGATAATCGGATGACGTTGCATACACTAAACTTTTCAAGTAACCCCAAATGCAAAGTCCAAAGGATTCAAATCGGGAGATCTAGTGGGCCATGGGACTGGGCCTCCTCGTCCTATCCATCTTCTGGAAAATGTTTAATCTAAATGTTCCCTAATAGCAAGGGTATAATGTGGGGGCGCTCCATCTTGCATAAACCAAATATTCATCTACTGATTTAAAGGTACCGCGTCTAGAAAATCGAGCAAGGTATTTTGAAGAAAGTTAAGGTATTCTGTATCCTCTTAAATTCTGTGATAAAACTACTGGTCCTAACAAACGATCTCCTAGAATACCTAGCCAGATATTTATACAGAAACGCTGTTGATGCCTGGATTCATGAATGGCGTGTGGATTTTCATCCGCCCAAATATAGCTATTATGAAAGCAAAAAATTCTGTCTTTGGTAAAGCCGGCTTCATCAGTGAAAAGGATATTAGAAGTAAAATGCGGATGTTCAGCAATCTTTGTTAAAACCCATTGACAGAATGTCCTTCTGGCTTGATGATCAGGAGGATTAAAATCTTGCACGCGTTGAAAATGAAATGTATAGAGAAGTTGTTGATGCTTAGTTCTCTCGATAAGGGGCCACTTATTCCTACTTCCGCTGAAATTCTTCTGGAACTTCTGGAGTACTTACAGATCTTAGACATCCAGTATCACGAGCGTTGTTTTAGGGAACCAGTTTCTCTTAATCGTCTAAAAACTTGATTGAACGTCACATGAGAAGGAAATTGACGATCGGGATAAACCTCTGCATAAAGCCGACGCTTCAGGACCATTTCTGTTGGCACGGATATACATGAAAACCATATCACTCATTTCAATATTAGAATAAGGCATTTCAAATTCAGGAATAATAACTTTTTCTTAACAAAAAATTGAAAGAAAGCGAACAACTCGAATTGGATGCAAAATACCCAATGAAAAAACGTAACTGTCATATGAAAACCAAATGTTTGATGCCAGCTGTGATTTTTTTTATTGAACCGACTGAAAACATTTAAATTGTAAGTTCAGTAAACAAGACTTCTGAAGGATGAAAATAAATCGAATATCGTATTTGGTTGCGCTATTATAGTCAATTTGAAAACCGAAAAACCTCCAAAACGGCTCATTTGCGGAACAACGTTGATATGAAATTTTTTTAATACTTATTTCGAGGTCTATAATCAGCTCCCGAAATATTGAAACTTTATTCTTTAACACCCGGTATACACAGGATGTCCCACAATTCGACCGACAAGCTTCTAATGGACCTTCTAGACATTATTTCAGACACTTTCGACCCAAATCATATAATGCAAAAATGCTTCGTTAAGGAGCTAGAGCCCTCTGAAGATGATGCCCAGGGAACACTTTTTGATTTCGTATTAATTGTTTTATAAGGTGAAGCTTTTATAAAATAATTGAAATCAAGTACAAGAAATTGATGTTTCACTCACTTTATTATGATTCTTTATTGGATTGAGCATTGAGTGGTGAACGGAGAGAAAATTTCAAATCATTTTTTCTGAAAACCAGTGCAACTGGAGGATATCACACAAGAGCACCTCTTTTCAAGAAAAACTATTAGAGTTCACGAATTTGATGTTCAACTTGTAAAATAATGAAAGGTAAAAATACCCTTCGCCTCCCCAAATTTATACGCTTACGTTTGGCATGAAAAAATTGCACTCAAACCATTCGGTGCGTATTTTTGATATTAACCAATGTGTAAAATTTCAACACTTTAGGTGACGCCGTTTTGGAGATTTGTGACAAAATTGTTGCCTGGACGTCATCTTCAGAGGGCTCTAGCTCCTTAACGAAGCATTTTTTCATATATGATTTGGGTCGAAAGTGTCTGAAATAATGTCTAGAACATTCACTAGAAGCTTGTCAGTCGAATTATGGGACACCCTACATATATATGACACATGTTGCGTCGCCCTTCAAAGAGTTCTTAGAAATGCTCGAATGCTTGTTAAACATCATTCAGTAATATAGTTCGGATGGAATCATATTTCTCTGGCGTCAAAAGTCAAATGAAACTGGGTTGAAAAATTTAAGACCTGTGCTTCTAACTGCCTATCTCATCCTGAAAAGATAAATCTGTCACCCATTTCTTCCAAACCAATTACCTTAGCAATATCTTACGGTTTAACCAGTTTAGATGACCTAGGGGAGACTGACAAATTATGACATGTGTTAACCAAAAGGCCCGTGTGTATTCCTAATGTTTTGAACCGCTTCCTCGGCATACTTCCTCAATTCTTCGAATAAGCCCCCAATTCAACCGTAAATTTTCCAAACAGCTGTGCCCTCATATGAGGTAGAGACGCCGCTATACCCACCGCTATTTTAATTATACACTCCGCCGACCCGAACATGTTCAGACGACAAGAAATGCAGACGCGAAAAAAATCCATTTCGATATAATTCAAACACTAGCGAATAACGAAACGGCAAAAAATAAACGCGAAAAACTATTTGCATCGAGGCACTATGATGTGTTCCGTATTACTACAGATCGTATGCGCACGCTCAGCTGGCGCCTCTCCAAAAGGGGTTGAACACCCCACAACACTCGCATCGTCTGTTGCCTTCGAGCAGGCCTTGAAAGAGGGTGTCGAGAGATCAAGGTTGCGAGGGGGTGAAGGTAAACGAGTGCGTGAAAACAGTTCTTATGTGCCCGTTGACAGTTACATGACAAATATCCAGTGTGTGATTCTATCTTGTAGTAGAACTGATAAAACTTCTTATACGAAGGTCTTGAATAAAAGTGTTCGTCAAAATTCGTTGGCCAGAAACAGACTGAATTAGGTATCCGAGAAATAAGAAAAGTGGAAAATTATATTCCTTCCATCAAAGTTAGTTAGAACTAATTGCACTGTGTATTCCTGCATTCTATCAAGCAACCAACCCTTAGATTACTGGCTTTATTCCGTGCAGAAGGGGGTGACATTTCAGTAGTGTTATAGTATATTTATGTGCGATACATTTTAATGAGAGAACTGTGCCTTTTGGGGGTTGTAAATTGCGGTGTGATAACGCCAGTTCTGTACACGTTCTCGACTTCAGGTTAAAAATAAGCACCCCTATCTCTTCGATGTTCTTTTGTTCTGTCGCAAGGTTACGTTTGTTCTAATGGATAGGAGGCTGTGGTAGAGCTGGAATGAATGGGATCCAATTTAACCAAGACTAGTCGTGTAAGTTTGATGTCAAATGATTATTTTAAAATGTCATATCTGTTAGAAAATCATAGTGATAAATTACATGTTATTAACTTATTTTGCACGATACAGACGAAATGATCTCCTGTTTATGAATATTCAGTTTATTCCTCAACAATTATACATCGAAAGTATTTTAAGTTCTCGAATTTAAGTAATGATTTTTGTACAAATACTAAAACAATCAACGATACCAAGATGTCACTTCAATATCCTTGCTTGTCGAATGTGTATGTTTTGTTTGATTTCTCGTTGGTCAAAACATATCAGTAAGAAATTGCCTACAAACATACTATATGTATACTAAAATTAGGGACATTGAATTAATGCCAAAAATCAAATGAATTTTTTTGTAGTAGGGTATCTCACAATTATCGTGTTGAATATCATTGAAAATTGGAATATTAATAGAAATATAGTGCTCAATGGATACTTCGGCCGATATAAACAGCCATATTATAATTATGTTGCCAATTTTTTATGAATCAAATTCATATCGTCTCAATAATTTCCCCTCTATTCGTTAATAACATGGATGATATATGATTATATTATAGTCTGTCTAGAAACCATCCGGAATATATTATTTTTCATAATTTGAATATACTTCTTTTTTGTAACATTCTATGACAAAAGAAATTTATAAAATAGGTTGTGCAGATAGTCGGCTATGGCCAAAGTTGCATGGCAACACTATTTGTCAAATATTGTTGATTTCCAACAAGTATACAATTTATGAAACAATGTCGCAAAGAGACATTAGAAGGGTAGAATATTTGTATAGTAATGTATAAAATAGTTTATGCAGTTAGCTGTGACCAAAGTTGCATGGCAGTACTACTTGTCAAATATTGCTGATTGTCAACAGGTATACAATTTATGAAATAATGTCGCAACTAAAAAAAATAACAGGTAGAATATTTGTATAGAAAAGGTTTTCGAAACGTTAAAAAATTAGTACAATTGACTGAACTGGGAAAAAGTGCTATATATAAGACAATAAAGAGGATAAAAAATGGCATGGATATTATGAGGCATAGACCAGTTTCAGGAAAACCGCGTAAGATTAAAGAAAACAATTTAAACGCTTTATTGGCCTTAGGACGACACAATCCGCGCCTGGCGTTTCGCAAATTGGTTAACAGATTTGGAAATCAAAGAAATAAAAAAGTATAAAAAGCATAAACCCTCCATATGTCACTGAAAAGACAAGGCTACATATCAAGAAAACCACAAAAAATCCCTATAATGACACCTTCCCAAAAGGAAGGAGGGATAGAATTTCGTCAACGTTTTCAAGAAGATATGTTTAATAATGTCTTTATATCTGATGAAAGTTGTTTCCAGCTTGGTGGAAATCATTGAGAAATCCTATCAAAACAATCTGCTACCGTTCAAATTTCCAAAATTCCTACCAAAATAATGGTTTGTGGAGCAGTATCTCAGCGTGGTACTAAGCCTCTCTGTTAAGTTGATGGTACCATTAATAGTGAAAAGTATTGTGGCATTCTAAACTATTTTCACTTTTAAACGGCGTATGCTTTATATCCAGAGGTGTAGCGTTTTCAGCACGATACAAGATGCCATAATTCGGTCTATACTCAAGCTTGGACGTAAGAACACCAAATGACAACCATTTCATGGCCAGCAGCTCCACCAGCTCTCAGTCTCATTGAAAACATATGAGAACTAATGAAGATTGAAGTTTAACCATCAGCGCCATAAAATAAAGATTTAATTCAGTCAGTTTTACAGTCCTGGACTACCATCACCGAAAATTATGGAGATGATCTAGTTTCGGGTGTACCTCGACGTTTAGTTAAGTGTTTGCAGTTAAATGGAGGTTGTATAAGTACTTTCTAGACGGACTATAGTATTCATTTTATTCTGATTTCGATACAAGATTGAAAATATATCTACTATTTCATTAATATAGATTCAGTGAATACTGGATACCATTATGATTAATATAGATTTAGTGAATACTAGATACCATTGATGAATTGGTTCCTTTGATTTATCATCAAATAGGGTATGATTTTTTTTTACCTCTTCATTTAAATTTTTATTATTTGAACTGAATTATTCTGTGAAACATCTACATAATATAATTTTTCCGAACAAAATGTCAAGAAACACTGTTTTTAATTAAGTGGACATATTGAATTTTCAAATATCATTCAACACTCCAAAATATGATGGAATAAAATATTAAAAGAAATTAAATAACATATATAACCGATACAGCTTTTCATATGTTATCATGAATAACAATTTCTATACCAAAAAATACCTTAGATAAATTTAATTCACCAGGAAACCGTTTGGAACTCTCAATTATAATCGTCAGTCAACTCTTTTAAATGATAAATTCCCTTCATAATATCTTCAACTCGAGAGTAATTGTAAAAGACAGAATATTGAAGGTTAACTCAAAAGAAGTCAATTCTATGTTGACCTTCAACCAAAAGAATATATTTAAAAAAATTCACGCGTGGAATTTAACAAGGAGCGGAATAACTGAAATAATTTACGAAATATGAATTTCTAATAAACATAGGAATTTATTAAGTGGAGCTGAAAATTTGTATTTACATATAATTTTACCAATATAATACGTCATAGAAAAACTATGTTGTTTCACCGAAAAAAAAAAATCATCAGTCGATAGCTACAACTGAATTTACTTGTTCAAGAATTTGATAGACTATTATGTTTGTTTCATTATTCAAGGAATTTTGATCTAATTTTGTGACTCTCTATATTCTAGAGAGAGTCACAAAATTGGATCAAAATTCTACAAGTTCATAACACAAACTTTTTGTTAAGCTTATGAATCTATTAGTTTACCTGCTTTCAGCATTTTAGCTGAATTCGATAAGATTTAATCGAATAAATCAACAGACAGAATAATTCAATGATTAGGGGACTAAGTTAGAGATTATAGGGCATTCACTGGACCCCTCTATTATCAATTAATCCACATAAATGGCTATTACTTCGTCGAGATTCTTTATCTTGATGGTTTGGGGGTACTTATAGAGACAGTAATATTCAAAGAAGGTTATTCTGATTTTCACAATTTTGCAAAATACATACAAGACATACCTTTGCGAGTTAATTCAATTAAAGAAATGTATTCTCGATATTTTCACGTTACTAACGCAGAACAAACTTTCCTCATGCTCTAATCAGACCATAATTTGCCATAATACTCATAATTTTTGGTACTGATCAGCCGAATTGATTCATTTGAATTATTATTATTATTATTACTATTATTTTTTGCATTTTTGAAAAAGATTGGGTTTTCATAAATATAAGATTCAAAACAAAATTTGTCTCCTTCAAGTATTTATTTAGTAATTTTAATTGATAATTTATATTTCTTTGGGTTCTTTATTCCATTTGATATTATATAATGAGTGTTGATTTTATATGTGTACTAAATTAAAGCTGTGCTTTGAAGACATTGATTTCATTCTAAAAGTTTTTTGAATAAATATTTTTTTAACAAAATAAATCTATTTTGAATATCAAAACAGATTTAATCTGTTAGTCTTCTACAATTTCAATTTCAATCCGTATTCTAATTGTTTTTTGAAGATATATTACATGTTTTGAGAGATTTTTGAATTAACTTGTTTGAATATTTAAATATATTAAATATCTCAAATAAATTATATTTTTTGAGAAATCCTTAAGTTGTGTTTTATGTTTCCGAAAAGGAATTGGTTTCACCATGGTAAGATCAGAAACAAAATTTTGTCTCCTTCAAATATTTATTTATTAATTTTAATTGCCTTTTTATATTGGTTGGTTTATTTATTCCATTGGACATTGTATATTGAGTTTTGAATATATACGTCTATTAAATATAAGCGGTGCTTATTGTAGACATTAATTTAATTCTAAAAGTTTTTTGAATAAAAATTTTTTTGAAATCAAAATTGTAGAAGACTAACAGATTAAATCTGTTTTGATATTCAAATTTTGTTATATTTCTTCTATCAAGTAGAAAGCCTTTTTCTATTTTATTTTATACATAAAATCTATTTTGATAATTAATTTTTTTATATGAAGTTGTTTGGTTCCAACACATAGTAAATCTAAAAGTTGAATCAGATTCCATTTTCATTAAAAGATTTCCTTTCCAAAGCCTAACGGAGCTCTCCTGTTCCACCAAAGCGCGTGCAAAACTAATTTCGAACCTCCTTCTTCATTCATCGAAATATATCGCTCAATTCGGCCAAAAGAGACACTTCTGTTCCTTAGGAAAAAAGGTTCAGATTACAAACTTCCAATTTCGTTTCCCATCGATCACTGCCCGCACCAGAAGGAAAAAAAACTCCGTTTCGGGGGCTGCAGAGAGAAAACTTGTCGAAGAAGAGAATACAACTCTATATTGGTTTCATTCAGCGAAGTAATGGTTTTCCGAATGAATCCCATCCTGTTTGTTTTAAAGAGGGAGGGTCCGAGACAAATCTGGGAAGATCTGAGAGGATTCTGGAGAGATAGTTTACTTCTATTAAACTTTTTTCTTGTGAAATGAGTCTTCCGTTTGAAAAATCCGCTTTAATTTTCGCGTGCGTATTTGTCGCCATTTTGAATTTATGCATAAGAACTATCAGCAATCCGTTTTAATATGTTAACATAATGAATTTACATCTTGTAAACTCACACGCTCCTGCTTATCTGTTTGTCAAATACAAAATTTTAAAACGCGAATTATTTATACACTGGAATCAATAACAGTTTTTATTGTGAGCTTTTTCCTGCTTTGGAAGAAGTTACGTGGAAATAATTCATTTTGTTTACGCAAATCTGAGTAATAATTTATTTTACCATAAAGTTTCACAAATACGGTGCTTCAGATTTGCGAACTGCGTCTGCAAAATTTTCATCATATTTGTAGTGAATTTCTAATATTTCATTGAGTTGTTGAAGCGTGTATCTTTGAATTTTTAGTAATGGTGTAGATTTTACCTGTCAAATGTCAAAATATGATAGTTTCAAATGTGACAGAAGTGACCATAGAAACAATTTATGAAACTCTGACTGTTCGAAACATAGTAACATATCTGATAAAGATTTGTCACAAAGTACTCTTCAGTTGAATAAGAATGGAAAGCTTCTGAATCTCTCAATGACCTTAAACCTCTTTGAAATTAATCTGCACACTCATCTTACTAAATTCATCGCTTTATACGTTTTCCTCTGTAACAAAACCTCAGTTTCATCCTTATAGACCTTAATGCGATAGCGCACTCAATACAACCACGTTTCCGACCGAACGGCATAGAATCAAGTGCACCTTGACAATAAATCCGACTAAAGATCTTCTCTTTTATCGCCCTTCTGGCACAGGAGACGAAACGGCACAGTATCGATCTCCGGAGGTCTGCGGTTGAATCCTGTTAAAAATTCACCGACGAACGATACTTCTTCGGCTGGAAATTGTAATGGAAATGCATTTTAGTCTTATAGTTTTATTTTTAAATGTTCGGAGATTGAGTATCACGGGATATTTCTTTGTACTCTCACATTTATTGAAAGGGACTTTTGAAAGTTGGGGATGCCTTAAAGAAAGGCAGGGAGGTCCTTTAGATATGATTGGTTTTCTCGTAAGGAGAATATGTTATTGAAGTTGAGTAAAATAAAATTCAAATATAAAAAGAGCCATTTTGTTACGATGGAGGCATTTTTGTCAATGTAAAAATAATGAATTTGGTAGAAACGGGTAGAGAAAAGTCGATATTGTGCCTTGTTTTAAAGATTTCGAAATATTATACCTTAAATTATTCCTATAGAATTCTTTTGTTAATATATATTATAGTTTAGACTATAGTCACCTCTTATATAATGTATTGCTGTGGGAAAACTCTTCAGAAGTTGGATGGGCTTTCATATTAGAGAAACGGATCATACGCATGGTATTCAATATAACTCGACGTTCTCCTGACCCGTGTCCATTTTTATTTTGAAATGTATTATATCAGTAAAGTAAAATGTAAAAAACCTTAAGTCATCTAGCTTTCATGGCTATAATACCAGAAGTGATGGAACATTGTATATCCCAAAACACAATACAGCCAAGTTTGAGATGTCCCCTATGTATCAGTGCATTAAACTTCATAGTAATTTGAGGCATGGTGTTCGATCTCTTGATTTCAAAATTTAAGAAAACTGTTGAAGGTATATCCAATAAAATAATAAGAAGCGGGTTTTTACTTGATAAAAGAATTGTTCCAAATTTTAGTATCAAAACAGATTTATTCTGTTAACTTCCTATAAATTTTAATTTCAAAAAATGTTATTCAAAAACTTTTAGAATTAAATTAATGTCTTATAACCACTGACTGCTTAAATTTAGTAGACATATAAAATCAAGACTCATTATCCATTCCATTTGTATCAAATGGAAAAAAAAACAAAGAAATTTAAATTATCAATTAAAATCACCAAATAAATACTTGAAGGAAATAAAATTTTGTTTCTGATCTTATATTTATGAAAACCAAATCTTTTCCAAAAATGCAAAACATAATTTTAAGAACTTCTCCATAACTAATTTATTTGAAATATTTAATATATTCAAATAAGTTACGTCCAAAAACCTCTCAAAACATGTAGTATATCATCAAAAAACAATTTGAAATTAAATAAGATCTTCATCAGTCCTACTTCACATTTAAAAAATTAAATTAATTAACAAAAAATATCTTTTCAGATACTGGATTGTTTCAGCCGTTACTATTTGGTTTGTTGATCATAATTAAAACAAATTGTAGAAATTACTATGTTTTACTACCAAAAAATATATATTACACATTTTCTTGTGACTCGAGTTTCGGGAAATGAACTATCCCATCATTAGACAACTGAAGACCTAACAGTGGTACAGTGGTATTTTAACAAAAGTGATAAATATTTTGAATATTTCAACAGATTCTCGGTAACACCTAATAGTGGTACAGAGGTTTACAATCGGAACGTGATAAAAAAGAGGGTTTAAAAAGAGGGGCCTTCTAACAGATATCGGAATGTCGGCAATCGACAAAGAAGGTTGTTAAACAGATGGCACCCATTTGAATATTTCAAATAACTTTTGGGGTTACATAGCTCCGTGCAGTTATTCATTATTTTTACATTATTTTGTTGTATATCTCAAATATTTGGATTTAGAAAGCTCCATACAGTCATTCATTATTTTTTACATTATTTTTATTGTGAAAGAATTTGAAAATTTCAATAATCAAGTTTCTTTTCTTTTGAATCTACATGTAAAATTTTCTTAAGATTTTCTTTTGTCGAAAGGAATTACTGTTTTCCAAAGAATGAGTGGCAAAAGTTGAATTTTTGTTTACTTTTCTTTAAATTCATTTTATGTTCGTTGAAAAAGGTTTTAAACAGATGTTACTTTTTAAATATCTCAAATATTTTCGATTTTATCGATTTTATCTTATCAGGCAGACCTCGTGATATTCTTGTTGAACAAATACTAAAATCCTACGTTTTCTATGTTCATCACAAAAATCACATAAAGCTTGTAAAGTATGTTATAGCCTTAGTTGAAACCAAATGATATTATTTAATGTGTCAGGAAAATCAAAATATAAGTATATATTATATATACAATAAAATAATAAGAAGTTTTTTACTTTATAGAAGGATTTTTACAAAATTTAAATATCAAAACAGATATATTCTCTTAGCCCCCTACAAATAATAATTTCAAATAATATTATTCAAAAACTTTTAGAATTATTTGAATATGTACAAGCTATATTCAATTAAATTAGATATTTAATTTCAAAAAAATTATATTTAATATTATAACTTCAGGAATTAAATTAATGTCATATAAGCACTGCTTATAGCAAACGACATATAGAATAAAAATTCATTATAAGACATCCAAATGAGATAACAAAATCCAATAAATATAAATTGTTAACAAAAATCCTATAAATTAAATATTTTGAGTAGACAAAATTATGTTTCTGCTCATCCCTCTTATAAAAACAGATATCTTTAAAAAATGTTCGATATAATCTCAAGAATTTCATCATAAAACTATCTTATTTAGAATATTCAATATTATTGGATATCTAACTAAGTTACTTTTTAGCAAATCTCAAGATATATAAAAACATTACTAAGAAACAAGATTTAAGAGAGACTTTGCTCGTCAGTGCTCAGTCATATTCAATAAAATATAATATCAATCAACAAACAATATTTACTTACCCTTAACAATTCAGAAAGCGTCTTGGCAAATGAATACTGAACATTTAAATGGAGTCTAATGTTGACTTAAAATAAATAGTTCTGTGGTTTACCATTGATCTCAAAGATTGAAAGGCAATTTAACATTTCTCTGTTATAGCACCAGGACCATCTGTATAAAGAATAATATCCTCATAATTATATATTATGAATAAAATAAAATAAATGGAGATTTAGAATTGATAGAATGTATATAAAATTATTTGAATATTTTACTATTTACAGATATATTCTATTAGCCTTCTACATATTTAGTTTCAAAAAATTATATTTGATATAACTTCAGCAATTAAATTAATGTCATAGAAAGCATTGCTTATATCAAACGACATATAAAATAAACATTCATTATAAGACATCCAAATGAGAATACAAAATCCAATTAATACAAATTGTTAACAAAAATCCTATGAATTGAATATTTTGAGTAGACAAAATTTTGTTTTTGCTCCTCCCTCTTATGAAGACATATATATTTCGTTTTAATTCCTGAAGTTATAATATTAAATATAATTTTGTGAAATTGAATATGTAGAAAGCTAACAGAATATATCTGTAAATATTAAAATCTTATAATTTTATATACCTTCTATCAAGTATAAACCTCCATTTATTTTATTTTTAGAATAAAATTAATGTCTTATAAGCACCGCTTAAATTAAGTAGATATATTCAAAATCAAGACTCATTATTTAATATCAAATGGAATTGAAAAACCCAACGAAATATGAATTATCAATTGAAATTACTTAATAAACACTTGAAGGAAGAAAATTTTTTGAAATTACAATTTGCGGGAGGCTAATAGAATAAATCTGTTTTAATATTTAGATTTTTTAAAGGTTTATTGTTGCGTAAATGTTAATATTCAGTAAAGGATTATCTGTCTGACCTATTATAATGAGTAGTTGATTTTGCACGCTTATATTTTTTTTTAACATTTTCTATGACCTATCCTATACATTTAATTGTAAAAAAGGAATCAATAATTATTATTATTATTAATTAACTAGTAGCGACGAACTTATATTCTCCTAATACCTAGAGTTTTCGGTTGTCGGAAAATTGATTTATACTGTATTAATAAAAAATGTAAACTCCCAATTCACATAATGTGAAATTCTCAATTTTGGCTTTGACATTTAGTAATTCATAGAAGCTCGTTTCATATTTATTGAGTACTCTACGAGTCATAAAAATAAGGACAAATCCGCCCTCATTGACTGAATTCAGTATTATGTAGAATATTCAGCATTACCAGCATTTCACGTGACTCCACGTATTCCTTTGAGATTAGGGATTAAACAGGATTCCCATGGAATAATTGATAGTGTTAGGACCCGGCTAATTCCGTATAATCCCCAAATACGCCCCTATTTTTGCAATATTTATATATTCCCCCATTTGCGTAGGTAAGGGCTAACCGCTGTAATTTCCTGTTAGTCATAATGCGTTCGGTAACCACTTTGTGTGAATTCGGAAGGGAAACGCGGTATTTGGAACAAATGGTAGGATTTGTGAATACGCTTTAATCACCTACTTTTTTTCCCATGGGCTTCTGATTGATTGGGATTTGGATCGAGCAAGACTGATGGATTATTTGAAATTACAATTTCAGATGAGGTTGTGGATATGAGAATTTTATAATTTTTCACTCTGTCGAATGTTGGGGATATTGGAAATTTATATGATTCGTTTCGACCCTGAAACTAAGTGCAAATTTGGACGCGTCCTCTAATGGGCGAATGTTTTAGCTTCGAGAATCAGTTTTATTTAAAAAATATTCACACATTTTTTTGATGTTTCACAATTCATTCAGAATCCTGACACGTGTTTCGGTCGTTCGATCATCTTCAAAGAAGTACAAAAAGGAACTAAACTTAAAATTTAAAAGGTTCTTTTATTACACTCAGGACATCTGTGTATTTTTATGGCATGGAAATAACAGTATAGGTGTTGCCGAAGAGTACTTGACAATTTTTTAAATTCTCCTTTTTCTCTGTGGTTGTTTTGATTGAGAGAATCTCCAAATAGTCCATCAATTATTATCATTAACATTTTATAGTAAAGTGACATCTTTCTCATTGAAAAAATAATTATTTTCTCTACAATGTTCTGCAAAACCTGTTGATTTCTGGTTTTTCAAAATAGACATCCTATGTTTTTCGATTCTATGTTGTAAACATCGGCATATCTGTATATGTAGCATTACAATAATCACATTTAATTTGATTAATCGCTGATTCGGAAAAATTGGGATTCCTTTCTTTATTGTTCACCAACATCTTAGCTGAATTATTTCTAGTTACTGCTAAAGAATTAATTCCCATTTTATGAAGACCATTAGAGATCCTACTGCTGAAACCTTTTATATAAGGTTTTCACCGCTATAGTTTTAATTACATTGACTTATTTTCGGAAATTGATTATGTACAACGGGATGCTCAAAAGTCTATGAATGAAACTGAATGTTGACATTTCAATTTGCCACGATTGATTGGATTTTGAATGGATTATGGTATCAGTAGTGGTAGGTTTTCTAAAAATGTCGAATTCGAACTTATTATTACTATTACTTATATTAATATCTAAGAAGTAGATTGAAGATTTTTTTTCTATTTCTATTGTGAATTTAATATTTCCATTTGTGCCATTCAGATAATTCAAAAATTGCGATAGCATCCTGTCAGTTTCAGTCCAAATGGAAAATACTTCATCTACATATCTAGCCCAAAGTGAACGAGTTTTACAAATTTACCATTTGTAGTGTTAGCCAATAATAATTTTTCGCAGCAAGACATACATAATTCAGCTAAAAGCGGTCTTATTGCACTTCCCATTGGAAAGCCATTGTTTTTTTTAAGAATTTATTGTAGAATTTGAAAAAATTCTGTTCTAAACACATTTCTAAATTTTTGAAAAGATTTTCTATATTATTTTGTAATAGATGACTGTTATTGATCAAAGTTTTTATAATTGTTTTAACTTCATCAGTTGGAATAGAACTGTTGAATGAGATGAATTTACATTTGTTTTGTAAGGTAGTATGTTCTAATGTCTTAATTAATTCAAAGGAATTTTTAACAGTATACGGAGAAAAACAATTTATTATGGACGGAAGATTTGCAGCCAAATCTTCACATAAATTATAAGCTGGTTCATTCATATATAAAACAACTGGTCTCATAGGAATGTGTTCTTTATGTAATTTTGGCATTCCATAAAGAACAGGTGCTGTAGGATTCATGACATTAAGAGTTTTTGGGTTTTTAACACTAAAAATATTCTTGGTACCGTTAGACAATTGTTTTACCGATCTGTGCAAAGTTTTTGTTGGATCTGATTTAAGTTCTCTGAAATTTTCTGATTTTACTGGGTCTTCCAATTTGGTTTTGTACTCTGTGTTTGATATAATGGTTAGGATATTTCCTTTATCTCCTTTGCTTATGTTAGATCATTAGATTGAATTTTGTTTATTATATGTTCTATATTTCTATTTTCAGAGTTCTTAAATCTACGCATATTTTTCAAATTGAAGTTTTGAGCTAGTGAAAAATTATCACTTAATGATTTTTTGATATGTCTAATATTGATTCAGCTTTGGAGGCTAACGTGTTTCTATGTCTTTTACACTTATGCGGACAATATTTCAGTCCTTTCTCTAATACATTCAATTCTATTCTATTAAAACTTACTTCCCTGAGATTTTTGTCTCTATCATGAAAAATAAATTCACAATTTAAATTCTTATTGACGAAAAACTCTTTTAATCGATTTTCACTATTTTCTCTTTATGACAATTTCTTATCACTCAGGAAGTTTTGCAATGCGAGAAAAAGATGGTAATCGCTTGGCGCCAGGTCTGGACTATATGGTGGATGCATTCAAACTTCTCAACCAAGCTCCTGGAGTTTCTGGCGAGTCACTACAGACGTGTGTGGCATGGAGTTGTCCTGATGGAACACAACACCTATTATATTGATCAATTCTGGCCGTTTATTGTCAATCGCAAACTTCAAACGGTCCAGTTGTTGACAGTAGAGATACGAATTTAGTGTTTGGCCATATGGAAGCACCTAATAATAAATTATTCTTTTCCAGTCCAACCAAATCCACACTAGAACCTTCCTGGCCGTTAGTTCTAGTTTGGCCACCATGTTTTTGGTGTGAATCGGTGTGGACCCAAATGTCGAGCTTTTTTTCAATTCAGATCTGAACAAGTGGTCTAAAACTGTTTTATGGTCGATCTTTAGCTCCTGGGTGATACTACGACTACTAACATGTTCGATTATTTCTGTGATTTTATCGACATTTTCGACTCCCTTTGTGAGATGCATCTTTAACATAAGAACACCTAAAATCGACGAAACCAAAATTGCAATTAATTAGCTGTTACAGTATCGGGATCGTAAATACCACTCACAATTTCTATCAAAGGAAAATTGTAAGATGTACCAAATTTTCTCTTTATCGACTTACATTTTTAACACTCGTACTCCTCACAACTGAATGGCACAAACAAAAAACGGCAAAGGATTTTTTTCACTGTGAAATTTCACCTTGATAATGAGCATAAATCTGAAATTGTCTGATCAATACTTTACGAGATATCGATTACTTCAGCCATCTACTGGAAAAATGGAAGTGCAATTTTTTCCACTTAATGAAACAATTCATTCAGTGGAAAAGAATTGTCTGGCTATTCGATTCATACTTTTATTATTTGAAGAAACGATAAACCAATATCGAAATAGGAACAATTAAATTGTTGATTTATTATTTCCAATAACACGCTTTCACCTATACCTATACATAGTTCATTCCAGACGTCAAAAAAGTCGTCATAAAAACCAGACAATCATACAATTCGCAGAGCTTCGCGAAACGACTACGTTACAAATGTCCCCACAATTTTTCCATATTCCCTCATACGTTACGTTCATGTTATGACCCCACACCTCCCTACGTGACCTCACATTTATATTTTGACGAAAGCGCGCACGCCGTTCCGCAGTAAACGCTTTATTTATGTGACGTACGCCACTGAATTTAATTAACTGAGGTTCATGATGCCGGCCGTGGAGCATCCAGCGTAATTCTACTCCGTGATGCCGCAGAATAAACGATGTGGAAACGACGTACGTGAATATCCCCAGGTAATTCTACGTGTGATTTTGTTGATGTAACGCCTGGACGTTTATTCTTGTCACCTGGGGCCAAAAACTTGCTCTACACCTTATATTTTACCCTTTATGAGGAAGCCAACGCAAGGGAGAATGTTTTGACACGTGCTCGGGGCTGAGCAATTGACCCGAATGAGTGAACGTCCAAATGGGATTGCTTGACGCAAAGGAACAAGAAAAAAGGACCTGATAACGGAGGTCATATGAACAAAAAAATTGTAAACACACTGACATGGCTTCAAAGGACTCTAGACATCAGTACATGAGGTTTTAACACATCGCACCAGCAAAAGTTGCATCTAACTTGAATGATATTTTCTTCACCAACTGAAGTATATCTTTCAGCTTCGGAAATAAAGAAAAAAAGTGGAAAACTTGCCTTTTCAGTTTTTCAAGAAGATGGGGGATTTTCAGATACACACGTAACTGGTGAAAAACACTGACGTGAAGTTCGGAAGCTTCTGACCGCTTGTTCAACAGTCCATTTTTCCTGATAATTTTCAAATCTACAAAAATTTCTTTAAAACAAAGTCAAATAGATGTAATGTTTTGCCATTTTAGAACTATTCTCTTGACGAAACGGAAAATCTGATGAAAAATACATGGTTAAAAGTTCTACAAATCGAGACAGTGTAACATACAATTTGTATAACAATTCCATACTCAAACAAACCGGACAAGGGTTTGGTTATCAGTGGGGCACAATTGCAGACATGCACACATTTCGAACTTGTTAGTTCTCTGCAATGAATTCCAGCACCCACAAATTTGTCAAGTACCCTCATCCGCTATACACAGAAACACTGAGGTTTTAATCATACACCAGTGCCATCTAAAGTATGTCTTGTATGTGTGCTTGCATACTCTAGATGACGCTGGTGTATGAATAATACCTTAGTGTTTCTATGTATAGCCGGTGTGGGAAATTGACAGATTTGCGGTCCTTGCACCGACGAGAACCAACAAGTGCGAAACGTGTGCATGCCTGCAATTATACCTCAGTGATCAACAAAACCTTGCCGGATTTATGTGAGTATAGAATTGTTATACAGATATATGTTACACTGTCTCGATTTCTAGAACTTTCTATTACTATAGCTCAAACTTCTTATTAATAACATTTTACAGATAAGCGGAATTAATTCCAACACGATCTTCTTCCTATTCTCGAATTCTGTTTTTATATTCACTTTATGTAGTTTCTTCGAGATTTAATTCACAGATTTAAAATTTCTAATTAAAATGGGCTGTTGAACAAATATACAAAATCTTCTTACTTTATGCCAGGTGTTATCAATATTTTTTGTTCCTGATTCTGCATATCTTTGTAACCATCCTTGATTTTTCAATTACCTGAAGGTGAACTGATAGTTCGAAATGTATATTACCTTTAATTCAATATCATAGACCAACAGATAAAAAATCTTCGTGCTTAATTAGTATGTAGTATCGGGTGGGTTTTTCAGAGTGATAGAACTTCAAATTGAAATAAAAATCATTTAAATTGAGATTAAAGCCAAAATTTTTTTTAATAGAAAGATGATTTTATGACATTTATGTTTTAAAAATAATTTCCGTCATATGTCCACCACTACTAGCTCTGAGGAACCGCATTCGTTCAGACCAATTTTGGACCACTTTTTCGAGTAATTCTTGCCTTATTTTTATCAATAACACGAGTTCTGGTTTATCAGCACAAACCAATGACTTGACATAACCCTAAAGAAAATAATCCAGTGGAGTTATGTCGCATGATCTTGGAGGCCAATTAATTGGACCATTTCTCGAAATAATGTGATCACCAAATCTTTCTTTCAATAAATCAATTGTTACGGTAGCAGCATGAGGTTTAGCACCATCTTGTTGGAACCAAAACACTTCTGGGTCGATACCATTCAAAATTTGAGACAAATAATCATTGGTCATCGATCTGTAACGAACACCATTCACTGTAACATTAGCTCCAGCATCGTTTTTAAAGAAATATGGGCCGATGATGCCTCCAGCGTGTAAAGCACACCGTACAGTGCATTTTTCAGGATGCAATGGAACCTGCAGAACTTCCTGAGTATTGTTTTCACTCCATATACGGCAATTTCGCTTGTTTACATAGCCGTTGAGTCAGAAATGAGCTTAATCGCTAAACACATTTTTACGATAAAAAAGTGGATCAACTTCAAGCTGTTCTACGTCCCAATCAGCAAACAAACGACACTTATTATGGTCAAGTGGCTTTAGTTCTTGAACCAGTTGGATCTTGTATGGGTGTAGACCTTTAGAACATTGACGTATAAACAAATTTGGATGATCGTTAACACTATGACTTACAGCAGCGATATTTTCTTCTGTACGTGCAGTTCTTTGTCTTGTTGTTTTTGCATCGAGTAGAGAAAATGTTGTCCGAAATCTATCGATAGTTCGACGAATAAACTACTCTGATGGACGATCATGTAAACCATAAATTTCACGAAGTGCTCTATAAGTTTGGCGAATAGTTCACTGATTTTGAAAATAAATTTCTACAAGTTTTAAACGTTGTACGGCGTGAGTCTTTCCATGATAATTTTTCAATGCTTACCGAACAGAAATATCAAAACAACGTGGCTTCTACCTTTTGTCAAATCATAGTTCTCCCTGTCGAAAGTTCTATCACTCTAAAAAAAACACTCGATATTATTTAGCGGGGGAAAATAGTTGCAGAATGGCGAATGCGCCGCTTCAGTCCAATTTTATTATTGCGATTAATTAAGCAATGAACAATACGACGTTTTTAGCAGTATATTGTTCTGAATAGTATACTAAAACCGAAAGACAGAAAAATTAATAATACCAGAAAAAGCCTGAATAACAAACAATACGAACTGAAACAATGTTTCAGTTTTTCGAACAAAACGAAATTTATACTCTTCAAAAACCAGAACAATTAAAAAACTGATTAATCCGTATAAATCAACAATTCGGGCCGCAGTGACAATACAATAAACGGCCGAAATTTATGCCCTTTCGCTGTCTCGCCGCGTTCACCCGCTGCAGTATGAATTTAAGCGGTTTAAACCCCATTTACACTTTTCCAAAATACCGTGGACGCCCTCCAAATCAGATCGGTTCATTTGGGATGAAACATTTTCATCTGGAACAAAGGCGGGACAGTCTCTGCGCGATTACGTGAAATATGTAATGGGTATTCTATGCTAAGCCAGTCAGGTTTAACGTTTTGCATTCAATGTCCTCTGCAGCGACTATTTTAATCCTCTCCGATACGGGGATACAGGGAATATTAACCGTTGTGGACCGAGTCGATACCAGACTGAATGCAAGGTTGAACGAAATTATGGAGTATTGGGATACTTTCGATTCTCTAGTCCGAGATTTCGAACAGTACACGAATATCCGATTAGAAAAATATGTATTTTTCATCGACTGTTTCAGTTTTTACTTGATGAGAAGTTTATAAATTATAATAATTTAATTTCCGCAAAATTTTATATTTTAGTAAGCGCAATAATTGTTCCTTCATATCATGGTTTAATCAATTGAGTATTGTAACAAGAAATACAAATGCAGAAATGCTTCTTGAGTATTAAACTCTGATACAAGAATATATAGAGGGGAATTTCATAATGTTAATCAAGAATAATTAGCACTGGGAATGCGTTTAGATCTATTTGATCAATAAATATAATTTGTTCAATATTATATCAATTGATTTCTAGGGTGTCCAAGAGATTAATAAGAGGACTTTTATTTTCAATATGTATTATTTTGTAGACATTATTACAATTATATTCTGTGTCTAGAAAATATTTGACTATTTACAAGTTTGCGTTTTACTGATACAAAATGTTTCATATCCCAAACAATCAGGAAACATGAAAAATGTTTTATGAAATTAAATAAGTGAAAGCGAGTAAATTTTTACTTGATAGAAGGCTTTTTTAGTATCTCGAAAATCAAACAAATTAATTCTGCGAACCTCGCTATAAATTTCAATTTCATAAAAATGTTTCTTAAAATCTTTTTAGAATTAAATTAAATGAATGCCTCAGAAAACACTGCCCAACATAACATCAAAAAATTCTTAGAAATTATATCTCTTGAAAAAAGTCCTTCAAAAAACTCCACAGAAATATGTAGCATATCTTCAAAAAGGCGAATTAAGATTCTAACCGATAATCTTCCGTCCACCTTCATTACCACAAAATAACAACTATCAATAAAAAATTACAAATAATCTAATAATAAAAAGAGGTTTAAATGACTTTAAATTCAGAATTATATATTCTAACTTCTAAAATATATATTGAAACTATATACAAAAACTATCAGATTGATATATTTATATATAATCAATATAAAATATTTTACATGTCTCGAAAAAAACATTTTTACATCCGGACATGAAACGTATTAATATAAATGTATCAACAAAAACTATATCAATATGTATATTAACATACAAATACAAGAAAATCAACTATTCCAAAATTATCTAAAATTTTAAATTTCGAAACAGATTTAATCTGTTAGTCTCCTACAATTATAATTAAAAAAAAAAAAAATTTTTAAACTTTAAGAATTAAATTAATGTCTAAAATAAGCACTGCTTATATTTAGTAGATGTATAAAAATCAAAATTCACTATACAATATCAAATGGAATAAAAAAACCCAAAAAATAAATTATTCATTAAAATTAAAAATGAGTTATATCGAATGTTTTGTTCCAAACATACGCACCTGAACTCGTCAGAAAGGCACGTTGTACGTATGTTTTACCCTTGACAAACATTTGAAAACATGTTCAGGTTCTGGTCTTATATTTATGAAAACTAAATCTTTTCAAAATACACAATATAATTTTAAGAACTCTCCAAAACTAATTTATTTGAAATATTTAATATGTTCGAATATTTAAATAAGATACTTCAAAAACTTGTAGCACATCCTCAAAAATAATTAAAAATTCAGATTAGGTCAGTTCAACATTTATAATATAAATTCAATTAAAAATATATATACTTGTAATCTTACCAAACAATTTCTGCAAAATCTGTGAACGCAAATAAACTAGGTAGGTACACCTAATATCCAAGGTAATCTATGTTTTATGCTGAACACAGAAATCACACAAAGCTTGTAAGCATTTCATGGCCTTCATTAAACCACTGGAAACTGTATAATGAATTTCATTATTCAAAAACCTAATATAATTATATATCATATATAAAATAGAATAATAAGATGCGGTTTTTTTTACTCAGAACAGAAGAATAATTGCAAACTTTGAAAGTAAAAAAACTAAAGTTTTTAAAAAATTTTTTTTTAATTAAAATTATAGAAGACTAACAGATTAAATCTGTTTTGATATTCAAAGTTTGTAATTATTCTTCTATTAAATAAAAAAACCGCATCTTATTATTTTATTATCTGAAATTCTCAAAATAAAGGATCAAATAAAAATAATTGGACGGGAATTCCAACATTTGAATTTGATAGCTATTTCGGTCTCTAGACCTCTTCAAAAATGTATTGAATTCAGACTCGAATATACCATAAGATCAAAATTAAACTAACCAAATAAGACAAAAACCAGGAACGAATAAACTCGTTGTAAGCTTTAATTATCCAAAATAAAAGAGAAATTATCATAGTATAACCTATAACTACTCGGAACACATAAAAAACATAACAAAACTTATTCATCGCAAGTAATGTCCCATGATGAGAAATATAACCAAAACTTCAAAAATTATTAATAATTAAGGAATATATGGATAGAAGGATTATTACTAAATTTCAAATATCATACATATATACTGTTAACCTAATTTTAATTCAAATTTTTTTTATCCAAAACCTTTTATATGTCTACTTAATTGACACAATGTGTTCTAAAGATATTTATTGAATTTAATTCTAAAAGTTTTTGAATAAAAACTTTTTGAAATTAAAATTTGTAGGAGGTTAATTTTATCACATATGTCATACTCGATCATACTCGTCATACTCGACGACATCGTGGTATTTTCGAAAATATGTTCGTCAACAGAAAATACACAAAGGTTGTATAAAGTAGTTTTCAGCATTCATTTATATTCAAAAATAACGTGTGTATGAGTGAAAAAACAAATTAAAATTATTAAAAATGAAATAAAATAATAAAGAGGGGTTATTCACTTGACATTGATTCTGCTTACCTCGCTATAAATTTTAATTTTGTAAAAAAATTTTCTGAAAAACTTTTTAAAATTGAATTTTATAAATGCCTTAGATAACACTGTTTCAATTTTAGTAGACATTATAGAATTTACACTCATTATACAGTATCAAAAATAAACAAAAGAATCCAAAGAAAATATAGAATACTGATTAAATTTACTCAACAAATATTGGAAACAACGTTGTTTCAAAACGATATTAAAAAAACCAATTTCTACTCCAAATATGACCAACATAACAACTTTTCTTTGAAAAGCTCCTTCAAAAAATCTAAATATTATTCAGAACTATCAAATCAACTGCCACATACCATGCTGTTGACAATTCATAGTTTTCCGCTTTAAAGACACCTTTTATAGGATCTACCCAGACATATAATGTAATATATCGCGAGAATAATAAGCAATTAGTTTATATAACTGTTTCTTCTCCTTCCAAATATTAGATATCAACATATTCTGGTCAACATCCTGCATAGCGTATTATAAATCATCGAAAAAACTGTCGCTGAGTGCACTATTATCTTTTCGACACCCATTATTCCTGGGCAACTCTAAATCCCCCGAAACGACACAAGTATCCAATTAAGAGCCACGTACAGGTGACCACTAGATCATGAATCCCGCGCCGAAACCTGGAAACCGACAACGACAGGAACGAAAACAATAAATTTCCAATTTGTGGTCCTTATCTCTGGAAAAATGGCAGGACACTCGATACCGGTCACATCAGTCATCCAATTTAACGGTCACAGGCTGACGTGGACAGCCTCTGCGAGTCCTTACTGCTAATAACCGCTTTATTGCGACAACTATAACACTCGCGATAGCACTGGTTGGTCCTGACAGGACAAAGGACGCCGCCAAAGGATGGAATTTCAGCCCTCGCTGGCATGACGACGTCTACCAGCCTTCGGAGAGTTTGAAAGCTATTAGCTAGACCGAAGGGGGATAAAAATGAATTTAATACCTTCAGCTAGATGAGTAGATAAGAGATAGATTATTTCGATTATCTTTAGGGGATGCAATTTGTGATTTCTACCAATGAAAGTTTTCAATTCAAAATAATTAATCGTACATAACTAGTTGAATCAAAATATTTTTTTAAGTATGGAATTAAATTGAAAAAATTTCAGTGTTCTGAAGCGAACTGAAATGAACGTGGTCAACTAAGTGAACAGCATTTATAAAACTAAGATGCTCTTCCACAGGACAATTCAGAAAAGATGATAGGATCATAGGCTCAATATTTGAAAACTGCCACGCGCATGTGTGAAAATACAACTTATAATTATAAACAAATATGATTTGAAAATTACTTGTAAGAATTTTTTCATACATTAACAAAATCAATTTTCCGAAACCTCTACGAATTTAATTCTGCAAAGCTCTTAGGTTTTGAAATTAAATTGAATACAGGTTTGAATTTATCGTGAAAATTTCATGGAAGAAAGACCGAGATGATCAAATTATTAATGATTTCATTTTATTCTGTTAGAAAATCTCATTCGTTACGAATTTTTTTTCTGTTTTTATATTTTAAGGATTAACTGTACCCAAGAACTGAAAATGTATTTATGGATATTTTTGTCTTGAGGATTGAAAAATAAATCTGAAATTTTATACGATTAAGTCAAAGCTATTGTTTGTTCTATTGCGTCTTATGATTGATTATTTCAGCTAGCATAGATAAGCAAAATTTTTATAGCTGTTTTCTTTTTTGTAAATGAAATATATTTGTTTTTTGATGAGTGTTTTCCTTTTGCGCGCTTATTCTAGGGAGAAAGTAGTATCATTTTCCCAAAGGGCTGTAATTTTCGAACAACACTTGAATTGAAGTAATCATTTTACTTTGAATCTGCCTGTATGAAATGTTTTGCACCTTTCGTTAGGTTTCCAATTGTTTAAAGATGGGGGTAGAAAAATGTGTAAATTCTGAATTTTTTGGTAGTGAATCACAGTAATTCCTAAAAACATGTTGATGTTGATGTTAATTATGATCAGCTACTAAATACGGACGGCCGAAACAGTTCCATATATTTGAAATTTGCAGCTTATTTAAGCTGAGCTTTTCAATTCACATCTCCTTTGTTGGTAGTGAACCTTGATTAAAATATCACCCCTTGATAGGCTTCATTCACACGAGAAGTAGACTCGTCTTTGTGATGTCAGTTCATTGAAACCTTAAAAACAAAACGTCGAGAGCACGAAATGCTGTCTGCGTTGAATTTTCCTCATTGAAACCATTGAAACTTGTGGAGCTAAGGGGTCACCATGTTGAAAATTCATCAGGGGATGTCATGCCATTGACCTTAGATGCCAAGATCCTTGATATTGTTCCATGGAAGGATGTCCAACGACCTCAAGCTGAATAACAATATTGCATTTTAGAATATTCAATCCATGGTAAATCTGTGTGGGAATATAAATTCTTATGAGCATACGTTTCGGTAAGAAAAGTATGTTTTTGAGTAATATTTAAGTTCATGAAGAAATTGGGGATGAAATTTAATTTTTTTCAAAAGATTTCCAAAATAGTATTTAGCAATGAACTGTTTCAGTCGTTAATATTTGAGTTTGGTCATAATTTGAAGATGGTCTTAAAAAAATACTATGTTTTGTTACCAGAATTGTAAAGATTATATTTATGTGTTAATTCATGGTTTACATTATTACTACAGTATTAAAACAAATTGAAATATGTTTATCTTCTACAATTTTAATTTCAAAAAAATTTCATTCAAAAAACTTTTAGAAATAAATTTATGTCTAACAAGCACCGCTTACATTTATTTCTAAAAGTTTTTTGAATAAAATTTTTTTGAAATTAAAATTGTAGAAGATGAACATATTTCAATTTGTTTTAATATTCAAATTTTGTTATATTTCTTCTATCAAGTAAAAGGCCTTTCTATTTTACTACAAGTACAAATAATTATAGGTTAAACGTAATAACACGTTGATCATTTCTGTTTTATTTTGGATACTTCAAAGTTTACTTCGAGTTTATTAGTTCCTGGTTTTATCTTATTTGGTGAGTTAAATTTTGATCTTGTGATATATTTGAATCTGAATTCAATACATTTCTGAGGAGGTATAGAGACCGAAATAGCTATCAAATATTGGAATTCTCGTTCAGTTATTTTTATTTGATCCATTATTTTGAGAATTTTAGATAATTTTGGAATGGTAGATTTTCTCTTGTATTTGTACGTTACAATACACGCTCATTCAGTTTTAGTTAATACATTTGTACTAATAAGTTTCATGTCGAGATATTAAAAAAAATTTTCCGAGACATTGAAAAATATTTTATATTGATTATATAACGATATTGTTACGTACCACGGTTAGTTTACCGCAGTATTTTGCCTACTAATTTCAGCCTTTTGAAATAACAGGCAATTGCAAATTAATTAATCTGGATGATTAAATGCGAAAGGTTTAGTGGAATGTATTTTTAATGTAGTTGACGAAGAGTTTTACTTCAAGGGCACTTGTATGTAGTTATCCCGATGATGAACTAGCTTTGTTTATCCAATAAGATAAACCAACGAAAATGTTAAGGAATTAAAGTAAAACACTAGTATTACACCATGACAACAGCGATCTATAATTCTTGACTATTACTCGAATAATAATGATTTTACAGTCTTTTTAAAGACTGAACGTTAGAGGTGCTCGGTACCCCCCTTCTAACAAAAAGAGGGAAATTAACGTAATTGATTGGAAGGTTCATTTGGAGGTGGACTGAATGAACAAACCAAATCTTCTTATTGGTTACAGAAAAATTATGAGAATAATGCAAGTAAAGAAGGATAGAGTCAATTTGTAATTGCGAATGCGGTGTCATGTGAAATTAACAGGCATAAATATATCCAAATCTCTAATTGACTTTTCATGTTTTCTAAGACCGTATATAATAATTATAAAACCAATAATCTGAAGTGTCGTGTAAAACTAAACAGTTTGAAACAATCTCAAAACTGCTAAATTGCATATGAACGTAAAAGACATAAGTATCGAAAGACAAACTAATTTCGATCGACAGGGCCGTCTCTAATGAGACGGAACAAATATCAATTTGATAGTTTGTGTTTATAGTTTCAATATATTTTGTAGAAGTTAGAATATATAATTCTGAATTTGAAGTCATTTAAACTTTACTTCTATCAAGTATTGACTCACATTCAAATTGATTAAAAAATATGCTTAAAAAGCGCACCATCGAATTTGAATGATGACTGTCCCAGTGTTTTTCGTAATTTTCTAACATAAGGGCACAAATAATTTTATGCCATAAGTGCTTTCGACAGTGTGTGAGGAG
The DNA here is from genome assembly GCA_034642435.1 of Megalocaria dilatata. Classification (NCBI taxonomy): domain Eukaryota; kingdom Metazoa; phylum Arthropoda; class Insecta; order Coleoptera; family Coccinellidae; genus Megalocaria; species Megalocaria dilatata. Next base: position 33,153,634 of record CM067857.1, on the reverse strand, counting down.
ATATTAATACGTCTTCATTCATCAATAACAAGACAGTCATTTCTTTGTGGACGGTATCGACAATATGGCACACTCTCGTTTTCTATTACTTAAAGCAGCCAGCTGTGTGTTCCCCAATTTGCAGATACGCTGATTGGCATCGTTTATTGAACGAAGTACGCTTGGATGAATAGGACCAAAGGCTTATCGGGAAACGACAAACGCACTAGTGACCAGCCATGTAGAAAACTGCGCGGCTACAAAGGCACCCCAATCTGCGGAACATTAGGAAAATTGCGTGCCTACAATCGGGCCGAAATTCATTTAATATGGTTAGAGCCGGTTCGGACTAATTTCCCGGACGAAAACCAGATATTTCATTCGACGAGAAATGGTAGAAATCGCTCGCGTTCCGATAATGAGCCTATGGTGTTAAAGTAAAGTTAGGAATTTGAATTAATTCGCAGTTCTATATGCGATATGTTCCGAAAATCCATACATTAAGACGCATTGGGAAAGGTCGTATTTTTTAGAACTCGGGAGTCGAATATATACTTACAAACCCTGTTAATAAGGATTGTTAGAAATAGTTATAAAAGTTGTTCAAATCGAGACAGTGCAACAATTTTATACTCAAACAAACCCGATAAGGTTTTGTTGATCACTAGGACATAACTGCAGACATGCGCACGTTTCGAACTTGTTCTCGCCAGCGACTACAAATCAAGTACCTGTCGGGTGTTTTTTTTAGAGTGATAGAACTTTCGATAGGGATAACTGTGATTTGACAGAAGGTAGAAGCCATGTTGTTTTGACATTTCTGTTCAGTAACCATTGACAAATTTTTATGGAAAGACTCACGACGCAACAACGTTTGCAAATTGTTGAAATTTATTTTCAAAATCAGTGTTCTATTCGCCAAACTTATGGAGCACTTCATGAAATTAAGGGGTTTACATAATCGTCCAACAGAGCAGCTTATTCGTCGAGCTATCGATATATTTCGGACAACATTTTCTCTACTAGATGCAACAACAAGACAAAGATCTTTACGTATAGAAGAAAATATCGCTGCTGTAACTCATAGTGTTGATGATGATCCAGATTTGTCTATTGTCGACGTTCACAAGTTGGTGTCTGTGCATCCACCGCATTTTTGCGTAAATATCTTGGTCTAAGCCCATATAAGATCCAACTGGTTCAAGAACTAAATCCACTTGACCATAATATAATTCATTTCTTGTTGAACGGCTATGTAAACAAGCAAAATTGCCGTAAATGGAGTGAAAACAATCCTCAAGAAGTTCTGCAGCTTCCATTGCATAATGAAAAATGCAATATATGGTGTGCTTCACACGCTGGAGGCATCATCGGTCCACATTTCTTTAAAAACGATGCTGGAGCTAATGTTACAGTGAATGGTGCTCGTTACAGATCGATGATCAATGATTATTTATTTCAAAATTTGAATGGTATCGACCCATGATTGTTTTGGTTTCAACAAGATGGTGCTACACCTCATGCTGCTACCGAAACAATTGATTTATTGAAAGAAGATTTGGCGATAACATTATTTCGAGAAATGGTCCAATTTATTGGCCTCCAAGATCATGCGAAATAACTCCACTGGATTATTTTCCTTGGGGTTATGTCAAGTCATTGGTTTATGCTGATAAACCAGAAACAAGAGACGCTTTGGAAGCCAACATAACTCGTGTTATTAATGAAATAAGGCCTAAATTACTCGAAAAAGTGGTCAAAAAATGGTCTGGTCGAATGAGGTTCCTCAGAGCTAGTCGTGGTGGACATATGACGGAAATTATTTCTAAAACATAAATGTCATAAAATTATCTTTCAAATAGAACAAAAATTTGGCTTCAATCTTAATTTAAATGTGTTTTATTTCATTTTAAAATTCTATCACTCTAAAAACAACACCCGATATATATTTGATTTAGGTACCATGTACAAAAGAGAACTCTGCATTCATAATCTGGTTCTAACAGATCTTGAACAGGAATGAAGTGACGATATCTTTTCAAAATTTTATGGATGATTTTCTCACTTATACCCAAGGAAACTAATGGGATTTTAGTCCTTTGAGATATTATTAACAAATGTTCGCTATGATATTGAGGACAAATTATTAAAACGTTTCAGTTATCTCTCATTTTCTGAGAATAAGCTGGTTCCTAAGGTTAACAAGCTATGGATAATACGTACAAAAGTACTTCTCTACTAACGCAAAAAAATGATCGCCATAAATGAATGTGAAGGCCTGCAACGAAAAAGGGGAATAACAAATTAGGTAAGGCTTTCGACAGAGTTAGTTAAAAACGTCTGACAAAAATCTTGTACATACACAATAAACACAAATTAGCGCATATGTTACTTCTATATTCATTAAAATTAACTTTCAATTAGAAACAAAGGTTTTTCCTCAATGTATTATACGTCGCTGAAAAGTTTCATAAGTAAGGCCGTTTCTACACAAAATTTCCATGGGTATCTCTGGGCGAAATTCAGAGAAAACTTCGACCAAAGGATAAGAAAATTATTTTTTATTTCTTGAATTTTTGTGAATCCTTCAGATTATGATATATTGAATATCCACGTCGTCGAGTTGGAGGTTTCTTCCTAGGTATGCAGCTTTAATTAGTAATAGTTGTTGCTTATCAATGAAATTCATTTAATTACCAATGAAAGCCCACTAAAACTACCGACCTCGACGCAGAGCTTTCATGATCATTAAATTTATTTTTAATTCATCTTATCTACATGTCTCCAACTTTCTCAACCTATTCACAAGCCCTTCGAATTCTCTGCTTGAACTCCAAGAACCCATTCAGTGACTTCTGCGTTTGTTCGAACATCAAGGGTAGATACAGCATGGGGGCTCGTGGTTTGACAAACTGCACAAACTTGTACGTTGAGTAATGAGAAAGCGGCATGTGAAAGATCAAAGAAAGGGAATCTGAATACTTTTTTGACTGAAATGTTGAAGGGAAGTCAAAGAAATTGTTTCGACGATACATCTACAATTTCAGATTAGGTTAGAATTGGAAAAGTAATCGAATTCCAATCGGAAAATTATTTATACTACTAAATTGTGATTCATTTCAATGTTTCCAGAGGAAAATTAGGACTTTAAAAAGTTTCTGACTTGTCAAATCCTACGGGAGGTGGGAGAGACTCGGTATTAAAAATATAATTTTCAAAACAAATCAATTCAAATATTCTGAAAGTTATATATATTCATAACTTATTTCTATTCAAATTATTACCTTCAGAAACACGTATATCGAAAGTTTATTCCAAATTGGCGGCACCAAAAAAGTGTTTTGATTGATTCATAATGAATCTTTGGAATTTGTTTCAAGAATTTTCAAATAAATATATCGAGTTATCCTATGCTGCGAAGGCTGTGATTTTCACAAAATTCTCATTGTAACTTTCAAATCGCCATTTTAAATAGTCTCGACTTATAATTTTTTGATTTTATGATTTAGATTGTTAAGTCTCTGCTGGATTTCTCAAAACAGTAATCATAGTTTAGTGTCTTTATATAAGATAATAGGTATCGGGTGTTTTTTTAGAGTGATAGAACTTTCGATAGAGATAACTGTGATTTGACAGAAAGTAGAACCCATGTTGTTTTGACATTTCTGTGAGTAAGCATTGACAAATTATCATGGAAAGACTCACGCCGCAACAACGTTTACAAATTGTTAAAATGTATTTTTAAAATAAGTATTCTATTCGCCAAACTCATAGAGCACTTCGTGAAATTTAGAGTTTACATAATCGTTCATCAGAGCAGCTTATTCTTCGAACTATCGATATATTCCGGCCAACATTTTCTTTACTTGATGCAACAACAAGACAAAGAACTGTACGTACAGAAGAAAATGTCGCTGCTGTAAGTCATAGTGGTAATGATGATCCAGATTTGTCTATTCGTCGACGTTCACAACAAGTTGTGCATCTACCACATGGAAAATTTTGCGTAAAGATCTTGGTCTACACCCATACAAGATCCAACTGGTTCAAGAACTGAAGCCACTTAACCATAATAAGCGTCGTTTGTTTCCTGATTGGGCCCTAGAACAGCTTGAAGTTGATCCACTTTTTCATCATAAAATTGTGTTTGATGATGAAGCTCATCTATGGGTGAACGGCTATGTAAACAAGCAAAATTGCCGTATATGAAAACAATTCTCAAGAATATATAAGAAAAACAAATGTTAACTTCCGCTTCCGCATGGTATGACGAAACAATTGTCGTGTAGATCAATAAAATAGCGGAAGTTAACATTTGTTTTTCTTATATTGAAGATGAATTTTCGTCAAGTAAAGACAGAGACAATCAAAAATTCTCAAGAAGTTTTGTGGGTTCCAGTGCATCCTGAAAAATGCACTGTGCTTTGCAAGCTGGAGGCATCATCGGTTTAAAAACGATGCTGGAGCTAATGTTACAGTAAATGGTGCTCGTTACAGATCGATGATCAATGTTTATTTGTTTCAAAATGTGAATGGTATCGAAGTGTTTTGGTTCCAACAAGATGGTGCTACACCTCATGCTGCTTCCGTAACAATTGATCTATTGAAAGAAAGATTTGGCGATAACATTAATTCGAAAAATGGTCCAATTAATTGGCCTCCAATATCATGCGACATAACTACTCTGGATTATTTTCTTGGGAAACAATAGACGCTTTGAAAGCCAACATAACTCGTGTTATTGATGAAATAAGACCTGAATTACTCGAAAAAGTAGTCCAAGAAGTCTGGTCGAATGCGGTTCCTCAGAGCTAGTCGTGGTGGACATATGACGGAAATTATTTTTAAAACATAAATGTCATAAAATTATCTTTCAAACAAAACAAAAATTTGGCTTCAATCTTAATTTAAATGTGTTTTATTTCAATTTAAAGTTCTATCACTCTAAAAAGCACACCGGATAGATGGAAAGTGATTGTTGGGCTTCGAGTGTTTTTCTGAACTGCGACCATTTCCGTCCTTTACCTCCAATTTTCTTTTTCTTATTTCAAAATTTATATTCAGCGTTTTCAGGCTTTAAGGCAAATCAACTCTTTCGTAAACCTGTCTCTCTCCCTTGGAGTATTACCTCAAATACAGGGTGGATCGGAATGGAAGGGCGTTTTTCAGTTAGAATAACTGCTGTTTTTCACTTTGGGAAATTAAAGTTAACATATCACCATTTAACAGATTAAAAGTAAAATTATGTTTTGAAAATAATATCCTGACCACCGTTTTCTGCAATGCACTGTTGCAATTGTACCTCAAAGTTCCGCATAGCCTTCTCACAGAAGCATATATTAATTACTTCTTTCAGCGAATAGCGGTCGTTGTGCAAAATAACTTTCATTCATTTGCTGGACAATCTTAATCTAATAGTTAAACCAGAGGTCAACGTCCCATGAATGGTGAAGACCGATTAAGAGGGCAGTTTTTGTTTTCGTTCCCAAAAATATCGATGATCATGACATGATGTTGTCTTGTCATCAAATTGGGTTAAAACGAATATATGTAGTACTTAATATTTCATATAAAAACGTCCATCATGAAGTTCACGTTAATTTGGACAGAAAACTGTCTGCAAAATGTAGCTCTAGATGTCTGAACGTAAACCACTATACAAGGGATAATTATAGGAAGGAAACATGGGAAGTTATTTTCAAAAGTATTTCGTTTTTAGAGAGAGTTGCCATGCAAAAACATTGTGATTTAGGATTTGAAACACTCGAATACCACCCTTTTTCACTTGATATGGCTCAGTCAGATCATCATTTCTTTCTTCAACTGAAACAAAATTTAAAAGATCTTACAACAAAGGTATGGTGGAAACTGAAATGTCCTGGTTTGCAAAGCAAGATGAAAATTTATTCTTGTCAAGTCAAGAGGCTTTACAGATTCGTTGTAATAATGGTATCGAGTTAAAAGGAGTTTGTTAACTGATAACTTAAGTAGTAGGCTAACAATTTCTCATCTTCGTACAAAGTAAATATTTCAGGAAAATTCTGCACGACAAATTACAGGACAATAAGAAATATCCACTTGGTTATGGGGCAATGTTTATCCTGAAAATTCAACTGGTGATTGATAAAACTTCCACGGATCAGTCAAAAGGAGAAGCACATGTATGTTCCAAGCAGGAATAGTAGAAAGGTGTACTTCTTTCATCCCTATCATTTATCCGAACAGAACAGCGCCCTTTATCTGACCCTTTATCATCTGAAGGAATTTCAACGTCGAATCGGATTTGCCGGGCGCTGTAAACTTCCCCCTCAAAAACGCCTGAAAAGACGAGACAAAACTCCCAAACTGATGAACTTCCACTCAATTGAATTAATTTCAACTAACAAATAAAAAGTAAAGATTAAGCAAACTGAACGGCGCAGAGACTTCCAGATAATGGAGAAAGTGAGGGCTCTCGTTCTCCTCCACTCTGGGGGGAGTTAGGAGTTCATAAGCTTCCGGAATATCTTCTTCCGAAGTGGGGGCCTTTAAATTAAACTTGAGAACAATGGTCTTAGGGCAGACTAATGAATGTAATTGTCGAGGAAACAAAGCAATTATGGGGTGTGTATGATTCCGGGGAGGGACCACTCGGAGGCTGAGATTCCTGGCGGAGAGGTGTATCGTTGAACTCCAGAAATGTTTTCAAGTGAGTAGAACTCCCGGATCACTCTTGTCAAAGGAGATCCATTACGGAATAATGCGTCCATCTGAATACTGCTGCTTTCCAAAGTTATATGAGATTCTTGGGCGAATGAGTCAGATAAAACACTTAGAATGTCTGATCTTAATTTCAATGTCCTCTGGATGCACAGGGATTTTCGCGATGAGCGTCCATTGGACATTTCTTGTGAATCAGACTTATCAATCTGAGAATTTAGTGGTATCCAGGGAGTATTGGCAAACTTATTTTATTTGAATGTTATATTATTGTAGGATTTCTTATCACTTCTTCGATTAGAGTTATTCGTGAAAAAATATTTATGTCATACCTATACCAACTGGGAGAATGACATTCAAAGTAGAATTAGGTGACACCTTCAAGATTTTGTTCTCATATATAAATTTTCATTTACATCATGTAGAATAATGCAAATAATTTTTAGTGGAACAGTCATACGCCATTTTTTTTAATTTTTTAGTATTCGCGAGAATAGACAGATGAATTGCACTCCAAAGTCCGCAGACACACACAGTCAAATCATCTCTCGCAACTGGAATTTCCAATTAAACACAATTTCCACGCCACTGGTCGAATCCGAATTGTTCAGCTGTCAGCCTGAAAATAACGGCAACGTGATACATCATCCCTTAATGAGACGCCATATTGCTATTCCAGAAAGCGGCAGTCTTGGCTGACAAAAGAGCGCAAAATGGATGGAATTCATACGGAACTCGGGCATCCTTTTTATCCGGCATATTCAGAAGCACTAAGGTTGCTGAAAATGTTTCATTTCCCTTCAGTCTGAAAAATGCCAGACGTTTTTTACAAGTCCCGAACACGTCTGTGACATGCGAGGGCAGGGATTTCGCCGGATGAAAAGGCTCTATCTAGAACGGTTTCTATTCTGTGAATTTCAAGTGCCAGGGATTCACCTTATTGATATGTTATAGTAAATAATATATATAATTATATATTATATCTATATCAATGTCTAGGGGCATTGATAGATAAATAGGCCTACCTCTTTCTTAGTGTAAAATAAACGCAGACTGTACTATATACAGTTTATTTACAACATTGAAATTACACTTGAACATCTTAGAAATACAACATTAACAACACTTAACGCAAAAACAGTTACTTATTCTGAACTTCTACGTCTTTATACTCTATCTCTAACTCCCATATTTTATACCAGGAAACTGTTGACGTTTTTGGTTCTGAAATAAATCTCTTAGTAACCACTAAATATCCTATGGTAACACGTTCCATTTCAAACATCTTGAAGTGGCATAGCTAAATTATAGGAAATGCTTTCGATCTAGCCGCTACGAGAGGTCCGGTATCCCAACGATTTGACCAACCCAGGTATTTCCATAACTCTTGGCTAAATTAAGTAGATAGAACATCGACATAAGCTTAGGGAATCCAGTGGAAAAAAGATAAATTAATTATGTTGAACCCGTCCGAAGTTATGACTTTTTCTGTGGGTCTACGCACGACGCTATTTCGAAACATAAGTTGACATAGGTCAAAACTAATGTAGATAAGTCGATGAAACCAGAGTGCATTTTATCGAGAATTAAGTGGCAAATCCACAAATGTCTGAAAACTAGGAGGTTGTCATTCAAAAAAATCTAACCTATGCATGTATTTCATTTTCATTTCCTGTGTGTAGATAAAAATATTCTCAGGATGAGCGGATTGTACCAGAAATCGTTTTGAAAAACAATCAAGTCGATAGCTTGAAAAGAAAAGAAGTTATAGACCATTTACCCACCCCTGGGACCTGTATGTGTATTATTAAATTCAAGTATACAATGTGTTTCTATCGGTTTTTTTTTTGGGTGATTGAACTTTCGATAGAAATAACTGTTATTTGACAGAAGGTAGAAGCCATGTTGTTTTGACATTTCTGTTCAGTAAGCATTGACAAATTATCATGGAAAGACTCACGCCGTAACAACGTTTACAAAGTGTTGAAATTTATTTTCCAAATCAGTGTTCTATTCGCCAAACTTATAGAGCACTTCGTGAAATTTATGGTTCACATAATCGTCCATCAGAGCAGCTTATTCGTCGAACTATCGATAGATTTTGGACAAGACAATGAAATGTACGTACATAAGAAAATATCGCTGCTGTAAGTCATAGTGTTAATGATGGTCCATATTTATCTATTTGTCGACGTTCACAACAAGTTAGACTCTGTGCATCCCTCACATAGAAAATTTTGCCTGAAGATCTTGGTCTACACCCATACAAGATCCAACTGGTTCAAGAACTAAAGCCACTTGACCATAATAAGCGTCGTTTATTTGCTGATTGGGTCTTGGAACAGCTTGAAGTTGATCCACTTTTTTATCCTAAAATTGTGTTTAGATGAAGCTCATTTCTGGTTGAACGGCTATGTAAACAAGCAAAATTGCCGTATATGAAGTGAAAACATCCTCAAAAAGTTCTGCGGGTTCCATTGCAGCCTGAAAAATGCACTGCTTGGTGTGCTTTACACGCTGCAGACATCATCGGTCCATATTTCTTTAAAAACGATGCTGGCGCTAATGTTACAGTAAATGGTGCTCGTTACAGATCTATGATCAATGATTATTTATCTCAAAATTTGAATGGTATCAACCCAGAAGTGTTTTGGTTCTAACAAGATGGTGATACACCTCATGCTGCTACCGTAACAATTGATTTATTGAAAGAAAGATTTGGCGATAACATTATTTCGAGAAATGGTCCGATTAATTGGCCTCCAAGATCATGCGACATAACTCCACTGGATTATTTTCTTTGGGGTTATTGGTTTATGCTGATAAATCAGAAACAATAGACGCTTTGAAAGCCAGCATTACAAATAAGGCGTGAATTCCTCGAAAAAGTGGTCCAAAATTGGTCTGGTCGAATGCGGTTCCTCAGAGCTAGTCGTGATGGACATATGCCGGAAATTATTTTCAAAACATAAATGTCATAAAATCAAAAATTGGCTTCCATCTTAACTTAAATATGTTTTATTTCAATTTAAAGTTCTATCACTCTAAAAAAGAAATCCGATAGACTCTTCATAAATAGAAATATTCACTGTAGAAGAATAAATTCAAATTATAATATGGTATTTTGATGGCAACTCAATTGAATAAACAATACATTTATTTATAGTTGCATTTGAAGATCGCCGAATTCCTTCAAGTTTCACCATTTCTTATTACATTAAAAAGTTTGAGGAAGTTGTAATTTTTGCTCGAAACGAGGTGAAACTCACCAAAATAATCGGATTCTTAAGGGAATACAAGGATATGAAATAACTAATCTGCATTCACTCGTAGCTTTTGACTTAAGTTAATGTTTTTTTTTTAAATATTATGTGTAGTAGTCTTGAATTTCATTCTACGGTTATTCATTCAATGGAAATTCATGAAATTTAGATACGTTTCAGTTTTAGAGAATACGTTGGACCTTAAATTGAACTATTCTTCTTAATAGAAATCGATTTAAATTACGTTTTTATTCCGAAAAACTTTGAAATTGGAAAATATTCCAAAAACGAGTATTTCAATCGAACTTTGCCACACGAAAACAATAAGTACTTCTGAATTTGCGTCACGAAATTCATTGACACGAAGGTGCAAAGTTTTGGCTCAATTGTCGACAGGAATTTATATTTTTTTTGTATTTGATTCTCAAATATCTTCGTCTATAAACTATGTCATTCGTGATAAATTTCAATTCTACAGCAGATTGTTACACGTTCAACATTCGCTAACCATTTGAAGAATTTGGACATAATTTCAACAATAACTGGGAAAGTGAACATATCGAGAGTAAAGGATCTAGACTATAGTATTGGTTTTTATATTTCTTAATTCTGAAATTATTTGGGACATCATTTTAATTTCGACAGAATTTACTTCAGTTTTTACTGAATCTGCTTAATTCAAACCAAAATTTTTTGACTAGCCTGATGATTCGTTCACTTTCAATTCTGGAAACAAAAATTTCATGCTCGATGAGCTCTAATGTAAGTTGAAATATTCTCGTACCCTTCTGCGGATGTCACTCCTGCAATTCCTCAATCTGTATGTTCGCTGATTTATTGACCCTATTTTCCCATTATGCAATTTCTATTCGAATACGTTCCGAAATAAATCTTCATGTTTTATGCGAGACAGCGTGCTGACTTAGTCGCTATAAATAAAATCGGATGCCAAGCCAGAGAAAACAGGTATAGAATGTGTAGACTTCCGCAAATCTCACCAGAATGCATATTTCGGGATATGTCCCACCTAGGGGTATCTCAGACCGCTTGTGTTATTTCAAGTGAACATTTTTTCAGATTATTCGTATTTGGAGCATCCCGGACGATATACAGAATGGTTTACTCTACTCTATATATTATTTTTAATGATTATTCCTGGCGAATTCAATTTCAAATATCGAAACAGAATCATTCTGTAAAACCTCTACAAATTTTAATTCTTTTAAATTTAATCAAAATGTCTAAGAAAAACTTAGTCTCTATTTCAGTAGTTATATAGAATGTTCCAAAATGTAAAGGAATCTATAGAAAATGAAGGAAATTGATTGAAATTAAATAAAATACATGGATGATACTGTATCCTACTTCAGAAGAATATTATGCTCAACAAATTTTGTACCAAAAGCTCCTTAAATAAGTTGGAAATCGAACAAATTTTGCATAATAAACTTTGAAACTGTCATTCAGAATTTTCAGTCGTCTTTTAGAATGATAAATGAAAACTACCAAGAAACAATATTGCATTATAAGGCTATAAGACCTGAAGTTTGGAAAAAGCATACATAAACCTGAATGTTAGAGGTTAACTCAAAACAAATTTTCAACTTCAAAGCACAGAAACTATCAAAAAAAGCAGGATCCAAAGTCCAATATACCAAGGACCATTGTCACAACTGATTTTTCTGTCCTTTGCACAAAAAATAAACACTTCCTGTACTTCTGTAAAACCGAAATTCTACAAAAGTTGGACCTACTCGAATTACTGGAGATCTCTTCGGGTCATAAGAAACATTTGCCCATTACTGACATCTGTTAATAACTAGTTCCTCTGAAAAATGAGCAAACATTGTTAACAGGTATAACTTACTGTTAACAACCTCAAATAAAAAAACTCGTCACAGTTTTGAAAATGGGTTGAAACCCGAAACATATATGTTAAAAACATAAATTGAGTTTTTTTGAAAATACCTTATTACATACATATACCGGTTTTTTTATAGCATTCTACGCCTTCCGATACCCAGCTTCCATCCTCTTCGGTCTTCCCAATCTCCTGGCTGTAGATTCCTCCCAGACATCGCTTTCTGACTTCCGCCATGACTTTTTTGGTCTTCCCCTTTTTCTCCTTTCTGTTGGTTGCCATTTCAGGAACATTTTGGGAATGCGATCTTCTTGCATCCTTTCTACATGGCCGTACCATACAAATTGCCGTCTCTGTATTTCCTCAATGATTGTATCTTCCACCCTCATTATGTTCTTTATTTCCTCGTTTCTCACTCGTTCTAATCTCGACTTACGGCAGATCTACGCCAAAAATCCATCTCCAAGGCCATCAGACGACGTTCCATATTTTTATTCAATTGCCAAGTCTCGCATCCATAGAGCACTATGCTCTTGAATATGGCATTATATATTTGATGTTTTCGCTCTCTAGAAATTTGCTTAGACCACAGACATCCGATCACTTGTCTTCCTTTTACAATTCGATCTTCTATCTCCTTTTCTGTTCGACCTCCTTTATCGATTCTTGTTCCAAGGTAGGTATATTCTTTGCACGAGCTGATACGAGTGTTTTGGTCCACTTGAAGGTCATCTACCTCATTGCTGCCAACACACAGATACTGCGTCTTCCTTCTGTTCACCGATAGACCCCAATCTTCATATTCCCTGAACAGTCTTCTGGTCATAAACTCCAGATCTTCCGAGTCCTGAGCAACCACCACCTGATCGTCTGCAAAGTGTAACGTATAGAGTGTCGTATCATCAGTCAGCGGTATGCCCATTCCACCGCATGCTCTCCTCCACTTCTTCAAGACTTCGTTCAAATATATTTTGAACAACTTTGGGGAGAGGCAGCATCCCTGTCTAAGGCCTTCAGTTGTTTTAAACCCCTCCGACAGACCATCTCCTACCTTTATCCGAGATATAGAACCATCGTACAGCTGTTTCACAGCTTTTATTATGGTGGTATCTATTAGAGACTGTTCCAATACTCCCCAGAGCTTTTGGACTGGTACCGTATCATAGGCCTTGGCCAAGTCCACGAAAAGGAGGTGAACCTCTCTAGCTGTTGCCACTTTTTTCTCACTTAATTGCACTAAGCTGGAAATATGATCAATGCATGATCTTCCAGCTCGAAATCTCGCCTACTGTTCTATTTCGTGAGGGCCCTATTCTTTCTCGATCAAATTCCTCAATATTTTTCCGTACATCCGACTCATAGTACTCGTGACAGAGATACCTCTATAATTATCGCAGTTGTCGCGTGATCCTTTCTTATGGATCGGTGTTATCCATCCTTTCTTTCAAGTTGTTGGAATTCTGTCCCCGTTTACATATCGGGTGAGAAGCTCTCTGAGGTGTTTGATCAATTTCTCTGTTCCGTTTTTCAAGAGCTCAGCACGCAATCCTTTAGGTCCAGCGGCTTTCTTATTTTTCAATGACTTTATAGCTGTCCTTATCATATCCTCAGTAACGTCAATGTGTAGGCTCTGTATGTTGAATTTTGTTGGAGAAGTGGTTGTGTATTTTGGTCTATCTTCACCAAGTGCTTTCGAGTAGTGTTGTTTACAGGCATTCAATTGAATTGGTGATATCCGGGTTTAGTTAGACGGGTTAGTTCTCATTGATTTTAACATTTTCCACGCCTCCGAAGATCTTGTCCGCCCATGAAGGAATCCAGTTCTCGCATTTTATTTTCCCTTGTGTCGTTTTTATTCTGGCTAACGTGCTTCTTTTGAAGATTTTTATATGAGGTTTTATCGTTAGGGTTTTTACTGCTCAGCCACTGTTTGAAAGCCTTTTTTTCTATTTCTGAGTTCTTCAAGAGTTGTATTTCATGTAAAATCACTATTGTATGTCGTGTACTGTTTATTCTTGTGACCAATAGCTTCATATGCTGCAGAGTGTATGGACTCAGTTATATGTTTGTATAGTTGTTCCATCTCATGTGTAAGATACTCGTCCTTCAGTTTGTTGTCCAGTCTAGACTGGTAGAGGTTCTTGGTCTTTCATCGTTCAGGCCACAAAGGTTATACTTGGTTTGATTGAGTTTTTCATCGTGTGCTTGATTTTCTGTCCTACAGTTAGGTTTGTACAGAATTATCATTTCTGATGTTAGGATTTGGTGGTCTGATCCACACTCTATACCCCTGTATACTCTGGTATCTTGAACTTGCCATTTTGTTTTTTGTCCAATAATGGAATAGTCAATGATGGATCTGAGGCCTCTTGTATCTTGATACCAAGTGTATTTATGTATGTTTTATGTTTAAAGAAGTCGTTTAATATTTTTAGTTCTTGTTCTTTGTACACATCTATCAGTCGCTGACCGTTATTGTTCAATGTTTCCTCACCGTATTTACCTACCACACAGTCCTCATCGCTGTTTCCCGTTCGAGCATTGAAGTCTCCGAGTAGTATAATTTCCCGATTTAGTCCTGCATCAGCAATTGTGTCTCTAAGTAAGTCATAAAACTCATCTTTCTCAGTTTGGCTTGCGTCTTCGTTAGGACCATACACACCAATAACCGACACTCTGTGTCCACGTATTTTCAGACTGGCTGTAACAAGTCGCTTGTTTATTGCCTTCCAACTGGTGAGCCATTTCTGATATTTTTGGCTTATAATAATTGAGACTCCTTTGCATGCTCTGTTTGATTTTGGTACTCCGCTGTAGATGTGTATATAGTCTGCAGCATATTCGACTCTATTTCCTTTCTTCTTAGTCTCCGTTAGTACTGCCATGTCGATCTTTGCTTGTTTCAGGCCCTCGAATACATCTTCTGTTTTTATTCTCAATCCTTGAACGTTCCAAAAATCAATTCCTTATTCCGTTGCCGTCTTTTTTTCCGTTTAAATCCGTCCAATTTCCGTGGTTGAATGCTGAGATTTTAGCGAAAGATTTTTTTTACAAGTAATGGGATGCTGGCCCATTGCCAAAATCCCCAACTTGCAGAATCAGGTAATTTGTCATTAAGGTTGTCTTCCTCTAGTCTTTGATGAACCAACATCCGCCTGCAAGACTGCCCTTACGAGATGCTATCATCGGGGCCAGATGAACCCCGCTTTCTTTACGAGGTTGTTACTCCTCCCCCTCGTTCATTCTCACCTCTTGAGTGATGAGACCCCAGGCTTGGGACTGGTATAGCGAAGTTGAAAATACCTTATTAATATCCCAAATGTATCATCAAGTGATAGGCGTGAAATCAATATATTTTGTTTGAAAAATATATAAGATACAGTATTTTAATTTTCACAAAAATGTTTATGATACAACAATTGTTTCACTGCGATGTGGCTTCTTCAGGTATCTACATTCTACTGGCTGATGGTGTCCAGTGTGATAGAGTTTAAATATAGTTAAGTACCTGACAAAATAATGGAAAAATAAATCATAAGAACTTAGGCTGGTTATTGGAATTTGCTGCTGAAAAATACCATTAGGGGAAGATATTCAGTAATGGGGTTTTGTTAACATCTGTTTGTTCATTCAGAAGGATTTAACAGGCATTGTACCTGTTGATTTGGAGAAATTTTAAAAAATTTTAAAGTGTTAATCTACAACTTTTTCTTTCGACATAGATAATTTCATAGGTATTGTTGAAATTATGCCTGAATTCCTTAAGAAAAGTATTTCTGTCTATTGTCCTCTTTCATGATTGGGTACACGAGATTTAATGCCTTTTTTTGTTGGATACCATTTTGTCTATAAGAAAGGGGTTGTAACTGTTGTTTGAAGCCATCTGTTCAATAATGTTCAATTTTAATTAATATTAATTAAAATTGTTATTTTAATTTGATTGATTTCTAAGTGATTGAATATACTTAATCGCGAGTTCTGAACCTATTACTTAATAATCTAGAAATGTTTGTCAATTATTATTTTCTAGGTTGAATTTAAAGCCCTTTTCTGATAGGCTGGATTCTCTACTATTGAATTTTACTTCAGATAAGTTGACGAATCTGGGGTAAAATTGATGTTCAGAGAAATATTGTTTTTCACTTTTTTAAATTTCGGAATATTCTTCTTATTTTTATGAGTTAAATTTTTTAGGTTTTCAGTTTGAATTAAGAATTTGGAGTGAATAATTTTTCCTACAAGTTCTCTAGTACTTCTGTCAATAATATCTAACTGAATGAAATGAAGTCTGCTAGTTAATTCTGTATGAATAACCATTCTTCAACCATGTTCGTGGTGAAACAGTTGTTGTATTGAAAACTTTTTTGTGGAAATTAAAATACTGTCCCTTTTATATTTTTTAAATAAAAAGAGTTTCCATCAAGTAAATACCGAATCAATCAAATATTTAAAAAAAATGTTTTTTGTACCCATGAATAAGTTTTCAGCTTTATGAAAATGAGCTAAAGTTTGAAAGTGTAGTAAAAAACCCTTACTTGGCACAAAAATGTGAAGTTCTCATTGTTCGGTAGTAAAAGATAAGGAAACGTAGTTGAATACAAATCTTTTATCAATTATAAAAAATCTCCATTTTTCACTTCAACTGGCTGTGAAGTTTTCCATTAAGGTTTCATTAGACGATGAGAACTTCTATATATCACTGAAATATCAAAGTTCTTCCAGCTCTGAGTGTTCATCGATTATAACCAAAAGAAACGTAAATTGACCATAAAATCTCGCTCAAGGTACACAATTGCAGTTAAAGCGTACCCCAAGGAATCACTTCCAAGATTACATTGTATTTCATTCCGCCCTGAATTCATTCACCGAGAAAAAACGGACAAAGACAGCTTCCTGGCCCGAAAAGTCTGGCCCGTTCTGGGGTGCCACTAAATTTTCTTACGAATGCACAGGTCGGTCTATATTTTCCGACATTACAATGGTTAAATGTTTCGAGGAACATTCCAAGAACCGCTAAAAGCTTTCGGATAAATTGTTGCTTCGGACGAAAACGCTTTCCCTTCTTGTTCTGTTGAGATTTATACGGTTGGAAAAGGTGGAAATATTACAAGTGCTCAACAAATGAAATGGGTGTTTCACTCTCAATGCATATACAAGTTTGGAAAATCTCGTTTTAATGATAGCGCATTCAATACATAATAAGACAGAGAACTTCGACGTCCTGTCGAACATTGGAATAATCGAAAGATATGCGCGTTATGATAAAAAATAATTCAGTGTATAACCTGGAAAAAATGTTCTCCCTCACACAGAAGTATCGGGTGTTATTTTAGAGTGATAGAACTTTCGATGGGGATAACTGTGATTTGACAGAAGGTAGAAGCCATGTTGTTTTGACATTTCTGTTCAGTAAGCATTGACAAATTATCATGGAAAGACTCACGCCGCAACAACGTTTATAAATTGTTCAAATTTATTCTCAAAACCAAATACGCCATAAAAAAAACTTCGTGAAATCTACCTAATCGTCCATCAGAGCAGCTTATTCGTCGAACTATCCATAGATTTCGCACAACATTTTCTCTACTCGATGCAACAACAAGACAAAGAACTATACGTACAGCAGAAAATATCACTGGTGTAAGTTATAGTGTTAATGATGGTCCAGATTTGTCTTCGTCGGCGTTCACAACAAGTTGGACTCTGTGCATCCACCACATGGAAAATTTTGCGTAAAGATCTTGGTGTACACCCATACAAGATCCAACTGGTTCAAGAACTAAAGCCACTTGACCATAATAAGCGTCGTTTGTTTGCTGATTGGGCCCTAGAACAGCTTGAAGTCGATCCACTTTTTTATCGTAAAATTGGGTTTAGTGATGAAGCTCATTTCTGGTTGAACGGCTACGTAAACACAAGCAAAATTGCTATATATGGAGTGAAAACAATCCTCAAGAAGTTCTGCAGGTTCAATTGCATCCTGAATTAATTGGCCTCCAAGATCATTCGACATAATTCCACTGGATTATTTTCTTTGGGGTTATGTCAAGTCATTGGTTTATACTGATAAACCAGAAACAATAGACGCTTTGGAAGCCAAAATAACTCGTGTTATTGATGGAATAAGGCCGGAATTACTCGAAAAAGTGGTCCAAAATTGGTCTGGTCTAATGCGGTTCCTCAGAGCTAGTTGTGGTAGACATATGCCGGTAATTATTTTAAAACATAAATATCATAAAATTATCTTTGAAATAAAGAAAAATTTGGCTTCAATCTTAATTTAAATGTGTTTTATTTCAATTTAAAGTTCTATCACTCTAAAAAGACACCCGATAGACTCTTCGTAAATAGAAATATTACTTGTAGAAGAATGAATTCAAATTATAATATGGTACTTTGATGGTAACTCAATTGAATAAACAATACATTTGTTTATAGTTGCATTTGAAGATCGCCGAATTCCTTCAAGTTTCACCATTTCTTATTACATTAAAAAGTTTGAGGAATGTAGGTGTTTACAAACATTTAGGAATTGCAACGTTGCTAAACCACTAAAATCTATGAGTGAACTTTGAGTGTGCTGCTGTTGAAACCAGTGCACCTTGTTCGAGCAGAACAAGTTAATATGAGCATAATGCTTTAATTAATATTATTTAATTCGTCGAACATCTTCTGATGAGATTCTTGGCTGAAAAACACCACGATAATAGAAAAGAGTATACTTTTCACCTTTCATCGTGTGCGAGATAATTCAAGCTTAATTTTTTATCTCCCATCAAATGAACGTTATATTCTTAATGTAGAAAATAATTTTTTTTTCTTGTGAATATCAAAAACGATAAATCTTTCGTGTCAATTACTATTCCTTTATCGTTGATAACCTGGGTGTCGAAGCAGAATTTTCATGAATGAATAAACTTTTGTCAAATAATTCTGTGGTAACTTTCATATTATTTTTGAGTCATTACATAAAAAATAAATGAATTGTCATAATCTTATATTGAATATTTTCAAGGATGTCACAAACACTTCTATAATTAATTTTGCAATTTTATGGTTCGGTAAGAAAGATCTTGTCTTTTGTGGTAAAATATACCAGGAAATAACCATATCCTGTTTCGTTTTCAACAAATGTGGTTAACTGAGATTTAATCGAAAGTTCGAACTCAATATTATTGATAGATTGGTTGACGCTCCATTTTATAGAGTTCGCGCTACGTAGAAAAGATAAAACTAATGAAGACTCTTTTTCCAACCCTTATGGCGTCATTTGGTTCCCTTTGAATCTGTGAAGATATGATGGATTAAAATCAATCAACACACTGGAACATATTTCTCAAACAAATGCGCTCATTTATATTGAAGAATTCATATTATTCAGCAACCTTCATAATAGGGGGTCGATAATATTATTATAAACGAGCATGTCAGAGGCATCCATAGGGGTGCTATATTTTAGGCAATTAGTTTATACGAAGGGTAGATTTATCATCGTTTAAGAGATAGGGTGAGGAGTGACGCTCAATTTTTGATTCAGATTTGATTGATTTCTATTTGATGCAGTGTTACTTGTGAGAAATCGAGTAGGAGACTCAGGAAATTAATCTGGTCTTATGAAGGGTCTTTCAATTAGAACGACCTATTTTAGATTTAAATAATGTAGGTTATGTCTGATAGATTCACAGTGTTTGATTATTTGAAGAATAATGTTTACATTAATATAAGGAAAGAATACTAAAAACATTATGTTGCACAATCTTTGTAGTCAACTCACTCAGCAATCACTTGAGATAACCATTCCCTCAATACTTTCATGCATAATATTTGCAAAGAATTTTAATGGTATGTAATCGTGAATTCTACCAGTTAGTGTATTGGCCCAAGAGCTGAACCCACCAGCTTCCAGTTTGGGCTTCAATTCGAAAACTTACACCGTATGACTGGTAGCAGCGAAGAACTATCCAACCTCTACTGGCTCTGCATGGTCGGTACTCGAGTTGTTTGGGACGCAACTCACACGCCGAATGCTCTTCTTATCCATCCATCCGAAGACAGTTCCATGAACCAAAATAGTCTCAAGATTAAGGCCTCAATTGGTCCTGGTACGAGCACCGTCAATCGCCTGTACGTCAAGACACAGGAATCCTTGTGAAGTCTTTCAATTGATCCTGGCTTCAAGCACCGTGTTTTTCTACCTTCTTCTGTCCATACACACTTTACCGCCACTATAGTACAATAAAAACTGGCCAATTTCATGACGCAACAAAAGCAAACAAGTCTACTCCTGTCAATGTTGGTTATAATTTTGACATCTTCAAACTAGGGGTATTTTGTTACTAGGTGTAGAAAGATCGGAATTTTACTATAGATGGTGCTAGACGTCAGTTTATGGACACCAAGACCTCTTCTATAACACCATAATATCCCTATAACAGGTCATGAAGATTTTCAGCATACAACAACCTAAGTTCCAGCCACAGGTGCATTTTTCTATAACCTTCAACATGTTAAGTTGGGAGCCTACGAAGTACAGTTTTCGGACAGAATCGCATCGAATGCTCTTCGAAGGTTACCATGAACTTGCTTTTAGTAAAACAATGGAGATATTCAGTTGAGAAATAAACAGTTACTCACATGAATAATAGAGATTATTTTGAATGAAATATTCTTTATTATTTTCAAACAACACAATTTTTATGAGAAAATTTCGGTTTCATACTACACCCGGTACTCTCAAGACTAGAAGACGAAAGCTCAACAACTAAAAATATTCGTTTTGGTAAGCTCTTACACATCAGTTTCTTTACAAAGACTGAGATTTTGCTCTCTCAAAAAAATAAAGTTAAAAACGTTGACATTGCCATAACACGCCTTAAATATAGTAATTCTGTTGTCAAAATGATGTTTAACATTCCTAATGTTATTGAGTACAATTATCGTGACATAAATTGCGTGGCACCGTTATGGTAAATTTTTCAGGAAGCTTGAATTACAGATATTTCAGCAAAACGATAGCACGCTGTTTTCTAGGACTAGCGCATAAAAAACAAAATAAAAATGCAGCGAAGTTCATTCCATTTAAGCTTTTATGCTAATTAATAAAGCATATTTTCGACTACTGAAATTTGATATGATATTTGCTGAAAAACATATAGCAAACAGATTCATGTGTACTTATTCACGGTGAAATAATCCCCACGAATTTAATTTCCTGCCCAGCGGGATTCCGAGAAAGACATGTCACTCTGACAACAGGAAGGAAAAATCATTTTCCATCTCCGCATCTGGCTACTTTTTCAATTATAACGATAAGAGCGGGAAATTTTTAGATGTACACAAACGATGAATCATCTGTCTCGTGTAACAGAATATCATGTTTCCCCTCTTCAACATCCCCAAGTGCAACGGCGGATACAAGATTTAGATAAGGCATGTTCATGTAGCTGCCAAACGCTCTTCAGCCAATCTTTCAGGTATTTGGTACAACAGCACATTTGAAGATTTGACGTTTGACAGACATGGTATGGGATACATAGGTAGATCAGATTGTGATCTTTGTGAAAAGCTCTTGGGAAATATTGAAGCTTGGCAGTAAAAACGTGTTCATAATATTAAAACTGAATAGGTTTTTGGACTTATTTGGCCGATATCTGTTAAACATGATGTATAATTTACATTATTTATGACAGACATGTTTATTTCCCAGTACTACATGCACAACCAGAGAAATAAGTAGCTTTTAAAAATCCAGAAATTGACTCCATCCGAAAGTGGTTTTCACATCAGAAATGAAAAGTAATAAATTTCTACACCTTTTGGACCTTACAATTACTAGAAAAAATAAAAAACATAACTATTGTATTGTATCACAAACCATTGCAAACTGATACCATTCATTGTGAATCCTTCTACTTTCAATATACCTCAGCGACGTTTCATAACTTGGTACATCTATTGCTGAATATTCCAGAAGTTGATTTTAATTTTCAGAAATAGAAAACATTATGTGACAAAGCAAGAATTTAATTGAGTCGGTACTTTTTTTTACGAAATTTTCCACAATTTATTGAATAAATTACAATTGTTTCGACAATAATCCACAAGCATTATTCAGAATATCCCAATATATGAGCTCATATGAATCCACAGACTTCAAGACTTCAGTCCCTGAATCATACTCCAATAAGACCAATAATTTCTTATATTTCTTCTCCTAGCTTAAAATAGCCCAAGGCTTTAATTTAATTCATCCAAATAAATTCATTCATGCTTCAATTGAAAATAGTTTTGATCTTATGGAGAAAATTAAAAATATGAAATTCCCAAAAAATTTTAAACTGGTTTCATTGAATGTGCAAAATTTATTTCCTTGCATTCCATCTATAGAAATAATAGGCATTGTAAAAAAAACTTTCAATTTTTCAATTTTCAGGAAATTTGTGTAGAACAAAATTATTTTCATTTTAATGATGCTATTAAGCATTTAGATGAAGGTTAATTATGGAGAATCCCGTGAGTTCTATTTTGGCTGAAGCATTTTATGTATAAATCAGCAAAAAAATCACTTGAATTCCCTGAGCAAAACTTTGTTAAAATGGTTTAGATATGTAAAAGATCATGTCATTTGTTGCTTTAAGGAACAGACAAATAACCCTGCAATTTTAATGAGTTTATCAATATGAAATCCTTTCAATATCAAAACAGATTTAATCTGTTTTGACATTCAAAGTTTGTGATAATCCTTTTATCAAGTAAAAAACCGCTTCTTATTATTTTAATATGAAATCCATCCAAACATTAAATTCACTTTTAAGCAAGACAAAAAGAAATTTTTGTGTGCCCTCTTGTGAAAGACTTGACTGAAAAATACGCTTTTATTGCTTGCGTGAATAGAATATCGGATAATGTTGTTCTCTTATTGTTTTCTTTACATATAATATATATTATTATAATAACAACTATGAATTTATTCATAATAAAATTAAAAGTACCAGACTTACATTGTTGGAAGCGATCAAAATTATCAGGTAAACCTTGAAATTCTTCTGAATGGTCCAGCAGATGTTAACAGATATCCCCTGTTGAATATTTTTGTTTAAATTGAAAGAGTATATTACTTAGAAGAGAAAATATTTTTGTTTAGCTAGGCAAGTCCGATAATTAGTCCCAATATATTGCGTTGTTATTTGTAGCCTTTTTTCAATATTTTTACTTAATTAGGTATTTTCGACCGTCATACCCTCTTTCCCAAGTTTTTGCCTAAACAATAACTATATAACACGTGATACGTTGGAATTTCAATTAATGACTAGCATACAGAACTTCGCGTCAAGTTAGTCCATGTTGTAACGAACAATTTACTGGCTCAGAAACAGGATGTTGACGGTTGTATCATTCCATCAAGAGCCAAAATCATATTACAACACCAACACTTCGCACTTCGACGTCCTGGTATCACCAACCCTACAAACAACCCTCTTGCTTCCCCTGCACTAATTTATATCCACTTTGAAATTTCCAATTACACGTCGAAACTGGCCAGCCAGACAGTTGATGTTTATTCAGTTTAGCAGCACAGTCAGGTTGTAAATGTTTGTGTCTACCTGATAATACGTCACAATAACACCGTATTGAAAATTCATTGTTTTTGTGATTGACGGATTTAACTGAATACAGCTGGACGAATGCATACGAAGGAATATAAAGCAATTCAGGGAGTTTCATGAACATTGCGTTTCATGTTACTGTTGTTCTCTGAAGAAGTGTGGTAGAACTTTCGATAGGGATAACTGTGATTTGACAAAAGGTAGAAGCCATTTTGTTTTGACATTTCTGTTAGTAAGCATTGACAAATTGTCATGGAAAGACTCACGCCGCAACAACGTTCACAAATTATGGAAATTTATTTTCAAAATCATTGTTCTATTCGCCAAACTTATAGAGCACTTTGTGAAATTTATGGTTTACATAATCGTCCACCAGCGCAGCTTATTCGTCGAACTATCGATAGGTTTCGGACAACATTTTCTCTACTAGATGCAACAAAAACAAGACAAAGAACTGTACGTACAGAAGAAAATATGTAAGTCGTAGTATTAATGATGATCCAGATTTGTCTATTCGTCGACGTTCACTACAAGAATGTGCATCCACCACACGGAAAATTTTGCATAAAGATCTTGGTCTACACCCATACAAGTCCAACTTTTTCAAGAACTAAAGCCACTTGATCATAATAAGCGTCGTTTGTTTGCTGATTGGGCCCTAGAACAGCTTGAAGTTGATAGCAAAATAGCCGTACATAAAGTGAAAACAGTCCTCAACAAGTTCTGCAGGTTCCATTGCATCCTGAAAAATGCACTGTATGGTATGCTTAACACGCTGGAGGCATCATCAGTCCATATTTCTTTAAAAACAATACTGAAGCTAATGGTACAGTGAATGATACTCATTACAGATCGATAATCAATGATTATTTGTTTTAAAATTTGAATGGTATCGACCCAGAAGTGTTTTAGTTCCAACAAGATAATGCTACACCTCTTGCTGCTACCGTAATAATTGATTTATTGAAAGAAATATTTGGCGATAACATTATTTCGAGAAATGGTCCAATCAATTGGCCCCCAAGATCATGCGACATAACTCCACGGGATTATTTTCTTCGGGGTTATGTCAAGTCATTGGTTCATGCTGATAAACCAGAAAGAATAGACGCTTTGGAAGCCAACATAACTCGTATTATGTTGTATATGACCTGAGTTACTCGAAAAAGTGGTCCAAAATTGGTCTGGCCGAATGCAGTTCCTCAGAGCTAGTCGTGGTGGACATTATAGGTGTCTGAGAGGATCATAAGTTTTGCTGATGATATAGCTTTTATCTGCGAGAACAGGATGTGGAAAAACCTCAAAGTTAGTGCTGAAAAAGACTTGAAGAAACTTTCGGTTTGGCTTAGAAAGAATAAACTTACATTGAACAGTAGTCATTTTACCTACCATTTACATCATATGAATCGGGACTTCCTAATCTGGGACCCCTCAAAATCGATAACCAAAACTTTATTCTTGAACATCCATAAGGACACATTAAGCATCTTGGTATTCATATTGACAGGCATATGCGTTGGGATCTTAATATATTCAGAAACCTAAAAACAGAAATGAATGTTACTCACTTAATTAAAGTGTATTTTGCATTAGTTCAGTGTCACTTGTCATATGGTAACGTTGGTTGGGGTGCAGCTCATGGAACTTATGTGGAGATACTCAAACTTGGAAAGAGCCTTCTCTTCCCCTCTGATTGACTTTATAAGATATCAAGAGTACTGGATGTAAGACAGTTATACTTCTCAAAAATTATTGCTCTTATAAAAAAGAAAAAGATCTTACTCCGGCCAATATAACTTACCCATTTGACAAGATATAAACTCACCAGTTTTCAGACATATCTAGCCCTCAAAACGGCAGGGCAAAGGTGCTGGTCGTTTCTGGCACCCAGGATGTTTGCTTTCTTACCTTTGGAGCTTAGACTACTAAACAGCTACAGATCATTCATGATGAAAACTAAAATATGGCTTCTTAATACTGATAGAAAACGAATATATGATTTAATAAATAGTGGCATATAGAAATATACTTACCTGATGATTCTGTGACTGGACCAAAGTAAGGAGTTTCAAGTGTTTGCTAGAAGCTATGCATTTCCAGATTTGACAATTGTGCCGAATGCTGTAAACAGTTTTAAGACACTTATCATCATTTATAAAAAATTCACAATAGTTTCCCGAAATTGACTATTATTTTGAACCAATTATGATACTTTATTCTCAAGATTAGATGATGCATGCTGCATCTCTCTTCTATTGTGGGTGAAATTGTTTGATTCCTTGGTTGTCTGGTCATCCTGCTTCCCTATATGTGTATATATTCTTTGTTAATTTTTTTTTTTTTCATTTTTTGGGACGGCTAGTAAAATGTTTTAGGTTTGCCATGTCATTTATTTATGTGGATAAGAATTTGTTTATTTTTTTTTGTAAAAGAATTTTATTCTTTTTATTCTTTATATTTGTATATTAATTATGGGCAAATAAACTATTATCATTATTATATGCCGAAAATTATTTTCAAAACATAAATGTCATAAAATTATCTTTCAAATAAAAAAAAATTTGGCCTCAATCTTAATTTAAATGTGTTTTTTCAATTTAAAGTTCTATCACTCTTGAAAAAACACCCGATAATAATTAATAAATATACTTCGTTTGATATCAAACATGAGCCAATTCCATTCAGAAAATGATGTCAAAATAAGCTTTTTACATAGTGCGCTCTTTATAAATGATAGTCCAATTCTAATGACAGTTGTGTCAAATATAAATATAAAGCTAAAACAACTGATTCGATTTTGTTTCGAACTTTTCTGTGCACTTCACTGGAAATTATTTTTTCTTCTTGGATTTGGCCTGTTGTGGCCAAATGTGTGCTTGCACCATGGATCTCATAATTATTTTATTTAAAAAAAAAAATTTTTACACAGTTTTTATGTTCCACGATTTATTCAGAATCCTGACACGTGTTTCGGTCTTTCGACTATCTTCAAAGGAGTACATAAAGAAACTGAAGTTAAAATTGAAAGGGTTCTTTTATTACATTTAGGACATCTATGTATTTTTATGGCGCAGGGAAATAACAGCATCCAATATAGGGGTGTTGCCAAAGAATATTTGGGAATTAGTTAAATTGTCCTTTACCTCAATGGATTTTTTGATTGAAATAATCTCCAAATTGTCCATCAATTCACCCTCAGTAACATTATGTAAAAGTGACATATTTCTCATTAAAAAACTTATTATTTTCTATACAATGTTCTGCAAAACAGGTTGATTTCTGGTTTTTCAAACTAAACATGCTATGTTCTTTGATTCTATGTTGCAAACATCTGTCCTTTATATGTAGCATTGCAATCATCACATTTAATGTGATAAATCCCCGATTCGGAAATGTTTGGGTTCCTTTCTTTATTGTTCACCAACATTTTAGCTGAATTATTTCTATTTACTGCTAACGAATTATTTAAATATTTTACTGCTAAAGAATTAATTCCCATTTTATGAAGACCGTTAGAGATCCTTCTGCTGAAAACTTTTATATAAGCCATTGAAAACCATATTTTCTTTTCTTCATAAGGATCATTTATATTGATATAAATTTTTTTAAAAATATTATGGTAAGTTTTCTTTTTAATTATTTTGTCAATGATTTCCGTTCTTTGGTCATTGTTCACCGCTATAGTTTTAATTATATTGCCCCTTTTTCTGGGAAATTGACTTCGTTCAATGGGATGCTCAAAAGTCTATGAATGAAACTATGGAATTTTTACATTTTAATTTGCCATGACTGATTGAATTTTGAATGTATTATGTTACCAGTAGTGGTAGGTTACTAAAAATGTCGAATTCGAACTTATTATTACTATGATTTCTATTAAGTAAGTAATAATTTCCAATTCGATATTTTTAGATTTTCAATTTCTAGGATTAACTATTCGGGAAGGATAAAGTAAAATATGTTCTTCTGTCATTATTTTAATCTTCTATAATTGCTAGATGCCCCATTAACGTTCCTCCCTCCCC
Organism: Megalocaria dilatata; assembly: GCA_034642435.1. Lineage (NCBI taxonomy): Eukaryota > Metazoa > Arthropoda > Insecta > Coleoptera > Coccinellidae > Megalocaria > Megalocaria dilatata. The sequence continues at coordinate 33,126,201 of CM067857.1, read as the reverse complement.
TTTTAATAAACGACAAATCGGGGGATCGGCTAAATCACGACCACATAATAATCATACGAAAAGTTACAAAAATGCCCCTGATACTAGCTTTTGCCGTTTGCCTAATGTCCCACAGAGATAAAACCGGCAATGATGGCACATTATTTAAGTATGATTGATATAAGGAAGACATTAGCAACGCACAATATCAAAGGGGAGACTTCTTTTGAAATTTATGTTTTGGAATGGGGGAAATTCACCATGTCTAACGACTTCAATACCACTCGCTCCCAAGAGTTAAATATGCATATACAGTGGTGAAAAGGACGGTGATTCCAGCCGGAAGGACCTGATATGGGGAAAATTATTTTGTTTGAAGTTAAAAATCAGTAAGTGCATCAATTGCTCGGAAATCTCAAGAAAAAGATTTAAAATTGTTGTATGCCAATTGTAAAATTTTCCTCAAAGTTAATTTCTAAATAACATAAATACTAAGTATCACACATAATAGCTTGATTAGTTCTTCGAAACCTCTAAAGATTTAATGCCTCAGAAATACTGTTTCACTTTATAAACATATGGTCGTGTATTTTTTCGACATTTTTGTGACTTGACATAACCCCAAAGAAAATAATCCATTGGAGTTATGTCGCATGATCTTGGAGGCCAATTAATTGGACCATTTCTCGAAATAATGTTATCGCCAAATCTTTCTTTCAATTAATCAATTGTTACGGTAGGCATATGTTAGCATGAGGTATAGCACCATCTTGTTGGAACCAAAACACTTCTGGGTCGATACCATTAAAATTTTGAAACAAATAATCATTGATCATCGATCTGTAACGAGCACCATTCACTGTAACATTAGCTTCAGCATCGTTTTAAAGAAATATGGACCGATGATGCATCCAGCGTGTAAAGCACAACATACAGTGCATTTTTCAGGATGCAATGGGACCTGCAGAACTTCTTGACGATTGATTTCACTCCATATACGGCAATTTTGCTTGTTTACATAGCCGTTCAACCAGAAATGAGCTTCATCACTAAACACAATTTTACGATAAAAAAGTGGATCAACTTCTAGTTGTTCTAGGACCCAATCAGCAAACAAACGACGCTTATTATGGTCAAGCGGCTTTAGTTCTTGAACTAGTTGGATCTTGTATGGGTGTAGACCAAGATCTTTACACAAAATTTTCAATGTGGTGGATGCACAGAGTCCAACTTGTTGTGAACGTCGACGAACAGACAAATCTGGATCATCATTAACACTATGACTTACAGCAGCGATACTTTCTTCTGTACGTACTGTTCTTTGTCTTGTTGTTGCATCGAGTAGATGAAATGTTGTCCGAAATCTATCGATAATTCGACGAGTAAGCTGCTCTGATGGACGATTATGTAAACCATAAATTTCACGAAGTGCTCTATAAGTTTGGCGAATAGAACACTGATTTTGAAAATAACTTTCAACAATTTGTAAACATGGTTGCGATGTGAGTCTTTCCATGATAATTTGTCAATGCTCACTGAACAGAAATGTCAAAACAACATGGCTTCTACCTGCTGTCAAATCACAGTTACCATTATTAACACTACGACTTACAGCAGCGATATTTTCTTCTGTACGTGTAGTTCTTTGTCTTGTTGTTGTTACATCGAGTAGAGAAAATGTCCGCAATATATCGATAGTTCGACGAATAAGCTGGCTCTGATGGACGATTATGTTAACCATAAATTTAAAGTGCTCTATAAGTTTGGCGTATAGAACACTGATTTTGAAAATAAATTACAACGATTTGTAAATGTTGTGGCGGCGTGAGTTTTTCCATGATAATTTGTCAATGCTTACTGAACAGAAATGTCAAAACAACATGGCTTCTATAATACCTTCTGCCAAATCACAGTTATCCCTATCGAAAGTTTTATCACTCTAAAAAAAACACCCGATTGATATATTTTATTGATTGTTTTTATTCAGCACCCAAATAACTTCCAACTGATGAAAATGTGGGTTAGAATTTCAGGTTCCTCTTTTGGAGAATGTACTATCTATTTTTCAAAAGGGGAAATAAAAATGACTCTTGATTCTATGTAGAACATTTTTTGGTGATGGAATTTGTTATTCCTGACTATCCAGTCGTAACAAATTTTTCTTGGGTGATGGATTTAGATAATTTAGGTCAATATTTTAAGTTTTCTTTTGATTGTTTATTGGTTAGCTGCCGCTCATATGTTGATAACCTTATAAATGGTGATTCATTTAAAAGTACTTTCTGTGTTGGGGATTTAATTGCAGATTGCGCATGCTCTGTGTTAACTGAAGCACCATTTCTGTTCAGTAGTGTTTGACAATTCATAATGGTAAGGTACGTTGATTCGATAAAAATACCACAATGTGTGTCTTTGTGTAACCTCACAATACGAAAAGAAAGAAATCTGGGAAATTCTACGCTTCTTGAAAACAATGCAACAACTCTACAGCGTCGACTTTCATTGCCTAAACTCCAAACTTCTTATTGGTCTTAATTTGATCACATTATTGGAGCATTTTTTAACGATTGAAATTAAAATCAGCAATGGAGCGTTTTTTAAGATTACAATTTTTTAGATTAAAATCTGAGAGTTTTCGGAGAATTCATCATATGTTGTAACTTCTTGAATATTCTCCTGTCTATATAACGAAAGAGCAGCATGGCTTTATCTCTGGTCGTTCTACTACTACCAACCTCCTCTTCTGCATATCCGACTTGACCAAATCAACAGACATCGGTGAACCTGTGGAAGATCCTTCCTCGACTTTTCCAGCCTTCCACATTGTTCGTAATTGCAGTTTGATAAAATAATAAGAGCACCTGAAGGTCCGGGATAGTTACACTGAATATGAGCTTTCGTTTCTAACCGTGTGCATGTGCCGCCTTTTCATCCTTGCCAGTACTGTGCGTTGTATCTCAGGACCATGTGCTGGGGCCACTCTTTTCTTCTCTACACCAAAGATCTTCCGCATTAACTTCAATCCACTGTTTCTCTCTTCGCCGATGATTTCAAATTATATAACAGTCCAACATCAAATTATGACACTCTTCAAAAAGGCTTGAAGAACTTACGCAGCTGGTGCGATGCTTGGTTGCTTCATCTCAATATTAGCAAGTGCTTTGTCCTCATCAGCATCGCTGATGAAGTATCCCGGTTCCGTCTCCCAGATTATCGACCTTAGTGTTACTGTTTCAGAGGATCTTTGTTGGCTATCCTATATAGAAGGTATCTATGCCAAAGCCAAACAACTCATTTACTTGCTTTAGATGCCGGACCTTTGGAACGATTAACAAGACTTATGTTCGGCCTACTCTGAAATATGTTGTTCCAGGCTGGTGGTGCTCTACTAGCGGTGCCAGTGATGTTCCACACAAGGATGCTCAACTAGTGTTTGGTATGGCTTTCTTCGTCCCACGTACGTGCAGTGACCCTCTTTCATGACGTTGTTCTGTGATCCTCCCTCAATGCGTTCAAAAATAGTTATGATAGGAAGTCCTCACTGCAGTGGGAGTCCACTGAAGTGCAGGTTTAGCGTTCTTTAGGTTCACCTTGTATCTTCTCTTAATTACTTTATTTATTTTCTCATAACTTATTGCATGTTATTTTCTATTTATTTTCGAGTTGTTAGGTTTGTCTTCAATTCGGATTAATTACATAATAAATAATGATAATAGATATGTATACCGAGCGTTTTTTTAGTGAAACTGTTTTTGTGTTTCACTCAGAGCCAACCCTATTTTGAAAAATAACATAATTAAAAAGAGCTTGAAAATACGCCAAGTCTATATTTCTCACTAACCACCGGACCAGATATAACTCGATCATTCACAGACGAGCATCTCCTATCCAGACCAAGGTCCACCCTCCATACCTGACACCTATTACATTCCTTGCCGTACGCACCGAGAAAACTCAATTCCAATCTGTCAGCCCGATCGTTTTCGACAAATTCCCCCGAAATTGACGTGGGAAAAAGAGATACAATTTCATCCGACATTGATACGGTGTCCAACGGGAGCCGGCGAAGTGCGTTGGTGACGTAATCTATTGTCGTAGGCCGCCGAAATTGAATTTGTCAATCGGGGGCGGCTGTGAGAACGTGACCGGTTTCGCAGCCACCGTCTGGAAACGTGGCGGGAATGACAAAAGATGCATCGGACAGCACGTTCGAGGAGGACCTTGACTTTTTTATTGTTTTTTTTTATGCGGCCGTTGCAGGGTGTGAGCCCAAAGTCAGCTGTGGGGCGATTCCCGATTTTGGGGGCTGTAATGTTGTTGGTTCTTATATTTTTGTTTTATGATAAGCACTGATTTTACTTAGACTTCATTTTATATATACTCTCTCTCTTAGAGCTCACAATTATATCTATATTTAAAATAAATTAAAACACGAGTAGATACTAGATAGAAGTTATAAAAAAATCTTGAATTTAGATTTATATCTTGAAATTTCTGGAACATATATTGAAAATCATATACTAAAATATCAAAATAATATCTCATATATATAATATATCTTAATATATAATCAATAAAAAAAAATTTTCACTGTACCTTTACGAAATGAAACAAATATACTAAAAAAACATATTTAGATATGTATATAAATATATAGAAAAATCTACTATCTGAAATTATATAATAGTCCTAAAATGAAGGATTGAAAAATTAGTTGAACCAGTTCTGATTCAACTATTTATTCTATCCTTTAATTAAAATTTTTTTTAAAGTTTGGAATAGTAGATTTTTCTGTATATGTATGTATATTACATACATACAAATGTTTTGAAGATACATTTATATTGATACGTTTCATGCCGTAGGGAAAAATTTGTTCATAGTCATTGAAAAATATTTTATATTGATTATATATTGAGATATCATTTTGATATTTTAGTACATAATTTTCAATATATATTGTAAAAATTTCTAGATAAAAACCTAAATTCAAAGTTATTTCAATTACTTTCATCTAGTATCGACTCGCATTTAAATTCATATTGTAAATTATGGATTAGTTTCATGTCACAGATCTACAAAATATTTCTTAATTATGTAGTATTTTTGAAATTGAAATTATTCTTCTTATAATTGAACATTGTTTGCTAATAATAAAATATATTGCGATTTTTAGCGTTCTGAATACACGGGAATTATGTTTTTTTTTATTTACTATTTATTTTTCTAATGCTTTCAATACATGAAATATATTATTGATTTGATTAATTTCCGAGTTATTTTTTTTTGGTATGTTGGAAATGGATTATGTGATTTATTTGAATCTGAATTTAGTACATTTCTGATGAGCGAATTATGGCGAAACAATTATTTATACTTGCCAATTCTTGTTCAATTATTTTTTTTTATCCTGCATTTTTATAATTTCATATAATTTTGGAATAATAGATTTTTTTAATAAGTATGTTTATAACAAATATTGAACATCGTTCGCAGAATATTGTATTGAGTACACCATCTATTGCTCCCTATAATACTATAAACTTGTATGATTTTGTATCGAGTGTTTTTTTAGAGTGATAGAACTTCAAATTAAAATAAAACACATTTAAACCAAGATTGAAGCCAATTTTTTTTTTATTTGAAAGATAATTTTATGACATTTAGGAACCGCATTCGACCAGACCAATTTTAGAACACTTTTTCGAGTAACTCAGGACTTATTCCATCAATAACACGAGTTATGTTGGCTTCCAAAGCCAACAATTTTCTATTGTTTCTAGTTTATCAGCATAAATTAATGATGTGACATAATTAAGAAAATAATCCAGTGGAGTTATGTCGCATGATATTGAAGGCCAATTAATTGGATCATTTCTCGAAATAATGTTATCACCAAATCTTTCTTCCAATAAATCAATTGTTACGGTAGCAGCATGAGGTGTAGCACCATCTTGTTGGAACAAAGCACTTCGGGATCGATACCATCCAAATTTTGAAACAAATAATCATTGATCATGGATCTGTAACGAGCACCATTCACTGCAACATTAGCTCCAGCATCGTTTTTAAAGAAATATGGACCGATGATACCTCCAGTAAAGCACACCATACAATGCATTTTTCAGGATGCAATGGTACCTGCAGAACTTCTTGAGGATTGTATTCACTCCATATACGGCAATTTTGCTTGTTTACATAGCCGTTCAACCAGAAATTAGCTTCATCACTAAACACAATTTTACGATAAAAAAGTGGATTAACTTCAAGCTGTTCTAGGGCCCAATCAGCAAACAAACGACGCTTATTATGGTCAAGTGGCTTTAGTTCTTGATCCAGTTGGATCTTGTATGGGTGTAGACCAAGATATTTACGCAAAATTTTCCATGTGGTGGATGCACAGAGTCCAACTTGTTGTGAACGTCGACGAATAGACAAATCTGGATCATCATTAACACTATTATTATTATTATCCTGATACTCCTAGATCTTCTGTGAAGATCCCTCAGAAGCTTTTTCAGCTTGTGCGAGTTAGGAGTTCAGTTGTGTTCTGGGTAGGCTTTGTTACTGCGATCTTGCGCCACTTTAGGTCACAGCACTGTTAATTTTTGACCCAACAGTGAAATGGTGTATGACTTACAGCAGCGATATTTTCCTCTGTACTTACAGTTCTTTGTCTTGTTGTTGTTGTTGCATCGAGTAGAGAAAATATTGTCCGAAATCTATCGATAGTTCGACGAATTAGCTGCTCTGATGGACGCTTATGTAAACCATAAATTTCACGAAGTGCTCTATAAGTTTGGCGAATAGAACACTGATTTTGAAAATAAATTTAAACAATTTTTAAACGTTGTTGCGGCGTGAGTCTTTCCATGATAATTTTTTTACTGCTTACTGAACAGAAATGTCAAAACAACCTGGCTTCTACCTTCTGTCAAATCACAGTTATCCCTATCGAAAGTTCTATAATTCTTAGAAAAAACAGCCGATATGAATCGAGACTCAACCTCTGTCTTTCATCTTATCGGCTTCCGTAGTCGCTCTGGCTGAAAGGCCACGTGTTTTACAATGTAACTTAAAAATAGAATATTATTTCCAATCAACACTATATATTCAATATAAACAGTCTTCATGAAGCTAGCAATTGTTTCAGCACACAGTGCCATCATCTGAGCTAGGTATAAACTGGCTGAGATGATGGAACTTTTTTTGAAGTAATTGTCAGCGAGTTATGAACTCGCTCAGATGATGGCACTGTGTATTAATTAAGTTAAGTTTAGTTAATTATATTTATTAATTAGTTAATTAATTATATATAATGAAAATTGGAAATCATATTTTATTTTCTACCTATTAATCATAATTTTGTCTATTGAATATTTGTGTATTGCAATAAATAGATTGCAACAGGTTAACAGCATTATATTTACATTTACTGAACGGGGAAATTTTCTGAATACGTAGAAATTTTTGAAAAGGGTTGATGTCTGTTTGATTAGTGAACCTGGAACACAGGATTCAGGTTCAAAAAAACATGGTTATTGGGATCTAACCGTTTGTAGTTATTTCCCTCGAAATGAAGAACCTGAATCCCTTCTTCCAGGTTTCTTAATTAAACGATATGTCAACACTTCTTAACAATTTTTACGTATTTAGAAAATTGAACCGTTGACCGAATATGAATATCAGGCTGGTAACCTGCATATAATTGTTGCAAGACGTAAATATTGAACACACGAAATTTCTTTAACCTTTATTCACAACAAAAGAAGGTCAGGTAAGCCTAATAACATATAAACGAAGCTTAGATTTAACTTACATTGTAAAACACCTAGTTGACTACGGAATCCGATAGGACGGACTAAGACGAAAGACTGTGCTGGACTGGACTGGATGGTCAGGCTACCTAGTTTCTATATTTTGAAAAAGGCATACAAATTCATTGTATTCTAGAGAGCAGTGAAACCTTTCTGGATGATGTCCTAAAAACAATATTCTGCCATTAACTGCCTAAAATGGTTATGCCAATATAAAATAAAAATCCAAATAATAATTTAATATGTCTACCTGGAATTAAAAAATTTTACTCATTGACCAATTCCTGCCTTAAATGTTACACTGTACTAAGAGGATATTTTCCATAATAGAATAAACTCTTAATATTTATCTTCTGCGTGTCTTTCGTATGCATCCAGTAAGAGCATCAATCTTTTAATTGTTTTAATTGATCTGCTGCCTAGCGTCATAAACAATTTGTCGTCCAGTATTTGTCCAACCATCTCATAAGTGTTTTTATACACAGAAACCAATTCCGTACGAGTGATCTCGAATTGATTCTGTTTACGCGACAGAGTGAAAGTGATGTAGTGAAATTGATAAAGTTTCGACCCCCAGCAATGTAATAACAATAATATGATAACCGATGGCGTTTTGGGGGAGATCCAGACGTGACTTCTACGAAAGAAGTTATTTTGATAGAGAGGTAAAAAACTCTGACACGTCGACAAATGAAATATGACTGAATATGAAACACTTCCACCGTCATCCCTCTTGGAATCGTATATTTCGGAATTGTGTGAAACGTAGGCGATAAAGTTTCTGCCGTGTTTAAAGAACTTCATCGTTGTTTCTTCGTTCGAAGGCGGTTTGAATTTGAATATCTCGCATAGATAGAGTTCTCGAAATGTTAAAAAGTACGAATATATTTCTCTTATAAGTTATTCCACGAGGTTATACATTTATCTTGTCTGAAATAACATTATATACAGGTTGTTCATAACTGTTTATGATAAATGTTCTTATTATCTAACAGAAATAAAGAAGTTTATTGTACTGTCCTTGAAATTTTTAAATAACGATTTTTTTAATATTAAGTTGGAATTATACTATGTACAGAGAACTTTAAATTTACGAAATCATTTTTAAATTTTACCCCCTTGTACTACTGTTAATCTGTCTTATCAGTAGTTGTAGGAAACAGCGTGCTAATTTTTTGCTCAATTGTGTGTAATTTTCGAATTTTGAGCCGAAAATGGTCTCAAACAATTATCTGGTTTTTTTAGAGTGATAGAACTTTGAATTGAAATAAATCACATTCAAATTAAAATTGAAGCCACATTTTTTTATTTGAAAGATAATTTTATGACATTTATGTTTTGAAAATAATTTCCGGCATATGTCCACCACGACTAGCTCTGAGGAATCGCATTCGACCAGACCAATTTTGGACCACTTTTTCGAGTAATTTAGGCCTTATTTCATCAATAACTTGGCTTCCTAAGCGTCTTTTGTTTGTGGTTTATCCGCATAAAGCAATAACTTGACATAACCCCAAAGAAAATAATCCATTATAGTTATATCGCATGAGCTTGGAGGTCAATAATTGGACCATTTCTCGAAATAATGTTATCGCCAAATCTTTCTTTCAATGAATCAATTGTTACGGTAGCAGCATGAGGTATAGCACCATCTTGTTGGAATCAAAACATTTCTGGGTCGATACCATTCAAATTTTGAAACAAATAAGCATTGATCATCGATCTGTAACGAGCACCATTTACTGTAACATTAGCTCCAGCATTGTTTTTATAGAAATATGGACCGATGATGCATCCAGCGTGTAAAGCAGACCATACAGTGCATTTTTCAGGGTGCAATGGAAACTGCAGAACTTTTTGAGGATTTTTTCTTTCCATATACGGCAATTTTGCTTGTTTATATAGCCGTTCAACCAGAAATGAGCTTCATCACTAAACATAATTTTACGAAAAAAAAGAGGATCAACTTCAAGCTGTTCTAGGGCCCTATCAGCAAACAAACGACGCTTATTATGGTCAAGTGGCTTAAGTTCTTGATTCTGTTGGATATTGTATGGGTGTAGACCAAGATCTTTACGCAAATTTTCCATATGGTGGATACACAGACTCCAACTGTTGTGAACGTCGACGAATAGACAAATCTGGATCATCATCAACACTATGACTTACAGCAGCGATATTCTCTTCTGTACGTACAGTTCTTTGTCTTGTTGTTGCATCGGGTAAATGAAATGTTCTCCGAAATCTATCAATAGTTCGCCGAATGAGCTGCTCTGATGGACGATTATGTAAACCATAAATTTCACGAAGTGCTCTATAAGTTTGGCGAATAGAACACTAATTTTGAAAATAACTTTCAAAAATTTGTAAACTTTGTTACGACGTGAGTCTTTCCATGATAAGTTGTCAATGCTTACTGAACAGAAATGTCAAAACAACATGGCTTCTAACTTCTGTCAAATCACAGTTATCCCTATCGAAAGTTCTATCACTCTAAAATAAACGCACGATAGGTTAGATGAAGAATCCGAGGTCAAAAGTGATTTTATCCGTTCTTAATACTCTCACTTTCGAAAGCAAAAAGCTAGAGACTTTAAACTTTCCAAGAAGGTTTACGCCTCAATATCTCGGTTGAGTTCGTTAATAGGCAAATTTCGCAGTTATTCACATATCTAGATGTTTGAAAGGTTGAGGGTAGGTTTAAAGTCTTAATATATCATACTCATATCAGTTATGTTCAAAAATGGATTGAATACGATAAATGGTTCCTGATTTATATCCACTTGAAATTGGAATTAGAAATTTGTGTGCTTCTCATCAATTTAAATTCACGTAAAATATTTAATTATTGAACTAACATGAAAATTTTTCTTTCAGAGGGAATCAGCTCACAGGGATGCAGATCGTGAGCGAAGGCTTCGCATTGAAAGCGAAACCCGCGCTAAACAGGCCATCCAAGAAGCTACGCGATGCAGATCTAGACTCAAGCTCCTTACCACTGAATTTGCTAGGTAAGTTCTTCTTCTCTTCAATAAAATAATAAGAAAAGGTTTTTTTACTTGATTATTACAAAATTTAAATATCAAAACAGATTTATTCTGTTAGCCTCCTATAAATTTTAATTTCAAATTTTATTCAAAAACTTTTAGAATTAAATTTACGTCTTATAAGCACTGATTATAAAATAAAAAATAATTATATGCCTATTGAATTATATTCAAAACTCACTATAGCATATCATATGGAATAAAAAAATCCAACAAATATAAATATTTGAGGAAGACAAAATTTTGTTTCTGATCTTATATTTATGGAAGCGAAACTCTTTTCAAAATTGCAAAATGTAATTTTAAGAACTCCTCCAAAACTAATCTATTTGAAATATTTAATATATTCAAATATTCAATTAAATTACTTCAAAAATCTCTCAAAACATATAGCACATCCTCGAAAAACAATTATAAATCAAAATGTCCAACATCACATTTAGAAAATAAAATCAATTAACAATCAATAACTTACCCGTAAGATCTTGTAGAACAAACACTAAAATCAGAGAGCTTTAAAAATCTAAGGTATTCTATGTTCTATGTTCATCAAAAAAATCAAACAAAGCTTGTAAGGTATTTTATTATCTTAATTAAACCAAATGATATTTATATAATGAGATTAAACCTGAATATAATTATATATTATATCTACAATAAAATAATAAGAAGAGGTTTTTTTACTTGATAGAAGGATTATCACAAAATGTAAATATCAAACCAGATTTATTCTGTAAGCCTGCTATAAATTTGAATTTCAAAAAATGTTATTCAAAAACATGTAGAATTAAATTTACGTCTGCCTATATTTAATAGACATATAAAATCAAAACTGATTAAACAATATCAAATGGAATAAAAAAACTCAACAGCTATAAATTGTCAATTAAAATTAATAAATAAATATTTGAGGGTGACAAAATTTTGTTTCTGATCTTATATTTATGAAAACTAAATCCTTCTCAAAATTGCAAAACAATTTTACGAACTTCTGCAAAACTAATTCATTTGAAATATTCAATTAATATAAGTTACTTCAAAAATCTTTCACAACATATAGCACATCCTCAAAAGTCAATTAGAAATCAATATAAGGTCTTCGTCAGTTCAACGTCACATTCAAAAAATAAAATCAATTAACAATAAATAACTTACCCGTAAGATCTTATAGAACGAACATTTAAATTAGAGACGTTTAAAAATACAAGGTATTTTATGTTCTATGTTCATCACAAAAATCACACAAATCTTGTAGGGTATATTATGGTCTTTTTGAATTGAATTTAATAAATTTTAATAATTTAATGATTATATATAATTTGATTCTAAAAGTTTTTGAATGAAATTTTTTGAAATTGAAATTTATAGGAGGCGAAGAGAATAAATCTGTTTTTATATTTAAATTCTTCTCTTCATTTTTCAATATCCAGGCACACAAAATTTCTGGCTTTTTGGATGAAAGATTAACCAAGAATAGGACGTGGACCTTTATTTGCTCTTGAAAATTTGATGGTCTATAAAGCAATCGTAATATAACGTAGTGAAATTTACACTGAATCTTCCTGATCTAAACGAAGAATACGTAGATCTTCTTAATCAAGATGACGTTATCTCCACAATCTCACCAGATTTTGTGTTCGGATAATAACCATAAATCCCAGTAAAATTGGTTTATTGAGAATTTACTCCCAAAGATTTTATTATTAATTTTCTGCATTTGGTTACAAAAGGTGAAATATAGGTTAATGATGCCCAGCTCCTCTTTCAAATGAACTAAATTTCCCCGAATCATTCTTTCCGATTTGGTTCCGAATAAGTTCAAAAGGTGAAAGCGAAAAGGCACCTGCGGCTTCAAAATGAAACAAAACAAATATCCGTCCCTGGTGGATATTCCGAACACAAAAGATTTAATTTAACAATATATCGAGATAACAAGCAAATACGATCCCCAATTCCTTTCTGCTCGTGTTTTCCGCTGGGGTCTCTGTTGCGATACAATGACAACCATTATTCTTCGAATAGGAAAAAAGCCGAAATGTTTCCATGATAAATGGCATCGAATTAAACTACAATTGATTCCTGTGAAAAGTGGCCTGTCGCATTCACCCCGAAAAGCCACTCTGGGCGAGTTTAGACAATTTATGGAGGGTTTACATTTGCAATAATCTGCACGGAGATCTAGTTTTTTCAGCGGGTACTAATGTAATTTGATCTTTCTTGAAATTTGTTGAAAGGGAAAACGATATTTTCAAAGTAGCAAAAACTACGACTTCATCAGATATTTTATTATTTGGATCCATTAAAACTATATCCACGAATCGAATATTTGAAATTCTTCCACTTAATAATCTTATCAAAATGCAATTTAGGATATCGGAGCTTTTCGACATTATTCCAACAAGTGGCCTTAAAATATTTCAGAAGTCCCTGACACTTTTAGACCTCCAGAAATCTTTACACGATTGGATGCAGAAAATATAACTGTTTCATGTATTATATGGCACGATGTCATTATCAGAACATATTCTGTTGAAGAACAAGTAAATCTTGAATGATATTAATTAATAGCAAGAGATAATCTGTGTCAAAATCAGATGAGAATAATTGTAATCAAGAATTGAATTTAATGAAACAAATAAATAGCAACCAATAACGGTTATTCGTCATCAATAATGGACAGTAGGATAGCCAGAAAAATACTATATACGAAATATACCCTAAGCTGAAAACTGAAAAAAAATTCCCTCACCAACTATGATAAACCATCTCTACAAATTAAAAAATTCCACATACACATATCTTCCAGAACTTAATTCATTAGGAGTTATTAAAAAAAAACTCAAAACCTAAAAAGAATAAATCACATTTGTCTGTTGTTTATCAATTGCGGTACCTGCTTTAAAAAAACTTATATTGGACTAATCGGAAGGTCCTTTGACACTAGAATAAAGGAACATTGACGCTCATTCTCCAACGATAAGTTTCAAGATTTTGCATAAGGCAATAAGGGTCTGAAACTGAACCTGTTAAAAAGTTTAGGAATGAACCGATTTAGAAATTCGGAGTATTTATTGCATGAACATATCTAATTCACCTCTTTTCTTCTAGGGAACCGGTGGTTTAGCCAAATGTAATAAAAAAAACTTTCATTGTACCCTTATTTCAAAAGAAAAACCATTTAAATATATTGGGTTGTTCGTAAAGCAATTTTTTTTTCGGAAAATGAAAGACATTTTTTTCATAATTAATAAATATTTTATTGAATTATATATTGGCTATTCTGGTCCAACACCTTTTACCATCTTTCTGGAAGTAGCATGATTACACGTTCATAAAATTTCTGGTCTTTGCTGGCAGAAAATTGATCCAGGTGATTTTTTACCTCTTCATTTGAAGTAAAGATTTTACCATCCAAAAAATTTTGCAATGACCGAAACAAATAATAATCTGAAGATGCCATATCTTGAGAATATGGTGGGTGTGGCAGTATATCCCATTCAAGCTGTAAAAGCCTTTGGCGAGTGACCAAACTTGTATGAAGTCTCGTATTATCTTGGTGTAACTCAGTTCAGTTTGTCGAGCTGATGACAGTAGACTTAATAAAACATTATTAATAATAAAGCATTATAATTAATTAATGTGTTCAGTAAATGTTAAAAAAAAAGTTTCCTTTAAAACCCAACAGACAGAATTTTTTTATGGATATTGGCTTTCGAAATGCCTTGAGCTGGTTCATCTGTTTGCTCCATGATCCATAGCGTTTTACATTGTTATATACAATCCATTTTTTGTCCCCAGTGATGATGCGCTTCAAAAATGGATCATTTCCGTGGCGTTGGAGAAGCGAATCACAGAAGTCAACGAGACGACCTAATTTCTCTCCGTGAGAACATGGAGAACCCATATATCAAGCTTCAAGGTTAAAACCAGGCTTTTCAAGTGGTCATAAATAGTTGATTTCGATAAATTTAACTTCAAACCGGTCTCACGTGTTATTATTCGACGATTTGCATTAAGTAATGTCTTTATCATCTAAAAAGATGATAAAGACATTACTTAATGCAAATCGCCGGTTGAACCTGATAAAAATCAGGTTCAACCGGCCTTCCGGAACGTGGTGGCTGTTCGACATCACAATTGCTGGCTCGAAATTTTGCAATCGAGTTCTGGCGTACTATCAACACATCTTCTCCATACACAACGGTTAATTTCTTTCTAGCTTGAAAAGCATTTTCACCTTTTCTCTAGTAAATAAGTCAAAGTTAACGAAAATGCTGCTTAATGCTCTCCATATTTAAAAGGATACCAATCAAAAAATAATGTGTAGAATCAATTAAACTTTTTCTCACACAAGCCTTGCTATATAAGCTCTCAAAACAATGATTATGCGGCTTAAGTGTGAAGTTAGGTTCGAAAAAATATCATTGAATACTCTGTCGCGAAAAAACAAAATTACTTTCCGAACAACCTTGTATTATGTTACCAAATTTGAGACCAGATGTTTATAATCATTCGGAGAAGTTATTATGTAAACGAAACGCGTCATATGAGCAACTCACAATAGCAAATAGAAATCAACATATAAATATATGTGTATTATTTAATTAACTTCTACGACGGATTGGCATAAAGTTAAGGCCCTCACGATTCGAAGTTAAAAACAATCAGGTGAACTTGATTTGTAAGATGTGTTTAGACGACAAAAAGGTGCAACACAATATTTAGCTAATTTCATTAGAGAATTATCAGAAGAAATTATTAGCTGTAGTGTTTTTTAATATCGGGTGTTTATTTAGAGTGACAGAACTTTCGATAGGGATAACTGTGATTTGACAGAAGATAGAAGCCATTTTGTTTTTACATTTCTGTTCAGTAAGCAATGATAAATTATGATGGAAAGACTCACGCCGCAACAACGTTTACAAATTATTGAAATTTATTTTCAAAATCAATGTTCATTTGCCAAACTTCATAAAATTGATGGTTTACATAATCGCCCATCAGAGC
Source organism: Megalocaria dilatata (assembly GCA_034642435.1). NCBI lineage: Eukaryota > Metazoa > Arthropoda > Insecta > Coleoptera > Coccinellidae > Megalocaria > Megalocaria dilatata. The sequence goes on along the minus strand of CM067857.1, from coordinate 33,110,351 downwards.
AGCTTATTCGTCGAATTATCGATAGTTTTCGGACAACATTTTCTCTACTCGATGAACAACAACAACCAGACAAAGAACTGTACGTACAGAAGAAAATATCGCTACTGTAAGTCATAGTGTTAATGATGATCCAGATTTGTTTATTCGTCGACTTTCACAACAAGTTGGACTCTGCGCACCCACCACATGGATCCACTTTTTCATCGTAAAATTGTGTTTAGTGATGAAGCTCATTTCTGGTTGGACGGCTATGTAAACAAGCAAAATTGCCGTATATGGAGTGAAAACAATCCTCAAGAAGTTCTGCAGGTTCCATTGCATTCTGAAAAATGCACTATATTTGTTTAAAAACGATGCTGGAGCTAACGTTACAATGAATGGTGCTCGTTACAGATCAATGATCAATGATTATTCGTTTCAAAATTTGAATGGTATCGACCCAGAAGTATTTTGGTTCCATCAGGATGGTGCTACACATCATGCTGCTACCGTAACAATTGATTTATTGAAAGAAAGATTTGACGGGAGACCATTATTTCGGGAAATGGTCCAATTAATTGGTCTCCAAGATCATGCGACATAACTCCACTCGATTATTTTCTTTGGGGTTATGTCAAGTCATTGGTTTGTGCTGATAAACCAGAAACAATAGACGCTTTGGAAGCCAACATAACTCGTGTTATTGATGAAATAAGGCCTGAACTACTCGAAAATGTGGTCCAAATTTGGTCTGATCGAATGCGATTCCTCAAAACTAGTCGTGGTGGACATATGCCGGAAATTATTTTTCGAACATAAAAGTCATAAAATTATCTTTCAATGAAAAAAAATGGCTTCAGTCTTACTTTAAATGTGTTTTATTTCAATTTAAAGTTCTATCACTCTAAAAAACACCTGATATAATTGTTACTACGCTTTTGGAAATATGTGGTTTAAATTTTTTAGGTAGATTTGAAATCGAACCTACGCCAACTAATTTGGAATCAGAGAAATTGAACGTTGAATACCGAAAATTAACATTTCAGATGAGAAATGTTCGCTTTTATCTCATGTAGAGTTTTACTTCAAAATGAAAAAGTTCCACCTTTGTTCCCAGTATTTTGAATTTATTTTAATTTTAATATATGTCGGTACGTAGAAAAACAATTACAAAGCGTGAACTCCTTTTTCTGTGGCCAATTGTTTTCGTTACTTTGTTACCAACTGACTACAACCCTTCTTTCCTGAATGCCCAGCGAAATATGCATTATTTATCGCAGTCTGTTGAACATACTTTTATCTCGGTTGGAATACGTATTGACTCATGTGAAAGATAAACAGCTTGTTAGTATTTAAAACGAAGGGCCTTATTCAATCATATTTGTCCATCTATGCACCAGATAAAACCCCTACTACGCCCAGCATATAATGCTTGATACACAATCGGACCCTTCTCGTGTTTACCGGAAATTGTATTTTGTCTCCCCCTGTAGACATCCCTCTGTCGGCGGTTACGCGAAACAGATAAATAATTCATTTAAGATCCTGACTAAATGAGTAGTTGATCATCCGTGAAACTTGGGGGGGTTTATATTTGTTTCCCTTAACGCGTACTAAATTTGAGCTGATTGAAGTTGACAGGCGTTGTCAACGTTCATTTAAAAATTGCTCAAGTTCCCCAGTAAGAAGTTTTGAAAAGTTTTTCATTAAATTTAGGGGTTCATTATAACAAAAAAAAAAAGAATCTGCCATTGAAAGAGATATATACTGTCTAGGTTTCGAAATTGAGAATCTTATGTCAAAATTAAATTAGGAACAAGATATTTGAGACAAAGTAAAAATTACTTTCAATATAAAAATAATATATATAATAACATAAAATAGAAAAAGGCTTTTTACTTGATAGAAGGGATATAACAAAATTTGAACGTCAAAACACATTTAATCTGTCAGTCTTCTACAATTTTGATTTAAAAAAAAATTTGTATTGAAAAAACTTTAGAATTAAATTAATGTCTACATAACACCGCTCATATTTAATAGACGTATACAATCAAAACTCAATATATCATATCAAATAGAATAAATAAACCAACAAATATAAATTGTCAATAAAAATTAATAAATAAATATTTGAAGGAGACAAAATTTTGATCTTACCATTATGAACACCAATTCCCTTTCAAAAACAAAACGCAACTTAAGGACTTCTCAAAAAATATAATTTATTTGAAATATTCAATATATTTAAATATTCAAATAAGTTAATTCAAAAATCTCTCAAAACATGCACTATATCTTCAAAAAGAAATTAGACTTCCGATAATCTCTTCATCGGCCCTAGATAATATTTAAAATATACAAATCAACTAACAATCAGTATATCTTACCTTAAAAAGTAACCGGAAATTGCTTAAACAGACTAACTTTAAAAATCCAGATAGTCTATGTTCGTTACAAAATCACAGAAAACTGTAAGATATTATAAGGTTTTCTTTAAACCATTGACATTCCATAATGAGATTTATTCAAGTCTAAATATAATTATATATTATGTATAAAATAAAATAGAAAAAGGCTTTTTACTTGATAGAAGAAATATAACAAAATTTGAATATCAAAACATATTTAATCTGTCAGTCTCCTACAATTTCAATTTCAAAAAAATTTTCATTCAAAAAACTTTAAGAATTAAATTAATGTCTGCATAAGCACCGCTCATATTTAAATTTGAATATTTAAATATATTAAATATTATATTATATTTTTTGAGAAGTTCTCAAGTTGTGTTTTATGTTTTTGAAAGAGAATTGGTGTTAATAATGGTAACATTTATTTAATTCTAAAAGTTTTTTGAATAAAAATTTTTTTGAAATTAAAATTGTAGAAGACTGACAGATTAAATCTGTTTTGATATTCAATATATATAATAACATTAAGTAAAGTGTATAAATCTGAAGAAGGTTTGATATTGGGAAATACTTCAAGTCCTTCATTAGTCAAAATATTCATGAACAATATTGTATCTAAAATTCACCAAAACCCCTTTGTGAATTATTTTTTATATTGATATAGATATGTAGACGATGTTTAATTGATTCGCTCTTTACTTGGTGAAAACTCATTTCAATTGAAAAATATATAATAGAGCATTATAATTTCCACAACATGTTTAATACAACAATTGTTTCACCTCGATGTGGCTTCTTCAGGTATCTACATTCTACTGACTAGTCAGTGTATTGACAGGTTGATAATAATACCGAAACCAAAGAAAACTATATGCCAAAAAATCAATGATATCCCAGAGTAAATCTGAGAAAATTTTCTCTCAACTTTCAAGGAACGTCTTCAAACAAACAAGAGCCATCGCAAAATCCATGGATGTTCAAGTTGCATACTTAATACAATATTTTGATACAAGCGAATCGGTTTCATTCAAAATTTACTCGTTATTCGGAAAAAATATATGTTTCCCGATAATCTTCCGGGGTTGCCTAAGATAAGTACCTAAGTAGTGTTCCCAACTGAAAGTGAAAAGAATTCAACAGATCGATTAGCTGATAGATGATTGCAGATAAAGAGAGTTCACTCTCGGAATTTTCCAATTAGAAAAGCGTGACCCCAATCTCTGGACTGGCAGATCCCATCCAGTCCCGCGGAAAAAATCCCCAATCCAGGAACTACTCCTTCCTTAATCCTATTAGCCAAGACGAACCCCCAAGTTTGGCAGGATACGCACAAAGATAAACATTGCCTGATCCTCGACTCCGGCATGATGTAAAACCCCCTCAGGGGTATTATTACACTTTTCACTTTTATCTATTGCAAGATTTGCCTTTATTTTGTTTTATAACGTTCTTTACGCCGTTCATAAAGAGTTTTTAGCGTCTTTTTTATGGGCGACGCTCGTGGGTTTATTCGACGCTTCGCGTTTCGTCGGGTCGTAGGTCCTAAACGAAATTGATGCGGATCTCTGGACCCGTTGGCTGGAAAAAAATGACTCTTCGCAGTGTCAGAATAAGGCGGAATTATGCGTAGGTTGGTTTTTACACAAATTATTTTTTTACCGCTCGTGATCGTAATTTCCGACTAGCTATGAACGGAATTTAGGATTTTATCGTGAAAAATGTTTGAACAGGAGCAGGTGTTCAAGAAAAATGATATTAAAACTTTTTATAAGAAAGAGTTTGACTATGATAAATGTATGAGTTTTTCGTGATGGAGGTTAAATTAACAAATTGAAATCAGAATATTTTGAAAATCTGATTCTGAGGGATATTGAAATCGATACTCTATTGTAGGGAATTTATTTTAAATTAATTTTATTAAGTTCTCATGAATTGTTCACTAAAAATGTGATATTAAATTAAATAATATAAACTATTTAATTGATTAATTTAAGAATCATTTTTTCACCCACCCTGTGGCTTCATCAAGTTTACATTTTGAACTAACTATTAAAATTCACTTCTCCAATTCTCATATAGCTAATAAAAACTTGAAAACTAACAATTTTCGAAAATAAGATTAGAAAAACATATGCATAAAGGGATACAAATAACCATAAATGCACAGAAATAAATATATTCAACATTGGGGATTTTGCAACATCTGTTTGGTCGTTGAGAAGAATTTAATTTCATAATTATTGTTGCAATTTTTTTCAAATTCTTTCAAATGATTGGCATATGTTGAATTCGAGATATCTTAGGTGTAACTCCGCTGGTGTTCGTGAATTCTTTTATTAAAGGATCTTTCTGTTCGACCAATATATACCATAGGGCAATCATAAAGACAATAAATCTGTAGTCTATAAGTTGATATCTAATGATAGCCCCATCGTATATATTGGTCAAACAGGAAGACATTTTAAGAGAAGAATTCACGAATATCAGCGGAGTTATACGTCAAACATCTTGTATTCAACGTAAGCCACTCATTTGAAACGATTTGGACATAATTTCAACAATACCTATGAAGTTATCCATAATGAAATTAAAAGTACCAGACTCACACTTTTAGGAAGCAGTAGAAATTAGTAGGTACAAAAACCTTAAAATTCTTCTCAATAACCATATGTCCAGATCTTTATTGCTGAATATTTGTACTTAATAAGGTATTCCCGATTAAATAGCCTCAATATATTTCATGGTTATTTATATCCTTTTTTCACATATTTTTCTTTGTCGGTATTTCTGTGAATTGAAGGTGAATTGTATCCTCTTTTGCATATGTTTTTCTTATCTTTGTTTCCGAAAATTGTAAGTTAGTTAGTTGCACCTCTTTTTTCAAGTTTTTTTTTACATGTAAATTAGTTGGGATCAGTTCATTTCTGAATCATTGTTCTGTGTTTGAAGTTCAGAATCTATATCGTCTTCGTTTATTTCCAAGTTCTCCAGCAAATTATTTTTATAGCCTCTGTAACACTTATCTTTATAGTGATTGATAGCGTCAATCTGGTTAAAAAGCCTCGCCTCTTCTCGGTAGACAGATGTTCTTCCAATCTTTTTTCAAAGATTTTACCTGTTTGGCCCACGTGAGTTGCACTAGTGTCATTATTATCAATTCTGTAGGCTCCCGAACTTTTTCACACAGAAAGATGATGAAAAATATCCGTTAATGGCAACAATCTGAAATCTATTATTGAGATATGAAGATAATCAACGTAGTAAGTCTCCATGCACACCAATGTCAGACAATTTTTTCAACAAGATGATATGATCAACCTTACCGAAGGCCTTCGAAAAATCGGTGTACACAGAATCAACCTAAATCTGATTGTCCATTGCTTCAAGATTATACTCTGTATAAAGGAGTAGATTGGACACAGTAGATCTCAAATCCATGTTGTTCAGGAATAATAAGAGACCTTACTGAATTCGGGATGCCATCATGAATGATTCTACTTAATTTGCTTATGGGCCTATAATTTTCAATATTATGTTTATCGTCCATTTTCGGAATTAGAACCACGTTAACAGTTTTCCATTTTCTGGAAAATTCACACTGCATGTGTTGAACAGAATAGTAAGGGGAATATACAAAGATTCAACGCACCACCTGCTAAATAAGGCCGGTAATCCATCCAAACCTGCACCCTTATCCTCATCCAGCCTCAAGAACCTGATCTTCGGTTACCCATTGGAAAACTTTTGTTCATATGGTTGAAAAATACTACTGAAGTAATTTGAAAAAAGGTTGAGTACATTCGAACCTTCAGCTGTCTCATTCTATTAAGAAACCAGGTACCGGGTGTTTTTTTAGAGTGATAGAACTTTCGATAGGGATAACTGTGATTTGACAGAAGGTAGAAGCCATGTTGATATGACATTTCTGTTCAGTAAGCATTGACAAATTATCATGGAAAGACTCACGCCGTAACAATATTTACAAATTGTTGTAATTTATTTTCGAAATCAGTTCTATTCGCCAAACTTATACTTATAGAGCACTTCGTAAAATTTATGGTTTACATAATCGTCCATCAGAGCAGCTTATTCGTCGAACTGTCGATAGATCTCGAACAACATTTTCTCTACTCGATGCAACAAGAACAACAATACAAAGAACTGTACGTACAGAAGAAAATATGGCTGCTGTAAGTCATAGTGTTAATGATGATCAATATTTGTCTATTCGTCGACGTTCACAACAAGTTGGACTCTGTGCATCCACTACATGAAAAATTTTGCGTAAAGATCTTGGTCTACACCCATACAAGATCCAACTGGTTCAAGAACTAAAGCCACTTGATCATAATGAGCGTCGTTTGTTAGCTGGTTGGGCCCTAGAACAGCTTTAAGTTGATCCACTTTTTTATCGTGAAATTGTGTTCAGTGATGAAGCTCTTTTCTGGTTGAACGGCTATGTAAATAAGCAAAATTGCCGTATATGGAGTGGAAACAATCCTTGAGAACTTCTACAGGTTCCATTGCATCCTGAAAAATTAACTATTTGGTGTGCTTCGAACGCTGAAGGCATCATCTGTCCAGATTTCTTTAAAAATGATGCTGGAGCTAATGTGAATGGTGGTCGTTACAGATCGATGATCAATGATTATTTGTCTCAAAATTTGAATGGTATCGACCCAGAAGTGTTTTGGTTCCAACAAGATGGCGCTACACCTCATGCTGCTACATCATTTCGAGAAATGATCCAATTAATTGGCCTTCAAGATCATTGCGACATAACTCCACTGGATTATTTTCTTTGGGGTTACGTGAAGTAATTGGTTTATGCTGATAAACCAGAAAAAATAGACGCTTTGGAAGCCAACATAACTCGTATTATTGATGAAATAAGGCCTGAATTACTCGAAAAAGTGCTCCAAAATTGGTCTGGTCGAATGCGGTTCCTCAGAGCTAGTCGTAGTGAACATATACCGGAAATTATTTTTAAAACACGAATGTCATAAAATTATCTTTCAAATAAGAAAAAATTTGCTTCAATCTTAATTCAAATGTATTTTATTTCAATTTAAAGTTCTATCACTCTAAAAAAACACCCGATACTACAATTCTTTAGGTGCTACCAGAAACGCTTTGAATTACCTGGCAGTTCATTCTCAACTGAAGAGATGTAACAAGTGTAGTCAGACCGAACAGCTTTTTTTATTTTAAAATCTATTTTCACTTTTTGGAAACCCAGCATACGCTACGTGACATATATGCATTCGACGAGTGAGCCCCATCGAATCCGTTTCAAAGACACTTCGTTGTCGCTGGTTCTAAATGGTTTTTCAACAAATCGCCTTTCCGTCGAAAATTCACTTCCGTCAACATCGGACAAATGGACGAAAATCAACGTTGTTACATTGGTCTCTCACGTACAACGAGCTTTTCCAATTCCGTCCTATTTTTTTCGCTCGATTTCACCTACAATCGACAACGCGCGGATCCCGGTGCATCCCGACGCTAACACAATTCCGGCTACGTCGCCTAAGCGGAATCGAGTTACCGGACAACGACGCCATTCGGTCCTGATTGTGACAATAAAACGAGAGTTCCGCGCGTCGAAAATGGAAATGGCCGGTTACACCGCCAGAGGACAGTCGTAAAACAAATTCGGCATCATTCGAAACGACGGCCCGTCCTCGTTTTCGCGCGACGCTCGCGTTCTGATTTAATATTCGAAATTTTTGTGCTCTCGGCTCGGTATCGTAGCCGGGAATTAGCGTTCGGAGAGACGCACAAAAGTTTGATTCTGTTTCGGATTGAGTTAGGTCTGCTGGGGATCTTCATTTCAATTCGTTATTATACCGCGTTATCAGGCAAGTTGGATGTAACTGATCAATTCACACTCAGGTCGACCCGTTAGTTTTCGGGACAGAATCAGCAGGCATGCATTTCTCTATAATTTTTAGATCCAAAATCACTGCAAGTTCTAATTGCCAACGAATACAACAGCTGTTAACTACTTATATTCACCCCACGCAGTAACGTTAGAGTTTCTACCAAACAACGGCGTCATCTATGCATGTCATGGCTAATTAACACTAGTAAACTGTAATATCCATTAACATTCGTAGACAATGGACGATGCTTATTCGAATCAAACTTAATTTTTACACTTTATATGAACGTATTATCCGAAGAAACCTTGACCGAATGAATTTTATATGTATTCCATTGAAAATAATTAGATATTATACATTCTTCTTCTTCTTCTGAAGGATGTTGCGGATGTTGGCGATCATCATGGCAATACGGACTTTGTCAACAGCAATCAGAAAGAGTTCTGATGTTTTTCCGACCCAGGTTCTCAAATTCTTAAGCCACGATATCCAGTGCCTTCCTGGTCTTCTTACCCTGTAAGATTACCTGTAACAATCCGTATCTTCCCTCCCAGATACACTTGTCTGTGAGCTTTGATTGTATCCACAACTTCCAGGTTTTTCTTGACTCTCCACAAAACTTCTACCTTTATTCCCTTTGCTGTCCAAGGAATTTTTAATATTCTCCTGTACAACCACATCTCGAAAGCGTTGATTTTGCTGGATGTGGCCTCATTGAGGGTCCAATATCCTCCACTATAGAGGAGAATGGAAAAGACGTAGCATCTGAAGAGTCTTATTTTAGTGTCAAGGGTGATGTTATGACTTTTAAGGAATGAGCTCATGTTGTTGAAGGTTTTCTCTTCCCATACGTGTTTCTATTTCATGTTCACTATTTAAGTCTTCATTTGTAACTACAGTAATGGACTCTCTCGATAGCAGTTTGATTTATAACTAGACGGCATCGTGTTGTCTTCTCTGTGTTCATAAGTCTTCATGAGTTTTGTTTTCTGAACAATAATTTCTAGCCATAGTGACTTCTGTGAAGGGTAATTTTGTCCATCAGCGCCTGCAAGTCTTCGAAACTATCAGCAAAGCCGATGGTATCACAAGCGTACCTGATGTTGTTCAGTCGATGTCCATTTATCAGAAGCGATCTGATTCCAATAGACGTTGCCAATTATTCTCACATCCTTGCATTCGATACCTGCTTCCCTCTGTAATTTGATTATCTCGTCAAACGCTTTTTGATTAATGTCTCGGCATCTCTGGAACAGTACCTGCACAGCAAATAATGCTTCTCTTGTTCCAACAGCCCTCACGAAACCGAATTGGTTTAGGGGTATTTGGCTCTTGCATATGCTGTATATCCTTCTGTAGATGATCTTGAGAAAGACTTTCAATAGATGACTCATGAGACTTATGGCCCATATCTTTTTCGGAATCGCAACAAATTCAGACTTTAGCCATTCTGATGGGATTTTTCCAGTGTTGTAAATGTTATTGAACAGTTGTGTTAGAAGAATGATTGTATTGGTACTGAAAAATTGGGTTGAGATTGGATTGGGTACTTTAGCCTGTCGTGGTGATCATTTGAATGATATTGTGTTTCATTCGTAAATGTTAAAGTTCATCCTTTTTCATAAAGTCTTAGCTTCGCGAAAATATTCATCAGTTTTTTATGCAGAGCCTATTAAAAATACAAATTTGAAATAGCCCACTACATATAACTAGCGGAATAGATATGACAATGGCAGGGAAACAACATATAAAAAGAAAAAAACGAACAGACTCTAGAATTAGAAACGAATATCAAAATTGAACAGGAAGAATAATTCAATAACTTACTAGATTGTTAGATAGTCCTTTCATGCCGCTCCTAACCAAGTGTCGGGTGTTTTTTTTAGAGTGGTAGAACTTTAAATTGAAATAAAACACATTTAAATTAAGATTGAAGCCAATTTTTTTCTATTTGAAAGATAATTTTATGACATTTATGTTTTAAAAATAATTTCCGGCATATGTCCACAACGACTAGCTCTGAGGAACCGCATTCGACCAGACCAATTTTGGACTACTTTTTCGACTAATTCAGTCCTTATTTCATCAATAACACGAATTATGTTGGCTTCCAAAGCGTCTATTGTTTCTGGTTTATCAGCAAAAACCAATGACTTGACATAACCCCAAAGAAAATAATCCAGTGGAGTTATGTCGCATGATCTTGGAGGCCAATTGATTGGATCATTTCTCGAAATAATGTTACATAGCCGTTCAATCAGAAAGGAGCTTCATCACTAAACACAATTTTACGATAAAAAAGTGGATCAACTTCAAGCTGTTTTAGGGCCATTTCTCGAAATAATGTTATCGCCAAATCTGGCTCAATAAAACAATTGTTACGGTAGCAGCATGAGGTGTAGCACCATCTTGTTGGAACCAAAACACTTCTGGGTCAATACCATTCAAATTTTGAAACAAATAATCATTGATCATCAATCTGTAACGAGCACCATTCACTGTAACATTAGCTCCAACATCGTTTTTAAAGAAATATGGACCAATCATGCCTCCAGCGTGTAAAGCACACAATACAGTGCATTTTTCAGGATGAAATGGAACCTGCAGAGCTTCTTGAGGATTGTTTTCACTCCAATTTTGCTTGTTTACATAGTCGTCCAACCAGATATGATCTTCATCACTAAACACAATTTTACGATAAAAAAGTGGATCAACTTTCCGTGTGGTGGATGCACAGAGTCCAGCATTAGACAACTAGTTGTCTGATGGGATAGTTCATTTCCCGAAACTCAAGTCACAAGAAAATGTGTAAAATATATTTTTATTGGTAGTATAAAATAGTAATTTCTACAATTTGTTTTAAGTGTCTTTAGTTCTTGAACCAGTTGGATCTTACATAGGTGTAGACCAAGATCTATACGCAAAATTTTCCATGTGGAGTCCAACTTGTTGTGAACGTCGAACGAATAAACAAATCTAGATCATCATTAACACTAGGACTTACAGCAGCGATATTTTCTTCTGTACGTACAGTTCTTTGCCTTGTTGTTGTTGCATCGAGTAGAGAAAATGTCCGAAATCTATCGATAGTTCGACGAATAAGTTTCTCCGATGGACGATTATGTAAAGCGTAAATTTCACGAAATGCTCTATGAGTTTGTCGAATAGAACACTGATTTTGCAAATAAATTTCATCAATTCGTAACAGTTGTAGCTGCGTGAGTATTTTCATGATAATTTGCCAATGCTTATTGAACAGAAATATCAAAACAACATGGCTTCTACCTTTTGTCAAATCACAGTTATCCCCACCGAAAGTTCTATCACTCTAAAAAAATACCCGATACTAATAGATCTCCAGAAGGGTGACGTATTGCTTCCACAAGTAATCAAAACGGCAATATACTATATATTTCGAATTACACAAGTTTTTGTATCGTACCACGGTTTGTTTACCGCCGTATTTTGTTTATTATTCTAGTATTTTGAAACAGCAAGCAAAAGCTTATTGATTAATCACCAAATGAAAAATAAGACTATCTATACCACTTGCTCATTTGAGTATCATGCTGCGAATCATCATTCGATTACTGCTTGAGTACTAGGGTGTCATGTTATCTGTAATGAAAACTAGTGGCCATCTACTACGGTATACAGTAGAATCCCATACCATGACTTCCAGTTGAAACAATGCGCTCCCTATAAAATTGCAGATTGCGTCTTTTACTAAGTCGCCATCTAACTCTTGTCTGACAACCATGCATCTTCAGACAAAAATGGGATTTACCACTAAAGATAACCTGATTCCATTTCTGAAACCACAAAATTCTCTCCTCACACAGTGCAAAAAGTTATGTCGTTGTTGAGCTGTGAGAGGTAACACCCAGAGTGGACGATAAGAAAATAGACCCAAACTGTCTATTCGGCCATATATTGTACTCATACTAACTATCTTACCATGCTTTACACACCACAGTTTTCAAGGTTCCGAGTGCTCCTAAAACTGCTTAGATTGTTCGGCGATTCTGTCGCTGTGATTCCTATAGGAGATCCAGAGCTCCATCATCGGTTGGCCACGCCCATTTACATTGTAGTGTATAGTGCATATAGATTTACTGATTCTCCGGAAACTCCTGTTATTAACAGACAATTTCATGCAACTTTACAATTTGACTCACTTCAAAGGCACTAAACTAGGAAATCTATCAAATTCCACGCACTGTAATCATTTTGATAAACTCCAAATATGTTAGGCGGCAAGCTATACATATTTAAATTCACTCAACTTAAAGCTCTTATATAATTTAACGATCTTGTAATGACCTGAAAAACTTAACAGATGAACCTGTTAATTTAATCACTTGTAATAAAATATTTCGACACATAAAAAATTATTCAAATCGGACATGGAAATAATTTATACATGGGAGTTCATTTTGTTCATTTATTATAGTCAAATCGAACGAATTTTCATTTAAAATCACCAAAAGGGTCTAGTTTCTTACTAGTGGCCAAAAATAATTTAGAAAGTTGGAATTGTCTCTTTCAGGATTCTCCTATTTCCATTTGTTTCTTTGTTACATCTGAACCTGGGTATACTTGTTAATTTCCGCCCATGTCACGTTGACATTTGATACATGAGGAGAAACAAAGGAAAGCGGCAGTCTGGGGAGGGAAAATGAACGCTGCGTGGAGTATCAACGAGCATTGTTCAGGGAAACCCCTATACCTCACTGTCTCCAGACGGCACATTCTAATTAATGATTAGGATCTAACTGTACAACCAGACGCCTGACAGGTGATGGATAATTCAACGGAAACTGTACCTCTTTTGTTTCGACTCAAACAACATTTTCTTTTGTACTACTGTTCGAGTGGGAAATTGTTCCGAATATTATCGCAATTCCCTCAAGTCTACTTTGAGGTGATTCGATTTCTGGCAAAGCGAATTGATTGGTTCATTAGTTGCAATCATAATAATGAAAGCTTCATTATAATTGTGCTCCAATTAGTGTTTCAAGATTTTAGGGTGGAATATAGGCAATGATGTCATACGTGACAAATGAATGTATTGATATATTTTTAGGAGGTTTTTACAAGAGAATATGGCATATTTAATAGCACAACAACATTGCAAAATTATTAAAATTCACTATCAAATCGATTACGTTCCTGTTACGGTCAAGTTACCAAGTAGTTCGAAATATCGTAAAATGTTGAATTTAAGATCACAAGGTTAAATAATCCAAGAAGAAATCATGTCAAAAATTGGAACCATAGAGACAGTATTGCAGCTGTAGGACAAATTGTTCAAGATAATAGATCTCAACTAGTGGTTTTCATGGCTATCATTCACCATCGTTCTCTGGTGTGCTTCAAGGTTCTCTTCTTGGACCTTGCAATTTGTATAAATGACATCGGTTCTTGTTTGAAGTTCTGTAAATTTCTGTTGTTCGTGGATGATTTCAAGACATTTTTCGACTACCTATATTTCCAACGAGATTTTCAACAAATATAGCTTCATAAGTCAATCGTAAAATAAACATGGACTGTTATGAATACTTTGAGGGACAATAATTTAAAGCGTCAGCGGGGGGTGATAAGCAACCACATGCTGGAACTGGTGATAAAAGCTTGCAAGGACTTCACGCCTTGTACGGCTTTGAAGACACCATTTCTTCTGTGATATACAGAAGAGTGTTTTATGCTAGAAGTAGAGAATTGAGATGGTGTAATTCTTAAGAATTGTGAAGTATAAAGCCACATAAAGAAAGAGTCATATAATCGAAATGAGTTCTGATGTTCTTTAGAGAAAATTAAATCTTGTTGTGTGAAGTGGTATGACGTCTTCAGTATAGGTACAATTATATTGAAAACCTAACTGTAGGTAATAAAATTAATTATTCTCTAGAGAAATCAGACAAGCAGGTATTTAAGCGATAATTTGTACCTTGTGTATCTTTGTGCAAAGTCAAAATGATTCCTTCTATCACTATGGCTGGATTTATTAAGATATCTTGCAATTAATAGTCTATACTCCATCAGGTTCTCACGTTTTCCAGTTGTTATTTATTTCAATAGAGTTAGAGGCTCATTTTGGTTTCCAAAGTTTTGAACATTCGCACCATATATCACTTTCATATTGTAGACAGTAGGTCTCCCCCAAAGTAACGTTCAAGAGCAAATATATGCCTTTTACAAGGTGAGCTGAAGAAATGGAATGTATTGAAATACCTTGTACACTCTATTAACTGCTGCAAAAATCTTTACTTCGGAGAACAAATGCAATTTTCTCGGGGATTCAATCACTAGTAGTTGGATATATTGGTTTATGATGAAACGTGCTTTATTTGAGAGTTGTCTGAGCATTCCGATGTCTAATTATTGTTTGTCTATGCACTTTGTTCCCGCACCACAAGTAAACAGAACGACGTGAATAATAATCATGAATTTCACTAATCTGAGTTTATTACATAAGTTTAGCTTGTTGTTCCGCGCTTGAATGTGTACAGGTGGCAATTTCTGGCTATAACACTGGTGTCTCCTCAATATGGCTTTTCCATGTTAATTTGAATTCGATCTGGGAATATTGAACTTGTGGGCCATAACTCTTCTGTATACATAATGATTACTTCGTTGACCATAGTGTGATATGAGCATATATCAAGAGTTCCTTATGAAAACGACATATAATTACAGAAAAGGAATGACACTATAAAAAATCATAAACTTACATTGATTTTTGTTATTATTTTAAGCCTTGGAGAAATCTGAAAATTCAGCATATAGTTTCCTTTTGTACCTGCCCCACTTCGTTAATGTTACCTTCAAGGGCCTCAATATACCGACTTCGTTATAAATTATTATTCAATTTTCTTTTCGATCTCTTCCCGCAAGCACCACGATACTTGCCGCGAATATTTATGAAAAAATCCTGCGAATAAAATAGAAATAACTTCCATTCCCGAAAATTCAACCCGACCAATTGATATCGCGCAGAATTCAATTTTCCCTCTGGACTTTCAATTTTCCGAAGCGATTGTAAACCATAACTATCGGGACTGGTAGATCTCTCCCAGATAATACGAAATATAGTCGGGTGGATGCAGGGGGCCGGATTTCGCACTGAAAAAGAGCAGCAAATGACGCTAAACTGTCGAACCGCGGACCTCGTTGCTATTTTATGACACGTATAGGTCGTAAATCATAGCAATATTGGCTGGATAAGAACGTTTTATGCCGGTTTCGATACTCTGGCGCATAAATTTTTAACAATTTCCTGCTGGCGATGAGCTGAAATATACAGAGTCCATATCGGCGGTGGTATTATGAAGTGCGCGGGCATCTGCCGTTGCTCGTTTATCAACCCCTTTTTCTTTTGATAAATCATCGTTGTGAATCATTTCGAGCAATCTGTGGATTTTCCATCGTAATTCATACATTCCTATCGTAGTTTCCTTTTTTTCCTTGGGGATTTCATTGAAATTTAATCGAGCACAAAAATTAATCGCAAGTTAAATCTGTTGGCCAGCGCATTCGCCATTTTGTTGACATATTTGATTCGCCTAAAAGTGATTAATGATACATGTTTTCTTGACATAATTATTGTGGTATTGCTTAATGGAACTGCTTGTCAAAAGTAGAAGATATTCAATTAATTCGTGTTCTTTCTTCAGAAAACCCAATTATTTCAAAATATATGGAGATATTATTTCATGTTAGAATAATAAGATTTAAAAAAAATGATGTATTTATAATTGCAAAAATACACTAGTTGAAAAATCATAATTTTAGGACTCGAAATTCTGAAAATTTCCTAAATGCATACTTGTATTCACCACCTCAATACAAAGTATAACCACCACGTGCATCAGTAGCTGCTTGACATCTTCTCTGCGTGCTTTCCACGAAGTTGTTGGGAATATCCTACACAATTTGTTGCCAATGATCACCTGTGCGGCAGTGCATTATTATACATATAAATGAAATTTTCGTCAATCAAGGAGTTGTGAAAATATTCTTTTTTATTTTATTATATTCAATTGAATATTCAACGAGTAAGAACTAATTCAATTGATTTATTGAGGGCCATCTTCCCTTTAACATCGGTAAAATTGTCGTGAATTTTATTCGCCTGTTAGTTCTCAGCGAGCGACTGACGTCGTATCGGGTGTTTTTTTAAGAGTGATAGAACTTTCGATAGGGATAAATGTGATTTGACAGAAGGTAGAAGCCATGTTGTTTTGACATTTCTGTTCAGTAAGCTAATTATCATGGAAAGACTCACGCCGCAAGAACGTTTACAAATTGATGAAATTTATTTTCAAAATCAGCGTTCTATTCGCCAAACTTTTAGAGCACTTCGTGAAATTTATGGTTTACATAATCCTCCATCAGAGCAGCTTATTCGTCGAACTATCGATAGATTTCGGACAACATTTTCTCTACTCGATGCAGCAACAACAACAACCAGACAAAGAACTGTACGTGTAGAAGAAAATATCTCTGCATAAGTCATAGTGTAAATGATGATACAGATTTGTCCATTCGTCGACGTTCACAACAAGTTGGACTCTGTGCATCCACTACATGGAAAATTTTGCCGTAAAACAGCTTGAAGTTAATCCACTTTTTTATCGTAGAATTGTGTTTAGTGATGAAGCTCATTTCTGATTGAACGGCTATGTAAACAAGCAAAATTACCATATATGGAGTGGAAACAATCCTCAAGATATCTGCAGGTTTCATTGCATCCTGAAAAATGCACTGTATGGTGTATTTTACACGCTAGAGGCATCATCGGTCCATATTTCTTTGAAAAGTATGTTGGAGCTAATGTTAGAGTGAATGGTGCTCGTTACAGATCGATGATCAATGATTATTTGTTTCAAAATTTGAATGGTATCGACCCAGAAGTGCTTTGGTTCCAACAAAATGGTGCTACAACTCATGCTGCTACCGTAACAATTGATTTATTGAAAGAAATATTTGACGATAACATTATTTCGAGAAATGGTCCAATCAATTGGCCTCCAAGATCATGCGACATAACTCCACTGGATTATTTTCTTTGGAGTTATCTCAAGTAATTGGTTTACGATGATAAGCCAGAAACAATAGACGCTTTGGAAGCCAACATAACTCGTGTTATTGATTAAATAAGGCCTGAATTACTCGACAAAGTGGTCCAAAATTGTCGAATGCGATTTCTCAGAGCTAGTCGTGGTGGACAAATGCCGGAAATAATTTTTAAAACATAAATGTCATAAAATTATCTTTCAAATAAAAATAAATGGATTCAATCTTAATTTAAATGTGTTTTATTTCAATTTAAAGTTCTATCAATCTTAAGTAAACACTCGATAGTGTGTGGGAACTTCAGGCGTTGAATATGGCTGATATGGTATCAGATCTCCTCCCTTATTGGCGATGGATTCCACGACATGACACTCAACATGAGGACGTGTATTATTATATAGAAAAACAAAATAGAAAAAGGCTTTTTACTTGGTAGAAGAAATATAACAAAATTTGAATATCGAAACAGATCAATATACAATGTCAAATGGAATAAATAAACCAACAGATATAAAAAATTCATTAAAATTAATAAATACATATTTAAAGGAGACAAAATTTTGTTTCGATCTTACCACTAAAAACACCAATTGCCTTTTAAAAATATGAACACAACTTCAGGACTTCTCAAAAAATATAATTTATTTGAAATATTTAATATATTTAAATATTCAAATAAGTTAATTCAGAAATCTCTCAAAACTTGCACTATATCTTCACAAAACAATTATAATTCTGGTAATCTCTTTATCGGCCCTAAATAATATTCCAAATAACAAAATCTAATAACTATCACTATATCTCACCTCACATGTGTTTAACAGGATGATTGCTTCAAACAGACTAACTTTAAAATTCAAGATGGTCTATGTTCTTAACAATATCACAGAAAAGTGTAAGGTGTTTTTAAGGTTATATTTAAATCATTGACATTCCATAATGAGATTTATCAAAGCCTAAATATAATTATATATTATATATAAAATAAAAAAGAAAAAGGCTTTTTACTTGATAGAAGAAATATAACAAAATTTGAATATCGAAACAGATTTAATCTGTTAGTCTTCTTCTACAATTTTAATTTCGACAAAAATTTTCATTCAAAATACTTTTAGAATTGAATTAATGTCTACAATAAGCACCGCTTATATTCAATATATAATAGATTAATAAATATAACCTTAAAAACACCTTACACTTTTCTGTGATATTGTTAAGAACATTATTTAGGGCCGATGAAGAGATACCAGAATTATAATTGTTTTTTTAAGATATAGTGCATGTTTTGAGAGATTTCTGAATTAACTTATCTGAATATTTAAATATATTGAATATTTTGAATAAATTATATTTTTTGAGAAGTCCTTAAGTTGTGTTCATGTTTTTAAATGGCAATTGGTGTTTTTAATGGTAAGATCAGAAACAAAATTTTGTCTCCTTCAAATATTTATTTGTAAATTTTAATGACTTTTTTATATCTGTTGCTTTGTTTATTCCATTTGATATTGTATATTGAGTTTTGATTATATACGTCTATTAAATATAAGCGGTGCTTATTGTAGACATTAATTTAATTCTAAAAGTTTTTTGAATGAAAATTATTTTTTAAATTAAAATTGTAGAAGACTAACAGATTAAATCTGTTTCGATATTCAAAAAATATAGAAAAACGTTTGACTTGAACCTAATAGACGTTGCTGTTGATGCTGAAGGACCCTTAATCGTTTTTAATTGGAATTCGCTAATGTTGATGCCTCTCATTGCTGATTATTCCTGCGATCGCCTACTTATTCGAGCCAAATCTCTTTCTGACAAGCATCCCTTCTAGGTCTGCCAATAGCTTAAGTTACTGGGAGCCAAGTCTGGTAAATAGAGTGGTTGCAGAAGCAGTTTCAAATATTTTTGTCAATTTTTTGTGCACTATTTTGGTGAAAGTGCGATTTTTTCTTTGAATGTGGGACAGTTACTTCGAAATTTTCGTGTTCAATCGATCCAGTTTGATTATGCTTTGATCGCCGGTGACTATCTTGCTCTTTTCAAGGTAGTCGTTGAACATAATACCCAACACATCCTAAAATATGGATGCTTCAACCCTGTCAGTAGTTTGAACATATTCAGCCTTTTACTTACTGTACATTTATCCCACGGCAATTTTGATTTAGACGTATAAGCAATGAATCCAAGTTTTATCCTTTGTCACATATGATCGAAAATATCTAGTTTATTTGGCTCTGAAATCTCTAAAATCAGTTGTCTTGTTAAAGTTATTAGTTTGCAAGGTCGAAGCTGAAGGAACATTGCGTCATCGAACAATCTCAAGAGAAATCATTTTTTGTTTAATCTAGATTGCTGTTTAATCCATATTACCATTCGTCTATCGTACACATGACCATGTTTATAAATCTGAATGAATATTCATATAATCACATCCCCGAATTGCCAGCGGTTATCCGATCTCGTTAAAGCTTTCTCGCTGATGTTTCTGAACAAGTTCTAGGCTTCCTTCATTTCCAGAAGTTCTCCAATGTTTATACCCGATACCTCAGAATGTTCAAGTTTCAAACTTTCCAGCACCAAGAACGTATGAATATGAAAATTGAATGTCGCTACACGCTTATGTTAATGGCAAGTTCATGTCGTCAGCGCTAGATGGCTGAAACGAATTTCAGTTCGGAATACCGACCAGATTCAATTATTCAAAATGGCGTATAACTAAGAGCGAATTTCCATAATGAACGTGGGAAACTTGTTAAATAAGGATTTGTCATTTTCTTGGAATAAATCGAGAGACTTCGAATATCTAACATAAAATAATACCTGGAGGACTATATTTTTCGTAGAATAATGCAGATTATGGAAGAAAATTTAATTTAGACCGTAACTTGCCTTGTAGAGTTTAATCTTTTTCAACGAATTTTGAATATTGGATGGAAAGTCCGATACTTTTTCAAACTGGAAATTACAAGTTATGTCTAATGGTTTCATGTTGGGGGTTCTTTTTTTTCTTGAAAGCTCCTAAAAGTGGGAAACTCTATAGGTCGCCCTATAAATTCAAGAAATTTATTTCAGGGTTATTACAGTACTCAAAGCTTTCTGGTGATTTCAATATAATATTTTTTTTACTTTTTGGTTCCAGGTGTAGGATTTAAAGATTATCCAATTGTGAGAGGACACGGCTGGTTTCGAAAAAATGTTTTGCGAAATTATAGTAAGGTTCGTTAACTGGCAACTTCAATTTCGGGTTTCCAGGCATCAACATTTCTGGATGGTTAGTGTAACTCTTATCCTTAACCTATACACACAAAAATAGACCTACGAAGTGAAAATGAGTTTTAGCGCTAAAGATGATTTTTCTGTGAAAATGCTCAGCTTCGGAAATGCCATCATTAGCCCATTGAGCGGAGTGGAAACGTATCGGATGGTCACGAAGCTTTACTTCTTGCACTACTTGAACTTTATAAGCTTTTATACCGAGGTCTTTATACAAAATTCTCCTCAGAGTGCGAGTAACGTTTAGTTCTTGAGAACGATGAGGCGTTGATGTTGATGGATGTTCAGCTACATTCTGGGCTACAGCAGCAATGTGTTCAGGCGTGCTCATTGGACGAGAACGTGAAGGGGTTGTTTTATCAAATAACAATTCAGTTTTTACGAGCAAATTGATCCACAAATTGTCATTTCTATTGAATTTTTCACGTAAATTTCTAACAGTTTAGATAGAAGATTTACCACATCGGAAATACATTTTTAATATTCCCCAGTTTTATTCAAGTGAAAATCGAACCATTTCGTTAATGTCAAAAACTAAAATAACTTTCTGTCACAATACGAATGACAGAAGTTTGGCAACACTACTTCAAAATGCAGAACACAAGACATAGATGACTGGAACAAGGATGGAGTTATAATTAAACAAATCTGAAGAAAGTGACAAGGTTAACCATTAACATGGCAATTGAATGGGCAGAACGGAATAATATGGATGTGACTGATATACATAACCTGAAGAACATACATAAAAAATATATGATAATATGAGTTTTGTTTGCGAAAGAACAACATTTTTTTAACGAATTGCAAAACCCCTATTTCCAGAGGGGTGAGAGATGGTAGGCACCCTGCTTAGGGTGGTGATCGTACCACCTATAAATTTGTAATCAAACGATTAAATGGGGAGTGGGCCAAACCTGATGAGAAGGAATCAAACTTATTTGCAACATACTTATCACAAGAACTCATCCCAAATCATTCTCTCCCAAGTAATAACGATACTGATATTGAGTCATTCTTGTAAAGTGCTGTCAGATGGCTCTTCCCATAAAATGTTTCGAATGTTTTTTGACGAGATCAAGAAGCTGAAAACTAAAAAAGCACCCGGTTTTTATATAATAACAGGAGAGATTTTGAAAAAACTGCCACAGAAAGCTATAATATTACCCAATACGATATACAACCTAATGATGAGTATATCTTATTCTCCCACCATCTAGAAATATGCAGAAATAATTATAATACCAAAACCAAACAAACCTTAACACGATTTAAGATCCTATAGGATAGATCGATAAACCTGTTACCAATTTTAGGAAAATTGTTTGAGAAACTTATGTTCAAAAGAAGAGGGATATCTATCTATACAAACTTCTACCAAACCATCAACTAGGCTTTAGAGGAAATCATTCAGCAAACATATCAAATACACCGGTAATAAATACCATTTCAGTAAGCCTCGAACAAAAACGTACTGCATTGCTGTATTTTTACACTCATCTGGAGCTTTTGAGAAAGTTTGGCATAGTGGATTACTGTTCAAATTGAAAAAACTTATTCCACAACCCTACTATCTGATTCTGAAATCCTACCTGTCCGATCGATACTTTGTTGTAAAATATGGCGATGCACTCTTTACCTCCATTGAAGTTAAATCAGGGGTTCCACAGGGAAGTATATTGGGTCCACTGCTTTATCTGATTCATACATCCGACAAAAAAGCATACACTACACTAGTCACTTTTGCAGTCGACAAAGCGACATTGACATCCCATGAGAATGCGGCAACAGCTTCCAAAAACCTTCAGGAATATCTGAATGAACTGGGACAATGGTACCGTAAATGACACCTTACCATCAACGAAACAAAATCCGTACAAGTTACATTCACCAACAAGAGAGATATATGTCTGCGAGTTAACATTCATGAAAAACAAATTCCAGTTAAAACAGAAGCAAAATACCTTCAATTGAAGTACTGTTAAGAAGTATCAATAGTGTTTGATAACTTCTACATGTCTTTTTACAACACATCACATTTACATAATACTTGTAAAAAGTAGATTGTAAATTTCAATAAATGTTCCAAAAAAAGATGACCACCTTCAAATAAAAATTTACCTGTCTCGGCTTTCTTCGGAAAAACTCATACTTACGGAAATATCCCGCTAAACTGTTTTATGTGGGCCAGTCTATATATCATAACTTCGAAGTTTGCATGATTGAAAACATATTCTCGAAGAACCTTGAGAGGATAAATTCTGCTAGACTTTCTTCATTTTTCGCAAAGTGAACCCTAATGAAAATCCGGCAGTGTTTGCACAATAATTCTCCCAGGTTTACACAATCTGATAGTAAGATCAAATTCACCACATCCCCTTATTCTTAAGTGACAGATCCACCACCTTAAATCTGAAGTTTAGGTGACGCAGAAAAGTAAATATATTTCGGAGTTTGCCATCGTTAGATGAAAGAGGGCAAACAGAACTGACGAACGTACACAAATTTCCGGACCTTTCCGAAAACTCCACTACCGGATCGTATACAAACAACCCTAATAAGATAAGAAAGAATTTAAATGTCGGATTTAAATATTTGTCTTTCTACTTGGTGCGTAACGGAAGAAGGAAGAGCCTGCACCCTTGTAAATATTCAACAATACGGTCAAATCAATGAGGAAAAGCTTTAGTAGACTTGAGGGTCTCTGAGGGGGGGTGAGTTTACGACTAGCAATGAGCGGAAAATAAATTGACTCATACTGGATCGATAATTCTCGGAATAATTTGCATTCGTTTCTATCTAGTCGCGCGATGTATTGATGAATATGTGACCCGAATGGATATAGGGCCAGTTTCACAATGTCTGGTTAACTGTCTGGTAACTTGATCAAATAAAGGTATTAAATAGACCTTATTAGATTGCAAAATAGAACTTTGGGAGGGGCACACAGGTGAAATCCACAGCATTCAATTAGAGCAAGTTTACTGATTTTTGCTCAACAAAACACGGGCTTCAAAATGTCGGCGGGCTTAAAACTTTTTGTCGAATCAAACAACAATAAACCGCTTTGTTTTATGTTCCCCGGTTCGAAAGTTCGGGATAGGAATTGTCTTTATGGCCCTTTCATCAGCTTCATAACACCACAACCGCTTGCTTATCTCTGCTAGTAATTTCGTTATCGTGCTCTTCACAGATGAGTTGGCGAAAGGCGTTGTCCATACTAACGAAAAATTGAATTAGGGAACGAATACATTAATCAATCTGTCGAAAATGATGGCACGCAACTTTCCCTGCCCAAAATCGATGGAATGGAGCTAGCATCTGAATTTAGATATCTTCACGAACCGTGGAGAACAGTGTTTTGTAGATGACAAGAGAATTTGTTTCAGTTCACTGTCAGATATAATCAGCGGAAGGTTCCATTTTTAATGAATTTATTTCAACAATTGGATGAAGTAGTCCGTTATTTGGTGATAGTTTATTTTAAGAAGGAATAATGATAAAATAGAAAAAGGCTTTTTACTTGATAGAAGAAATATAACAAAATTTGAATATCAAAACAGATTTAATCTGTCAGTCTTCTACAATTTTAATTTAAAAAAAATTTTTATTCAAAAATTTTTTAGAATTAAATTAATGTCTACATAAGCACCACTCATATTTAATAGACGTATATAATCAAAACTCAATATACGATGCCAAATGGAATAAATAAACCAACGAATATAAAAAGTCATTTAAAATTAAAAAAAATATATTTGAAGGAGACAAAATTTTGTTTCTGATCTTACCATTATGAACACCAATTCCTTTTCAAAAACATAAAACACAACTTAAGGACTTCTCAAAAAATATAATTTATTTGAAATATTTGATATATTTAAATATTCAAATAAGTTAATTCAAAAATCTCTCAAAACATGCACTAAATCTTCACAAAACAATTAGAATTCCGATAATCTCTTCATCGGCCCTAGATAATAATTAAAATATCAAAATCAACTAACAATCAGTTTATCTTACCTCAAAGTGTAACCGGAAATTGCTTAAACAATCTAACTTTAAAAAACCAGATAGTTTATGTTTATCACAAAATCACAGAAAACTGTAAGGTATTATCAGGTTTTCTTTAAACCATTGACATTCCATAATGAGATTTATTCAAGCCTAAATATAATCATATATTATATATAAAATAAAATAGAAAAAGGCTTTTTACTTGATTGAAGAAATATGACAAAATTTGAATATCAAAAAAGATTTAATCTGTCAGTCTTCTACAATTTTGATTTCAAAAAAATTTTTATTCAAAAAACTTTTAGAATTGAATTGTCTTCATAAGCACCACTCATATTTAAATTTGAACATTCAAATATATTAAATCTTTCAAATAAATTATATTTGTGAGAAGTCCTTAAGTTGTGTTTTATGTTTTTGAAAAAGAATTGGTGTTCATAATGGTAAGATCAGAAACAAAATTTTGTCCCCTTCAAATATTTATTTATTAATTTTAAATGACTTTATATTCGTTGGTTTATTTATTCCCTTTGAGATTGAGTTTTGATTACATACGTCTATTAAATATGAGCGGAGCGTATGTAAACATTAATTTAATTCTAAAAGTTTTTTGAATAAAATTTTTTTTTAAATTAAAATTGCAGAAGACTGACACATTGAATCTGTTTTGATATTCAAAGGAATGAAATGAGGAATTACTTCGCTTTCTTTCACTTTTTATTACTGAAAATACAATGACTCGGGTTTCGTGGTGTTTACTACATTTTCAACCTGAATAAACAAATTGTATTTGAGGTTTTATACGGGGTGTCTTCTTTTAAAAGGGCCAAACTTCTAGGTAGATTATACAAGTTATTTGCAACAACAAATGTCATATAACACATGGTCGAAATGTTGATGGTTATTGTTCAATTTAACATTTCTTGATTGCACGAAATATTTCGAGATTTTCCATTCAATCCTCATCAAATTTGACCACATATCTGGAAACGGCATTAAATTTGCCACAAGATAAGAAGTCCTGTGTGCCGAAAAATTCTTAATGCAGGCTTGATAGAGAGATGAATATCACGATTCTGAAGTGAACAAAATCAGACATATTTCTCCAATTGTTTATTACAGAAAATCGTTGGTTCACATCACTTGACTCAAAAGAAGGCAAATATTCCTCATTTTTGGCGTCGACATCTTTTTGGAAGAAATTTTAATATGGTAGCCATTCCATTCAGCTCATAACTCACCCCCCTGCCTTCTCCATCTTGAATCCATTCCCGGGTATATTTTATATCTTGATGGAAGCTCATATGCTGCTGTTAAACTGCCATAAATACTTCAAATATTCTTATTGAATACGCCTATCACAAAGTATTTATGGTGAAGGTTCATTTACGATCCCCACTGCCATTACCGGGGACCCAGATGCATCTAACTCCCAACCCTCCTCATTCCAAACAAGTACTGCTACCCATTGTATAAGTTACAACTTAATTGAAGTCTATAACAGGTCCCTCAATAATAAAACAAAATGTCCGGATTAAGTGCCAATTGCTGAAGGCCGTGCCATATGTATCCGAGTTGGGCAGCCTTAATAAGGGGTGGATTTATGTTTGAATCTTAAGTGATTCTTGCGAGGAACTGCCCGATCTAATAGGAGAATTTATATGGAGGCACAGTTTACTGTGATTGAATTATTCATTGGTTTGTTATCAAGGTGCAGCTCATATCTGTTAGGAAATGACTCATGGTGGTATTTCCCAAATATACTGCTCAAAAATGAGAGTATTTGAGAGAAAATTGACTTTTTGCACTTCAATCAAATTATCAGGATTGCTGTACATACGATGAGGAGAGGCGTATGTTCGCGTATTACACACACAAAAATATGGTCCTAATGAGACTGAATGGGTTAATTACAAAAACTCATTTCTTGTAGGTGGTCTTCTTTTTTCTAGTCCTTATGTACGATAATGTGCTATTGCAATCGGTCTGGTGTTGTATAGTATCAGATGTGAATTAATTGTTACGAGTTTAACATGCGTTTAGAGGCCGCCTAACTTAAACAATTAGTGTGTTAGTTAAACGAAAGATTAACTCAACAAGAAATTGTTAACCGTCTGCGGGTGTCGCAAATTATAGCTTGGAATCGCTATCGTATTAATGGAAGTGCTGCAATACTCATGGGGGTCGAAAAGCAAGAGCTACAACCGTACAATCGCACAAGATCGGCTAATACGGTTAGATACATGACGAAATCCCTTTTTCATAACATCCCGAACTAATAGTTCATTCCGGCAAATTAACAGTAGGATATTTTCTGATCAAATAATCTGGAATAGGTTGCACAGTTCCAAGTTGAGGGCAAGAAAGTCTGCCAGGTACCCGCGATTGAGTAGGGAGCACCGGCTTGAAAGATATTGTTGGGCTCTTGAACAAGAGAACTGGAACGCGCAGAGATGGAGATCCTACCTGTTCACAGATGAGTCTAGATTTCGTCTTTATCAGACTGATGGGCGAATGTTGGTGTGGCGAGAACGGGCTCAACGGTATAATGAACATTTCATGACGCTAGCAACTCTTTTCGGTTATGACTCAGTGTTCGTTTGGGAGTACATATCTTATTATCCTCATTAACGCAATCATGATAGTGGTAAGGTATCGTGATTTTATTATAGAACTAATTATTGTTCCTTTTGCGACAGCCATTGGCGTCAATTTCTCGTTAATCGACGATAATGCTTGTTGACATAGAATTATCAACGACCGCATGAAAATGCATGGTAATAACCGAATACATTCGCCGGCTATCTCTCCGAACCGAAATTGTGTTGAACATGTCTGGTCTGCCATGTCACAACAATAACACCACTTACTTGACCCCCCTTGTAATTTACATTACAACAGCTCGCCAACGCTATGACGGACATTTGGTAAAACATTTCTCAAACTTTCATTGATAACCTCATTGACACAACGCAGAATAGTTTGAGCAGTAGAGGACGCCGCATCCGATATTAAACCGTAATTTCAAGGCGTTTCTAACATAAGGAATCCTTTTTAAGCCTGCAAACACCACCAGGTGAGAAACTTCATTTATTTTATTTATCTACTATGTAGTCGCTTTAAAGCAATCTTGCTTACTAATGCCATTTCAGGCAAATTAACCTCATGTAGACACCTAACTTGAGACATCAGTATATATACAAAATAGCTTTTTTATTTCAATTTTTGAACAGTGTATATTATTGATCGGATCATTCATACATATGATGCAGAAGAGATAACTGACGCTATAAAGATATCAATGGAATGTGTAGACTTTACTTTTGTTTTGGAGAAATCTGTTTTCGAAGTGGGTGTTGCGTTTACTCATACTGTACCAAAAACAACAACGAGTCGATTATTTAGAGTGCGGTGTCGAGCTGTTTAAGCGGAATATGGTCAACAGAAAGTCTGCGTCAATCTGTGTTGATGGATGGAACATGGATCCGTACGTCTCAATCAGAAAGATCGTTAGTTGGGTGGACACAAGCTGGTGAAGCTTGCACAAAGCGCCCAAAAGCGCAACAGACTGCTGAAAAGGTTATGTATATTTTGGGATACGTACATATTTTGTTTATCGACTCTTTTGAAAATTGCAAGACAACCACTGAGTAGCTTGTAGTGTTAACGAAAACCTAGGTTTATTGATTCCTCGTCGATTTTTGGAATTAGTGTCTGGGAGGATCATAAGTTTTGCTGATGATATAGCTGTGATCTGCAATGACAGAATGTAGGAAAACTTAAAGGTCAGTGGTGAAAAAGAATTTAATAAACTTTCGTATTGACTAAGAAACATACATTGAACATCAATAATTCATTTTACCTACCATTTACATCGTATAAATCGGAACTTCCTAATCTGGAGCCCCTCAAAGTCTGTAACCAAATCTCTATTCTTGATCATCCAGAAGGACACATTAACTCTGGGTATTCATATTGACAGATCTATGCGTTAGGATCATCACTGTGGTTATGTAGCGAACAAACTCCGCGGTCCCTTCATATATTCAGACACTTAAAAAAAGAAATGAATATTTTTCTCAGTTAGTGAACGTATATTTTGCATTAGGTCAATCTCACTTGTCATATGGATATGTTGGTTGGGGTGTAGCTCATGGAGCTCATGTGGACTGCTACTCAAGATCATACTTGGAAAGAGTCTTCTCTTCCCCACTGATGAACTTTAAAAATATCAAGAGGGCTGGATTTAAGACAGTTATACTTCTCACAAATAATTGCTCTCATAAAAATAAAATCTTGCTCCAACCAATAGATCATACCAATTTGACAAGATATAAACTTACCAGTTTTCAGACAAATCGAGCTCTCAAAGCAGCAGGACAAATGCGCTGGTCGTTTCTAGCACCCACTATGTTTGTTTCTTACCATTGGAACTCAGTAATCAACTACTGATCATTGATGATAGAAACTGAAATATGGCTTCTTAATACTGATAGAAAACGAACACATGAGTTAATAAATAGTGACATGAAAAATATTTTTACTGGGTGATTCTGTAACTGGACCAAAGTAAGAAATTCCAAGTCCTTTCTAGGTGCTACGCTTTTCCGGATTTAACAATTGTGCCAAGTGCTGTAAACCGACATTTATTATTTAAGTGCTTTCCCTAAAATTGACAATAGTTTCCCCGAAATTGACTATTATTTTGAACCGATTATGATCCTTTGTCCTCAAGATTAGATGATGCATACTGTACCTCTTTTCTATTGTGGGTGAAATTGTTTGGTTTCCTTGGATGTCTGGTCATCCTGCTTCGCTATATGTGTATATATTCTTTGTTTATTTTGTTTTATTTTTGGGAAGACTAGTTAAATTTTTCAGGTTTCTTAGTGTTTGTACTAACAGGCGAACAATTCAATTAATCATTTGGTTTGTTTGCCATGTCATTTATTTATTTAGATATGAAATTTTTTTTTGATAATTTGAAGCACCTTTGTGAAATTCTCAAGGCAGAAATTACGACAACTGATGTTCCTATGACTGATTGTAGTTAACAAAGCAATCATGTCTCCAACCATAATAGTATTCATATCTTCCTATAAATTATCCTTTGCGTCACCACCCTAATTGAATTTCCCCAACTCATTACTCCGAACGTTACTATATACCGGATAATTGCGCCGATTTC
This sequence comes from Megalocaria dilatata, assembly GCA_034642435.1. Classification (NCBI taxonomy): domain Eukaryota; kingdom Metazoa; phylum Arthropoda; class Insecta; order Coleoptera; family Coccinellidae; genus Megalocaria; species Megalocaria dilatata. Next base: position 33,080,523 of record CM067857.1, on the reverse strand, counting down.
ACATCTTGGAGCGCATTTCCTGGAGAACATAACGCCCGATGAACTCTGAAACCCTACGAACATCTCACGGTTAGTAACCGACCGCCCCTGGAACATTTTAACGCACGAATTCTTTAAACGGTTTGCAACCGACTTCCTTCGGCAACGGCTCAGGGCTCTCCTTAATGACAAATGCAAGACCGGCCGGGGGAACGAGAAGGGGCAGAACTCATTAGGACGGCCATATTCGTAACGATCTCCGCAGAAATGGAACGGACCCACCAAAAAAAGCGAATTTGGGGTGGATCCGTCAGAAACAGACAACTTTATGTCACTAAACGGGAAATTCTGATAGATTGGATTGTGATTAGTGCGGATGCCTCCTCTAATGGATCAAAGGGAAGGATTGTGGAACATTGTAGTTTTCTGGGTGACACTCTGGAGGTTTTTATGATCTGCGCGCATTTTCTCAGATTAAATCGTAATTAATGGAATAAATGGTGTTTTCGGTTAACTTTAGGCCGAAGACAATAATAATAAGACTTCATTTACCCAACAGGAAGATTCCCTATTACAGAGCAACATTCTCACATTTCTACGAAAACTGCAAAGAAAAGATAATATACCGTAAAATAAAATTTTTTCGTATCCTGAAGAGTGATTAGATTAACAAAATAAAAACAATCCAAAACCGCTAACACCAGGTCCACTGCTTCATATAATTCATACATGCGATATTCCAGAAAAGCAGAACACTACACTAGCCATTTTTGCGGACGATATAGCGATATTGACAACTCATGAGAATGCAGTAACAGCTTTCAAAAACCTTTAGGAATATATGAATGAACCGAAAATGGCACCTGACTATCACAAAAGAGATATAGGTCCGCCAATTAAAATACATAGAAAACAAATCCCAGTTAAAACCATGCAAATGTATAGGGTAATGAACACCATTTCAACAAGCCCCGAAGAAAAATATACTGCGCTGCTGTATTTTTAGACACATCTTAAGCTTTTGACAAAGTTTGGCGAAATAGATTATACTCTTCAAATTGACAAACTTCTTCCACAGTCCTACTATCTGATTCTAAAGTCATACCCACCAGAGACTGCAATCTTTTAGTGAATGTCATCTGAAAACACTTTTATATTTTCAGCGATAGTCTAAAATCATCTTAAATCACTTATACTAAGTATTCTCGATAATTGCTTCAAGTTATCAATATACGCAAAGACCATGCGTTTCAACGAAATCAACAGATCATTTATGAATACCACAAATAGCAGTGGACCGCGAAGAATCCCTACGGAACCCCAGTTTCCAGCTCATACTCAAACTATCTGAAACAATTATAGAATACATTACTGATTTTACTAGTCAAGTGAAAAAGAATCAATTCTACTTGAAAGTAACACTGGGTTTCTATATTTCTGAACTTCTTCAGAAACATGGTACGTGTGTCGGTCGTTTTCCACTGCCGTCCTCTGAGAGCATAGCAAAAAAAAAACAACTTAAAGGGTTAACATTTAAAAAATTATCAATTTTATGGTGCATGGATATAGTAGCATTCAATAGGGGGATATTTTTGAAGAGTATTTGTGAATTCGTAAAATTTTTTTCCTTATAAATAAATTGTTGAATCATAAAATTTGCAAATAATCCATCATTACTGAAATAATCTGTTCACAAGAATTGTTTGTATAATTGTTATATGGAAGACATGTGTTTGCCAAGATTGATTTTATAATGTTTATAAACTCATCCTTGAAATAGTTAATAAATACTGCAGTGTCTCGAAACTTTCGATATCTTCAGCGTGTCAGCTTGCACTTTTATTTTACGGTTTTTTTAACGATTTTGTGGATTTCTTAATTATTTTTGGATGTAGTAATCTCTTTCGAACGACCAAGCATTTCAAATTCAGCATAAAACTAAAGAATGATGGATTTTTTTGGTGCAGAGTCCGGATAACTCTTATTAAGCCAAGCTTTCATTTCAACGCTATTTTTTTCACAAGGAACCAAAAGTTGGTCAACACAAGAACTTTTTTCCCTATGGTTTTGAAAATATTGAAAATTTTTCCACTAAAACCACCGTCGCTCTTGAACCATATGTCAAATCGACAGAAAATTTTTACAGCTTTCTTCTGAATCTTGGTACATTCTGAATAGAAATATTAATTTTGTATTTTGTGTGTCCCACTGGAAACTCAATATAATGAAATTTTAATTTTAAATATCAAAACAGATTCATTCGGTTACCCTCCTACCAATTTCAATTTCAAAATATTTCATTCAATAACTTTTAGAATTAAATTGATCTTATAAGCACTGCTTCAATTTAGTAGACATATAAAATCAACACTCATTATATAATATCAAATGGAATAAAAAAAGCAACGAAATATAAATTATCAATTATATATTTTAACATTTGATATTATATAATGATGTTGATTTTAAATGTCTATTATATTGAAGCAGTGCTTATAAGACATTAATTAAAAAGCCTCTTTTTATTATTTTATTTAATATAAGGAATTGGGTTATTTGAAAAAATGGCTTTAGGGGCTATGGGAATTTGTTGAAAAATAATTTATTTTGGTGGATCTGAGCTTCGAAAAAATACTCACCACAGAATATAGCGTTTTTCTGGAAAATGGATCACTTGATAATCCTAGAGAATTACGAGGCTGAAGTTGGAAAATTGGACCAGAATATTACGAATAAAACTCATCTAGTTATTGAATGAATTTCAATCAGATCATTAAAATTTATTCAGCTTCCTCATAAATTTTCCAAGAACATTTCACATCCTTAATATCAAGACCTTCTCGAAGAATATTGAAGCATTTTTCATCACTCATATTTGCAAACAAGGAACCGAATCATATCAAGTTTATACAGAGGCATGTCATTAATTAAAGTACCCGAACTTCTCCCCGGCATCAGATTCCTTACTCAAAGCATCCCATCCCTTATTGTTCTTTCCTTATACATCTGGCCCTCTCTTTGTTAAACTCATAAATTGGACCCATGTATTAAAGTCGAGAGTTTCTGTCATCTCGAGTACGCACTACGGTGTTTCTGGATCCCTTCTGAAAGATGTAAGTCGAGTGGCTAGCTCCATGACCGTCTAGTGCTCTCGAAATATTCCTGTCAGCCATTTACTCCAATGCGACATTTCAAGTGCAAGGAGACGTCGTCTGTTGCCAAGGACTTACGATCCCGATTTATGGGAATTCACGTGCTGTCGTTTATGATGTTCCTAAGGGAGGATACTTCGGTTCCGGGGGACATTGATTTTTTATAGGAGGGTATAGGGAGGAAAGTGATTTACTGTTTTTTGTTGTGGGAGGAGTGTTATCAGATGAGAAATGGGCTATCAAATACTTCGTTTTCGTTAAAGGTAAAACTATGTACGAGGGTTGTTCAAGAAAAATGGACTTGGTGAACTGTTGCTTTGAACTACAGTGGATTTTATTCATTAAGACTTCGATAGTGACGTAACCACATACCCACGTTGATGAGTTTGAATCCCAGTGTCGTAGGAAATATATTTGATAATATTGACGAATCTTTTGTAACTTTCTATAAATCCTACGTAGGTTTTCGTATGTAGGTATTCATACAATCATGAAGCTTTATGTTCGGTTTATCTACACAAATCGTCAGCATTTCGGAAACTTTTTATCAAAAACGTCAAATTATCTGAATATTTTAATATTAACCTTCTACATATTTAATTTCAAAAAATAATATTTAATAATTATAACTTCAGGAATTAAATTAAATTAATGTCATATAAGTACCACTTATATCAAACGATATATAAAATGAACATTCATTATAAGACAGCCAAATGATATAACAAAATCCAATAAATAAAAATTGTTAACCAAAATCCTATAAATTCAATATTTTGAGTAGATAAAATTTTGTTTCTGCTCATCAATCTTATGAAAACAAATATCTTCCAAAAGTGTTGGACATAAATTTAAGAATTTCATCATAAAACTATCTTACTTGGTATATTCAATATTATTGGATATCTAACTAAGTTACTTTTTATAAAAGCTCAAGATATGTAAAAACATTACTAAAAAAAAAGTTTTGAGAGAGACTTTGCTTCGTCAGTAATCAATTATATTCATATTCAATAAAATATAACAATCAACAAAAATATTTTCTCACCTTGTAACAATTCAGAAAGCTTCTGGTACTGAAGTAGACATATAAATTCAACACTCATTATATAATATCATATGGAATAAAAAACCTCAACGAAATATAAATCATCAATTAAAATTACTAAATAAATACTTGAAGAAGACAACATTTTGTTAATAATCTTATATTTATGATCACCAAATCATTTTCAAAAATGCAAAACATAAATCTAAGAACTTCTCCCAAACTAATTTATTTTAAATATTTAATATATTTGAATATTTAAATAAGTTGCTTCAAAAATCTCTCAAAACATGTGTTACATCTTCAAAAAACAATTTGAAATTTTGATTTGAAATTTAACATTTTTTTAAATTAAAATTTGTAGGAGCCTAGCAGAATAAATCTGTTTTGATATTTAAATTTTGAAATAATCCTTCTATCGATTATTTTTCTTATTGTATCTTTATTATTTTATATCTACTTATTTTTTATCTACTTATATTTTGGGTTTCTCACTCATTATATGAATGTTGTATTTAAATATATTAATTATTTAAAATAAATTAGTTTTGGAGAAGTTCTTAATATTATGTTTTGCATTTTTGAAAGAAATTTGGTTTTCATAAATATAAGATTAGGACCAAAAAAATATTCATTGAGTAATTTTAATTGATAATATTTCGTTGGGTTTTTTTATTCCGTTTAATATTATATAATGAATGTTAATTTAATATGTCTAGTAAATTGAAGTAGTGCTTATAAGACATTGATTTATTCCTAAAAGTTTTGAATAAAAATGTTTTTAAATTGAAATTTGTAGGAGGCTAACAGAATAAATCTGTTTTGCTATTTGAATTTTGTAATAATTCTTCTATCAAGTTAAAAACCTCTCTTTTTATTATTTTAGTTTATTCGTTCGAATTATTTTGATGTTACAGATAAATTCATGATTTCCATGATAATCTCTTTAATATTCGATCATAAAGAGCTTCGAGATAGATCAAATTTAGTGTTGGAATATTTAAACTTTTCGTTGTTATCTATAGTCATGATATTATGGTAGGGGACAAGCAACCAGCACAAAAGTGGATATGTCTTTCAAAAGCACACTAAAGAAGGTATTTTTTGCTGAAAAGAAAACATGTCCACAGTTAATAATTTTTCATCGATGAAACCATTGGAAAAATATGACTGATTTTGTCCACATCAGAATCGTGATATTCATCTCCTTACCACGCCCGCAATAAGAATGATTTGCCACACAGAACTTTTTATCTTGTAGAAAATTTAATGCCGTTTTAAGATATGTGGTCGAATTTAATGAGGCTACAAGGATGACTGAAGTATAATTGATTTTATGGAAATATTTCGTGAAATCAAGAAATGTTAAATTGAAGAATAACCATCAATATTTTGACCATGTGTCATATGACATTTTTTGTTCCAAATAATGATCTACCCTTGAAGTTTGGCTCTTTCAAAATTATACACCCTGTATACTTCTTTCAAAGTCTGCTACACGCTAAGAAAAATGAAGAGAAATAGTTAAAAATGTCATATCATAGCAATTATGAAAAAACTAATTCACAAACTCTGTTATTACCAGAGCATAAAACACATAAATTTGAATGTTCCATTTTTAACCGTAGTATATAGTTGTTCACTTATCTAACTCACCCCCCTGTAAAATCCATGAATTTATAATTGTTCAAAGGCGAGATTAAGGACCTCCTGTTTGAAAACTCATTTCTATGGTGGAGATTAGTATTTATGTAACTCCACAACTGCTTAGTTCACTATTATTTACTTGTCCTACCGTGTAGTGTTCTAAGGAATAAAATAAATTATTATTATTATTGCCTATAACAGAATACAGAGGAAGGCAGTAATGGTACATTTTAAGTTTGAAATATGCTTTTATCTATTACCCATGAAGATTCTGAAGCAAAGTATTTTCTAATAAAGCAAAATTATAAACGATCGCTGTAAGATGAAAGATATAAAATCACCTACAAAATCGCAGCTCGTGAAGAACACTCAAAAGACCCTTTTCTCCTCAGACAGATGCTGATGTATGGCTTCCCAAGGTCCGCCTTCCCTCCAGAACAGCATTTCACTCCAGAAATTGAATGCCATAAACCGAATCTGTCATTTTCTAATATACGACAGATTTCTGGAGCGATAAAACGCTGACTGGGTCTATGGGAAGACCCGACACGGCCACACTCTACGAGCCGGTTATTTCCCCAATATCCGACGCCATAATATTCGGGAGAACGGTAGGAAAACTGCCGTGCCTCGATTCTCAGATTTTCACAGCTTCGGATGCCGTCCCATATTGATTTCTGCCTCGAAATTCTTCCAGGGGAATTCGGTCCGTAATAATCTCTTCAAGAATTCGAATTTTGGCAAACACACCGGATACGTCGAATGTAAATGTTCGGAATTGGAGTGTTTCGGGAGTAGGTTCATCCAGGAATTGAGATAAGATAAGTCTCGAAGGTCGGGGGAACATGTCACGTGAAAATAACTGAAACAAAAGGTTGAGATTCGATAATATTCAACGTTGACTGTTCTTCTTTTCTCTGGATGCAATCTCTTTCGGTAAGTCTCGACAAGGACTTGAGACGAGAATTGACATATTCAGTGTAGCCGTAAAGAAGGGGTTCAACAATTTTCATATAAAAGGTCTTTCATTTAGATTGATGAGATTTCAATGTGAAATAAAACAAACTTTGACATATGAACTCAATTCTTGCTTTATTTTGAAGCTTTAGCAATGCAGTTACGTTCGGAATAAGATATCGTTCAAATGTCCTACACGGTTTCGTTGACACTGACGCACCTGATCGCTCCAATTTTTGATCTCTGTGCAATAATTCCAATAAATCGACGAATATTCTCTTCCAAGTGATACAAAATCTATGATTTGTTCGCGTATTAATATTAATAATAACTTAAAATAGTAAAAAGAGGGGTTCTCACTTGATAGAAGGCTCTTACAATATTTTTAATATCAAATAGATCAATTCTGCTAACCTCACAACAGATTTTTATTTTATAAAATATTTTTACCAAAACTTTTCAAAATTAAATTAAATAATTGTTTTAGAAAACACAGTTTCAATTAAGTAGACCTATAGAACTAAAACTCATTACACACCATCAAAAGGAATAAAAGAATCTAAAAATATATAGAAAATTAATTAACATTATGCAATAAATTCTTGAAGGAACAAACGGTTCATAACGGTGTTAAGAAAACCAAATTCCACTTCAAAAATAAACAACATAACATAATTTCTTCAAGAATAACTCTTTCAAAAGCACCTGGAAAACAATTCTCCAAAAACGTGCAGCACATCTTCAAAAGGGCCATCTGGAGTTCCAGCCGATAATCTTCAGTCCCACTTCATATCCAAAAAATAAAAATAATTAATAAAAATACATAACACCTGACGAAACTCATGTCCTTTAACAAACCACCATAACCAAACAGTAATGATTTTCTAAATGGCAAACCATACGCATTCTATGTTCTCTAGAAATTACAAAAAGTTGGTAAAGTATTTTTAAGGACGCAGTCATATCCAAATAATATCGTGTGCATGAATGAAAAACCAAAATATAATTATTATATATAAAAAAAAATGATAAAAAAGGGATTTTCACTTGATAGGAGTCTTTTAGAATACCTTAAATATCAAACAGATTGATTCTACTAACCTCACTAAAAATTTCAATTTCATAGAAAAATTTTCTCAAAACCTTTTCAAAATTAAATAAAATATATGTATGGGAAAACACAGTTTCAGTTTAGAAGGCAAATAGAAATAACACTCAATACACAGCATCAAAAGGAATAAAAGAATCCAAAGACACTATAGAATATTAATTAAAATTACTAAATGAATACTTGAAGGATACAAACATTTGTTTCATAACGGTACTATGAAAACCAAATTTCTTCGAAAATAACTCTCTTCAAAAAGCTCCTTCAGATTTTTTCTGAATAAAACATGTCTTCAAACCATTCAAAATTAATGTACTCAAATGTATTCAAATACAACAATAAAAGAAAATCCACAGAATTGAATTATATGGACCATAATAAATGTTGTGAAAATATATAAAAAACAGAAAATAAACGCAATCTAATGTATGGCCGTGCAAGAATATTCATTCCCACGGTAGAAGCACTTCCCGAGTAGAAAGGCTTTAATGTTATTCTTGTACTTTCTGTACTCCAAAACATTCAGGCTATCGGGCAGAAGGTTGAAAAATTTGATGCCACTGCACACGGGTGACTGCTCAAATTTAGAAATCCGGTGTTTTGGAATACAGAGAGTTTTTTTATGCCTCGTGCTATATTCGTGAAACTCGGAACACTTACAGAATAAAAAAACGTATCTACGAGTATACAATAGACAGCTGAGAATATAAACATATGGAAAACACATGATTTTATTCTGAATAAAAGTTAAAAATCAAACGGATTATCTTCTTCTGGATTAAAGATGCAAAATAAATCGATAATCCGAATCACGCACTTGGAAATGGACAATGTCTGTTTTATTCACATTCAGTATGAAAGAATTCTTGAAAAACCAATCAGTGAAGCACTGATTCAGTAATTCACAAATTCACTAAATAATAAATAAAAGTAGGCCCAGAACCGAACCTTGAGACACACCGATTTTTACAAGGTACCTGGCTAAGTGATGTTGACCCATTTTCGTGATTAATCATCGATTAGTCAGACAAAATCTAATCTATTCAAGGAAAATGCTAAATTTTATAATTTAACCCGTATAAAACTGACATTTAAGCAGTCAAATGAAAATGAGTGAAAGTTTATCCAAGTAATTCAACATTCTATTATAAACTAATCTTAGAATAACTTCATATAAAAAACTCAACAGTGATATGGGATGATAATTATTAATGTCATCAAAAGCATCCTTTTCGTGGATAGGAACAACCTCAGCCGTATTAAGTGAAGAAACCTGCCCGAAGAGACCAAGACATTAATGAGATGCGCAAAATGTTTGACGATATGTGGTGATAATATCTTCAAAACCTTGACTGGGATCATATCACTATTGTGTTTATTTTTCAATTTGTTCATACCTGAGCCTAGACTGGAAAGAAAAAGAAGTTGTTGGTCAGTGATCGAGTTATACATGAGCAAGACTGGCTCACATCAAGATGCTTTTCGACACTGACTATATTCATTGAGAAAAAGTATTCACCATAGGAATCAGTTACTTCAGATTAATCAGAAATAAATTTCTGGTGAACTTTCAACATGAAATTCTTGTTACAGAGAGTTATTATACAGATATCAGAGTTTCCTTTACTGATCTCACGACTCAGTTACCAGTAAGAATCCTCAACTCGTTCTCTGACGGCGATAGGGCTAATTGGGCATTCCTTAGAAGGTGCGATCAGTTCCTTGGCTTGTTTTTGCTAGGAATACTAATCCAGTGAGAATTCTTCTCTATTTTTTTCATTCTTCGACTTCTGCCCTAATCAGTGTGGGTAATACCTAACACGAGTTTGCCGGTCTGGCGAAGAGAAAGATTGCTTCTTCTTTTGAAAAAGCATCTGCTTTCTTATTTCCTTCCATGCCCTGGCGAGCTGTTACCCAGACTAGGATTAGTTGGTTGCTTTTTCCCAGTAATATGAGGAATTTTTTTACAGCTGGTCCTTGGCTTATATGCCATGGCCATCAGTTGCTTCAGTGTCATCTGACTATCTGAGGCAATAAAAATTCTAGTTCCCTCCCTGGACAGACATGATTACTTCATAAACGGCTTTAAGGTCATACTCAACTGGCGTAGAATCTCTCAAGAGCGAAAGAAGTTTAGCTCTCGGGAATTCTACATATCCTCTCCTATATCCTATGTTCCATATTAAGAACCTGGAAAAAATAAGAAAAGATATTTTGTTTTCTGATAAATGCCGAAATGAACCAGTTCAATTTTCAGAAATAATTCTATAACCATCGCAGTTTCCACAAAACCGCTGTTATTTTCACGCTTTAAACTGACTGGAGGAAACCATTTGAACTAAAAATCGATTCTCTTTTATGTCTGAATTATTCTTGAGAGAATTTCATTACATTTTAACGATGTCGGGAATTTATGAGATGCCAACGGAGTTTAGGGAGTTCAAGAGATACCTTGACCCTCGAACATAAGCTTCTGCAACCTTCAAAAGAATGACATTTTTCCAGAGTATATGACTTTATTCATTATATTATTATTGATTTTATCAATAACCTCAGGAGAAAATGCGACGATTTTAAATGAAAAAATTTAGAAGTTGTCTTTCAAATTGTGTATTTTCAAGCACAATTTCTAGTATGTCTGTATTTCAGTACTTATTCAATTCTAGAATATCCAGCATCTTAGCATTCTTCATTTTCTTACTTATCCTTGAATTTTCATTTAATGCGATTTTTTCAAAGGAGTAGAGGGGATATTTTATAATTATTCTTATTTTTCATCTCCACCTGTACCTCTTATTGTATAATATGATATATTAAAATTGCATTAAGTGAATGAAGAATCTGAAGTAATAGCTAATTATTAAAAAAATAAATTGAAACTTACATAATTCCATATATCATTCAAAAATTCGTTAGGAAAATTAATAAGAAAATAATAAATATATCGCCTTTATAAACAGTAGATTAGGAGTTCACAGGTTGTAATGTAGTATTTACTCATTGTTGTGATGGCCAAACAGAAAGAGTATTCAAAACTTAGATAATATACACAAAATTTTACCCTCACCAGACATCTACTTGAAAGAAGATATAAGTTTGACAAACATTTTGTAGTTTTTTCACATAAAGGAGAATCATAATATGAATATTCCAGCAAAACAAGTGGTAAAAAGAAACAATAAAAAGCAGCTAATACTCGTAAACTTAAATAAATCGCGAATACTGAACCTATTCGTTCAGAAAAATTGTTAGCATCAATTAAGCAATAATATCAGATATTTTGAATAATATAATAGTTAAATTTTCAATACAAATACTGTTGCTGAGATATAGTTATTAATTTAATATCAATAATTTTTGTGGATATAACTCAACATTCTGGATGTGAATTTAATTCATTATCAACTTTTCTTAAGTACTGTTGAGTATATACAAAATGAAATTATGTTTGATTGAACCTTCCGGAATAACACTTTGAAAATTCAAAATAATGTTCCCAATCTTACAATATTTTTCTTAGATTTCAGTCACGAATACCATTTTGATATACACTAGGAAATCAAAATGTATAAAATATGTAGGTTCTATTTATCTCAATTTATAGGATCGCCTTCAAAGCAGGCTCCTTCAGAAATAATACAATCGTGCAAGGAATGACGTTTGAAGCTGATAAAGACACGATGAAGGCATAAGTTGATGCAAATCGTCGAATAACAACACTTGAGATCGGTGGGAGGTTGAATTAATCGAATTCAACTGTTTATGACCACTTGAAAGGTCTGAGTTTAACCTCGAAGCTCGATATATGGGTTCCCCATGTTATCACGGAGAGAAATTTGTGTCGTCGCGTCTGTGATTCGCTTTTCAAACGTCACGAAAATGATCCATTTTTGAAGCGCATCATTATTGGGGACGATAAATGGATTGTATATAATAATGTTGAACGGAAGAGATAATGGAGTAAACAACTGAACAGGTTCAAAGCATTTCAAAAGGTAATATCCATCAAAAGAAGATGTCTGTCTGTTTGATGGGATTTTCAAAGAAATTCTTTTTTTTTTTTGTTGACGTTTTACCGGATGACAACGATTAATTCGAAAGTCTAGTATTAGCAGCTGGACAAGCAGAATGATGCACTTCAATAGAAAGGCCAGAATTTATCAACAGAAAAGGTGAAGTGTTCCAATAAGATAATGCGAGACCTCATACAAGTTTGGTCACTCGCCAAAAGCTTTTACAGCTTGAATGGGATACATCGGCACACCCACCGTATTCTCCAGATCTGGCGTCTTCGGATTTTTATTTGTTCCGGTCATTACAAAATTTTTTGGACGGTAGAAGCTTCACTTCAAATGAAGAGGTCAAAAATCACCTGGATCAGTTTTTTGCCATCAAAGACCAAACATTTTATGAGCGTGGAATCATGCTACTACCAGAAAGATTGCAGAAGATGTTGGACCAGAATGGCCAATATAAAATTTAATAAAATATTCATTCATTATACGAAAGTTGTCTTTCATTTTCCCAAAAATAAACGAAATTTCTTTCCGAACAACCCAATAATTCGACAAAATAAACCTGACGCGACATAGGCCGAATAGCGTCACGTGGCACCAGCTATTCTCCCAATTCACAGAGGATATTGAAATGGTATAATATTCAAAGTGGCCCCCACCAAAGGAATCACAATGAGAGTCCTCTCGCATTTCATAACCAAATCGATACCTCACTTCCTCTCTGCATTTCCACGATAACAAAGAAATCTCAAGTCGCCACACTTGGCTCCTTCTTATTAAATACAATATTCCTCCATCGATGTGCGAAGAGCCAGTTTCTTTTGTAACACCGGTGCTCCTCTCCCCCCTACTTCCACTTTTCGCTCTTCAACAGCGTCTTATTAAGTTCGCAAATCTCCGACAACCGGGGGAATGACGGCCATGATGAATCTTTCTACGGTCCCGTTTTGACGGGGGATGAATTTTAGATTAGCAGGAAAAAGATCAAATTCCGGTTCAGCTTGCCCCCCTCTATTCTACTCCATAATTCGATTGCGTTATTAACGGGACAACGAGCGTATTGTTAGCAAATTCGGGTAAAATTGGGAACAGCTATCGGGAGAGATGCGATTCCTTGGAGTTTGGAGGAGCGAAACGATGCAAATTTGGCTCAATAACTTATCGCTAGAATATGCACGGATATCCGATCTTTGATCGGTATCTGAAGGTTGACCCGATTAGTGTTTTTGGATTTTTGAAGTAAAATAAGGCAACAACGTTCCTAGTCCAAATATTCTCATTTTTAATGAATATAATTTAAATGTTACGTTGAGGGGTTTTCTAAATAAATACAGTACATTGTCACTAGTGTGAACATAAAAAAATTTTGCTTGTTCATATTTTTGAGCCGTTCACACCGTATAAAAGACTTGACATAAATGTTTATAAGATTAAAAAAATGATACGATGATAAAAATTTGTCATTGGAAATGAAAAGTTATTGTGGTTTGCACTTTCTTGGCTGATAGTTGAGCATTCACTAATTTATACTGAATTGTTCGTAGGCTTTAATTTAATTTATTTTTATATTAGTATTTTGTTCGGCCCATTGAGAAACCACTTTAAATGCCTTCAGAACCTCTGCAATAGGAATCTTTCATTTCCTCAGTTCCCACATCAGAGTCGCTTCTTTCGGAATCAGTGAGGATATTCAAACCGCCATCAATATTATCCAGACTTTGGTTCACTTTCAGCATATCTCTCTCTATTCCAGTTTTCCACATCTTCAAAGTTATACTCAGCCTTAAAATTTTAAAATATCTTAAGTAGTTACTTAATAAGTAACTACTAATTAAGTATCTTAAATCGAAGTTGATTTGCTCGAATATTTGATAAATATGAGTGTTACAAACTTTTCTCAACTGCCCGGATAAATTATTAAAACAAATTGTACAAATTACTATGTTTTACTACCAATAAAAATATATTTTACACATTTTCTTGTGACTCGAGTTTCGGGAAATGAACTATCCCATCATCAGACAACTGAAGACCTAACAGTGGTACAGAGGTATTTAAACAAAAGTGATAAATATTTTGAATATTTCAAAAGATAACACCTAATAGTGGTACAGAGGTTTACAAGCGGAACGTGATAAAAACCCGGTTAAAAAAGAGGGGCCTTCTAACAGATATCGGAATGTCGGCAATCGACAAAGAAGGTTATTAAACAGATGGTACCCAAATATCTCAAATAATTTTTTGGGGTTACATAGCTCCCTACAGTTATTCATTATTTTTACGTTATTTTGTTGTACATCTCAAATATTTGGATTTACATAGATCCATACAGTCATTCATTAATTTTTAAATTATTTTTATGGTAAACGAATTTGAAAATTTTAATAATCAAGTTTCTTTTCATTTGAATCTACATGTAAAATTTTCTTAAGATTTTCTTTTGTCGAAAGGAATTACTAATTTCTAAAGAATGAGTGGCAAAAGTTGAATTTTTGTTTACTTTTCATTAAATTAATTTTATGTTCGTTGAAAAAGGTTTTGAACAAATGTTACTTTTTAAATATCTCAAATATTTTCGATTTACATAGCTCCGTGCAGTCATTCGTTATTTTTACATTATTGTTATTGTGAACTAATTTGAAAATTTCAACAGATTCTAGATAATCGAGTTTCTTCCCTTTTGATTCTACATGTACAATTTTAAGATTATCTATTGTGGGAAAGGAATGACCGTTTTCTAGACAATGAGTGGCAAAAGTAGAATTCTGTTTATTTTTTATGAAACTCATTTTATGTTCGTTGAACCTCGTCTTCCTTCAAGACGAGGTTCCTTCAAGACGAGGTTCCTTCAAGTCGAGGTTCCTTCAAGACGAGGTTCCTTCAAGTCGAGGTTCCTTCAAGACGAGGTTCAACGAACAAACAATGAGTTTTATAAAAAATAAACAGAATTCTACTTTTGCCACTCATTTTCTAGAAACCGGTCATTCCTTTCCCACAATAGATAATCTTAAAATTTTACATGTAGAATCAAAAGGGAAGAAACTCGATCATCTAGAATCTGTTGAAATTTTCAAATTAGTTCACAATAACAATAATGTAAAAATAATGAATGACTGCACGGAGCTATGTAAATCGAAAATATTTGAGATATTCAAAAAGTAACATCTGTTTAAAACCTTTTTCAACGAACATAAAATTAATTTAATGAAAAGTAAACAAAAATTCAACTTTTGCCACTCATTCTTTAGAAATTAGTTATTCCTTTCGACAAAAGAAAATCTTAAGAAAATTTTACATGTAAAATCAAATGAAAAGAAACTTGATTATTAAAATTTTCAAATTTGTTCACAATACAAATAATTTAAAGAATAATGAATGACTGACTGTATGGAGCTATGTAAATCCAAATATTTGAGATGTACAACAAAATAACGTAAAAATAATGAATAATTGTACGGAGCTATATAACCCCAAAAAATTATTTGAGATATTTGGGTACCATCTGTTTAATAACCTTGTTTGTCGATTGCCGACATTCCGATATCTGTTAGAAGGCCCCTCTTTTTTAACCGGGTTTTTATCACGTTCCGCTTGTAAACCTCTGTACCACTATTAGGTGTTATCTATTGAAATATTCAAAATATTTATCACTTTTGTTGAAATACATCTGTACCACTGTAAGGTCTTCAGTTGTCTGATGATGGGATAGTTCTTTTGACGAAACTCGAGCCACAAGAAAATGTGTAAAATATATTTTTATTGGTAGTAAAACATAGTAATTTCTACGATTTGTTTTAATTATAATCAACTACCAAATAGTAACGGCTGAAACAATTCAGTATCGGATAAATTATGTTCATCAACTCGATAGTTTCCTCTATTATAGGTGCCGATTCTTTCCTCATCTTCTCGGAGCTTCACAAGAGGAAGATTATCTTCATCAATGTCGCTATAGTCAAAAATTTTGTTCCAACACGTTTTGATAACCAGTGGTTGCCTTGCCCGGTGTAATGTAAAGCAGCATCCCTCAAAGAGGTTGTTAAGTCCATCTGCCATGTTGTGTCCTTGGGCCACCAGAAAACTCAGAAGATTTTTTCTGTAATACACTTTGGTAAACTTTCAAGACATTGGCTGAATTAAGGGATTCATATTAGGAGGCAAAAACATCACAAATATTTTACCATCAACTCTTCAGCTGATGGATGTGAGGGTGCATTATCTAGAATAAGAATTGCCTTTCCCGGAAGATTTAAACATTTTAGAAATTACTTTACCTACAACAAATTCGCATTTGTTCACATTTCAATTTTCAAATTAGCACTTACCTCCGGTACAAAGCATTCGAAGAACCAGTTTTTGAAAATTTCCTGTGTCATCCCAGCATTTTTTGTATTTTTGTAGATACAGGGATTATGAAAATTTTTGAATGCTCTTGGAGATTTTGCTTTGTCAAGAATCAATGGCGTAAGTTTGTGGGAACCTGATCAGTCTTATCAGCATTGAATATCTGGTCATGAGTCAGCTATTAATTGAACAAATTCAAGTTTGAATGGGCTAATATTATGAACCTGTGGTGACAGTTTTTCTCCACAAATTTTCAAAAATCTAAGACCATAACGAACCTTGAACTTTTGCAGACATCCATCACTCGCAAACAATTTTTCATTTCCACGTTTCAAGGTTTCATAAAGCTGAAGGGTTTTATGCTTCATAATTTCTCCTGAAATAGACAAATTTAATTCTCCCTGTTTAATAAAACATCTGTTTAAGGCTTCCTCCATCTTCAGATATTGAGCTCACTCGCATTTTTAAATTTTATTTGGCTTAAAACTCTTGTTCACAACACTCATGATTTTGGAGTGTTTTTAATCGAGCATACAGTTGGTTTTGCAATTCTATATTTTTTTTAAAGCAATGTTACGCTCAGGTCTTTCCGGTGATCTTCGATTTTTCATACAGTGACTGCTGTTTAGATTGGATGTGAAAATCCAAATGCCATTTCCAAAAAATACTCCACATGGATTTGGAAAAAAATTTTCGTTAATTCTCCGGAAAAAGCATTTGAAACACTTACCCTTTCTCCGCAATCGGAGATTATTTATAGGTTAAATTGAAATAATCAATAAAAAATATTTGAAAAATTATACAGTTTTATTCCGTTAACCTCCTAAAAATTTTAATTTCAAAAAAAAAATTTTATTCAAAAACTTTTAGAATTAAATTAAATGAATTTCCTTAGAACACACTGTGTCAATTCAGTAGACATATAGAATTCATACTTCTTCCTCAGTACCAAAGGAAATGAACGAAATTCAGAGAAATATTACTATTAAATGAATATTTGAAGAGTAAAAATTTTGTTGTGTTCCTTGTTTTATGAAAACTCAATTATGTTCCAAAAATGCAAAACGTAACCTCAAGAACTTCTTCAAAAACAACTTTCTCAAAATAAGTTCCTTTAAAAAAATTTCTGAAACATGCAGAACATCTTAGAAAACAATTTAGAATTATTACATCGATCCTTATAGCTCAATTTCATTTACAGCACAAACACTAGAATGAAGTGAACTTATAAACATCCTACGTATTCTATGTTCGTCATTCTATGGGGATACATATATCGGGGATATATGTATCCCAATAGACTCAAACCGCCCATACTCACAAAAAATTTCAGTCAACCGATCGATAATCCATAGAACTTTTTGTTTCCCCCCGTCCAAGAACAACCGTGAAGTTAAAATTAATACTGTTTAAAATAAGATAATAGATAAAATAATTAAACACAAAATGTCCATGAACCAAATTTTTCCCCATATTAAAACAGAAAAACCAAAAGGTTCATTTCTCTTCGTACTTCGGTGACACAAAAAAAAATAGCCAATAATATATCAAAACTTGATAACAACAGAGCTTTCAAACCAAAAAATTAATTGTCATCTCTGTTATTCAATGCGAATGACGCAACCTCAAATTTAGTCAAATCATCAAAAACATGAATTAACATGTTCAACTTGCAATAAAAAATATATTGGTCAGAGAAGACGTTCATTTAAAACAAGATATAATGAACATCGAATGGATTTCACCAAAAATAAAGGAAGCTCCACCCAATAATCGACAAAAATATTACATGTGGAATCAAATGGAACGAAACTTAACTATCTGGAGTGCATTGTTGTTTACAAATTGGTGCAGAAAAATATTTTTGAGATAATGAATGACCAAACTGAACTAAGTAATTCCCAAATTTTCAATGCATAAAAATGATACCCTACTTTCATAATTCCCCAAAATTTCATTTTTTCTAACCTCTGTTCGAGACAAAATTCCTATTACTCTCACCTTATTTATTATCACTACGTTGTACCTGAAGCTACTTAAATACCCTGTATCATGTGCTTAGGGGTCAGTTGCATGAAGATGAAGCAAAGTTCGAAACTAGCAAAAATGTAAACCTTACATATTGTAAAACATCTGAAAATTGTTGGTGGTAAAACATAGTAATAAAATATTTGTTTTAAATATAAAAATCTTTCATCTGAAATACTAGACCGACAATAGCATTTACCACTTAGAAAAATACTTCTTTGTTCTCTCATCCAGAGAAACTAGAGTTGTTATTCAAATAAACCTCAGCTGAATATACGTCAATTCCTTTTTATATCTTCTCCTTGTTTGATATAATGTTAGGAATATTTTGTCTGTAAAATAATACGTTTTCTTACTTTTCCAGAATGGAGGAGACCGTCAGATCAATGCTAGTCTACAAAAAGCAGGCCGAGCAGCTCAGACAAGAAAAAACAACACTCACTTTAGCTTTTGAGGTGAGTAAACCTAGATTGAATAACATGGCAAACCTGCCCCGTCTATTGACATTGAATAAACATCAATTTCCATAGCAAGCTGCGATATATTCGGACGGAATGCATAATTCTGTTTTTTCGACAAGATTGAATATTAATGTGGCAAATACCTTCTGATATCCGGGAATAAAGGGAATGCTTGATCATAGGATTATATTGATACGTTTCTTCGACGCTATGTTAATATTTGTTCGTTCCTATTAACTTCGGATGTATTTGTTTTTCCGTATGATTTTTCCGTATATATTAAAAACTGCTTTATTTGGTATGCGGAAGATAGACGAGTACGATCCTTGCAAATATTTGTTTTCCATTAGGTTCTCGCTCTGCAAACATGTTTTTTATTGGGTGTACCCTTCTAGGAAACCGGAAAAATGCGTACTCTCTGAACAGGTATATTTTTTTCAAACTTCAGTGCTTTAAATTGAAATTTCATTATTACCAGTATTATGATGAAATATTTCCATTTTTCATAAATTCTCCATAGCTACTGACGCAACTCTTAGCTGAATAAATCCAACACGATATTTTCTGGTAGATATTTTAAAGACAACTATTTCAGTTTTCAAGTCATCTATTCTTGATCTCATCTGTTTTATTTTATAATATCGTGAAATCTTCGTTAAGCAGAAAAAATTCTCTATTTGTTTGGACTTGTGTTTCTGGAAATTTTGTTTCTTGAATGTTGTAAACATCGACCTGTCTGTCCCATATATGTAGCATAAAATTAATCATAATAGTCTTCGTTTCCAAGTTGAAAATTATACAAGTTCAAAGCTAAATGGCATCAAAATAAAAATTGATTAAAATCAAAAAATATAATCGAAATAATAATTGTAGAATACGGTTCTAAGTACGAGTTTATCAACGATGTTTTTACTTCATTTTTGAATATATTGATATTATTTATCGTTTCAAAAGCATTCGAAAGTTTGTTGTGAATTCCTATATACATATCAGAGTTTTTCAGTCTATGTATTGGATATTCAATGTCCAATGATCTCAGATAGTTGAAATTCTGATGCTTTCATTAATGTTAGTTAAATTATACAGGGTATTCCCAAATTGAAGGTATAAACGAAGAGGGGAAATTCCTTGAATAATTTTGAGAAAAAAGTCTCATAATCCTGGACCGTAAACGTTTCGTTTTCGTGATACAGGGTGTTAAACTTTTTTCAAGTTTTTTCTCATAGTATCTGAATTTCACAAAATATTCAACTGAAATTTGGCATAATTTTTACAACTTGGAGTTTACACTTTGTGACATGCCTGTTTTACTCCAGAACTTTTTTTTTTTGTGAGCCACTGTTAGTTTGAAAAATTATAAAAAGAAGCCTTGTTGTTATACTAAACTTTATGTTTCTTGTCAAAGGACACCTGGTAAAATCACAATTTTTTTTGAAAATCATTAATTTTCAGGGCGTCATGATTGAATATTTTTCATCGTAAACTTCAGGAATCTTTCTTCAGTCTGTGTATTAATATCAAAGCAATATTAGGTCTTGGGAAGACTAATATTTTAGATAACATAAATAGAGGTTAATTCTTGATAGAAGGTATATAAAATTATTTAAATACTTTAATATTAGCCTTCTACATATTTAATTTCAAAAAATTATATTTAATAATTATAACTTCAGAAAATAAATTAAAATAATGTCATATAAGTACCACTTATATCGAATGACATATAAAATAAACATTCATTATAAGACATCCAAATGATATAACAAAATCCTATAAATTAAATATTTTGAACAGACAAAATTTTGTTTCTGCTGATCAATCTTCTGAAAACAAATATCTTTCAAAAATGTTTAACATAATCTTAAGAATTTCATCATAAAACTATCTTACTTAGAATATTCAATATTAATGGATATCTAACTAAGTTACTTTATTTGAAAACTCAAGATACGTAAAAACATTACTGAAAAACAAGTTTTAAGAGAGACTTTGCTTCGTCAGAGAGACTTTGCTATCCTATTAAAATATTTAAATAATATTTTAGAGGTTTGTGCCATATGAAACGGTTTTCAAGTACAATATTGAATTATTGATGGATTATTGACGTTGAAAAAAAAATCCTAATTCCTACCATACCAGGTTAGGCATTCAAATTATCTTAAAATAGTGAAGCCAGTCCAGGATTTTGACTCAACAATCCAGCCCTTCATAATTTCACGAGAAAGCCTTCACCCTTAAACCGCAGAAAAATCCGAAGAATAATCACAACTTTGCATACCCCAGTCATTTTCGGGGATGATTATAAGTCTCCTCAGATTTCTCTTCGACTTTGATAATTAAAATCGACCCCTTTAATCCTCTGTATCTTTGTCTTCGGTTTAAGGTGATTTTCCCCAGTAACAGGAAGAATACCGAACGTCCTAAAATACTGAATTAAATTCTCTAATCCACCGTAAAAGAAACTGTGATCCTCGTTAAGGAAAAAGGGTGAAAGAGCCATTACTGATGAAATTTGAAGAGAGTGAAAGAAACACAGGGAGGATTTTTCATTATATCCCTTCATAAATTGAAGTTGTTTCATTTTAATATGGGTATAGAATCTTCCCTTCTATGTTTTTATAATTTGCGTATTTCTTTAATCCCTCAGGTCTATCATATATATTTTCCGGAAAGAACTTGGCTTGAATTTATTTTTCATATCGTAAAAGAAGATACATAAAATACAAAATGGCGAATGCCTGGTTAGAATCCAAATACTACAAGTACTGAATGAAGCCTGTTCACGAGAAAAATCCAAGGGTGAAAAAAAATAGTTAACAAACATGAAATTACAGAATGTAAGTCATTGTATCTTTCGATTTCAAAATATAAATTAGAAAAAAAGTTTCTGAAAACCTCCACAAATTTAAACTGAAAACTGTATAAAAATTTGAATATTAAAACAAATTGAAATATGTTTATCTTCTACAATTTTAATTTCAAAAAAATTTTATTCAAAAAACTTTTAGAAATAAATTTATGTCTAACAAGCACCGCTTACATTTAATAGACGTATATAATCAAAACTCAATATATAATGTCAAATGGAATAAATAACCCAACAGATATACGAAAGTAATTAAAATTAATAAATAAATATTTAAAGGAGACAAAATTTTGTTTCTGGTCTTACCTTTAAGAAACACCATTTGCCTTTTAAAAACATGAACACACTTAAAGGACTTCTCAAAGAATATAATTTATTTGAAATATTTAATATATTTAAATATTCGAATAAATTATTTCAAAAATCTCTAAAAAAATGTGCACTATATCTTCAAAAAACAAATATAATTCTAGATAATCCCGTCTTCAGTCCTCTTTTAATATTCCAAATATCGAAATCAAAAACATAACCTATATCACTCACGTGTTAAAAGACTTAAGCTAACGAGTAGTTCGAAGCTTAAGTCTTTTAACACGTGAGTGATATAGGTTATGTTTTTGATTTTGATATTTGGAATATTAAAAGAGGACTTAAGACGGGATTATCTAGAATTATATTTGTTTTTTGAAGATATAGTGCACATTTTTTTAGAGATTTTTGAAATAATTTATTCGAATATTTAAATATATTAAATATTTCAAATAAATTATATTCTTTGAGAAGTCCTTTAAGTGTGTTCATGTTTTTAAAAGGCAAATGGTGTTTCTTAAAGGTAAGACCAGAAACAAAATTTTGTCTCCTTTAAATATTTATTTATTAATTTTAATTACTTTCGTATATCTGTTGGGTTATTTTTTCCATTTGACATTATATATTGAGTTTTGATTATATACGTCTATTAAATGTAAGCGGTGCTTGTTAGACATAAATTTATTTCTAAAAGTTTTTTGAATAAAATTTTTTTGAAATTAAAATTGTAGAAGATAAACATATTTCAATTTGTTTTAATATTCAAATTTTGTTATATTTCTTCTATCAAGTAAAAGGTCTTTCTAGTTTATGAAAAATGTATTAAAATTTTTTAGTATCGAATAAAATTAAATGTCTCAAAAACACTGTTTGACTTTATAGAGATACTGAATTATCAACACATGTGCGCCAGTCAACTGATGCAGAATCAGAAGGAAATATAAAAAATTAATTGGTTAGCTGAAGAGAAAGGGTTAGTATTTCAAATGCTTTTTCTGGAGGATATGCTATATATTTTCTGAAAAAGAAATAAATAAAAAAATTATGTGCAGCATTTTTTGGAAATGGCATGCATTTTTTGATACCCAATGAAACAAGTGTCTGGGATAATGTTTTCTTTAATAAATTACAGTCAATTTTTTATATTCTCTTTTGATTCTGTATCGGTGGACTGCTGCACATTTGTGTTGATAATTCTATATGTCTATAAAGTGAAACAGTGATTCTAAGGCATTTAATTTATTTTAACTTTAAAAAAAAACTTTGAAATATTTTCGATCAAATTTGAGTTTTTTAGAAAATATTTTCTAATTGATATTTGCAATATTCGTTAAAAAACCATTCAACGAATAATCCATTCAAGTCTATCAATTTTTACGGTTTCCTAAAAATAATTTTTTTAGTATTGTTTTTAACATACAATATTTTATAATTGTTATAACAATCAAGTCTTGTTTTCAATGAGTGATTTGAATATGTGTT
The DNA here is from genome assembly GCA_034642435.1 of Megalocaria dilatata. Taxonomy (NCBI): domain Eukaryota; kingdom Metazoa; phylum Arthropoda; class Insecta; order Coleoptera; family Coccinellidae; genus Megalocaria; species Megalocaria dilatata. The sequence goes on along the minus strand of CM067857.1, from coordinate 33,057,126 downwards.
TCATTTTTTATTGGTATAAAATTTCCCATGTTCCCTCATTCTCGTTTCGAATGAACTTCGAATTTATCCAATACACACATCCTGGAAACTAACTTATAAACTAAAACAAATTTTTCATTACTATGTTTTACTACCAACAATTCTCAGATGTTTCACAATATGTAAAGTTTACATTTTTGCAACTAGTTTCGAACTTTCGTTCATCTTCAGGCAACTAGTTGCAAAAATGTAAACCTTAAATATTGTAAAACATCTGAAAATTGTTGGTAGTAAAACATAGTAACAAAAAATATGTTTTAATTATGATCAACTACCATATATTAACGGCTGAAAAGGTTCAATAACTTATAAATTCCTGATTTCCTGTTTTTTGAAATGAATTCTTTGTTGTTCTCTATAAAATTGCCTAATGAATTATAAGTATTATATGATATATTAAAATTTTGTTTTCTCTTCAAATATTTCGCAATCTTTTCAGTTTTCTGTTCTATTAAAGTCGAAGAAAAATATTTTATTTCATATAAATACTAAGATGTGTGTTATGTCAGTGTTACTACTATTTTGTATTGGAATTTGTCTATAATTATCTATAATTGACATATTAAAAACATCATTTAAATTTATTATTATAATTGATCGTGTTTTTTATTCTTTATGAAAATTTTTCTATTCTTTCCAATTCAATTCAAATCTTGACTAATATTATTCGGGTATAAAAGAATTGTTGATAATCTATGCGTCATATTATGATATGCTGATAATTTATGCTGAATGGAAGGAATCGAGTTTTTGGGAATTATTAAATCTGTATGAGATGATTTATAGAAAAGAGAAAAATTATGTTCGTTATTGACTCTAGTTATAGTTCAGTTCAAATGAAGTTTTTCTCCATTACTTATATTCATTACATAAAAGTATCGAGTTCACAACTCATTAAATTATTCCGATTTAATAACTAGAGTCAATAACAAACATAATTTTTTACATTTCATAAATCTTCTCATACAGATAACAGTTCCAAGAAATTCGTTTCATCCAATTCAACATAAATTATCCCAATATCACAGCCTGACACATGAACTGTTCACAATTCTTTTATCTTCGAACAATTTTAATCAAGAATTGAATTTAATTAAATAAATAGCAACTAATAACAGTTATCCGTCATCAATAATAGACAGTATGATAGCCATAAAACAAGATAACAATGCTAAAAACTGAGCAAATATACAAATTCCTCATCTATCTATATCTCCACAAATGAAAGGATTCCTCAATATTATAGATATAAGCATATCTTTCAGAAGTAATAATTCATTAGAAATAATTTTGAACAAAACTCAAAACCTAAAATGGACAAACCACATTTGTTAGGTGTTCAATAATTTTCATGCATCGCCTCCCTAAAAAATTATATTGGACAAACCGGAAGGTCCTGTGACAGTAGAATGAAGGAACACCAATGCCCTTTCTTGAATAAAAAGTTATATTCTACATTTAATAAATCAATGGATTTCTACAAAAATTTGTCTTACATTAACAGTGTGAACAATAATGTTTTTTATAAATATTCATATTGCCCTATAAAGATTCGCATAAACCTATTTATGTACCTGATAAAATTGATCACCATCATTCTGCGAAAACTTCTGAACTCCCACAGTTGCGCAAAATCTGCTGGGAAAATTCTGTGTAATATCCCTAGAAATGCAAATTGCCTATTTGAGTTCTACAACAGCATGTTGCGAGAGAAACACAAGTAGAATAAGAAAGTTTTCAGTGCTCTCATTATCCCTTTTGGTCGAATATCATTCTCTCATTTCATATTCCACCCTAGCGGGAACCCAATGCTGGTTGCACCCCTCTAAACTTTACGACTTCACGTTTTCAGCAAGGAGAATGTCAATTAAAGGTATAATTGTGATTAATGCCTTCGCGGATCGATATATTTTAGTGAGCAAATTATGATTGCCCACTAATGGTTATGTTTCATTTTCATTAAGTCGAGTTTTGAGGAAATATGCCCACCACCTTCTTTGGGGGTTGCAAACCCTCCATTAATCTTATCTTTCGGTCCAAAATTCACGCTTTGGTTGATGAATGATTCTTAGGAATTTTACACGACTATCCTATCATAGTTTGATTGAATAATGAAATATCGTACTGATGTTCACTCAGGAAATATACATTATTTCAATAAAGCATTTAAACATATCGCATATTTATTTATTTATTTTACAAACACCAAAGTGGTAATCACATGTTAAGGTATAAGCTCAAAAATGATATTGTTGTTTATATCACTTCTGTATTTTTCATTTTATCATTAGGCATAAATCTAATAATACAAAACATAACAATTAACAATATCACTTTGAAACAGGGTTTAAATTCTGATGCAGCAATAAGATGCACCTGAGCTCATCAAGTTCAATATTGAATCAATCAGCAAACATATTATTGGACAGCATGTTATTGCACATCTCGAGCATTTGAGTAAGTGGGGAAAGGCTCCAATATAAATGAGATCAAATAACAGTATTCTGAAGCGAATTGTAGGCTGTTTGCATAACCCTTGTGCAGCGTGCGAATCTGTTGGCAGGTAGCATCATTTCCTTCAGTTGAATCATCGACCGTGATATTATCTATAGAAAAAACACAAGTCGGTAACTCTCTTCCTATGTCCCAACGACTGCAAACTGATTGTTATAGTTGAGCAGTCAATCAGTCGTACTGATCTTATCTGGATGGAATCCAAAAGTTGTAACACATAATTGGGTGCTGAGCTCCAAATATAAGGGCAGTATTTGAGTCCTGGTCCGATTTCGGCTTTATGTAGTAGAAGAACCTGATCTGCAGAGAAATATTTCCTAGGGCAGCTTATTTACAGCAGACTTCACAATGTTAGTCACATGTTCTTTCAGCAGACCGAAAAGTTAACAGTCACAACAAGAACATTCATGGAATCATTTGGCTCTAGTATCAAGTATTCTTTTAGAGTGATAAAAATTTCGATAGGGATAACTGTGATTTAACAGAAGGTAGAAGCCATGTTGTTTTGACATTTCTGTTCAGTAAGCATTGACAAATTATCATGGAAAGACTCACGTCGCAACGACGTTTACAAATTGTTGAAATTTATTTCCAAAATCTGTGTTCTATTCGCCAAACTTATAGAGCACTTCGTGAGATTTATAGTTTACATGATCGTCCATCAGAGCAGCTTATTCGTCGAACTATCGATAGATTTCGGGAAATTTTCTTTACTCGATGCAACAACAAGAAGACAAAGAACTGTGCGTACACAAGAAAATATCGGTGCTGTAAGTCAAAGTGTTAATGATGATCCAGATTTGTCTATTCGTCGACGTTCACAAAAGGTTGGACTCTGTGCATCCACCACATGGAAAATTTTGCGTAAATATCTTGGTCTACACCCATACAAGTTCCAAGTGGTTCAATAACTAAAGCCACTTGATCATAATAAGCGTCGTTTGTTTGCTTATTGGGCCCTAGAACAGCTTGAAGTTGATCCACTTTCCTATCGTAGAATTATGTTTAGTGATGAAGCTCATTTCTGGTTGAACGGCTATGTAAACAAGCAAAATTGCCGTATATGGAAAGAAAAAATCCTCAAAAAGTTCTGCAGTTTCCATTGCACCCTGAAAAGTGCACTGTATGGTGTGCTTTACACGCTGGGGGCATCATCAGTCCATATTTGTTCAAAAACGATGCTGGAGCTAATGTTACAATAAATGGTGCTCGTTACAGATCGATGATCAATGATTATTTGTTTCAAAATTTGAATGGTATCTACCGAGAAGTGTTTTGGTTCCAACAAGATGGTGCTACACCTCATGCTGCTACCGTAACAATTGATTTATTGAAAGAAGGATTTGGCGATAACATTCTTTCGAGAAATAGTCCAATTAATTGGCCTCCAAAATCATGCGACATAACTCCACTGGATTATTTTTTTAGGGTAATGTCGAGTCATTGGTTCATGCTGATAAACCAGAAGCAATAGACGCTTTGGAAGCCAACATAACTCGTGTTATTGATGAAATAAGGCCTGAATTACTCGAAAAAGTGGTCCAAAATTGTTCGGTTCGAATGCGGTTCCTCAGAGGTAGTCTTGGTGGACATATGTCAGAAATTATTTTCAAAACATAAATGTCATAAATATCTTTCAAATAAAAAAAATTTTGCTTCACCAGATTCCATTGACCCCATTCGTTTCTCTTTGAGATCTTCGTTCAGGAACCGATTGCTAGCATCTATTGAAGGTGAGTCTCAGCTGTGCTCAAAGATTTGTCACTGGTGAAAAGTGCGAAGGTCACAATGTAGTTTCCGGTCGTTTATGTGGATCAGGAATAGGGTGGGCGACAAACCTGAGCCTTGAGGCACTCCAGCGTTGAAACCCCTGTAATCAAATCCCATTGATCTGAAATTTTAGTTTTAGAAAAAGAATTTTACCGGGCCTGTTCGTAAAAAATTTCACTAGTATCGTATTATTAGAAGATTCAAAACAAAAACAAATATTTTGTAACCAGAGCAGCGTTGATCGCTAAAGAAACTAGAAAAAATACCACGATGAGCATTTAGATGTGAATTAACGACACAAAGGCTAATGCAAAAATTTTATTCATCATAAGTTGCTTCTTCAAGAAACTATTAAAATATTTGAAATTTTCAAGAGAAATGGACTCTTGAAGTAGCACGCAAAAGTTTCTGACTTCACGTCACTGCTTTTTTAGATTTTCTGAATAATATTTATGGCTGTTTGTTTATTCGTTCTTCTACCATACTGTAACATCATGATTAAAACCTTTGCTTGATTCCTTTCACAAAATAATCTTGAAATTTCAGATCTAGAATCAAAGACTTCGAAGCGATTTAATATACAAATGTTCACCTATAAATTACTCAAATTCCTCACCTTCTCGTTGAGGAAGTTTAGCATAATTCAAGATAAATTACTCGCAGGGAATTTGAGACTGGTGGAAAATGATGGATAGAAATGGTAGAACTTCCACCGTCAACATTGTATCAGACGAAGAGCCAGATATGCAATATAAGAGCAACCCCTGACTGAAGGAACGTAATCAAGGGCACTCTTACAAGCACTGTAATTAACTCCTTATAAATAGTGGAGGGATGAAGAGAAGGAGGAAACACAGGGAACAACTCACGACTACATATCTATTAAGTCTCCAAATGGATACCCCGTAACAGTTAAGCATTAAACCGCTATTGCTAGGTATTTAGAGGGCCCACATCTTTTCCCCTTTCGCCCCTTTGGCACGCAAGCCTATGTCGTTAGGGGGCTCAGCTTAGATTACCGTGGGGGTGGATTAATGATTGCAATGCGTGCCAGCGCACCTAAATTTCGTATTTCTGTTGGCGATTCTGTTGTTTCATCTAACCTGGGAATAGATATTGAATCGGCCTCTGCATTTGATGGTGTTGATGCGATTCATTCATTTAGAAATTCAATAACGAAGAACTTGAGGACCATGAAAACCTTCTTTTTTACTTTCACAGAATATACGGAGTGTTCCAGAGTAAGTGTAACAAACTGATAGGATAGATAGTATTAATAAAAAAGAACTAATTTCCTGCACCTAACTCAAATGAATTGATTCGGCTGTTAATCTCAATATCATTGAAATGATCGCCACGTTTGGATTCAGTGGCTCATCCGATTGACCCAATTTATCAGTACATTGGGCTCAATCTCATGAATGGCAACTTCGATTTCATGTTTCAAGACATTGAGAAAGGAAGTGAAGAGTGTTTTATGTGACCTACCTGCGCTCAGGCCTACGGTCACAGCTTCCATGGGCGCGGCATAAGAATACGCCGAATCATCGATAAATATAACGATAAAAATCATCACTTCCAGTTTGGCTTCAGTTTCCAAGACTTAGGCCCCCACTGGCATAGGGCGAAGCACTATCCAAACCTCTTCTAACTATGCAGGTTAGATCCCGAGTTGGAAAACGCAACCCACACGTCGAGTAGACAGAACCCTCCTAGCCGAGCATACAGGCTTCCAACCACTGCCCTCTATTAGAGCGGCCAGGATTACTCCTGTGGGTTCCGCCCCCAGCGTCATTGCTGGGAGTTGCTTTGGGAATGCATTACCTTGCAAATTTAGGGCCTTGGAAACCCAGGTCTTGCTGAAGCCAGCTAGGGTAATGCGGGATTGTCACACGGGTCAGTACTGTAGGATCCAGGAGGCGCCAGGAAACCAGGGTAGCGCTCCAATAACATCGCCACCGGAGCCCCAAACATCAACCTTTCAACCCACAGTGGCCACCCTGTATGCGACCACCACCATCCATCAGCACCAACTCCATTCTCATTCCACAGTAACAAACAACTCAGCCTTCGGATCGCCCCGAAAGAGACACCTCAATAAATCTATATCTTCTTTTAAAGAAGACTACCCTAGAGAAGCTCTCCATTCTTTCAAATCTTTCATAAGTTTCCAGGGATTAATCGTTTCCAGATGGTCAGCGTAACACTTATCCCTTACGGATCTCTACAAAAAATAGACCTCCAAAGTGGAAATGAGCTTCATCGCTAAATATGATTTTTCTGGGAAAATGCTCATCTTCGGCCATGTCAGTTCTTGAGCACGACGACGAGTTGATGTTAATGGATGTTCAGCCACATTCTGAGCTACAGTTGAAATGCAGAAATGACAAACCGATCCGTGGGTAACATACATGCTATCCTTCATGAACATCTTAGCCTCTCAAAGGTCAGTGCAAGATGGGGCCGAGAATGCTCACCGCACCTAGGAAGCAATTGCAAGTCGAGTGCTGTAAGGAGTTTTTAGAGCTCTGTGGAGAAGATCCATTGACTATTTTGCATCGGCTGGTTAATGGGGATGAGACTTGGGTTCATCGATATGACCCTGAGAGTAAACAAGAGTCCATGCAATGGATTGAAAAGGGTGCACAGCTCCCAAACAAGTTTAAAGTCATCCGCTGGAAGAAAAAATCACAGCATACGCAACCACTTTGCGTAATTTAAGAGAAGTAAGGCGGGGAAAACACACAGCGGGGGTGTTGCTGCTAAACGACAACTGTTGTGCGGGAATGTGGCTTCAAAGAAACAACTCATCCTCCGTACAGTCCATACTTGGCCTTCAGTGATACTACCTATTCCCAAATGTGAAAAAATATCTTCGTGAATAGCGATTTTTTGACGATGAAGAACTGAAGGTAGCAATTAATACCTATTTTGAAGAGAAGCCGGAAGAATGTTTTTACAAGGTTTAGAGAAGCTTATTTCTTGGTCCAACAAATGTTTCGAAATTCTAGATGACTACATCGAAAAACAGAATTTTCATAAAATTTTTTGAGTTTTTTTTCATGCCTTTACCGAGAATACATTAAACACCCTTCGTATATAGATTTTTTTTCTTTAGTAAGTCATAGTTACGAATATTTCTTACAACTTTTTTCAATTATGATCAACAGCAACTTAATAGTAAGGACTGAATCACTTTTTCACTTGAATCTCGAATATTTAGATTTTCATCTAACTTAAAACATATAATGAACTTATTTGGAAACCCATTACTTATAAGAAAAACTCTGCATTTATAGACTCTCCTAATGGTTGTAAGCCTTCAAGTTCTTATCAGGGAGCGCTACAGAGTGAAAGAACGACGATAATTGGGTTTCAAGTAGACACCGATTTCCCTCAATCAAGACAAACGAGTCTAGAACATCCATGTTTGTCTAGAGGGATCTGTATTTCCTCTGATTAATGGTTAGTCTTCCCAGTGGCCCTTATATCATCTGATTCCATCAAAATCTCTCATTATACTCTTGGAAAAACATGGCCTCTAAAATGTCGAATCGTTCCCTCCTCTTTCCGGATATTCTTATTGACGATAAGGTCGCTTTAAGATTCGTCCCAATTTAATTCGACGAAATAACAGATTTTTTTCTATAGCTATTGTTAAAATGTTGTTATAGCACCTCTTTTGAGTAGATAAAGTATCACCTTAACCGCAAGGGTAGATAAAACTGTTTTTATGCTTTTTCCACTTTTTAAAGGGCTGGTGTTCCTTCTCATACATCATTGTACTTTCTGCTTCCAACGCTGCATATTTCTACATCTGATGGCAGGTTTTCTTTTTCTTGTGTTAATTCTTTTCCGTAAATTTCGTATTCGCTTCGTACACAAAACTTGAATTTAAGATTTCTTGATTTCGTGCGATATTTTTTTCCAAAAACTGAATTTTACTCAAATTATCCTTGCAGCTCCATCAAATTTGATGAAATATCTGGAAATGGCATTAATTTTGCCGCAAGATGAGAAGTTCTGTGTGCCAAAAGAGTCTTATTGCAGGCATATTAAGGAGGTGATTATCACTATTCTGAAGTGAACCGAATCAGTCATATTATCCCAATGGTTTCATCAAAGAAAAATTATTGATTATCGACATGTTTCCTTTTCAGCAAAAAATACCTCTTTTAGTGTGCTTTCGAATGACACATCAACTTTTGTGCTAGCTGCTTGTCCTCTGCCATAAAAATATGGCTAAGAAGATAACAACGCAAAATTTAAATATTCCAAACCTAAATTTGCTCTATCTTGAAGCTCTTTATGATTGAATATTAACGTAAGTCTTATGGAAATCATGAATTTGTCTGTTAAATCAAAATAATCCAAAGGAATAAACTAAACTTTAGTAATACGAATTTTATGAAAAAATGTGAGGAAAACTACTTATAACAATTGTTCGTAATGTCCACTGACTTGTTCAAAACATATCACATATTGTATCACTGCTAATTTCACAACGTTTTTGACACATTTCCGCACAATTTTATTCTTTCGATCAGACCCTCTCGAGTCTGAACGCGAATTTGATATACTTTTCGTTCAAGGTGTTCCAGACATAAAAATCCAAAGACGTAAGGTCGGGGCTCCTTGGTAGCCATCTTACCGGACCGTACCTTCCAATCCATTGCACCCCAAAATATTCATTCATTAAGTCCCATAAATTCCAGCTATTATTTGCTGGGCAACCATCCAATTGAAACTAGACATTATGTCTGTTAGCCAGGGGCATTTCATCCAATATGTCTGTTGAGCTGCTTTGGATTAATGCTATATCCTATCGCACCCTCACTCTCCTAACTTAGTGAGGTACCACCTACAAAATATTAGTCTCATCTCAGCATCTACAGGTAACAGATCCTGCACCTTTTCAGATGATATGGATGATACTTATTTTTTTTGGGGTTGTCGGTGTACTGTAGAAAGATGAATCCTCATTGTACAACCAATTCGACGAGTACTTGTTGTTAGGTCCTCCCGGACAGCTTGAAGTATAGCAGGTGCATTCTGGCCTTGCTAACTATTTCGACCACCTTCTCTGATTCGGAAACCACCCAATGGGACTGTTTCAGGTAATTGCCTGAACACTTGTACAAATGACTTTCTATTTGGTTGTCGTCTGTTGGGAAAACGCAAACCGCACACCCGAACCGCTTCACGAGCATTTCCGTTCGCAAATCCAAAAATGTATATCGTGATATTCGATGATTGAATAAACAGGCATAATTTTCTCGATTTTTTCTAGAATACTCATTATAAATTGAGCTAATTCGTTAGATTCAAGAAAAAGTACTAATACCCAAAACTATTAAGCGACAGAAGTTGTCAGATTTTAAATTCAATTTTTACTATGATATTCAATCACAGGATCTTCAAGACAGAGCGAATGTAGGTTTGGAATATTTCAACTTTCCGTTGTTATCTTTTTAGCCATGATATTATGGCAGAGGAGCAAGTAGCTAGCATAAAAGTTGATAAGTCATTCGAAAGCAAACTATCGAGTGTTTTTTTTTAGAGTGATAGAACTTTCTATAAGTACATACCACATGAAAAATTTTGCGTAAAGCTACACCCATACAAGATCTAATAACTGGTTTAAGAACTAAAGCCACTTGACCATAATAAGCGTCGTTTGTTTGCTGATTGGGCCCTAGTACAGCATGAAGTTGATCCACTTTTTTACCGTAAAATTTTGTTTAGTGATGAAGCCCATTTCTGGTTGAACGGCTATGTAAACAAGCAAAATTGCCATATATGGAGTGAAAACAATCCTCAAGAAGTTCTGCAGGTTGCATTGCATCTTGAAAAATGCACTATATGGTATGCTTTACACGCTGGAGGCATCATCGGTCCATATTTATTTAAAAACGATGCTGGAGCTAATGTTACAGTGAATGGTGCTCGTTACAAATCGAAGATCAATGATTATTTGTTTCAAAATTTGAATGGTATCGACCCAGAAATGTTTTGATTCCAACAAGATAGTGTTGCTACCATAACAATTGATTTATTGAAAGAAAGATTTGGCGATAACATTATTTCGAGAAATGGTCCAATTAATTGGCCCCCAGGCCATGCGACATAATTCCACTGGATTATTTTCTTTGGGGTTATGTCAAGTCATTGGTTTATGCTGATAAACCAGAAACAATAGACGCTTTGGAAGCCAACATAACTCGTATTTTTGACGAAATGAGGCCTGAATTACTCGAAAAAGTGGTCCAAAATTGGTCTGGTCGAATGCGGTTCCTCAGAGCTAGTCGTGGTGGACTTTTGCCGGAAATTATTCTAAAGCATAAATGTCATCAAATTATATTTCAAATAAAAAAAAAAATTCGGCTTCAATCTCAATTTGAAAGTGTTTTATTTCAGTTTAAAGTTCTATCACTCTAAAAAAACACCCGAAAAATATGGTATGCTAGGCAGAAAAAAAATATAATTAAGAATTTTTCATCGATAAAGCCATTGGAAAAATATGACTGATTTTGTTTACTTCAGAATCGTGATATTCATCTCCTTACCACGCCCGCAATAAGAATTTTTTGGCACACAGAACTTTTAATCTTGTAGCAAATTGAATGCAGTTTCCAAATATCTGGTCAAATTCGATGAGGCTACAAGAAGAACTGAAGTTTGATTTTATGGAAAAACTTGAAATATTTCGTGAAATCAAGCAATGTTTAATTGAAGAGTAACCATCAACATTTCGACCATGTGTTATATGACAATTTTTGTTGCAACTAACGTGTATGATCTCCCCTTGAGCTTTGGCCTTTTTATGTTCATGGATATTTCAGTTATCTGCCTTATTACAAACACAGCCTTAGTCCAAGATCTTCTCGATCTGAATCCTTGCTGCTTCTCTGGCAGGGATATCAAGGAGATTGATGGCCCTGTAGTTGCTAGGTTTCTTTATCGTGATACCTGTTTTGTCATTCCTTGGGTATTTTATGGTAGCTTGGCATTTTGTTGATCAACATGGTTATGTGTTGGGTGAGATATTGTCCGCCATATTTGAGTGGCTCGTTGGGTGTGTTGTCTGGCTCTGGACTCAGCCTTTTTTATAATAGTTGTTTAAGCTCTCGCTCTACCTCATCTATCTCTATTTGCACATCATCGCCCTTTTTTATTTCCACTGAAGAGACTACTATGACCCTGAATCATTCTATCCCATCTCTCATTATACTCTCGGAAAAACATGACTTCCAAAATGGCGAATCGTGTGTTCCCCTTTCCGGATGAACGTATTGACACAATACCATCCCTTAAAGGTTCGCTCAAATTGAGTCTGACAAAATAGCTACGGGCGACACGGCTTTACACCGGACAGATTAGAAAACCCCCGTACACAAACAGCGAAAGGGAGGCATTTACTACTTTACAGTCGGCCAGCTCCCCCTGTCTTTCCCTCTTTGGGGCTATCGATTCGGTTGTTCCCCCCGAAAAGCAGGAAATCATGCACACATGGCCTGTCGTTAGTTACCAACCTCGGCCGTTCATAAAGTTATGGTCAGAAATATTAGGGAAATCGGAACGGGTTGAGTTGATTTATTAGCGCGGGATTTTCCGGTTGAAATCGGCCGAGGTCCTGGTGAAAATTTGAGAGGGCTATCATGTCGCCCAAATGTCTGGTGGGTTTGGTATTGAAAGTGGTCCCAAACGATAACAATAATCCTAAAAACGATAGAAGTCACAAGTTTTTTTCACTCATTATTTCCTCGTTAAAATTATTATTATCATAAGCAAATGAAAAGAGTAGGAGTTTTCACCCATAAATTCAAAATTAAAAAATAAAATGGAATGCATAAACTACTAGAAATAATAAAGAAACCCGCACATATTCACAGTTAATTAAGTTAGAGGCGATTCTGGTCTCGAATGAACTGGTCGAATCGTCATAGAAAACAAAGTAATTTCACATTTCATTCCGATTAAAATGAACTATCACAAAGTTACAGACTACTCCATCGGTTTTTGAAGGAATTCACCGAATTTGCACCAACAATGTGGCAACCCATTCCATCCGCCGAAAACTCTGTTGGAAAGAAACGTTTGACGCTGTATGGTTTTGAAATTTTCTTTCGCCAGTTTGAAGGCATGGCCACAGAGCTGCTTCTCATGCAGAGGTGATCCAGATTCACACCAAAGAACCCATGCAGCGCCCTATAAGTCACAATAAGATCAACTGTATCTCGTCGATCCCGAAAGGTTTGCAGATTCAGTAGTCTCAAACGAGCGTGATAGTCAGGTCTTATCCTTCCAAAGGGAATCCCTGTATTCCAACGCTATACAGACTCGAGGACAAGTTGATTGCTTCTGAGAGAAGGGCACCACTCCGGTGCAGCCTATTCCATCAAAGGACGCATACAGCTGCAATAAAGTGTTCGACACGTTGCTAGTCTGTACGTAATATTTCATTTGCAATAAAAGTAAGAAAATTAAATCTTCATTGAAACATTATGCGGTAACCCGAGTTTAATAGTCTTATACACACATCGTCAAAAGTCTTGCCCCCCCCCCCCTTATTTCTCAAGAAATAAACAATCTATTATCTGGAAATGAGATGAATATTTTCCTCTATTTCAAAGGTAATATATTTGATAGAAAATCTTTGTTTGTTACTCTTTATGCAGGATGAGACAAAATAGGAAAAATGAGAAAAAATCTAAATTTATCGATCATTTATTTTTGATTAATTATAGTTATTCCACAACTGAATCCAAATTCAATAGTCCGTATTACCACCTCTTCTTTCAATCAACTGCCAAATACGCCTAGGCATCCCACGAATGAAGTTATTGATAAAATTTTCAGGCATATCGTTCCATTCTTCCTGAAGGGCTAAACTATATTCCTAAAAAGTTGAAGGTGAGTTTTGGCGATTGGATATTGCTCTCCCTAAGTAATCCCATATGCGCTCAATTGGATTCATGTCTGGTGATTTTGCTGGCCAGTTCATTCTCTGAATATTGTTCTCTTGAAGAATTTTTTGAACCTTTCTTGTGCGGTGTGGTGGGGCGTTATCATCCTGATAAATGAGATTATCCCCAAATTCGTTGCGCAAAGGAACAATGATTGGTTCAATGATGTTTTCTACGCAGATGGCATCAGTCATTGTTCATTCAACGATAATAAGAGAGGTACGGCGACCGAACATTATACCAGCACATTATTGATGCCTTGGAAGGGCACAACTTCCTGGGCGAAATTGAGTCGCTCTAGTCTGCCTGTACATCTCCAAACGCCCCCCAGACATTAGATCTTGTCGTGATGGGGTGCTTGCCTTGACTAGGACCCTAGTTTCGTCCCGGCTAAATGGAGAGTTAAGTCTTGGTGTTTAACGTAATGCCATTTCGCGCCAGTCACTGGACCTGTATGGTGGAAGATCTCCGAATGGGGCCTAGTTTTGCTGTTCTGGTGAAATGGAGGACTGAGCCGGTTGATTAACTCAGTGACAGGGAGTCTGTCGCAGCACAGGGCTTCTCCCTTTAAACTGGCGTACTCTACCCTATCGCAGTAAATCTCCGGTTTTTCCTGTGTAATGGCCGAATGCGTTATGCATTACTGCATTACCTCGGAGGGTGGTTTGCTCTCAGGTGTTACTTGTACCACCTGGCCACCCCATTGGTGTTGGAATGGGAGGGCAGTGGTTGAAAGTCGCATGCTAGACTAGGAAGGTATTTCATTTATCTGTTCTCAGGTCCCCATGTTCCAGATATTCACATGAAATGACTCGTGATAGCCGAGGTACTCTTAAAGGTCTTCTTGCCCTTAAATTTGAGGAATGCAACCGACTTCTTATGGTACTGGTTGAGACTACCCTTCTATAGATCCTAAAAAAATGATTTCGAAGGGCTGTTGCAGATGTAATGGTCTTTCCTTGCAGATTTTACTCTGGATTGACTAGGCACTGGTCTCCGGGCAACGCCGCCGGTTTCCAGAAAAAGGTCCATTATGCACCTTACTGAAGTCCATGGAATATGCAAAGCTTCTTGTTTTAGGGCTACTATTCTTGCCCGGTCAAACTGAGAAATTGGATATCCTGGCATTTTCCACGGAATATTCTCAATATTAAAAATCTCGTTATTCGCTGAAAACTGATTAATTTCAAATACACCTGTATTCTCCCGAACAAGAAACATGTTTTGCTGGTTTATTATTTTTATTTAAGTGATAAGATAGTGAAGATTCCACAAACAAAAAATTGTCATGTTACATTCAACAAGTTGAGAGTTGATAGGGGGGGGGCAGACTTTTGAGGATGTGTATACATTCTCAAACTGATTATCCTGATTTCGGACTTTCAATCCCTGAATTTTTGTACACAATATTCCATAATGTGGACGAAACCTAAAACAAAAACTCAAGGATTTAGTATAAAAATTACGAAATGGAATACAAAGTTGTTGTGAAAAAGTAAAAAAATTTTAAATATATACTAAGACAGAAACAATTATTTTAGATTGAGTCTGTTCATAGAACAAATCAGTTTGATTGGAGACATTTTTAAACAATCAAAATAATATGAAAAGTTGTTGGGATATGTCCTGGAACAGAAACAATAATTACTATGTATTAAACTTGAAGAAGCCACAGTATTGGCGAAACAATTTTTTAAATTTTAAAAGGTTGAGGAACAGTCTTTATTATTTTAATTAATTATCAAAATGAATTTCCATCAAATAGGGACCGATTCAATTAAATTTTTAAATATACAACTGTAAGGTTGTTCGGAAAGTAATTTCGTTTTTTCCCGACAGAGGATTTAATTGTATTTTCTCGAACCTAACTTCACACTTAACCCGCATAATCATTATATTTTTTTTAAGCTGTTATAGCAAGGCTTGGATGTGAAAAAGTTCAATTAATTCTACGCAGTAGTTTTTGGTTGGCAGCATTTTCGTCATATTTTACTTTTTTACTATAAAAAAGGTGAAAATGCTTTTCAAGCCAGAAAGAGATTAACCGATGTTTTTGCAGAAGATGTGTTGACAGTACGCCAATGCCAGAACTGGTTTGCAAAATTTCGATCCGGAAATTTTGATGTCGAAGATGCAGATGGAAGGTCGGTTGACGCTGATAAAGACACAATAAATGAATTAGTTGATGCAAATCAGCGAGAATAACAACACGTGAGATCAGTGAGAGGTTTAATTTATCGAATTGAACTATTTATGACCACTTGAAAAGTCTGGGTTTATCTTCGAAGCTCGATATATGGGTTTTCTATGATCTCACGGAGAGAAATTTGTGTTGTCGTGTTGACGTCTTTGATTCGCTTTTCAAACGTCACGAAAATGATCCATTTTTGAAGCGCATCATCACTGGAGACGAAAAATGGTTTGCATATAACAATATCAAACACAAGAGATCATGGAGTAAAAAAGAAGAACCAGCTCAAAGCCAATATCCAAAAAAAGGTGGTGCTGTCTGTTTGGTGGTATTTTAAAGGAATCGTTTTTTTTTACTTTTACCAGATAACACAACAATTAATTCGGAAGTCTTCTGCCACCAAGATAATGCGAGATCTTATACAAGTTTGGTCACTCGCCAAAAGCTTTTACAGTTTGAATGGGATACACTGCCACAGCCACCATATCCTCCAGATCTGGCGCTTTCGGATTATTATTTGTTCCGGTCATTGCAAAAATGTTTAGACGGTAAAACCTTGATTTCAAATTAAGAGACCAAAAATCATCTGGATCAGTTTTTTGCCAGCAAAGACCAAAAATTTTTGAGCATGGGATCATGTTACTACCAGAAAGATGGCAAAAAGTGTTGTACCAGAATGGACCATATATAATTTAATAAAGTATTCGCTTATAGTACGAAAATTGTCTTTCATTTTCCCGAAAAAAAAAACGAAATTAATTTCCAAACAACCCAATGTATTATCCTCGATTATGCCTCACTCTAAAGGGAACACTTGATAATTGATTAGGAAATTTTAGGCTTAACTCTCAGATGGTGAGGTATGTGGAAGCGCTTTCACATTTGGATGTTCGCTGTTTTGGATGATTTGACTGGCAACGATTCCTTTATCTTGCTCCAGTCATAATAAGCTTCATGTAGTTCCTAAGAAAAATGGTCTGTCCAAGACAATCCAGTATCCATATAGATACCGAGAGAGATATACACGATTTTGACATTGAAGAATCGTCAAAAATTACATGTCTACCGGCATCACCAAAGTATGAACAGTCTGTGAAGTAATATTCAAAATTGAAGTATTTTCATGACGGCAACGAGTAATAGAGCTTTAAATATTTTACGCTACTCTTGCAAGTTCAGGGCACAGCTTAGTGACCCCAAATGAAGTATCATCAGCAAAAATAATGATTACTTCAACTAAAATATGTTCTGGTAAAAAGAAGAAAATTCGAGTCCCAGAACGGGCCCCTGAGGAACTCCCAAGATTGCATCATAATCACTGGACCAATTCTCCTACACTTCAACACGAAAAATTCTGTTCGAAAAGTAACTGTCTATTCATTTCAAACAGATAGTTCTATATCCAAAGTTGTAAAGTTTATTAAGTATAGAAGCAATGATAAGGCAATCAAAAACTCTGGAAAGATCGAAGAATAGGCCTGTTACAGATAGACCATCTTCAAGACTTTCATAAACGTGTTCAACAAATGTATGAGCAGAGCAGCCGACTGTGTAGATCTATATTTCCTGAAACCATGCTGACATTTGGTCACGAGCTTAAAACTAGGTAGTCAATCGTCCGTCGAGAAGAATCCTTTCAAAGACTTCCGAGAATGTACTCAGACTTCATGATTGATGTAGGAAATTCATCGACATTCCTCCACAAATTCATTTGTTACGCAAGTTTCTATTATTCATTTATTTCAAACTATTTCTACTGAAACTCCCACTGTCGTTTGTACTCGGTTTTTTGACATTTGAATGAATATTGAGACATTTTTCAATTGAAAAATGATGCTAACTTCGAAATGAAACCTCTTTTGACCAATTCGTCATAGCATAAGACAAAGGGAATAAACCTTTGGAGAATATCCCGATCCAATCTCAACTAGGCGAGAAACTAATTGAAAGAAAACAAACATTCATTGCAGGATTTACTTATCTCACCCTTTATGTTATCCTAACGAACTTCTTCCTCCTTTTAAACCCGTGAGCAAATAGCTACAAATAAAAACCTGGCAAAATCAGCCCATAATAAGGATGAATATGCAGAGGGACGGCTCGGCACCCCCTGCAGTTCGGAGAAGGGTAAAAACGGAAAATAATGAATGAAATCCACTTTATCTGACTCCTGCTGCCGAAAATCCAACAGGGGGAAGTTGCTGCGGAAGTTGGACTTCCTACAGTGGTGAATCTGCTTGAGAAAGTCAAATGAAGCGGCTAAACCGAGTTAGCAGTAACAAGGTTGTGTGCTGAGGGCAATAAGTCAGTGGCGGGTTGCGCAGGGAGGAACATAGTGATTCTGCAAATTGAGACGTCATCACATAGGTTCAACGGCGATCTCTTACTTGAAAGTATAATTTTCTTACTTTTTCTAGTGAATTATAATAGATTGTTTTATGATTTCTCTAGTACTGTCTTGGATTCTATATAATAAACTTCTCTACATCAGATATTATGATGACTTTCAATGAAAAAGTATAGGCCATGCTTATCAAAAAATTGATTAGTTGTTGCAGAAATGTCTGGTGACAAAAAAAGGTATTTTTATATATTTTTTAATGATTTTTTTGTTTATTCAAATAATTCCTTACTGAAGAGATTTGGGTCCGAATTTATCAGGTTCTTTCTCTGGAGAATGTGCTATACAGGAAAATAAAAAAAGGCCTTTTTGAATTATATGTTGAGCATTTTTTAGTGATGGAACTTGTGATTCTTTAACATCCAATAGAAACATATATGTATAACGTGATGTCTAAATAATTTGGGCATTATATTATATTTCTTTTCATTATTTATTAGTTAATTTCCATTACATGTGATGATAATATATACACACATCGTCAAAAGTCTTGCCCCCCCCCTTATTTCTCAAGAAATAAACAATCTATGTTCTGGAAATGAGATAAATATTTTGCTCTATTTCAACTACAACATATTTAATAGAAAATCTTTGTTTGTTACTCTTTGCTTTATGCAGGATGAGACAAAATAGGAAGAATGAGAAAAAATCTAAATTTATCAATTATTTATGTTTGATTAATTATAGTTATTCCACAACTGAATCCAAATTCAATAGTCCGTATTACCACCTCTTCTTTCAATCAACTGCCCAATACGCCAGGCATCTCACGAATCAAGTCATTAATTAAATTTTCGGGCATATCGTTCCATTCTTCCTGGGCTGAACTCAATTCCTGAAAAGTTGAAGGTGGGTTTTGGCGATTTGATATTGTTCTCCCTAAGAAATCCTATACGTGCTCAATTGGATTCATGTCTGGTGAATTTGCTGGCCAGATCTCTGAATATTGTTCCCTTGAAGAATGTTTTGAATCCATGAGAATTAATTAGATTCAAATCTCTAGGGGTTCTGGAGAATAAATTCCAGCTATTATCTGTAATACGCAAATACTTACTCGTAGTTCTAATCAACTCGCGTCGGAGGTTAATTCTTAGACATAGAAAATTCATATAAATTTACAATATTCTGTGGTCAATGGACCCTTCCTGGATGATGGCCTCAACACAATATTCGGCAATTAACCAGCTTATATGCCTTTGGGCACTTTCGGCTGCAACATAATTAAAAAAATTCGTGAATAATTACTAGGTTTGCCGGCAGCCCAAAATACAACCAATATATACAAGAGTAGGCAGAAGAAATAATAAACCAAAATTTTACTCAAAGCATTTTATAACATATTAAAACCCAACAAAATTCTTAATAAGTAATTCATGATAAATTGGCTTCCAACGAAAAGCTGGCAAAATTCATAAGAACATTAAAAAATTCACTGGTTAGAATTCATAACAATACTTCTTGATTACGAGTGTGGTAATAAAAACACCAGTTTCTGGCACAAAAGCTTTTCTTGAAATCAATTTCTTAGTCAATTGAACTTATTGGGAAGTAACATGAAAGTAACACAATTTATATATTTAAAATGCCTTAGATACCAAGTACAGTCACAATGATAGGAGCAGTAACACCTAATTTAAATAACTTGGTAATTCTTCATTTTATGATCTATTACAAATAATGTGTTTTTTCAAAATTTTCTCCAGGACATTGTCTTGAGCGATTTCAATCTTAATTCTATTAAGGACAAACTTGAAAGCAAATGAAAGAGGAGCTATGTATCGGGTGTTTTTTTTTAGAGTGATCGAACTTTGAATTGAAATAAAACACATTTAAATTAAGATTGAAGCCACCATTTTTTTAGTTGATAGATAATTTTATGACATTTATGTTTCAAATATAATTTCCGGCATATGTCCACCACGACTAACTCTGAGGAACCGCATTCGATCAGACCAATTTTGGACCACTTTTTCGAGTAATACAGGTCTTATTTAATCAATAACACGAGATATGTTAGCTTCCAAAGCGTCTATTGTTTCTGGTTTATCAGCATAAACCAATGACTTAACATAACCCAAAAGAAAATAATCCAGTGGAGTTATGTCGCACGATCTTGGGGGCTAATTAATTGGATCATTTCTCGAAATAATGTTATCACCAAATCTTTTTTTCAATAAATCAATTGTTAAGGTAGCAGCATGAGGTGTAGCACCATCTTGTTGGAACCAAAACACTTCTGGATCGATAAAATTCAAATTTTGAAACAAATAATCATTGATCATCGATCGGTAACGATCACCATTGACTGTAACATTAGCTCCAGCATCGTTTTTAAAGAAATATGGACCGATTATGCCTCCAGCGTGTAAAGCACAACATACAGTGAATTTTTCAGGATGCAATGGAACATGCAGAACTTCTTGAGGATTGTTTTCACTCCATATACGGCAATTTTGCTTGTTTACATAACCGTTCAATCAGAAATGAGGCTCATCACTAAACAGAATTTTACGATAAAAATGTGGATCAACTTCCAGCTGTTCTAGGGCCCAATTAGCAAACAAACGACGCTTATTATGGTCAAGTGGCTTTAGTTCTTGAACCAGTTGCATCTTCTATGGGTGTATACCAGATCTTTACGCAAAATTTTCCATGTGGTAGATGCACAGAGTCCAACTTGTTGTGAACGTCGACGAATAGACAAATCTGGATTATCATTAACACTATGACTTACAGCAGCGATATTTTCTTCTGTACGTACAGTTCTTTGTCTTGTTGTTTTTACAACGAGTAGAGAAAATGTTGTCCAAAATCTATCGATGATTCGACGAATAAGCTGTCTGATGGACGATTATGTAAACCATCAATTTCACGAAGTGCTCTATAGATTTGGCGAATAGAACACTGATTTTGAAAATAAATTTCAACAATTTGTAAACGTTGTTGCGGCGTGAGTCTTTCCATGATAATTTGTCAATGTTACTGAACAGAAATGTCAAAACAACATTTCTTCTACCTTCTGTCAAATCACAGTTATCCCTATCGAAAGTTCTATCACTCTAAAAAAAACACCCGATATCTTCGGAAAAGTAATAATATTTTGTATCTATCTAAAAATAAACTCAAATATCAACATCTTACCGTGAACACGATGGAAATTCATTCACAAAATAGAGCTTAGGTAATGTAAATATTACTTGCGTTCTTACTACACAAAAAAAATTTAAGAAAAATATTAAAAATAAAATGAATTAATCATAAGTCGTAGAAATATGTGTTAAAAATGACAGGTATTCCTCTCCAATTTTCCTATCAGTACGTTTGAACTTTTAAAGAAATATATTCTCTCAACATCTTCATTTTCTCTTCTCAGAGTCAATCAGTTAGAACGAAGAGAGACTTGGTTTTTCTATTGAACACATAAAATGTTCCACATGCCTACCTAAAAATATATTTATTTTACATATGTAGACTCAGTAGTGCAATGATTCGAACTACGAATAGATTAGCCTTGAAAACTGCAAATTTTTCTCCACCACTGAACCGAGCTATAATGCGCATTAATAAAAAAGCACGGCCCTTGATAGGGGGTGCAGGGGGTGAATTCTCCCCTTGTTTGCATGAAACCGCAAGGGGAGGCAGGGAAGACATACAGGGTTAAGACTATCTGGATTACGTTATTACCGATACAAGTTTGGAGATTTGTCGATGTTCCAGCCTTGAGGGAAATCTGGGACGTCTAAAAGCCAAATTAATTTAATTAATTGACGAAGGCAAGCTTAGCTATTATGGTTGTTGATGTCTAGACTATGAGGCATGAATAGCATCCTGGGAGGGAATCGATTGATGGGAATCAGCCCAAAATCTTACAGGATACCCAAAGAAAACACATTGCTGCATGATACCACCAGCGTGTAAAGCACACCATACAGTGCATTTTTCAGGATGCAATGGAACCTGCAGAACTTCTTGAGGATTGTTTCCACTCCATATACGTCAAATTTGCTTGTTTACATAGCCGTTCAACCAGAAATGAGCTTCATCGCCATGGTTTTGAAAATAAATTTCAACAATTTCTAAACGTTGTTGCGGCGTGAGTCTGTCCATGATAATTTGTCAATGCTTACTGAACAGAAATGTCAAAACAACATAGCTTCTACCTTCTGTCAAATCACTGTTATCCCAATCGAAGGTTCTATCACTCTAAAAAAAACACCGGATATAAGGGCGTAAAAAAAATTTTTATTTTATGAGGGTGGGATCTGTTATGATGTATCTGTGTACGTGGATTTTCTAAATATGTCAAATTCAAGGAAATTAACATTTCTTGTCATTTTGTGATATCTAAATTTTCGATTTCTAGTGAATTTCACAGAATTGAAAATAGATTTAACAAATTCAAAACTATTTCTAATTGTCTAATAGAACCTAACCAAATGCAAAATACATCATCAAAATATCTTTTCCATTAAAGATGCGTTCATTAAACAAAGTATAACCAAAGAACGAGCATTCAAGATGAAGCAGTTGTACTTTGCTCTTAATTCAGAAACCTTTCAGTTATACATCATTATTGTCAAGAATGGAACCCAAATTTTTGCCTGACCCTTCCATCTACCTGCTGATTCTGTAGACAATCTAACATTTCAATGGGATCCCAACACCGTAGAGGAAAACAAAACCACCGCTGTGAAAACATCGCGACGCGAATGAATGAACAATATTTATCTGCACCCGCTTATCAGCGTAATTCACCATTGAATCCGCTGCCATGATTCCGGCCTTTATCGGTGCCTACGAATGCCCTTGGAATAGCAAATCCTTGAAAGAGCCACTGAATTATTCAGAGACATTCAAGGGTTGGTAGTTTACGCTGATATGTGAAAGGGACTCCATAAACCCGATATAGTTGATGTTACTGCGGTGTATGTGATGAAAAGTGAGCGATAAAATGTAGATCGATTTCGCCAATGGGCTGGAAGTCTTCAGATATGTCGCCCGACTTGTCTTCGAGAAATATAAAATATTGCGGAGCTCCGGTGTTGTATAAACCTTCATTGCAGAAACTTTAAACACGGTTCTATCAGAAAAACAAATTCTCAAGGAAACAGTATAACTACCCAAAATATTGAATGGACACGTGTTAATTGAGGATTGACATTTCTACCACTGTAATTTTCGACTTTAGTGCTTTTGATAAATTTGTTGCCTGTAATTGAACAACACAGCATTCGGAATTATGATCTGTTTCATTCTATTCTTATCTACCAGCATTGATCTCATAATTTCTTCTATGACGAATGAGAAAGTTCATTTCATTCGTGGAGTCCACTCACCAATAAACTTTCCAATATTTCGTAAATTTCCCTCTTTTTATTACATTAATTTTTTTGATACACTGTAAAATTATTATCATTGTGATAATCACCCTTGTCGCTTCTAGCCTTCCGGTCCAAGATAATGCATCATTACTGCGGTAATAATCAACCTTTGTCGCTTATGGCTTCGGCCTAAATTATTACATTAACCCCGTGATTATCAACCTTGTCGCTTGTGGTCTTTCGTTCCAAGTTATTGATTGCATTAATCTTTCGGTTATAATCAACATGAATCGTTTGTGGCTTTTGCCCAAATGATTCCATTATCTTTGCGTTAGTCAGCCTAATCTCTTGTGGCTTTCCAGTCCAAGAAATTGTATTATTACTTTGGTAATAATCAGCCCTTGTCGCTTGTGACCTTTCGGTTCAAGATTAATGCATCATCATTCTAACAATTACTCTTTTCACTTGTGGCCTTTCGGTCCATTATTACTTCCGTAACAATCATTCTTTGTCGCTTGTATGTCTGCACACATTACATTTGTTCTTAGTGTAATAATCGCACCTTTTAACAACTTAGTTCACATAAAGTAAACCAATCATTATATTGCGTTTTGTTATAAATATTCGAGTCTTACTTCAATTCCTCATCGTCGTTGTGGTTTATTATCATTAGATAAATGAAGTTGGGAACAATTATATACAAAGTTTTCTTTGAAGTTAAAATCTCCGCCACAGTACATTCCACAAAACCTATCATAATTTAATCATTGCGATTAATTAATTTTGCTTTTTATTTAAAAATACTGAAATAATAAGCAGAATACGTTGGTAAATAACTCATGGTACGATACAACTTTATCTGCAGTCAAAGTATCTATGCAGGGTCGGGTACAAAAGGTGGTAAGAAGCTTATAAGCTAATTTAAACGTTAATAACAGAATAACCTGATAGTTCATTTTGGACATCTTTCATTACTTGTTTTCACACAATATGAACAAAACTTTTACCAGATAAATTTCAAAAGAAATGTAAAACTAAAATAAAAAATTACGAAATGGAATACAAAAATAGTTAAAATGGTGGAATATATCCTGAAACAGGAACATCATTATATATAGGTTTAATCTGATGCCAGAATTCAATTGAAGAAGATATTAATTAAATAATAAAAATGAAAGAAGTTCTATCCTGAAACAGAAACCATTATTATGGTTTAAATTTGAAACCAGACAAAATGTCATTAAAGTATCTGTGACTGTTTTCCAAGTGAATACTGATTATCTCTGTCATTGCGTGTTGTTTTATATATCTGTAGGTGAAGATGGTGAAGGGGGTATAGAGGACGTGGTATTTTCACGTTCTGTTTTGGGTCCAGTAGAGGGCACCATATTTGTGGGAATTCTGTTTGGGTGGCTGTAGGCATGTGGCTCTGGTTGTATGAAGAGTACCTCTTTGGACGCTTTTTCCAGCGTTGTGCCCGGTGATAAATATTCTACTTGCTTACATTGGATAATATGATGCTCAACTCGAATATGGATTTAGTTGTATATCCGTTGATGGTATGGTTTTTGTGTTCCTTAACTCTGACTTCAGAGGTTCGTTTCACTTCTACTATATAGGCATCGAGAAGATGCAGTTTTTGTTACAAGAATTTATTTCATCGAATTAAGTTTCATTTAAGTCCCCTATTGTTTCGTGAATCCGGGCTGAAGGATACTTAAATGAAACTTAATTCGATTCTGTATGTTTTTGAAATCTATCACAAAATGTTCCAGCATATGAATCGATTTGAGCTTCATTTAAGTTTCCTTCTGCTTCGTGAATCCGGGCAGTAGAAGACTCAAATGAGGCTTAATTCGATTCTACACAATTTTGTAATCTATCGCAAAAGATCATAATAAAATTAAACTTTCTTTTAAGTTTAATTTAAAAGGGATTAAATAAAAACATATTTAATAAAATTTCCACATTTATTGTGTTTCAACAATATTGTAACACTACATTTGCAACAATTGTTTCGCCAAATTCTTGGCTTCTTCAGGCGAGTTCGATGTTAAACTACTCTAAAAATTTTTATTTTTTCTCCTTATATATTTCTCAAGATGGAAGAGGGGGGAACGGTATTCTAAATGCTTCTGGGAATTTTTATGGCATGTTTATCAATGGTGATCTGTTGACATCGGTTTGGTCATTAAGTAATATATTCTGCCTGTTATATCTGTTAATTTCCATTGCTTCTAGAATATTAAGTCTTCTACTTTTGTTTTCTATGTGTAGAATTTTGTAGTTTGAATCAAACATATGTCCCTCGTCTAAAAGATGGTTCGCATAAGTTGAGTTCTGTTTTTTATTCAGGAAACTACTCAAATGTTCTTTAATCCTCTTCTTGAAGTTCCTTCCTGTTTGTCCAATATATACTTTCTGGCATGAACCACAATTCAACTTATATACTCCCGATTTTTTGTTTTTATCTAATTTGTCTTTATTATTTTTGATTAAATTACTTAAAGTATTATTGGTTTTGAATGCTATATTGAAATTCCGTTCGTTTTTCAAAAAATTTGCTACTTCTATTGATTTTTTACCTGTGTAATTTAGTGTTATATATCTATTCCGTTCTATTTTTTCGCTTTTGGGGTATATTAATGTTAGAGCTTGCTTTAATAAGAATTTATTCAATATTTGGTCCACAATGTCAGGTTTGAAACCATTATTAACAGAGATTTGTTTTATAGTATTGAGCTCACAGTCAAAATTCTGTTTTCTCATAGGTGTTTTGATTAGTCTATGTACCATGCTATTGAATGCTGCTAGTTTTTGTGAATATGGATGATGTGACTTTGAATGGATCGTTATGTCGGTGTAGGTTGGTTTGCGATAAATTGCAAAATCGTGTTTACTATTGATTTTTGATACTGTTAAATCTAAAAAATTTATTTTACCATTTTTTTCCTCTTCATACGTGAAATTTATATGAGGTGAAAGTTTATTGATGAAATCTAAAAATAGGGTCAACTGTCTAATTGTTCCTATGAACAAACATAAAATGTCATCTACATAGCGATACCAATATATGAAATGTTTAAAATATTTACTTTTTTCTATTGCTTGTTCCAGGTAATTCATAAAAAATTCGGCTAGTAACGGACTAAGGGGATTACCCATTGCTAAATTTTCTGTATTCATATAAAACGTGTTGTTAAATGTGAAATAATTTTGCTTAAGGCACGTATTCAGGCATTGTAAAATTTCATCTTTCAAAACCGGGTTCGTTTTATTTCGGTCTAATGACTCTTCTACTATTTTTATTGCTTCCTTCACTGGGACGCTAGGAAACAGATTTTTTACATCAAAGGATATGAATTTTGCATTACCTGGATTTTGCACGTTTTGAATTTTATCTAT